>OY720129.1:1247418-2494836 GCA_963082685.1 Cyclophora albipunctata | reverse complement strand
TCTCCTGAAAACCCACTCATTGATATGATCAAAGGAAATAAATAAATAATTATCTCGTCGGGGCTTAACGTTGGTAAATAATTTATAATTTCTCAGAGAAAAGACAGCCCTACCTCCATTTATCACGAGTGATAAAACATTCATTCTAGGAAAGCTTACCGAGGCTTTAAATATAAAGTATCCTTGTGTTTAATACCTTCTAGCATCAACGTAATAATATATTTTGTCTCAACTTCAGTATTTCCATTCTTTTCAGACGGTAATTGTTAGTAATTAGATATGATAGTTGCCTTCAATTTGTGTTACTTTGTGTATTTTACTCACTGAATTGATCTATTGAGGGCTTTGGCCTGCAGTGGGACATTACAGGGTAATATTTCTGTTAAGGCTACATTATTTATCTTAATTTTTGGGTATAATTTTGTAGTGTCATGGGGATTTCAAAAACAAAAATTTAATGAACATCAATATTACACCTAAGCTACATTTTTGAGTATACACCGTTCGGAAGGAGCGATTATTAGTTTTTGCGATAAATGTAAACACTAAGTGAGCAATACTCAGTTTAATGGTTACAACTTGGGTATTTATAGCTGCGAATCATTGCCATTCAAATATAGTATCTATACTTAATATAATAAAGCTGAAGAATTAGTTTTTCTGTTTGACCTTACCCATGATTTTTTTTTTGCAAACGCTAATCTCAACGTTGAACGGAAACTTTATCGGCTATGGTGTTAGTATAACATACATAAAGCGTATATCAAATACAAATAGACATTAACCGCAGTATTCCACCACATTTTTTATGCCATAAAACAATAGAATTCGCCTCTCTCGCGTCAAGGGCATTCGTACCGGCAGATGCCTAAAACGGCCTCAACGTACCAAAGAAACAAATATATTACGATTTGCTCCTTCATTTTCTGGGAAGGTATTTTATTGCTTTAGGGTCTCTCATAAATTCCGCACTCACTCGGGAGAAAAATAAGGTCTAAAGGCTCAAGAGAAATTGGTGCGAAAATATCGTATTAGTATCGTCTTCTTATCGTCTGTCCTTGAAGCGGCTTAACTCTTTAATTTAAAACATACTTATTATGATATACATAAACATGTCTATTGACACCCAGGCGTCGTCTCCAACAACTATGTCTTCACATATTGTTGAATCCGGGCGGGAATCGAACCCGCAACCCCCGACACAGTGAGCGCTCTCACTGCCACTATGACATCAGGCTTGGATTATAGACTAATACGAGTACATCTACTTAATTTTAACCCCTGACACAAGTCAAAGTCAAAGTCGAATATTTTTATTCAGTTTTGGCCCCATAGAGGCTCTTTTGAATGTACCACCCATTCGGAAGAACATCAGCAGAGAAGAATGAGCAAGAAACTCTGCTGTTTTTTTTAAAACAAGAGGGTGTGTAGTATATGTCTAGCTCGTCGGCCTTTAGAAAGAGATAGATGGCTTTTTTCGGGTTTATAGAGCGTTATCTCAGTCATACGAGATATATTACCGATCGCTCAAGACAAGCCGCATATAGCCGATAGTGGCAGTTCTACATATCTGAGCGCTATCGTATTTCGAAGATCACGTTAAGCAGTCGGTCCCGGTTGTTTAAATCGTTAGACCATGTCGGAGGCCTTTAGGCGGTCTAAAAACTCCGACATTAGGATTGGCCAATGACCTACGAGTACTATATAGATAAATGAATGAATGGATGAATGAATGGAAAATGAATGAATGGAATGACCTATTATTAAATGAATGGAAAATGAATGAATGGAATGACCTATTATAGATAAATGAATGAATGGATAATGAATAGCGTTATAGCTGTTGCCGACTTAGCCTCCTATAGAAACCAAAGCTAATCATAACGCCACAAGCTGTAAATTGTTATTTACGTAATTATTTCACTGGGTATTTCATTAAATCAGTATAAAGGAATCTCCAGCTTAATTTAATGATTAAAATTTGCTTTAACTTTGCGAATAAAATTCCCTGAGCTTCATTTACACAAAGGCTTGGATATTTCCAATAGTGTAATGAGCGTTTATCGATACGCGGGCTTAAAATGAATACGTTAAAGAGGATTTCCTACGTTTTTTTTGCTTCGTTAATAACGTTAATATTTATCTTTAGTCTGATTTTCATTTCCGATTTGTAGTGTTGTAAAAAGTGTTTTGATAACAATTCATTTATAGAAAAGTTTAAGGTTTATTTATAAGTAGTCCTAAAATATTTTGTATTTTGTTTTCTACTTTAATTTTATTAGTAAGTAAATCAGACAATTATCAGTAAGCTTTAAATAGGATTTAATCTATATTTTAATCTACAATATTTAAAGTACTTTTCCTCCATTTTGGATAGTCATGGGACACTGTAGACTACATAGTTAAAATAAATTCGTTTACGTAGCGTGCTACGCGCTACGCGCTACGCTCGTAGGCCTCGTAGCTCGTACGTAACTCATCCTTATATTTACAAACAACGATATTCTGAATTGCAAATTATATCGTACGTATTTTTACAAAACAAGCAATTTCATGGGAGTTTACCCGCTTTATACATATTCCTTTGAGAATTTCAAGTTAAAAATAGCAGAATCAGTCTGTTGTAGTCGACTTGAGTAGTCTTTTGGTGAGAGCCGGATGAAAATCCGTCCTGTAGTTTTGAGTTTATCACGAAAATACAGGTAGAAGGAGAACCCTTTAGTAGAAATATTGGACAAACGAAATTACTCTTGCATTGGCATTAGTGCAATAAGTGACTTAAATGCTTGCAAACATGACACTTGGTTAATCCACCCACACTTGAGTATGCTACTCTAAACACCAAATTATCACTGCAATATATACTTTTATAAAGTCATAAAAAAAGATTAGATTTCAAAATAAGATTAAAGAGATTACAGTCAAGCTTTTTATCCGAAGTAGGATTATCCGAAAGATATTGAACCGATCATCGATATGCCAAATAAGTTGAATCTATTGATCGATGTTTTAATTCTTTCAAAGTAACCATCCCAGAATTAAGTAATATTTTACCTAACTAATATTTTATCGGACAAATAAAACGTGGTCGAAACAAGGCTTTGATCATTTTATTTCGGTGAAGTGATAAGCCTCGGTCAAACGTACTTCGGGGAAAGAAAAGTAACCCATCTTTATAACTTCTCATCTAACACCGCTGTATTTTTACAATATTTATTTTCTCAGAATTAGGTACTGTTTTAAATAATTTAATAAAAACAGATCAACTTGTTTATTTTCTTTTCAATCGGTGTTTTTATTTTATTATATTGTTGTTAAGTTAATTTGTATATTTATAGATGAAAAGAGAAAAGATTTAACCTTATTTTAGATAGAGAGCGTGCGTGTGGTGTGGCACGTGTAGTATTCGTGTCGAGTTTCAAATTATGAAAAAAAAGCTTTTGCTTGAACACTTTTATACTTAACAATAATATGTTTGATTCGAAGGAACGGCACAACACTATGCGCGTCTCTTTGAAAGAGTTCTTAGTAACAAATCTACTCAATCGCACTGTAAACTTTGCAGTACCATTGCTCCAACCTCACTACACTTGCAGTCGGCTGTACAAAGTATCCTCCCTGCCTCAACAGAACTTTTTGAACGAAACAGCATTTCTAATTAAAATCCCTGGAGTTGTGCTAGTCAGGGTGCCAAACAAAATACCCAAGTACTACTGGTATTACAAACTTTGGCACTTTTAAAGCTAAAACTTTTTCCTTCCCGGGCAAAGTGAAAAATTCTCTGAACTGCACATTTTATTGAACATTTTAAGTGCTTGCGTTAAGTACTCCAAGATAAGAAGCTATTTCCTTTACTTTATGAGTTATTTCGAATAAATTTTAAAAGAAACCTTAATGTTTATTTGTATTTTATACGTTATTTTTAAGACTCCCACAGATTAGCGTTTTTTACGTTCTGTTCATTCAGCAAGCCCACAGATAAACACAAACGTAGAATGAACATAACGCAATTCAAAAAACGAAGCATGAAAACACGTTTAATGTACTATGAGTTAACTTACACACCCAATTAACCAATAAGGGTTAGAGGTAGAATAGTTCCCTCTGAATAAACGACCACGATTATGTTTACACAGTAGATACAGAGCAATAGCCAAAGGGTGCCATATGGGGGATCGATAGGAATACAAATAGCCCAGGAGGCTATCCCAAATTGTGTGATTTGCGGCTGGCGGTGAATTTCATTCATATAGATAGCTCCGACTGACTAAGGGTTAATGGAAATGGTATACGTATTACGTTTTTCTTAAAGGTTCAATGATTCAGTATGGTATTACGTTTCTCTAGACAATGTTGTTTCGTATTTTTTCTAAAAATATCCGGTATTTCAACGAAGCGTAAAATTAGGGTGAACTCAGTTTCATATAATACACCCAGGGTATCATATTTCTTAATCTGATATAGGATTAGGAATATTGAATATTTAATAAGTAATATCGAGGCGTAGTTAGACTAGGTCATTTACTGCCTGCAATGTAATCTATACAAATTTTACCTCTTTATATACTAATATTATAAAGAGGTAAAATTTGTAAGTATGTTTGTTCAAGCTAATCTCGGAAATTATCAGTCCGATTCGAATAATCTTTTTTAATAGATAGCCACATTCAACGGAAAAGTTATAGGTTATTTTTCGGGCACAACGCGGGTAAAACCGCGGGGCGCTGCTATTAAATAATATGTAAGTGTATATAGGGTATTTACCTAATGGCGTTCGTCTTCACACTGGATTATCCACTGACTGCGAACACCTAAAATGTAAACAGATCTCAACCCAACCACACTTTGAATCGCGCCACCCAGTTTTATTATTCCTACTTTGTCTCCCAAGTTATCGTTATAAAATGCACTTGACTACCATAGATCTATCAATAAAAAGACAGTTGACTATCGCATCTATTCAATTTAATATCTCTGGCCAGAATGGATGGTACCGAAAGCGGATCATCGGATCTGTTTGGTGACCTACAAACTGGCTATAAGCCCGTTGATTTTTACGTCCAAGCAATGTGACGCATAGTAATGTGTAAGGGCAGATCTTGGACTCGCAAACATTGCGAATTTACGATTCAGATCTCAAAGACATTTGTATATAAATGCATTATTACAATACCTTTTTTCATATCCGTTCGGAAATTGCGTCGGAATCGTCCGAAGGGTAAATTGAGATGTCATAAAGTCGTTTATCAAGGTTACGAATTTTGTTTTATAATATGAAGAAATATTATTGAACTAGCAGCTCTCCGCGGTTTTACCCGCATTGTACCCGTTCCTGTAAGAATTTCGGGATGAGAAATAGCCTATAACCTTCCCGTTGAATGTGGCTATCTATTACAAAAAGAATTATTCAAATCGGACGGATAATTCCCGAGATTACCTCGAACATACAAACAAACAAACTTACAAATTTTACCTCTTTATAATATTAGTATAGATGTATGAATGAAGGATATTTATTGCATTAAATCAATTGTTAGTTAATCAACAACTGTCACACACCTACATACGGAATGAATTCTGAATCCTAAATCTATCTAATATAATTATAAAATTCTCGTGTCACAGTTTTCGTTGCCATACTCCTCCGAAACGGCTCGACCGATTCTCATGAAATTTTGTGAGCATATTGAGTAGGTCTGAGAATCGGCCAACATCTATTTTTCATCCCGAAATTCCCGCGGGAACGGGTACCGTGGTTGAACTCCTCTGAAACGGCTCGACCGATTCTCATGAAATTTTGTGTACATATCGGGTAGGCCTTCATCAATCACAACATCAATTTTCATCCCGAAATTCCCGCGGGAACGGGTACAAAGCGGGTGAAACCGCGGGGCGCAGCTAGTTTAAATATAGATTCTTTCATAATGTCGAATATGTCGTCATGGAGGTTCGATATCCTCGTTTATAGATTTATACGGATTTACTGCGTTCGAAATTCTAATATTTCCATTCGGAATTCTAAAAAAGAATTCTATATGTGTGCAGCCGTAGCGCGAAGCTAATTGTTTTAGCTTCGTGAGCCGTAGTACAGAAGCGTTGCACGCGACATGACCAAACATTATTTACTATTAGCGCGGAAAAAAACTTAATCAAACAAGAAAAGTGTTATTACGACTAATGGGATAAGATCAACAGTTTTTCATCTTGTAACATTTTTGGACTTCATTTTAGAAGCAAGTGTGGCTGCTGTACCAAATGGAAACTTTTCAAATTGGAATAGTTCAGCGGATATTTCGCGCGGTGGCATCCATCTTTGTGGAGGGAACTCCCCCCGGGGGGTATGGGAAGTTGGTTTTTTCGTATGCCAATACTCGCCCGCTTTGTGAATAACCTATTTGTGTTTGAGCTTTGATGGAAAGCTTCAGCTTTCAAAGTTCTAGCCCTGAATAAGTTTGGTTGTGATGGTTAATTTGCTTTGAGAACTCTCAAAGCTATATTTAAAAGCTTTGAATTTTCAATTTTTCTCTTTAAAAAAAGCAACAGTTAGTTTTCAGATGGATTTAACGAGTTACTAATAAATCTTGTATGATGTTCTGCTTTTAGTAGCAGAGGTATACTATAGTATAATCTACAATTGATTTTGATGTGAATTTGTCCTGTGATTTGTGAATATTATTTATTGTAAATAGGTATATACTACTACCAGTCATTCCTCTCAAACTTATCTAACTATATATAAATGATAAAATCATATACGACTAATACCGAAACAATATACAGGTTGATCTTACAAACAAAATAATTTTGCAAACAGTCGTTTGATACCAAACCAAAAAGAGATTTCGTTTATCCGTCTCATAATTTCTGACATTTCCCTACTGACCCATTCGAATCACACTGTATATGCCTTTGTTTACGGCTCAAGATAAGCTGTATAAGCTACAACAAGCTAAACAGCTAGTAGCTCGAGTTTATCCCAACAATTCAGGGCTCAGAGCAGTAAACTTTTTCTCCACTTTTTACGATTTACGATGTTATAAATTCTGAACGAATGCCGATAGTAAAACGCGAAGTTGAGTGAATTTTTCAAGGGGACCGCAGTTTGTGTGTATGTTTATGAGTCATACTTGGAAAGATCAACATTGTACTGTTTGTTCTGCGGTAATATAATTTAGATTAATGTTTCTTTCTTACCGGTTTATGATGTCTCTACAGACCCTATAGTACGGTTTACAAGGTGTCGTACAGCTGTGTGTATTACCTACTCTTTTTTATAAACTAACTAGCTGTGCCCTGCAGTTTCACCTGCATTTTTTTCCTCACTGCTTACCTTTTAAACCTTCCCTGGACTTTCATGATTATTTCAAGAACAAAATTAGCCAAATCGGTTCAGCCGTTCTCGAGTTTTAAGCAGACTAACGAACAGCAATTCATTTTTATTATATAGATAGATATGTCAGCGGCCCGGTGTTTTACCCGCATTGTTACCCGCATTGGGAGTACCCGTAAAAATTGTGACAAGAAAAATAGCTTATAAACTTACTGTTGAATTTGGCTTTCGAATACAAAAAGATTTATTCAAATCGGATTGGTGGTTTCTGAGACAAACGCGTTCAAACTTACAAAAATAAACTACAATTTCAGTTTTATTATATTACTACTAGCAGTGCCTCGCGGTTTTAGCCGCGTTGTGCCCGTGCCCATAAAAAAAATCGGGGTGAAAATAGCCTATAACATTCTCATTGAATGTGGCTATCCATTACAAAAAGAATTATTCAAATCGGAGTGGTAGTTTCTGAGATTAGCGCGTTCAAACAAACTCTTCAGCTTTTTTATATAAGTATAGGTAGATGTAATTTAGAATAAAAAGTTCGCTTGTTCCCGCGGCGGTTACCATGTTCTACATTCTTCGACTTCTATTAGTTTCGTTATTAAGCTTGAACGGCCAAATAGCGGCTTTAAACTACAGATATTCCTATAGGAACGCCTGTTTCATTTAGTTGACTGCGCTTTGAGTTAAATGAAAAAGGAAATATGTAGCATTTTTATGTTAACATACTTTTTAAACTCGCACGATTTGCACTCATGACACTAAGCTAGGTACTCCACGCGGTGGTCCCGCCCACATTCTAATAGATGGCGCTAGTTTCTTAAGTTTAAGCGAACATTTTGAATTGAAACCATTGAGTTATATGTACTAACGTACTAGTATATAACTCAACTAGCAGCGCCCCGCGGTTTTACCCGCGTTGAGCCCGTTCCCGTGGGAATTTCGGGAATTTTTTTACATAAAAACCTTCCTCTTGAATCACTCTACCTATTACAAAAAACCGCATCAAAATCCGTTGCGTAATTTTAAAGATTTAAGCATACAGACAGACAAACAGTGTGACAGACACGAAAAAGAGACGACTTTATTTTATACTATGTAGTGATAGTGATGATTGAAACTACGTTTACGGATTCGCTTTTATTTTCGGCCCCTTTACAGGAACCGTGGTCACAGAGACTGAGGTGCTATGCTTGTGTGACTGAGTCTCGTGACACACGTTCGTGGTCTTCACATTCAAAATGAGTATCGTTCACTTAAACTTAAGTAAAAAATCAGTAAATCTTATTGTATCTCGATAGCCTCGTTCGAGAGGGAAGTTATAAGCGACCTTTCACATCGAAACTCATACGGAAACGGTTATAACGCGGGTAAAACGTTCACTATAAAAGAACAGAATAGTAGTGATTTTTTAATAATCCGAAGAAAATTAACACCTCCTCTTTTTCAAGTCGGTTAAAAATGCGGACATTACCCCGTTGGTACTTTTTAATTCCCAAGTGTTTTCTTTTATAAATACTTAGTTTTATTTAAAAAAGAAAAATGGGCACCTCCTCTATTCTAAGTCGGCTAAAAATGCGGACATTACCCCACTCTGTTACGTTCACTATAAAAAAGAAACAAAACAACGATGTTATTTCCCTATTTATATTCAAAAATAGAATCGAAATAGGACAATTAGAACGCATCATTATGCCACAACGCGTCTTGGAAATATTCTCATTACAGAGACATAACGTCCCCGCCAAAGGCAGGACCAAGAATACAGAGTAAAGCCGTTATATTATTTATTTCCCTTCCATTTACCTAGTTATATTTTTCAGTTACACGGTGCTCGTTAGTGAAGGAGCCTACACTGCGACCGTTCAAACGAAAACGTTTTAAACGTACCTCAGGTGAATATGTTTTATTCTTTTCATGTTTTTCACTTTGTCGAGCTTAGTTTCAATGGAAAATGTATTTTTAATAGTTGCGGTGTAATGTGATTTTTTAAGTTCTTTTAAGTTATATAAGTATTAATTTATTTTAATTTTAATGGGTGGACTTTAATTTAATTACTATACAAAATCAACCCTTTCCTTCGATTTCATTCATACAGAGTAGCCCTCGTGGCGTAGTTTGACTAATCGATGCTAGTCATTGCGATTGTAAAGCAACGTGTAGCTCGACCCCTACGTGGATGGGTGGGAGATAGTGGAATTTATATCTGAGCACTACTGTGCTTCAGAGGGCACGTTAATTTGTCGGTCCAGGATATTGCAATCGTTAGACCATTTCAGAGGCCTTTGGGCGGTCTAAAAGCTCTGACACCAGGGTTGGCCACTGACCTACTCGAACTTATTTACTTCTTCATCGAGTGGATGGTCAACCTGACCAATCCTGGTGTCAGAGTTATTGAGCCGCCAAAGGCCTCTGACATGGCTCATGTAACGGCTACTACCCGTAGAAAGTAACCGGGACCGACGGCTTAACATGCCCTCCGAAGCACGGAATCATCTTACTTTTCGGGCAATCAGATGATTCAGCCTGCAATGCCCTAACCGAACTGAGGACAGTCTCACAAAGAGATTTTTGTGAGAACGAACTTACTTATCCATACAGATTCCCGGCCAGAGCTAGTGTACACTTTCATAGAGCAAGCGGTACAGCCGGGGGCTCAGGTGGCTCTCAAGTGTTCTGCTGTGGGAGAACCGCCTCCGAGGTTCAGGTGGACCTTGGATGGACAGCCTATACCGTCGCATCATGGGTAAGAATCACTTGTTCAAGCGGGAGATGTACTTCTTAGCGTATTTTGATTTTTATAACCTGTTCTAAATTATATCCTACTAATATTATAAATGCGAAAGTTTGTTTGGATCGATGTATGTATGGATAAATGGATGTATGTATGTTTGTCACTCTTTCACGCAAAAAACTACTAAATGGATTAGGATGAAGCTTTACAGTAATACAGGTTATATATAAGAATAACACATGGGATACATTTTATCCCGAAATTCCCGCAGGAGCGGGTACAACGCGGGTGAAACCGAGGGGCGCGGCTAGTATTTTATAATCGAACTATGGATTATAACATACGAAATACACTCCGTACAGTTCCCTCAATGTCAACTGAGATCCACTAAACAGTGTCTCGACCCAATTTCATAAATTGGTCTTCACCCCAAATGCATTCACTTTGGTAAGATTTCCAGTTTCAGAAGTTAAACAAAGTATTGAAGTTTTCGTTCGTAAAGTTTTTGAATTAAGACGAATGGTGTCAAGTTTTACGTGAGCCTTTTATAATGCTACACGCGTATGGTTTATTGAAATTTATGACAGTTTAAAACAATGAACATATTACTTTGAAAGAGTGATCATAATTGTTATTTACTGTTCACTTACCAAAAGCCATAATTGAAAAAAAGGTAACATAATTATGTATCCAAAAAATCGTGGAAGTTAACAGACGATATTATTATTACACACAATTCTATGATTAACATCCATTGGCCCACTACGTGTATACTAAATTGACGAAACTGTCAAAGCATTGATATACTTATACAGAGTCAATTATTACTTTTGAGATGGTAAAATTAAAATTTGTAGTACATTAGCTGGGGACGTTCATACAATAGTTCTTTATTTGGATAGTGTAAAGTTTGGTACCATAGTGCAGCGACGAGGTCAGCGGCTTGCAAAAATTTTTGAAAACAAAAGTCCTAATATTTTATGTTCTTTTTTCAAACAATCGCTTGTCACCGACATTTGACTGCATCGTGGGACTATTCGTTAAAATT
Organism: Cyclophora albipunctata; assembly: GCA_963082685.1. NCBI lineage: Eukaryota > Metazoa > Arthropoda > Insecta > Lepidoptera > Geometridae > Cyclophora > Cyclophora albipunctata. Next base: position 2,483,724 of record OY720129.1, on the reverse strand, counting down.
TAAAGTAGGTATTGAATTAAAAACCTTTGTTCCAGGGCTATCATAACAGAAGGCCGTGAAAGCGGTCCATCCAGCATATCATCGAGTGGTAACTACGTGCTGTCTACATTGTCTATTGGCACCGCCAGGGTGGAACATGGAGGCAGATACGAATGTCGGGCCTCTAACGCACATGGCAACGTGGCTCATGCAGCCAGGCTCAATGTCTATGGTAAGGTTTCAGAAGAAATGGAAATATTTAAACATTGAGTCATATGTTGTACTAACGTTAGTACATATATCTCAATGTATATAAAGGACATCTTAATAATCAATTTGCTTTGACAAATGCGTTCTTTTGTGCGTAAAAAATGCTTGGTGGTACAGTCCAGTGTGTATCAGTGTGCGAGTTGCGGTGACTTTTTGAATAAAGAACACGGTATTTTAATTGTAAATTTGGAAAGAACTAAAGAACTTATTTTTTAAAAAATCGCTACGTTGGCCCTCAAATAAGTATGGCCGTTAGGCGGTTTTAAACTTAGAATCACATGAACATTTACGCAATGTAGTACTGACAAGTCAGTCAACGTAAGCAAAACCCTAAATGCTCTTCCAATAAGATAAAAGACATTGTAACATTTATTGAATAGCAAAGTTGCCAAGTTGTGTTCAGTGTTACTGGAGCGGCAACACAGCAAGCTCCGTACTTTGACTTGCAAACCTCCGAGGCACCGACGCGAAATAACTTGCGAGATATCGAACAGTGTGTGCGGGATTTACGACTTGAAATATTGCTTTGAAATTTTGAAATAATGCGATCTAAACTGGCTGTTTGTGGATTTGTGATGCTCTTTTGTTTTATGAAATAATATTGAAAATAGTAGGTTGTGCTTTGTTGTGGATAGCTATCAATAATGCCAATGATATCAAACTTTGTAAATGTTATTAACACGATGGAAAACTCCATTAATTATATCGAATGAAGCAACCATAGTAAAGCTCTAGTGAAAAGACACGATCGTGCAAATACTAGCCAAACCTAGATTATTGCACTTTGTTCTACCAAGTGGCTCCAGAGTAAAATGGGACTCCAATTTCAGATTGGTTAACCATTGACGTCGCCTCGACATTGTATCCAAGCACAACCCGACTATTAAAAGACTATTTTTGAATTGAAACTACATTTACGGACACTTCGCTTTTATTTTACATTTTTATCTGACGTTTCGGCCCCTTTACAGGAACAAGAAAAAATATAAGACTAGCTGTTTTAGCTTGTTGTTTTAGTTGTACTCTTAAGGATAAAGGATAAAATATAGGAAAAGTTTTGCTTTCAGTTTTACCTGATGCTAATTCAAAGTGAATATTTCTGTGTATTTGTAAATATTCGTTCGGTGTTTGTATTACTAGCTGCACCTCGCGGTTATACCTGCGCTATGCCCGTTCCTTTAAGAGTTTCGATTCGGAGTTTCCTTTCCGTTGAATATGGGCTATCCATTACCAAAATAATTATACAAAACGGATTAGTTTCTGAGATTAGCGCGTTCAAAGAACAAACAATCAAACTCCAGCTTTTTTATATTAGTAAAGATATAGATTTTAATAAAAACTTTTCTATACTAATATATCTTATTCGAAGAAAACTCAATGAATGTCAATTAATTACGCTTGCTATTAGAAACCTAATTTTTAATACAAAATGTGAAATACATCCGACGCGCTTCAGCGGTGCCCAGTTAGTAGAAACAGAATAATGTTTTGAACATTTTTTATAGTAGGTAAATGAATTAATTCTGATTGGTCACAAAACGCCGTTCGGTATTTCCCTGTAGAGTAATATACAATTAATAACAACCCTCCCTGTGGCCGTCTGTTTACCCCAAGCTACTCGAAAATATAAACATTGTGACGGAAATATAAACATTATTTGAAAGATTTACGTCCAAACTTAAAACTGACACAGAAATACAAATAGACCGACAGAAAGACAGTTAGACCTAGGCAGACTGACTGGAAGCCAGACGGCGTTTAAATATAGTCTGTGTAAAATGGTTTAGCATAACCTCAGGTGTCATCAATAAATCGAGCGAGTTTTCAATTTGTGATCCGGGGAATTGAATGCTCGTATCGCTCATGGCATAGCGATGTTAATGCGAGATGTTAAGCAACATGCTCGACCACAACCCGGATGGGTGGCCGATAGAAGCACGTCTCTCTGAGCGTTACCGCGTTTGGTGGACTCTTTAAGCAGTCGGTCTCGGTTTTCAATCGTTAATCTTTGTCGGAGAACTTAAATCGCTCAAAAAACTCTGATACCAGGATTAAGCAAGTAAGTTCATATAGGTTAATGGCCAACTTTGGCGTCGGTATTACTTTTAAACTCACCTGCACCGGCTCGTAGTTCGTAACTTCTTCCTTCTAATCGATGACGACGCCTAAAGACCTCCACCAATGGGTGGAGGCCTTTAGGCGTCGTGTCTTCTTCGTCGTCTTTAGGACGGTGTAATGACACCGTATCATACCATGACCGTGCTATGAACGTGTCAGGCAAAAAAGTATTCTTTGTATTGAAAAGTATGGGACTATGCTCACTAGACCGTTCCGTCACCAACCAACAACGTCGACTATTCTCACCTAATATTTTGCCGGTGCTGAAACGTTCATAGCACGGTCATGGTATGATACGGTGTAATGGGTAGAAACCTTAAGGGTGCGTTATCATTGAAGCTGTGTGGAAATTAATCGACCAATCACAATGCGTTGTTTGACAATTTTGAAGCGGAGCAGAGCTGTGCGTCGACCAATCACAACGGATTATAACAGCCTCCGTGGTCTTGTGGTTTGAGCGCCCGGCTCACGACCCGGAGGTACCGGGTTCGATTCCCGGTGGGGATATCTCACAAAAATCTCTTTATGAGACTTTCCTCAGTTTGGTTAGGGCATTGCAGGCTGAATCACCTGATTGCTCGAAAAGTAAGATGATTCCGTGCTTCGGAGGGCACGTTAAGCCGTCGGTCCCGGTTACTTTCTACGGATAGTAGTCGTTACTTGAGCCATGTCAGAGGCCTTTGGCGGCTCAATAACTCTGACACCAGGATTGGTCAGGTTGGCCATCCACTCGATGAAGAAGAAGAACGCATTATGAAAGATTTTGACAAAGTCAATTGATTAGTCGGCGTTGTGATTAATCGATTGAGTTCCGCACAGCTCCGCTCCGGTTCAAGGGAAACACACCCTTATCTACTCATACTTGCCATAGGTACTACTTTTTTTCTATCTACATATCTACGTGAAAAGGGTTCCAAACTACTGAATCTACAGAAAATACTAAGATGGTAATAATTTATCGAGTCGGGAAATAGAGGCGGGCCAGCGGCATCGTACGAGTAGGACTGATGTTCTCTAAATTATTTATATTGGTTAAACTGGGGCCGACCGCGGCTCTCATTTGGAAACCGTTTCGTAACCGCACTCTTTAAGTAGTTTATGCAGCTGAGAATAAAATATGGTGATGTTAAGTTTGTTTTACGGTTTTGGTACCTACTTATGTTGTGAAATACTGAATTGGATTTGCGAACTACAACTATATCTACTAGGGCATAGCGCTGGTGGTGCAGATTGACTGAGTTTGAACTTATTGCGATTGTTAAGCAACGTGCAGCTTGTCCCCTATTTGAATGGGGGGCCGATAATGGCATTTATATCTGACCTCTACCGAGCTTCGGAGCGCACGTTAAATTGTCGGTCCCGGTTGTATCAATCGTCAGACCATGTCGGAGGCCTTTGCGCGGTCTAAAAGTACCGACAACAGGGTTGTTCACTGACCCACTCGAACTTTTTGGGAACTTGATTGGATTGTGTTTTTCGTAGTTTAAGAGTTTGTTATATGTATTAATGTTCTGTTTGTTTCCCAAATATAAATAAATAAATAAATATGTATAGATAATTATAATATAACAATTTCCACAGGACCACCGTACATTCGAGCCATGAACCCTGTGAAGGCAGTAGCCGGCACCGAAGTGTCAATCTGGTGTCCTTACTATGGATTTCCTATTGAGTAAGTAGCTCTGATAATCATTTTAAATTTGTTTATAGCTGCTGTAATGATGTCGAGACTTGTTGGTGTGTTAACATGCTCAATTATGTTAATATGCTCAATTATGCCAAGATTGATGTTCCGGGTTCAATTTCTGAATCGAGCGAAGCATGTTTTCAAATTCAACTTTTCAAACATGGAAGCAGGCAATCGTGGTGATTTACACCTAGTTGAGATAAATGACATAGCTTAATACGTTTTTATAATGCATTTGTATACTTAAGAGGGCCCTTCCCGGGCCGTCAATCTCCAACGCGAACATTATTGAAAAGCTTGTTGTTTCAACTAGCGCAATGTTAGAAAAAGAGGCACTGCGAAAAGAGTGAGCAAGTGCCTGAGCGCTCGTTTGGCATTCGATAACTTTCGTCGCTCACTCGGGGCGGCCGGCCGATGACGTTACGTACGATGCCATATATAAGGCGACGATTACACGTAAAGTATTTACTGTGATCCGTCAATACAGTATTTATTGATGGATTTCAGTATTTACTGATGGATTAATACACCGGCCTACACGTACAGTATTTATTACGTCAGTATTGTGTCCGGTCTCCTGCTGTTTACACGTCTAAAATGGCCACAGAGCTGAAAATTAAAGGTTGCGTGGCTATTATTTTAGCACTTAGTTTAAATAAAAAGTCCAAGCGAAAGCGATGGGCAAAAAGGGAAAGGTACACACATTTGAATTTAATGGCAGAAATTAAATTACATGGTGAAATGGATGATTACGAGAATTATTTTCAAATGCCTGAACCCTGCTTTGAAGAACTTCTGACAATAGTAACACCTTTTTAAATCATAATCCGACGGATCATCAGTACAGAATCAAGAAATCTAGAAATCCATCAATAAATACTGACATCCATCAATACATTAGGTTACACGTTCAGTAAATACCACGATACGTCATTATTTACTGATGGATCACAGTAAATACTTTACGTGTAATCGTCGCCTAATAATATCACAGTAAATCTAGATATCGTATAAGTCGCTATTTTTGTCTGTTTGTTTGTCTGTTTGTCTGTATGCTTAAATCTTTAAAATTACGCAACGGATTTTGATGCGGTTTTTTGTAATAGGTAGAGTGATTCAAGAGGAAGGTTTTTATGTAAAAAATTCCCGAAATTCCCACGGGAACGGGCACAACGCGGGTAAAACCACGGGGCGCTGCTAGTGATACATAAAAACAATGTTCAACATAATCAAACTTTGATTATGTCGAACATTGCGTTGCATTGCTCATTGCTCATTATTGCGTACAAATAAGTTCGCGAAAGCATACGTGTGGGATACTATGGAAATATATAAAAATCAATGCCACTTTTCGTTGTAATTTTATAACTCAGGAACGGGCTGACCCATCCAAACTAAATATTTAGGCTTTGTTCGGACTATTTAGTAGATGGTCTATGTGAAGTTTGCACAAAATCGGTCGAGCGGTTCTTAAATTCCCCCGGGAACGGGCATAACGCGGGTAAAACCACGGGGCGCAGCTAGTAAAATATATATCGTAGGCACAATACAAAGAACGAAGAAAGTTCTATACGAAGCGAGCGAGCGACCGAACTAGCGAGCTAGCGAGCGAGTGCGCCATTCATAGATAGACTCGCCCCCCGCATACCTCTTTCCGTCACTTGACAACAAGCAAGGGAGACCGCGATAACGTTGAACAAAATATAGTGTGCGGAATCTTCATAAAACATGTTCCAGGATATACGTGTTTTTTAAAAAACCTTGGATGTTTGTAAAATAAATGATTGTTATTTAAAATCTCCATTATATTTACGAGGTTTCTATCATAATATTTTCTTTAATTTTACAATTTATAAGTACAATATGACCGCCCAAAGTTTAGGTAAAATTTGTGCAAATAGCCAGTTTTCGGAGGCTTATACTGAATTTGTTTCTAAAAATTTAGATTTTCTGTTACGATAGAAACCTAGATATAGTGCATAAGATACTTATTAGCTAAAAAGTTTCAAAGAAAGATCTATAACAACGCCGTAATCACGTAACAGCGTTTGTATGAAAAGTAAGACGGGTTGGCCGCTCTTAAATGGTGTGTCCGTACGTCGTAATAAGTATGTTACTTACATTAAACGAAAAGTTAGATAAACAACTGAAATATTTGTTTCACATCAAAACTTCGGAGATCTATTTATCGTAATGACCATAACTGAACTGAACTTGACCATAACTGAATTTACGACAAAACTTTACCCATTAAGTGGTCCTAGGTATTGAATAAAACACAGTACCTAACCGTATATTATTAAAATACGAAAGCACAACTGTCTAGCGTCTACTTTCGCATACATTCACCCATATATCATACACATCTCTGCCATAAACTACTGTGTGACATTTCCGATGTCTGGTAGTAGCGAGTAGGAGAAAATATAAAAATTCACTTACAACATTGGCCTTATACAATATGTATGGGGTAGTTTCTGAGTCGAGGCACGGAAAGATATCGGACAGGCTCGCTCAGACTATTATCATCGTCCGTGGAATATGCGATGCTTATTGTGTGGAGGATAGGGAGAATTAGTAGACGGAATTTGTTGACATTAGATGGATCAGCGAGAGCAGTTGCAAGAGTGATTTTACAGGAATTATGGAACTCTTTTCATTGGTTTCAGTAGCATCTTATCTGGAAAGACGATGTCACCAAAAAATTAACTTTCCTTTTTCATATCTGTGCAGAATTTACGTTAAATTAATTAATAATTTCTATTCGTTAAGCGGGATAGTGATTTTTAAATCCTAATTTATTAACATTTTATCGAGCATCTTACAAAACCTTAAAATCTAAAACATACCTTGAACAAATTACAACTTACACAAAACTGAACAAAATTACAATGATTACCACCTAAGATTGTACCCATGTTAATGAACAAATAAATAATTAGAATTAGAATTTGAAAAAAAAGAAAAATATATATATATCTACATAAACATACCTTAATGTTTTCCTTAAATTCATACATTTTTTAGTCAGTTCTTCGTCTACACATTTTCGACACACTATGTATTATGTCTCATTGTATTTATCCCGGTGTAGCTTTAATAGGTAATGAGCCGACAGAACCATTGTTAGATTATATGAACTGTAATAAGTTTCAAGAAATATACCTCGATTCCATGCCCGATGTTAATACCCATTCTACCATGAATTCTTTAGCACTTGAAAAACTTCTTCAATTACTTTTCAAGTTTGCAGCCGAGCGGAATTAAAGTAGTTATCAAAAGTAATATTATATGAGATGAATATTTAGTAACCTCGTGAAACGTGGCTTGTTTTAGTTTTGTTGACTTTGAGAATGTTACGAGATCTTGCAGATTTAATACTTGTTTCACTTTGTATTTGACTTTAAAATTTGTTTACTGAATTGTGGTCTAATGGCATGTGTATTCGCCCGCTAAGGCAAGGGTATTAGTTTCCATTTAAATGTAGTTAATGTGACTACTAATGACGTCATTTGATGGATACGATCACATGCAGTTTCTTGCACAGCGAGTCTTAACCACGTGTGTAGCCTCTGCGTGCGCCATGCTAGTACCGCCCCCTTAAGGACCTAAAGTATAGTTGCGCGGGAATTGCACTTTAACAACTACTAGCAGCGCCCCGCGGTTTTTTCCGCGTTGTGCCCGTTCCCGTGGGAATTTCGGGATTTTTTTTACATAAAAACCTTCCTCTTGAATCACTCTACCTATTACAAAAAACCGCATCAAAATCCGTTGCGTAATTTTAAAGATTTAAGCATACAGACAGACAAACAGACGACAAACAGACGCGACTTTGTTTTATACTATGTAATGAAGTTGGTTATCGCATCATCAAACCACTCTCTGCATTATTAGCAACTAGCAGCGGAATACATATTTACCTGTCCGTTTATATGTGCAAATTTCGGAATGAAAAGTAGCTTATAATCTTAACAAAAGATTTTTTTATATACATCATTTATCATTTTGAATTGAAACTACGTAAAAAAAAGCGAAGTGTAAGCGTAGTTTCAATTCCAAAGTTTTTGTCATATCAACTTAATAGTTCCAGTGATTAGTGCGTTAAACCAAACAAACTCGTCATCTTCGTCATACATATAAGTATAGATTCCAGTATTTTGGTTATCAATCATGATTTTTCCTCATATTTTAGCAGAAGTTGCAAAAAATTGACATACATTACCCACATAGATAAGTAACTGATGACTGGGTAATTTTCAGTTGATGACAGTTTTGCTCCACAGTGTGGTTTCAGTAATCTGATTTTTTAGGTTGATAGCTTAGTTAACCTTGATTATACTTTTAACTCACTTAGGTACTCGTAGTAAGTACATCAGGAGGTTCCCAATTTATGTGTGTGTGTGTGTGTGTGTGTGTGTGTGCGCGCGCGTGGGTGAGTGTGTATGATTTTAATGGTTGTTACCTCAATCCTCATAGTTTATATCGGAGATAGAATTGTCTAACAAAGTTTTCCGGATGTCTTTCTTTTAAGAAATTATTTAATTCTATTATGATCGTAAAGAAAGACGGAACTCATAAAAAATAATTTAAAAATGGTATTTCGCTTAAAAATATTATTTCAAAACATTATTTACATCAAATAGTCAGAATATTTCCAGTAAATAAACTCAAATCATCGAACAATTTTAACTAGTTCTCGTTATTCTAATTCCATTATTTGTTATTCTTACTCCACTTATTTCGTAAAGATAAGTGAGACTAAGTTACTCAATTACAATTTATATTATAAGGACATGTATTTCACTTTTCATTTCATTGTTTTTTTTTTAATTTACGGTGTCTTTTCCATTATTAATCATTCATTAATATTGAGTAGGTTAGGATAGGTCGCCAACCCTGGTGTCGGTATTTTAGACCGCCCACAGGTCTCAAACATAGTCTGAGGACTGAAACAACTAGGATATGCTGCTTAACCTGCCTTCCGCCACCCATCTAAGTAGGAATTATCTATTTATTTTTATTATAGTGTTTCTCCTTAGAGTCACGGGACAAGCCCGGTCTTTTTGAGAATAATGCGATGACAGATCCAACTCGTAGAGGCCCTTAGAAGATGTTTAATGATATGAATTATTTAATTTTATTCTATTTGATTAATACAACCGTTCCTTCTCTACGCAGCTCAGTGAAATGGGAAGGAGGGTCGATATCAGATCCTCGGTACCACCAGATGGACGGACAGCTGACCATAAACAATGTAGACCGCAACCGAGACCAAGGAGGGTGGACCTGTTCCGTGGTCACTCCTGGAGGAGAACTGGCGAAGAGAGAGGTTAGTTATGGAATAACTGTCTTGTAAACACATCGGGTGCGAGACTTCTAGTGAACGCTCATAAGCAAGAACACTAACGATCTTTAATTGCCCGTATAACAAAGGACGATCGTGTTTGCGCGTATCAAACGCTGTTCCAAAACCACCCTTATTTGTTCTTTTCAATAATAATAAAACAACAAAACTTTCCCTTATAATTAATGCTTACCTGCTATATTATTCAATACACAACCTATTCGGTTTCCGTTTTGTAAAACACACAATTGGAACATAACCCGCGGCGGGTTTGTCGAACGATCTTCTCAATGCAGGTCCATCCCTAGGGCACGTACCTTCATTTATAAGGAAATAACGAAAAATAACCAGTTTTACCGTATTACCATTACTGCCGCATTCGCCAAATGATATGAAAATAATGGAAAAGAAAAACGTAATTTGTATTAATAAGGTTAGGTAACATTCGTTAAGTTATGGCATATAGGTAACAGAGATACGAAGTTGATGGAATTAGATGATACTAGTCATGCCCCGCGGTTTCACCCGCGTTATACCCGTTCTCGCCTGAATTACGAGATAAAATGTATCTCATGTGTTATTCTGATGTACCTATACTACTGTAAAGTTTCATCCAAATCTGTCTAGTAGTTATTTCGTGAAATAGTAACAAACTTACATAGAAATTTACATCCATGCTCACAAACTTTCGCATTTATAATATTTGTAGAACATAACGAGGATTTATTCCTGCTCAACAAAATGTATGGGCGCAACCCCAATAAAAATAAGAAAATAACGCAAGTGTGATTTACAAAATTTTCACACTGGCGCCATGTTTATGTATTATAATATTACCACGGCTTGAACTAAACATATCACTCGGAATGTCGGACATCATTCCAATACAATTTAAATCAAACCACATGATATTCATCATCATTTCCATGATGTCACAGTAATCAGAGTATAACACATATTTTGCTCCTCTAGGTCCAAATGACAGTGGTTTCACCACCCGTCCTCTCGCCGATGGTGTTTCCCCCAGGGTTGAGATCAGGAGACAGGTCACAGCTCACATGCACTGTCACTTCAGGAGATATGCCCGTATACTTCTCCTGGTTGAAGGATCAGATGCCTTTGTCTAGCAGTTTGCAGGTAAAATATTATTTTTAGTAATGAAAAGATCCTTTTTACAAATATTTAGATCTTTGCTCGAGATTTCTTAACTAAACTCAAACGGCTGATACAAGTTTAGCGACGATGGCTACAATGGCGCCCGGTGTGACCTTTCCATTAAATGTATGCTATCACAGTCTTACTATGACCATGTTGGAGGCCTTTAAGTGGTCGTCTAAAAATTCCGACATCAGAGTTGGCTACTAACCTACTTGAAATGAATAAATAAGCTACATTTGTTATCTACCAATCATATCAAACGCAGCTCAGCAATATTATGCGTCCGCGAGACGATCAAGTGCACTTGACAAGTCGCAAATGAATAAAACTTGTCAAGTCGCGTCAAGTCGCATCAAGCTCAAGTTGTTGGTTCAAATTTGTTGTCAAGTTATCATCAAAATTATTGTCAAGTCATGTCCAGCACGTAGATACTTGACGGGAATTGTCAAGTCAACGCTGTAAACGATCAATATTCACTTCAAGCCCGTAGACTTGTCAAGTGCACTTGATCGTCTCGCGGACGCATTAGAGTTATGATGATATTTACCAATCATAACGAACGTAGCGTAGCATTTAGCAGAGCTAAGACACTTACTATTATTTCACTAACACTACGATAAATTGCCTGATTGGGTCACAAGACATCCTATTACACTTTCATTACACGCCTTCATTCACGCCCAGAATGAACTCTTATTCTAAGCATGTAATCTACACTTGATTCGACTGATTACCAATCCAATATAGAGCTCAATAAGGAATAGAACAATTTACTTAAACCAAATACATTACAAAAAGATATTTCCCGATTAAGCCTTATGTTCAGCAACATACATTTTTATGTAATTTTTTACTAGAAAGGAAAATGCTACCAAAAACGGATTAGTCGAGCTTTTTTATTCGTAACTTTATTTAAATTTGTAGGTGGATGAGCGCGGGGCCGAATTCTACAGCATGTTGTTATTTAAAAGTTTAACTGCGGCCCACAGCGGTATTTATACTTGCGTAGTCACCAACACAGCTGGCAAAGCAAATATATCAACGGAGTTAGCAATCAAAGGTGGGTTGGCGCGAATGTTGTTTCGACATGTTTCAACTAAATTAGTTTTATTCAAATATATATGGTAAAAATGGTAATATGTATGTTGCAGTCCCACCGTATTGGCAGATTGAACCGAGCGATACAGCTGTTTTATTAAATGGATCGTTGACTGTGAGCTGCGAGGCTAAGGGTCATCCAACCCCGACCATTTACTGGACCAAATATTCTGGTACGTTCGATCAAGTATATTTTATGGAAATCAGTTTCAATTTTACGAACGGTTTCTCGTCAATTTTATATTTTCTTCGTATCTGGGAGGTACCATGATGTAGCGACGGCAAAATATATTAGCGAATTTCTTGAAAAAGAAGACAATATTATAGTGCAAGAGCTTATGTTCAATGTTCTTTAAAAAACCATAGTCGGCACGGCAGCACCTTAATATAATAAGGTCTCCCTTAACACTTTCCAAGCATCTCTTTTCTGGGCTAGATTAGACCAATACGAATCCCTGTCAAAGCGGTCAAGATTTATATTAGCGGTATTTATTTAAAATTGAAAATTATTTTAAAGGTAGTACAGAAACGTCAATGGGAGGAGTTCTAGATCCAGTGGTGCTTAGCAATGGATCGCTGAGGTTAGAGTCAGCGAGAGCAGAACATTCTGGAAAATACAGATGTAGAGCTGACAATGGCGTGGTGCCGGCGTTGTCTAAGACTCTCAATATACATGTGAATGGTGAGATGTTTTTAGTTTATTTGACAATGTAGAATGTATATCTATAGAGTTAATCAAAATATATTTTACTCAAGCTCTAGGAAATTACAAACCCCATTTTTCTAAGCATTTTGGTCTCTTTGGTATTAGACCAAAGAAAATAAAGAATCATTAATGAACTTGCTTCGCTTAGACAAAACTAACTTTCACTGTACTAAATCTTCAGTGGGTGGAAAGGTGATAGGCATCGGGACATTAGGAGCTAATATTTTACTTTTAATTTTAGAACCAGCAAGGTTTGAAGCCCAGTCAGTAAACGTGACGTCAAAGTTAGGAGATACTGTGAGACTGATTTGTGTGGCCCGAGGAGACAGTCCGTTGTCTACGTCTTGGAGTCATTCTGGACGAGGGCTGCCTAACTCGGACTATAGGCGAGTACTTAGAAAAATATTCCTGTCTAACTTACATCCTGTACTGACTACTAATCTTGTCGGCCTAATAAGTTCAGGGATCAAGATCCCTCTACTACTGTGGGTTCACTGCTAAAATAGGTTGTAACTTAGAGTTCTTACACATGATGCTAAGATCTGTCAACTGCAGCCGTTAACACAACTGTCGACACCTGTTTACTCTCATGACGAAAAATTATGCAGTGATAACCGCTTATTTACGTAACTCTTTTCATATTTTTTTTTATATTTCATATCTATTTTACGCAAAATACATATAACAAAAATAATTCTTCCAGAATGAGCATATCAGAAACTAGGAGCGCAGAAGGACTGAGAAGTGAATTAGTTATAGAAAGAGCTGATAGAAGAGACTCGGGTGTTTACAGATGCCAAGCATCGAACCCTTATGGTAGATCAGACCATTTCGTACATTTAGCTGTGCAAGGTTGGTATTTTATGTTTCCTCCTTCTAGCTTTTGATTAAACTTTTGGCCACATTTATCAGAAGCAGCCGAACTTCTGCTAAGCGCGTATCAGAGTTTGCAGTGAACATTGTATTGCCTTTTTTATGCATTTGATTTTTGTGACATTTTTACCTTTGATTAATTTAGAGACTTTCTTAACCAGGAAGTTCATACTTAATTATTAATTTAAGAACCACCGGAGCCTCCAGCCAACTTCCGTGTCTTGGAGACCACGTCACGATCAGTGAGACTGCAATGGCGAAGACCGTATGACGGCAACTCGCCGGTCCTAGGCTATGTGGTGCAGTATCGGAAACATGATTCCACGTCGGCAGATTCCTGGAGAGATGCTGATACCCACAATGTTTCGGTGTCGGCTCATCCCGCTGATTCTTATAATGAGTGAGTGATCGATTTTGATTAATTTTAGGGTAGAGTATGTGTTCGTATTCTTTTATTTCCAAAAAAAATATTTGGTTTTTAGATCAGAAAATGGATTTTAGCTAACACTTCTTTACCGATATTTTTAACAAACAATCTGATATTGTCTAAAAGTAAAATTTTACTAGCCGAAAAACTTTAAACCTTAATAAAGTTTATTTTTGAAGATAATAAATATTATTTACAATCAAATAATTGTTCCATCTATTCTCCAGAATGGAAGGAGCAACAATAACAGGACTGGAACCTGCTACGGCATACCTAGTGCGTGCCAGAACAGTAACCGCTCAGTTCGCCTCTTCACATACAAGAGCACTGTTAGCTCTGACCATGCATGAGCCACCTTCGAGAGCTCCAATGAGCCTCCGAGCTTCAGCTCCCAAGTCCACTACGATAGAACTTAGTTGGCAGGTTGGTTGATATCGGATTTCATTAAAGTCTAAATTATGAAGTAGATGTTTTGTTACAGGCAGTTTTCTATTTTAAACTATACAGTAATATAACTTTTTTCTTGAACACATGCTTTTGCTTTTCGTATTTCTTGTTTTGTATTTCTATAAACATCGAGGCTTCTTTGACTTAAATTTAGCTTCCCCTGCCGTGGGACAATTTAGTTGGACATCAGCATCAATATTCTAACTTCATTGTATTACCTTAGGCACCACCTCCGTCGTCATGGAACGGTGAACTCCTCGGCTACACAGTCTGGTGGTGGGCCTCAGCTGACGGCTCGTTGGCAGGAGGGTCCAATGTGGGCATGGAGTTCGCTACAGTGAGAGGACAAATCAACAAGTACACCATTGAAGGTCTGGAACACTATACACGGTGAGCTTTGTGTAATGACACCAGTTTCATCTCATTTGAATCCGAGAATTTGAATTTGAGTTTTGAGATTCATGTATACTATGAAAGTTATGAATATTTCTATTTTAATATTTTATTATAATGATGCTAAGGAATGTTTTGTTTCTTTGTGTAGGTATTCCATAAGTGTAAGAGCATTCAATAGTGCAGGAGCTGGTCCCGCTTCTTCACCTGTCAACACTTTAACTTTAGAAAGTGGTAAGTTTTTTACAGTACAATAATACTAATACTATAAGTTTTCTTAATATTGTCTCTTTTGCACTGAGATTAAAATAAAAGGAGTAATAAAGAACACAGAATCATTTTTGTTTGCATCAATGCTATATCTTGTTTGGTTGCTATCAGTTTTCTCAACACATCTATTGTAACTGTACAACTTATTTTCTCAATATTTTCAACATCATCATTCTCAATGTCCTATAGTGCCATCAGAAGGTCCAAGAGCAGTCCGATGCCGGGCCGTATCTCCTCAAAGCCTGAAGGTGGAGTGGTCTCCACCGCCAGCCCACTCCCACCACGGAGCTCTGTTAGGATACAAGCTATTGTATCGACCTGAGTATAGTGAGTACTTGTTATTATTTTGAGAAAGTCATGAACTTTACCGCCTTATAACTTTTTTAATATAACATCGTTTTTAATCTGTTTACTAGTTTATTTTCCAATCAATAGTAGATATCGTATTCAATTGGTTCTACTTAACTTTGTTGTAATATTGTACTTTCGCCTATGACTTGATATAATGATATTTTTATGATGAAATAAAAACCTCTAAGTAAATTGGACGTCGTAGTTGAGAAAAAGTTTTGTACCAAGATATATGCATTGTATATTCATGTAATTTTGCGCAAAATCAGCTTTATAAAAGAAATATTCTGAACTAGTGCTTAGTGCGAGTTTTCCAATTAACTTTACGTTTGCGTTTAAAGGGGTTCCCAACCAGTGGTCCGTGGACCACTGGTGGTCCGCGGAAGACAAAATGTGGTCCACAGACCCACCAAAAGTCGAAATATAATTCGCGAACATTTTCAAATTAATTTATGAAAATTGAAGGAAAGTCGTTGATAAAATACTGAACGTAATATATTTCACAAATTCGATTACATACACTCATAAACATGCTTCTCTACGTCTTCCGTCCAAGTTAACACTTTCTTGGCTCTCGCTTGTTCTGAAATGTATAAGCTTCTCTATGTCTCTTGTTTACGTTACAAGTAAACTTTTCCAGTACAATTTTCGCTCACTTCACAAGTGCGGCCCAAATGTAGCCGACCGCTGGTTTTTAATACCGACAATATACCCATACTGTGTGCACCTACTTTTTTTTTACCCAGCGTGACCAAATAAGAATAGGATAATGTTCTATTCTTATTTCTAAGAAAAAAAAATATATTATTTGGTCACTCAATTATCATTCTGTAAGTACAAAAAGGAAAAGTCGGACTTAAAATGGCTTTAAAGTCCAAGTAAAACATGCACAAACTTCGATCGCGTTCCGCGCTCGCCCAAATGTTTGATTGAATGACGTCGAAAATACATTTTCTTTGAGGTCCAAGATAATAATAATTCATGCTCGAGTCGGACTCGCGCACGTTCAATGTGAAATACAAATAAATTAAACCGCTAATTAATGAAAAAAAATTGACTGGAGGTCCTTGATGACAACAATAATAAAAAAAATGGTCTCCAGTCTAAAAAAAGGTTGGGAACCCATTCTAAACTCTGTGAGTAGTGAACATCGAATAACTGTGAGTACCTTGTGAGTACGAGTTTTTTTTTAGTACTCACGTATGTCATGTATATTCACCGTAGCTCTGTAACGTCCAAACAATAAACCGGCAAAATTGAGTATAACATATCGACTGTGTTTTCATAAGGTATAAAGTACATATAACATTTACGCGGGTTATTTTATTAGACATCGACCATGGAATTATTATGAACTACGTACAACTAGTACGTACTAATTCCATGGTCGATATCTAATAAAATAACCTCCTAGTTGTACGTAGTACATACTAATTCCATGTAATTCCATGACATCGACGTCGCGCACTTGACTGACATTGTTTGTTGTTTGTAAGTTGCCATAGCTCCATACATAAGACATTTTTAACCGACTTCAAAGAAGGAGGAGGTTTCTCAATTCAACCGTTTAGATGATTTTATGGTAAAGCGATATCTTTTAAAAAAAATTGTTTTCCGTCAATTTCATCAGAGGATCACTAGAAACTCGAGCAGTAGAACGAACACTGGACATTATAACAAAGATCATCTTGAGCTCTTGCGGTCGTAAACATCTTCCAGGCGAAAATATAATATGCTGACCATGATATCGTTTGTTTATAACACTACTAGAAGCACTCCGAGGTTTATTTACCCGCGTTGTGCCCGTTTCTGTGGAAATTTCGGGGATCATTATACATATAAACCTTCCTCATAAATCACTCTATCTATTTAAAAAAACCGCGTCAAAATTCGTTGCGTTCTTTTAAAGATCTAAGCAAACATAGGGACAGACAGACAGATAGACAGAAAGCGGAAAGCGACTTTGATTTATACTATGTATTGATAAATCACTATAGTTACAAACAAACAATTACATTTTACGTCCGTTCGCCCGTCTCTCACCAATAAATTCAAAGTGAGAACTTTACTTTACGCACAGTGAGAGTAAAGCGATCGAACTGTCAAACTTGCAACTCACACTCGCGAAATGTACATTTACGCCGGTTAACGCGCTTACAATGTTAAATGGCAGATTTTAGTTCGCATTGTGACCACTAGGTGCGCTTTTTAGCTACATATATTTCTGAGTTAGGCAGTGGTCCCACCGCCGGCGAGAAGACGAGTAACTCTCGGCGATTTTCTCTTTCAAGAAATGCACAATAAATGCATATTCCGTATAAACGAAAGAGGTGCAAATATTAAAAGTTTCTCGCTGACTGTTCACACTGCCGGCATCGACTCGTTTTACTACTTAGTTTTGTCGCTGAGCGAGGAGCTTCAAAAATAAACTCGCTCAGCGATACTCGTTCAACGATGCTAGCTCGAATTATCATTTCTTTACAATGCGACAATGAAAGTAGATAGAATTAGGTTTGCACAGAATTGAGCAACTGCGGGCAAGTTGCGCGAGTAATCGCTCGTCGCACTTGCACACTCGCTTATAGCCCAGCTACAATACTATCGAAACTACACACTGACTTCCTGTTGATCGCCAACTCGTTTAAACATAGTTTCTAGTTCTACTCGTTTCTCGTTCATCGTCGGCATCGGCCTTAATGTTGACGCGGTGAACGCGTAAAAATTACTATGGCAACTTACAAACAACAAGCAATGTCAACAGACTCATAAAGTAACTTATATATACGGGAATAGAGTTATCAGCCGGAAAGGCGATAGTATCGCCACCTAGTGGTTAGACATGTCAATTTTCGGTGGTACTTGCTATAGCCCAGTATGAATAGAGAATTTGAATTCAAGTCGATTTTTCTAAATTTCTTCAACCCTGTTTTATTTAACGTTTGCTGGTTTTTTTACAAACATTGCTATTTGTGTTAACAAAGCAGGGAAAAGAAATGTAGAAAAATACGACTTGTATCAGAATCGCAATAAAAATGCAGATGTATTCTAGTAAATGTATTTATTTATAGTTAATTTACAAACTGTCGTAACTATATATTACATTCATCATTATATTAGTAGTTGTGGTTCAAACATACCCTAAGGAATTGTCAATTGAATTTAATTACATTAATTATTTGCAGCGCAAATTATTCAGTGAGAGTACACTATTTTGAGAATAAACTATTATATGTCATGGCATAGGTGTGAAGATCTTCGAAAATAAAAAATAAATAAAGTCCTAACTGGTTTATGCTATTGTTTTCTTATTTTTTTTCCTCTTTATACCATAATTATACGCATCATAATTAATCACTTACGCACATTCACATCACAATTCACAACAGAAAAAGTAACGGAATCAATGAATTTGCATTGAATGAATTTGTCAACATAGACTTTTTACTCTATGTCATAGAGTAATTTATAAATAAGGCTATGAAAGTCGATGAATAAATTACTCTATGTCATAGAGTAATTTATAAATGGTTTGCCAAGTTACGAAGGGGCTGCCATAGTAAAAAAAAAAACCGCCACGCTACCAACGCCATCTATAATACGAACATGGTACTAAATTTCCCATATAAAGTTTCAATGTTCCCAGTGAAAAGCCCCTGAACAGACTCACAGAGTTTCTTCGCTTACGCGACGGTAAAGTTATTTGGAAAACTCCCACTAAGCACACTGTACTTAAAATATAAGCTGAGTGATGTCAGTTGCTTGTCGGTAGCGGCAGACAGGCTGGAGTGGGAGGTTCGAGAAGGGTCCAGCACTGCGGGAGGGGCGGAGGTGAAGCGGGTGTCCGGCGTGGAGACTCTACTCCTGGCTCTGACTCCGCATACTAACTATACGGTCCAAGCTCTGGCGTACACGGCTAAGGGCGATGGCCTGCCTGCTCATCCTATACATTGTACTACGCAACAGGATGGTGAGAGTTTTATTGCATTATTCTGAGTAACTAAGCACTATATTAGCAATAGCATCTTCGTGTATGATAAGGGCGTTGTGACCTACTGACCTGGCCTGGTGGAAGATTGGTTGATAAAGCTGGTAGCTTGAGGGTTGCTCAAGTGTTCATAGGATAATGTGCTAAGGCATTCATCGTAGGTATATTTAAAATACTTGGGGTATTGACGCCCTTGGTGAAAAAAACCCTAGCAGCTAAACAGCTGTTAACTTTTTGTGCTAGTTAATTTATTCTTTAATTTTAGCGCCTTTTGTGTGTAGAATACAATACATATGTTAATTTGTTTATAGCCCCAGGACCTCCAGCAGGAGTGAAGGTAGTCCCAACATCTGTAACCTCGTTGGCGGTCAGCTGGCTGCCCCCGAGTAGACCCAATGGACCAATACTTTACTACACGGTCTTTTACCGGGAACTTGGAAGGTAAAGGAAACGTAGCATTTCAACTACCCACAGAATATTTGAATTTTATGACTAATTGCTCTTTTCAATGCTTCTCTAGAGACAGACCACCTCAAACCACCACAGTGCAGGTGGAAGAAGGAGACCTGTCCATAGGCATGGGCGGGACGACTGAACTGCGCTCTTTATCTGAAGGAGCCACGTATGAGGCGTGGGTCGCGGCCCACTCGTTAGCGGGTGAGGGGGAACCCTCGGCGCCTCAACCGGCTACCACTACTTCTAGAGGTAATTATATACTTAGGTTATGTAATATGAGTAATGACAATTCTAATGTATAAGCCTGAAGAGATTGTTTCTTTTTGCTTGTTTGAACGCGCTAATCGAATCGAATAATACTTTTCGTAATGGATAGCGATATTGAAAAAAAATTGCAGGTTACTATTTCGAAATTCTTAGGAAAATGGGCACAACTCGAGTAAAATCGATAAAGATATTTGGAGGAGGTTAGTGGCCAAGCCTGGTTTTTAGACGACCTATCGATCCTTCGACATATCGACCTATCGACCTATCGAACCTATCGATCCTAGACGATCCTTTCTTTGTATAACAATATAATCTGTCACCACAGTGGGCGCAAAAGTAGTTTCGTTCGGGGTGTGCGCGCGCGCAGTGTGTGGTCGCGCGGTGATGTTGTCGTGCGCAGCCCGCGGCGAGCCCGCGCCGCGCACGCGCTGGCTGCGACACGACCGGGCACTTACACACGATACCAGGGCCAGACTGACGCCGAGAGGACATCTTGCTATACATGGTAACATCTAGCTTTATAATATGACATCGAGCTTTAATTGTTACTATTATTTTTTGTCCTAATCTTGTCCTAATCACCATCATAAAGTTATGAACTTCAAACCTTCTTTTACTTCCCTCACAGAATTGGATGCTTCAACCACTGGTAACTACACGTGTTCCGCTCGCAATGCGTTCGGCTCTGAAGAGGTGACGTACAAAGTTGAGTGCACTACACCGCCATCAGCTCCCGCGCTGAACTTAGACCACGTGAACCATAGAGAAGCGAAGCTGACGTGGAGGACTACCCACCATCCTGCCGCGCCGCCTCACGGTAAGTCTAACCAGACTGTCTCTATACTGTTTTCTGACAATTAAACGGTCTTTATTCCATCTTCAGACAGTAAGACAGTCTTTAGTCTATCTTCAGACAGCTAGACAGTGTTTTGTTCATCTTCTGCCAGTCAGACAGTCTTTAGTCTCTTTTTAACTGTCTAATGACAGACATTAGACAGTTGCACACTCTTTAGAATGTATTCAGACAGTCAAACAGTTTTAGGCTGTCTATAGACAGTCAAACAGCATTTATACTATCATCTGGTAACCTAGCAAATGATAGGCAAGCACATGATAGGGGAACCCTGGTGGAACGGTTTAATGCTATCTACTATTACGCATGGTTATGATTAGATAAAACAGGAACCCGTTTTTGATGTGAAGGTATGTTAAAATATACGTATAAGATATATATATGTATCTGAAAATATACATTAAGAAATCTCGTATGTAGACCCTACCTGTTTATTTATACTCTTCGAAATGTATTTCTTGAAAATAAGATCACTCACAAAATAATTGAGTCCTTTTAAGTATTTCAAGTAAACCAAACTCATTCTAAGTTAAACACACGATATATGATACGAAAAAATATAAAAGTAAATGACATCTCTTCAAAGGATTCCATCAAAGGCGAAAGATGTTTTAACAATTTTTTCTCGCAAGAAAAGGGAGGGCAAACCACAGAAAATATTTTTCATATCACATTCAATCAATCTTTCCATCCGACCTCGCATAATAGCTCAATTTATAAAAATAGACGTTACCATTATACTCTGTATGATCGATTTGTGGAGCAAATACCTCTTTGAGACAAGGATATAGTTGGTAAACGGTTTGGGGCATTATGTAAATACAAGTAATGGCGAATGGACCGCAGGGTGTTTGCATACACATCTCGTGTGTGTTTTGATTGTTTTTAGGACGTGCCTCTGTTTTATTTGGCGCGGTACTCTTCGCTATCCGAATTGCAGTAACTATGTTTTCTTTGATTTTCATTATAGTACGTTGTTAAGTTCGAGTTTGTTGATGGAATACGAATGAGGCATATCAGAATAGACTATAGACATCTAGTAGAGGCCAGGAAATCCAATAATGGAAATCGGACGACGAATCGCTTACTCGTTGGTACAACAGAATATCATGTTGACTTGTAACTTTGATTAAACCGTTATATAAGGAGAATGTCGCTGACCATAGTTTGTTTTCCTCAGTTTCACTTCTTCTAAATTCACACATCCTGACACATCCTGTAATTTACTATTATGTAGAGCCTAAATAAATTCAATGTTTGTCATTTTATTGTATGATGCGATTACAGTTTACGCGACACCTTTGCCTGTAACGATCTTATAGACAGGCCATTATTGTTTAGGTTACACCATCTGGTGGGTTCGCATCCGCGATGACACGGGCGAGGGTCTGGAGACCCCCACCTCTAGGGAAGAGGAACGCCAGCTCGAAGCTGGTGGGGAAGCTGTCAGCGTGGTGCTGAGAGCCTTGGCTTGTGGAGCCACTTACTCTGTAAGAGCCGTGGCTCATTCCAGAGCGGGACCTTCGCCGCTGTCAGTGCCGCTCATTGTGAAGACGAAACCACCAGGTAAGGGAATTTTATGTGATTGGGGTACTTTATGGGATGTGTCCCTATTCTGTGTCTTTCATATAACTTAGCTCAAGACAATACCATGTCAATGCAAGACCAAACCTAATGCTACTAAACACGAGAGTTAGGAACAAGTACAAAAAACAAGAACCCAAAACTCAAAACCTAGATACTAAGAATTCCAATTAATTCAATTCGTCATATAACGTATGCTCCAATCTTGATTTAACATATCATTATCCAGACTTGTATCGACCCATTTCACAAGAATTGTTCGTACCAAAACAAAAACTTTCTTAAATCTTTTCACAATTCTTTCCCACCAGTACTAGTATGGGAAGGCGGAGGAGACAAAGAAGACGAGGGTGCTGAATGCGCTGTTTGGAGTAACAGCAGCGCTCTGGCGGTGGACGCGCGGAGAGCGGTGCGGTGCGGGGCGCGGCTCGTGCGGCTGCAGTGGAGGCGGGCTGACACCCCGAGTGCGGCGTGGAGAGACGCCGACCTGACGTCACTGCACCATCATAGAGAGGTGAGATACATAGGGTAGGTGAGAGTGGGGCTGCTGCGGCTGCAGTGGAAAGAGATGTCAACCTGACGTCACTGCACTATCATAGAGAGGTGAGATACAGAGGGTAGGTGAGAGTGGGATTGCTGCAGCTGCAGTGGAGGCGGGTTGACACACGGAAAGCGGCGTGGAGAGACGCCGATCTGACGTCACTGCTTCATCATAGAGAGGTAAGATATGAAGCGCAAGTGGGTGAGCTTAGCTATGTTGCTTTGCTGTGATTGGTGAATACTAAACATGGCAAAGCAATGTGACTTTAAACTTGATATGGATGGTGAAACCACGACGAACTTGAGAAGGGTAAAAGTACTTCGGTCTTCCTTAGATACCATCGTTAAGTTAATCAAAAGTTCAGTTAAAGTTACCGTCGTTTTAGTTGCGTTTCGTTCAATTGATGAAAAACATTAGGTTGGTATTTTTTGTGAACAAACGTAGTAACATAGCACAGCATAGTTATTGTAGAAGACAACCCTTAGTATGGTAATTAAACATGAAACAAACATTGTTAATACTGTTTGCTATACAATATGTTTACTTTTGTAAACTTAGCTGTGTAGGTATTTTAATAAACAAAATGATTCGATACTAATTTGCTCGCTCCTTCGACGCTCGCTCAAAGTCACTCGTACGTAAGTTTCAGAGATATTTTATCAGTAGTTGATTGTTTAGCCTGGTTTAATTACAGGTTCGTATTACATCCTGCTAATATAAATACGAAAGTTTCTGATGATGGATGTATATATGTATGTTTGTTACTCTTTCACGAAAAATCTTGGACGGAATTGAATGAAACTTTACAGTAATATAGGTTACTAGCTGTGCCCTGCGGTTTCACCCGCATTTATTCAGTCAATGCTTACCGTTTAAACCTTCCCTGGACTTTCATGAATATTTCAAGACCAAAATTAGCCAAATCGGTTCAGCCGTTCTCGAGTTTTAAGCAGACTAACGAACAGCAATTCATTTTTATTTATATAGATTATATCAGAATAACAGATAGGATACATTTTATCCCGAAATTCCCGCAGGAACGTGAATAACGTGGGTAACACCGCGGGGTGCGGTTAATATTATAATTTAAAACTATTTGCTTTATGGAAATTTATGTTGTCGTGTACGTAATGTGTATTTAGGATACCTATCCAGAACGTCTTAACAACGTTATTTGGTTTATTTATTACTAGCAGCGCCCCGCGGTTTAACCCGCGTTGTGCCCGTTCCCGTGGGAATTTTGGGAATTTTTATACATATAAACCTTCCTCTCGAATCAATCTATCTATTAAAAAACCCATCAATATCCGTTGCGTAGTTTTAAAGATCTGAGCATACAGACACAGACAGACAGCGGAAAGCGACTTTTTGTACTATCTAGTGATTATATGTTTAAGAAATATTTAATGAATAATTTTCAGGTGAAAAATACTTTTTTACCATCTCATTTCGCATATTTACTTATTCGAAGCAATTAAGACTGTAGACTTAAGTACAAAGACACACATAGACATAGTGCGGGTGCGGGCAAGGTGCGGGTCGTGTGACGTTGTCTTGTACGAATCTCGTATACTAGTATACTATTTGTATGAAAGGTATCACTATGTCCCGTTGCGGGCCCGCAACCGCCTTGCGCTAAAGTCTAGTCTTAAGACCCCAATTGCTGGTATTATTATTTAAAAAATCTATTTAAAGAAAATTGTCTCTGTGGCAGACGAAAACGTCTATTTGGAACGAAGTTCCTTATTATTAGACATTTTGTCTCTAGTGTGCTTTCTTTCATACGTTTTCATCGACCAGATGGCAGTCTAAAGTGTTTGGACTAAGATCTCCCCGTAATTTAGAACAATTACTAATTTTACCGAAAAAAATAAAAATATTGTATTTAAATTTTATTCAAATATCCCGAACTCCACCCAAATTACGAACAACGAATTTATTAAAACAACAGAAAATAATTGAACTTGACGAACGGGTCATATTTCGTATTGGAGTAGGTATACAATGATCCGTGGGGTTGTTCTAATAAAATACCTTTTTTGCGAATACCAAACAAGCTTTCTCGGAAAAATTCCACGCAGGTAGAAAATGGAAATATGTTGATTAAGATGAGAAGGAAAAGGAAAAAACGAGGTTCGAGTATGTCACCCGTCGCCAAATTCCGAGATTATAATAAAAAGGTTCGGAGAAA
Source organism: Cyclophora albipunctata (assembly GCA_963082685.1). NCBI lineage: Eukaryota > Metazoa > Arthropoda > Insecta > Lepidoptera > Geometridae > Cyclophora > Cyclophora albipunctata. Next base: position 2,458,726 of record OY720129.1, on the reverse strand, counting down.
ATGTATGATAGTAAACATTGGTTTTCTACCGCAATATTTGCTAAGTTAGAGCCTTAGATTTTTTGCATAAGAAGATACGGTACCTTCCTTATAGCATTTCAAGGATGAACTCGAGTCGATTTCGGGGAAATCGATCGGAAGGGATAGAAATGACATGAGACGACATTTAAGTTCCTATAGATTACTTTTGTGTGTTCGGTATTATCCCATGGCATGACTGCCTGCTGTGCCATCGAGTATATAGGTAAGTATTTAAGTCAATAAATGATCAGTGTGTCCGTAGACTCAATTTTGTAGGCACATCTATAGCGCATACCATATCTTTGTCGTTTGATAATGTCATAGGTTACAGTCGACGAACAATTTTACTTTTCTGTTTGATGGTCGCGAGTGATCAGTATTCAGATATTTCAGAATACTTGCTCGGTTTGGAAAGACTTTGGGATTTCATATGTGCATCCTGATGTTCGGATTTGAATAGAGTTTCAAGTGTTTGTGCGATTATTGTTGCGAAGATTTACCACTTTGGCGTGAATTGAGTGAACTTACTTTTAGATACTTATTGAAACATAAACCTACTTTTAATAAATTAAGTTTTTGAATATGTGTGTACATCCATACAAACAATGTTTGTTACTCTTCCACGAAAAGACTACTGGACGGATTTGGATGAAACTTTACAGTGATATTGGCTATGCATCTGAATAACACATGGGATACATTGTATCCCGTAATTCCTGCGGGAACGGGTACAGCGCGAGTAACACCGCGGGGTGCGGCTAGTATATTGTAATGATAAAAACTGTGTACAAATAAACGGAGGACAGTAAATGCGGTCCAGAACGTTCCCTTTTCAAACCGTTTACGGACTTTTAAGTATCAATTCTACAACACCATCATTATCTCATTTAAATTCTGGAGCAGAACGGATGTTTTCCAAACCCCTGGAGGGTCTCAATTCTTGTATATTTTTTCATGATTACAACCCCATATCTCTGTCGTTTGTGAAACGATTTCGAGAATTCTTTCAATTTGTTGAAAATGAAATCATTGATTCTGCTACCATATGTTCTAAAATTCCACAAAGGTTTTATTTTTATAACATTTTGAGAGCAGAGAGATCAACGATTTTAATTCTTGAGAAAGCTTATTTTAAAGTCGATTTTTCTTTGTCTCTGCTTGTAATAACATTGTCTATTATTTTCCGTCCATCAGATTGTGATGGGAGGGCTGTCCGCCGGAGCGTGGTATGCTCTGAGGCTCTGGACGGCGACAGAATCATCACGACATCAAGCTATCATTTACGCAGCCACGACTACACATTCGGGAGGTAATTATTATCATTGTGATTGTTAAGCAACGTGCAACTCGGTTCCCTACTTGGATGGGTGGCCGTGGCATTTATATCTGAGCGCTACCATGCTTCGGAGGACACGTAAAAATTGTCGGTCCCGGTTGTTTCAATCGGCAGAACATGTCGGAGACCTCGAGGTGGTCTAAAACTCCGACACCAGGGTTGGCCACTAATCTACTCTAACTTTTTTACTCTATGTTTGACCAGAGCGCCTCCGAAGGCCGGTAGCCTTTCAATCCGAAGGCGTGCAGGTATCGGTAGCGAACAGTGCGGCGGATGCGGACCGTGTGTTGGGTGCGGTATCGCTCGCGTTTGCCGGGCTAGCCGCACTCGCTGTTACAGCCTTGCTGCTAGTTCTTGTAGCTAAGAGGAGGTGAGTAAATTAGCTGTAGTATTAAAACGTTGATGAGTGAGGATCTATATACTAATATTATAAAGCTGAAGAGTTTGTTTTGTTTGTTTGTTTGTTTGTTTAAACGCGCTAATCTCAGAAACTACTGAACCGATTTGAATAATTCTTTCACTGTTAGATAGTCTATTTATCGAGGAAGGCTATAGGCTACATTTTATCCCGGATTTCCTACGGGAACGGGCACAACGCGGGTAAAACCGCGGGGCGCTGCTAGTCTGATATAAAACACCGATGATCATAACTTATATGTCTCTCCCTCGATGGTACGTTTTGCCATTGGGTCGTAAGCTTACTGTATTAAGCCGTTGTCATGTATGGGTGATATATGTATACCTATAGTATACATAGATCACTATATACTATTGATGACCGCACATGAACTAACGCCGGTACTCAGAGACATCAAATTCTTCCTTAGTAGAATTTAACATATCTGAGTGCGGTAGTAGAAGTTTAAGTAGATAAAGTAAGCTTCAAATGTCTACCTATGTGTTTAATCTAGGTATGCTAACTATAGCTATGTAAGTTAAACTCAACTCGCGTACGTTGGAACGTTTACGGAGGTGCCACGGTGAGTGACGGCGACGCTGACTAGTGATTAAAGAAAATAACCCTAAATTGTTATAGGCAAGTGAGAGATTTCGTTGTTTTATCCAAATGTATGGATGGAAGTACAAAATCAAAATATTTCAATTTACAAATTCGGGCTTCGAAAAGGACTTATGGACGGCAAAGGGACATATTTAAAAAAGCTTTCAGTTTAAAAGCTGTGTGTTTGTTTAGGTCAAATCATGCAAGTCAAATTAGGACCTCGTCCTTTTACCTACAGAGTCTTTCAGAGTCTATTTACACAAATTAGTTTACTAGAGATTACTAGGCAATGCATCTTTATAACAAGCGAGACTCTTTACTTTTCCTTTCTTTCAACTTTCTTTATGAATAATGGTTTATAGACATGAATAGTCCTATACTATACTCCAGCTAAGTATTTCTTTGAAAGATAATTTTACCTTTTTAACGGACTTAAAAAAGGAGGAGGTTTCTGAATCTAAGCGTATGGCGTATATATGCATTTTTTAATGATAGTTTTTCCCATGTAACGTGTGGTGCACTTAAGGAATGGTTGCACTATTCTATTGATTTTTTTATACCATTGAAATGTGTAGGAATGTACGTTATTTCGGAATATTAAGTGTGGTTTATTTTAAATTTTGACTATTTTTCCACTGTTAAATATTAATTTCATTGTCAATGAACATTCTTGAGTCCAAACATGGCGTACCTTACTGCATAGATAATGCCTAATGCCTATGGTACAATGGAATGCCGACCTTACTAACTTAGTACTCTAGTATTCTGGAAAATACGCGTGTCACGTGACCCATGCACGTGACTGATATATCAACATCGGTGCAATCGAATCACTCGACACCACGTGCGTTTGGTGGGAATATATTCATGCGGCGTCCCACACAACCTTATTCTGTTTGATTTGATTGACATTACTGGATGAAATTAGTGTTGATTAGATATTGATTGCGTTATAAAATATAGACTTTGAGTTTTGTATGTATACAGTACTAATCGCGGCCTGCGGTGTTACCCGCATTGTACCCGTTCCCACGGGAATTTCGGGATAAAATGTACTCCATGTATTACTCTGATGTATAACCTATATTACTGTAAAGTTTCATTCAAATCCGTTGAGCAGTTTTTGCGTGAATGAGGAACAAACATACATACATACATCCATCCTCACAAACTTCGCATTTATAATATTAGTAGGACAATCTGATGACGACAGATTTAGTGTTCCTAACTTAGTTCAAGTTCCAGTATTCCCTAAGGAACTTCTGTTTTAGCTCAACTTTAGTATTATCTAAGCGACAAATAGAAGCGTCATTTGTTAAACAATTTTGTCGTCAACAATTTTAGCATAATATAGGTACTTCTTTTCCTTCCTTTGTAAATCGTTTCCATATTTCCATTACTGACGATGCTGTTTTCATTTTATCTTAAAAAAGACACAATATTTTAAAAGAAATACTGTTATAGTCTGCCATTGGAGGTTCAATAAAAATAATAAATGAAGATAAACGAGGACAGTGTACAGCGGAGTCTACGTAAATCACTCGCGACCTGTTTCCTACACAATTGTATGGAATGTCTGTTACCCGGTAGATGATTTATATATTTGGGTCTAGGAAACATTTTTTCAATATTGACAGGTTTCTGATTTGGCCTTTCTTTGATTTATATTTTCTGAATAGACAAGTAATGAGTATTTCTATTATTCAAGTCACATGTATATCATATTGGTTAAGAAAATTGTCTATAACTAGTTGTAGTAGTCTATTTATACCTTAAGTTTAATTGTATTCTTTATGGGTCGAAAGAGATATAGATTTGGACCACTGACCTGTTCTCAAAATCGGAAGTTAATTAGATAAGGTACATTTATAATCATCGATATATTTATCATTACCACAGTCGACTTATGAACATCACTAATTTTAGTTCCATGGAAATTCGTATCTGCCTACAGCGCCAAAATGGCGACACTCAAATAGGCAGAACATTATTATGACTGCAGCCAGTCCATATAGTACAGGTCAGTGATTTGGACACAGGCTCGAAAAGACTCATCTACAAAGAAGGTTTTGTTAGAGTAATTTTTGGGTAGGTAGATAAAAGAGTATGTAGGTATTTCTTTTTCTGAGAAAAGTTATAAGACTGAAGTTCTTAAATAACTTTAAATAAACCCCGCTAAGTACTTTTTTCTCTCACAGCACGTTATGGAGTTGCAACCCTGGCATGGAGGAGGAGGCCCGTCGCTGCAGCCATTCAGTAGCGAGCACCGACAAGAGTGTCTGTCCAGAACAACAGAACCTCAGGAACTGCCAACACGATTATAAGCATGATAAGCTGTCGCCAGCTTCAGGTTAGTAGCACAGAAATATCGAACTGTATTTGTAAACACTTTTACTCTTTTTTGCAATATGACATTTAGTGTTACCGTTCGTACTTCGTAAGAAATAGTTACAATCATTTGTTTAGGAACGAACAGCGAGACATATGTCTGTTTGTGTCTTGTAATCAAATTGTAGAGGAGGTGTTTGTCCGATTTCTGGGTTACCGAATGAGGCATGTTTAAGTAATAATACTACAATTACTGACATGCAAGGTATTTTTACCTAAAATTGGTCGACCATTTTCCCTAAATACGACTCAGTTCACAGCTGATTGATGCCTTCGCCCTCTAAGGACTTTATTATGACAGTCTTAACGTATGGCTTTACGAGTTATGAACTCTCTTGTTTTTCCTACAACAAATTTTCTCTAGTTGTTGTTGAGTAATTTACTCGTAGTTTAGTGGAAAAAACTCCCAATATTATAAGATCAAATGGATCATTTAACGCTTTTTATAATGAATAAGATATTTATGAATTTTAGTATAAATTAAGTCTTTGGATAAAAGGTCTTTACATATCTTGAGATCTAAAGGATCTTAAAATATTTTTATAAATAATGAATTTAAATTGCAGCACCCGCTGGTTTACTCGCGTCGTCACCGTTCCCGTGGGAATTTCGCGATAATTTTTTTATTTATTTTTACCCGGACAAATTCACACACGGTCAATTAGACCCAAAGTAAGCTCTAAGCTTATGTTATGATAGATAAGCTGTCAATCCAATTGCTTTCCGTCTAGACGTATACGAAATAAGTCCATACGCGACGTTCGCGGTGGGGGCCGAGGGTACGGGCGCTGCGACCCTGGACCACACGCTGCAGTTCCGCACCTTCGGGCACCGCGACAACGACGCGCCCCCGCACCGCCCCTGCAGGAAGCACCCGCAGCGCCACCGGGACAGAGCGGATGCTAGAAATGTACCGGGTAATTTGAGTTTTACCTTACTTATAAAGTAGTTCTTCATTAAGTGTGCTGAATAGTTAACCTATAAATGATAGTTGATTTAGTCAATGTGTCTAAACACCCACTACTTGTCTATGATTATGAATATACCTCATATACGAAAAAGTTGGATAAAGTAGTCAATTATCAATTTAGTATTTACTAAATTTCAGGACAATAATTTTCTCCAACTTTAAGTAACCCTCACTATAAATAAACTTAATATATAGCCTAGCCGCTACGCCGTAGCATATTTATCTAACAATAATCCGATTTAGCTACGCCGTAGCGTTTCGTTTAAAAACACTAATTTGTTATTATTACGCAGTTGAGAAGCACCACTCGGACTGCGAATTGCAGCAGCTCAGTAGATACGAGAAAGTGCGCCCGCGACACTGCGCCGGTACATCCTATTGCGTGCCTCTCGCGCACCATGCAGGTAAGAACTACCACAAACCATTATCATAATATACACACAGAAGACCAACGAATACGTACAATGTGCTACGATGTGCTTCGAACAGATCTACTCATCGTAGACGCTTGCTTACTCAGTTTTCGAAGCAAATCCCTCTAGCATTATTTGACAACTTTCATAATGGTCTTGTTTTAGACCGCAGACCAAATAGTATTTGCTTGTTTGACACACTCAGGTCTAGGGCAGGTAAAACTTTTATAAAATATCTACTCTCTAGTGCTCCTTAATAGGTGTTCATAGACCAGAAGATAGTCTAATGGCTGGTTAGACTAGAATTTGCAGGCTTTTAAGGTATGTAATCAGTAATATATCCGTTGCCCCCAGGAGCCGCCAGCGGGGGAGGGGGCAGCGGCGGCGGGTTCTCCGAGGTATACGCGGGTGACTCTAGCGTGGAGTCCGGCCCTGGGTCGCTGTCGCCGCGCACGCACCACGACCACAGCTAGCATACGCAATATAACTAGATATTCTAATAATGGGTAATGTGCTCTGTACTAACACTCCTACTTGGTTTTGGATAACCTAAACCTTATGTATACTTATCTTCTTTTTTATTAGATAACCTAAAGCTCAATTGCTTACTTTTTTATGTAATCTCACTGTTCCACTGCTGGGTATAGGTTTCCCCTAATTCCTCGACCTGTTTTTCCTGTGTCAAACGCCTCCAAATCTCGTTTAAACTGTCCGGCTCTTTTTTTCATTGAGTCGGAGGCCGATTGGAGGCCTGCGGACATTCTGGGATTCCCACTCTGTCGAGCAAATCATATATTGAGTATACTACATATTATTATACTCATCTTCTTCTATTGTTTGGTTCACCTGTTTTAATTTTTTCTGGCATATTAAGTTTATTTTAGTACTCTAATGTTTTGACAATTAATCTCGTAATGCCAAATTTTTTATCCATTTTGTTCTTCTGTTTTTTACACTGGAAAAGCGTAATCAGTGCCAACCTTAAAAAAATAAAATGTTCTCGCCAAATGTTATCATAACTAAACAAAAAAAAATAGACATTAAAACATTATTTATAATAATAACAATGCGAATATCATAACACCTTGTTGATTCCTAGGTGATAAAGTTCCACAGAAGAGTATACTTTATTCACCAAGGTGGATATCATCCAACCCAAGCATATAAGTGAAGACAGAGGTTTTCTCTTCGTTTTGAGTCTACTTTTTATATAAATTTCCCTATGTCTACATGCAATGTCAAAACTCTCGTTTTCACTCTCAAATGAAGACTAAATGCGAAAGGTTATATAATTTTTTTCTACATTTTGTGTACAAACGGTAACATGCCTCCTATTCTTATCACAAACCTCCCGGACATAAAATCTCCCGGAAAGAGTAAAGATATGTCTTCAGCTGTGTATGTACATATATGCTTGCCCAGCAGTACCACCCAGGTGATCCAAGTAGAATAAACCGAAGCTATACATAATCATGATACATTTATTGACAGTACCCCCGATAGTACCAACACCATGTTTATCCTAAATCGACTTAAACAACTTCTCACAAAGGTTATTTTAGGATAAGAACTTAGCACTCCATTAAGCGTAGCCGGGAAATTGTTTGTACTAACAGTAAGTAATATAAACGCCAACTTTGTAATAACAGTCAAGTTTCTTTAAACGAGAAGTGAGAATAAGTTTCCGTAAACAAACTCTGAAGATCGGATGAACAGATTCCATCGCAGTAATCTATCTTAGATAGCTGCCGATATTGTTTCTAAAGACCGATCCTAATATCTCGATCGGAAATCTTAGATAGCAGATCTAGTTAATTGTACTTATGATAAATTATAATCTGTTTTTTATCCGCCAAAACTTGACATTTATTTCAATACGTCTAATGTCAATTTTTTATCTGTTATCTTAGATAGGTTTTTGGGCCCTAAGCAAATAATAAAAGTTGAATTATGGCGGTTGAACAACAGGTTGAAAATTTAACATTTATGAACAATGTCTAAATGTGATCTTCTATCTATGATAGTCAGTATAAAGGCCAGTGGTTAATTGAAGAAATGTAATCATATAAACTGCCAATTATGATCAAAAGAGATTTTTATTTTAATGATTATATCGAATAATTTAAAAACGTCTCCTATTTCGTTAAAATACTATGGAAGAGTCCAATGTTTATTATTTAGGTGGAACTTATTTTCATTTCTTGTAAACTTTGTTTTATCGATTCATCCTATATAAGTTAAATTAGTTTTGTATCCTTGAATTTATTTAACCTACATTATAACTTCTGTATATAAAACTGTAAACTATAAAGCTGAAGAATTTGTTTGTCTGAATACGGCAATTTAAAAAGGCAAATAGGCCTAGCAAATACAGATCTCGTTCTGTAATTTGGAAAGAATAACTCAACGACAATATATACCTTCCGAGTAATCCATGATAAATTTTTATAATAAAATAGGATTATTGAACGCACGGTGGTTGCAAGCCGACGGAGATAAATGTCTACATTTATATAGACTTGGTTCATTTCAAATTATACAAGAAAGGTTTCATTTAAATACTAAATACCTAATTTGTACTGGGTTCTATTGGCATTATATTTATAAGCTCTTAATTAAATACCTATAGTAATCGTCTTAATAGTCCCAAAATACATTAATAAAAGCCGACATTTTCTTTGCTATAGATTGAAAGATTTTGTAATGTAATGTTTTAGAATCAATACTAATATAATACAACAGAAGAATTTGATTTTTTGTTTGTTTAAACGCGATTATCTCAGAAACTTCCATCCGATTTTATTTCATTCGACGATGTTTGAACATAATTGATGTATTAAATATTGAACACAAAGTCGTCTTACCTACTTCATTTTCTGAAATGTTAATTTCACCACTTTCACCGTTACTTATTGGCTACACAATAGCAGTCGAATTGTAGAGAGTAGAATACAGTAGCTATGGTCTATAAAAGTCGGGATAATATAGTATATTTATATACTCTTTTTTTTTGGTTTGTCACAAAATGTGGACCAATGTCGTCAATTGTCCAGCCAAAGATGGATTGCTCCTGTAGAAGAAAAAGGTTTGGTGATTTTATTTCATTCTTACCCTATCTCTCAACCTTTTTCTTCTGCAGCAGCAATCGTCTTCGGTTGGAAAAGTGACGACACTGGTCCACATTTTGTGACAAACCAAAAAAAATTGATTATAGGTACTATAGTACATAATGTCCTATTTATAAGTACTTATATTATACGAACGCCAAGTTAAATCACATAACCATCATAAACCATACCCAACATATAAAAGACGTAAGTACAAGACTTATTAAAGCAATATAACCCTTTTCAGTTTTTGCTCTCGTTAATGGTTAGTACAAAAAAATTCGCCACGCGGACGGTCTCTCATTAGCCAGGCTTGGAACTTCCACCTCCCTGTATCGGTTCGTACTACGTACAGTAAAGTTAGGAAACAGTTTGAAAATATTTCAACATTCAGCTAGAACTTTCATATTTCCATATGTCAGGGAATGTTTTCTAATTGGAGCTGACGAGGATTTTGCTGAATAGTTCGTCTAAAAAAATGTTAATCTATAACAATATATCAAAGCTGAAAACTGATATTTGTGTGCAAATTCTCAGGTGTCTAGAGTTCCTGAGGGTCTAAATCCAGTCTTGCTTGAATTTTTTGTACGGAACTATAAGTAATTCTTCTGAATGCTTTTGAAATTTGAACCAAATCGCGTGCAAAATAATCACGCAAAAACACGATTAACACTCGTCAATCATCACCTACGTTTGTTACTCGAATATATACCTACTAACATTAGGTATAAGATTCAAATCAATTCAGTGGGTACTGTCATCAATCAGTCGATACAAAATTACAATGTCGACTTTAGTTACCCAATAAAAGATGGCCTGAAGGCCCGTCACAATACCATACATCTATACTAATATTATAAAGCTGAAGAGTTTGTTTTGTTTGTTTGTTTGTTTGTTTGTTTGTTTGTTTAAACGCGCTAATCTCAGAAACTACTGAACCGATTTGAATAATTCTTTCACTGTTAGATAGTCTATTTATCGAGGAAGGCTATAGGCTACATTTTATCCCGGATTTCCTACGGGAACGGGCACAACGCGGGTAAAACCGCGGGGCGCTGCTAGTAAATAATAAAGTTTCCACCGACGCTCTGTCGGCCAATAAAATAGCCCTAAAACGATTAGAGATCAATATCGAACAAATAACCATTTACCTAATAATTCATTGAGTCAAGGTACATTAATCGGCAAATCAGTGAATAAGAGTCATACAAACATATATAAAACTAGCAGCGCCCCGCGGTTTTACCCGCGTTGTGCCCGTTCCCGTGGGAATTTTGGGAATTAAACCATATATAAACCTTCCTCTTGAATCACTCTATCTATTTAAAAAATTATATTAAAATTTGTATTTGAGTTTATCGCGAACAGACAGACTGACGCGACTTTGTTTTATAATATGTAGTGATACCTAAGCCAACCGCACTTATCGTTAGCCATGTCTACGGAGGCCTTTAGGCGTTCTCTACAACACTTCAATGAAAAGCATAAATTGGTTAAAGAAAATTAGTCGACAAAAACGACCTCATTCCTTTTTCTATAAGAAAAGAGAATATAGCTATACTGCCCTTTTGGCGTCACGAACAAAGCATTTAACGAACGGATATTCTTAACGATAGCTAAGGTGTATTCATTAACATTATCCGACCCTCGCCCGCTGCGTGTCATGGCGTGACTTGGTCAATGTCACGAAAGCGGCCACTACCAGCTACTACTGTTTACAACTACGTACACTTTTCTTTCTTTGTTTACGTATTATTGAGTTCGTGGTACTACTACTAACGTACAGTTCTTGTATTTGTTTGTATAAGATCGCAAACATGTGTGTAACTCACATGCGACTGTTAGATCTAGCTTGTAGGTACTATGGAATCTATCTAACTGGCATATTATGCACTTGTATGCTTTAAATTAATACTGGCAGCGCGGCTATGCAGATTTTCCGTCGTGTTTTGACAGTTTTAGTGGTATTTTCGGGGTCAAAAATAACTTATTATAAGGATATGTATGAAATGTATTCGTGAATCAGATATTAATTCTTCAGCTTTATACTAAACAATTACTTCTGACAGCAAAAAAGACGCATTATTTCGAACGAATATAGTAATAGTTAATGTAAAACATACTACTTATCTATTAATTATGTAACCTACCACTATGTTAAACATTCCCATATATTCATTACATAGAGTATATCGTTAATATTATGTACAATATATAAAGGAGTCTACATACCAAGCGAACTCAAAATACCTACTCGTTATGCAGACTTATTTAAAGCAACAGTTTATATAAAAACAATGTTATAAATCCTATTTATATAATAATTCTACTATTAACACTGCCACTTGTTTCTAAACAATATACTTAACGAAATCTAAATAGCTGATCAAAGTATACAGGGTGATTCAAAACTTTACGGTCTTTCGATTTTATCTACAAATCCGAGCGATCGCAATTTTCCAGTAAATGTATTTCTTTTGGTAGATACCTCACGAGATTGGCTTATAGTTGCATCTATATTACGATGCATGTTGAAATGTGATCACTATAAACGAAGATTATTTTGATATTTTATGCTGAAAATAGTATGATATCGAATAACTTTGTGCAGTCAAAAATAGCGAATCAGCAAATCTATAAATTCTCTGATCTGTTTCTATCCTCGAATATAGATGTGTAACAATAATAACTGGAGAAAAAATGATTCTTTACTTGGCTTAATGTGGTCAAAATAAGTTAAATAAAGTAAAGTATTGTAATGTCCCACTGCTGGACAAATGCCTCTCATCTCAATTAAGATATCAGTACAGTGAGGAGGATTAGGCATAATCACCCCGCTTCCTAAATTCGGGTTGGTGACCTCAAACCAGAGCTAAGTTTGAAAAGTAGGAAACATGTTTTCGTTCGGCCCGGGAATTGAACCCGGGACCGCAGTCTTGGCAGGCGAGTGCACATGCCAATTCGCGTTCGCGGTCAAAATAGCTATGAGCTAAATAGTTTGAATCACCTTGTAAAACATTGATGCATTATTATGCAATAATACATAGATATTTCTTATGTAGAATCATTTTTATATTTGTTTATATTCAAAATATTTGTTACTGTAAATATTTATATTCTAGTCTGACTGATATGTAATATCTACGTTAATTGAGCTTATTGTACTGTAAATACATTTTGTAGATAAAAAGTAACGATCTAGTCAATTTTATTGATGTTTTAATGACAATATGATTGAAATGTAAATAATTGATGTGGAATAATGGTTTGAATGAAATATATCTGTCGCAGTCAATAATTCAGATTGAGTGTTTTATTTTATGGGAAACCTTACCTTACCTTGTTTAGTTTAAGTACCAAAGCTGGATGGCAAATATAGTTATGTTCGTATTGTGCTCTTTTCAACATAGTATAAAAAGTCATCTATGAATTCAAGTTTTGATAATGCAGTTGATATATTTGAGAAAAAGGGTCTGATAGATTTTAATTATAAGGAAAATATCTACTATATCATTCAATATTTTATTCACAAAACGATCCATCTATCTAACAGGTTCCTGTCAAAGAAAAGTGCAGTGAGTTAATGAAAAAGGCTTATGTTCCAACATGAAAGAGAATATCTAAAAAGCACTAGAAATATTGTAGTCACTATATTTTATCCACCCTACACTATTAAATAAGCACTAATACCTATAGTAAGTGCAACATTAATTACATACATCTTCTGTACAGTAAAAGCTAAAAAGAAATTCGATTTTTTGTCCTTTTCCATCGCATATCAACAACAATGTCCTACCTACATACCTATTACTTGTACAAAACCTTGGCTCGCCAAAAATCCTTTCCCGTTTTAAGTTTGTTGTTAAAAACGAAGCGGTATGTCACAGGGACACAAATTCCAATATCGGGCATTCCGGAAAGGCAATCCGGGAACGAATTCCGGGACCAAGTTGTAATAATACCAGCGGGACGAGATCTAGCAAAATACCACCGACATGTTGGATTTGAAACATTCATTCGGTAATTGTTACTGGGAAGCAATGCTTAACGCCCGTACACAGAGATGTCTAATACTTTCTTAGTCTTGATTTTAATATGTACTGTATGAAAAATTACGTCAAATAAGTGCCGATTTAATAAACGTCCCCGAGTGCGGTAGAAAATCTTTTATTTTATTTTATTTAACTTATTTAAGCCGTCCCGGTTTGATCTGACGAGTTAGGTTAGGTAAGTGAGAGTTGAATAAAATGCGAGCGAACGAGCTTATGTGATGCTCGCAGTCTGTGCAACTCACCAGCTTGCAGGCAAAGATAAAATAATACTTCGGTCTCTATAAACCAGTGACAATCCCTTAATGAAATGAAAACTTGTCCCAGAGACCTGATGACAACGAACGCACACTCAGGGTGCTTGCTAGGCGCCTAGCTCAGAACCTAGTGGCTTGCATTCTAGGTAAGCAACTAGCTAGGCGTCAATCGCGCAGAGCGGCCGGTCGCAGACAATCACCGACGTTCGTTTTACATACTCGTATGGCTTCGCTCTAGGCGCCTAGCAAAGCGCCTGCCGGTTCTTCTGTAGTCTTAAAGGATTGTAGTTCTAGCTTATAAACTCTCTCAATCTATTCAACGCCAAATATGGTCTTGTATAGTAAACACGCGCCTTAATAACACCCACCCCTTTACTACGTCGGATATTAATAAAACAGAAGACGATCGCAAATATTAATAACGTAAATCCTTCCCAAAACTAAATAAGCTTTCCCTCCTACATTATTAAATAATTACCTTCTAAGATACTACTGACTCTTATACCTAATTATAATCAACATCGTTAATTATATTTTTATCTCATTACTGTGAACATTATTAATAAGTACCAAGTATTACTAATTAACTGTTATTGAACGGAACTGCTATCCATCATATTAGATACTACAAACACTCAACGTCCCTTTACATAATTAAAACTTACACCAACGGGCATAAAATGGAGTATTTTTTCAAGTTTATTTCTCGATAAAATATTTCATAATCCGTTCATCCAGTGGTCAGAGGGTGGAGGGTGGTTGGCTATTCGTGCACTGTGCCGATTTAACTAACCTCCCCTCTTTCCCCCTTAGGGGTGGTCGCCACGTTTGTACAGGAAAAACGCTCTCCAACAAAAACATGAATTGAGCATTCAACGCGAATCGAAAATTAATTATAGCTTTCAAATGTTTTGTTTTTACAGTTTCACCTAACGAGTGGAATGCACCTGTGTGTGACGCTTAACAATATTTTAAAGACTTTGTGTGAAAAGGGGAGTTTTATTTCAGTTTTTTTGTGACGAATGACTGGTGAGAAACAGATATAAATTGAAATATTAAGCTTTATTTATGTTACATAGTATTACATAGATTAAAAATTGATAAGCCATCGATTCAAATTCCGTCAGTATCTAAAGGCAGTTTTTTTTGTACTTTTATTAAAAATGTGTATTAGAAATGATCTTGTCTCTATTGTACGCTCCTTCATATGTTTTCAGCCCAAAAGACGGTCTAACTACATTAATGACTATAGTGATTACATACATGTGTATTATAATGCATAGCTTAACTACATTTTGAGCTATAAACTGGTAATATTGTATTTATACTATTTTAGAATATAAGTGTATAATTATAGTAAAATGTTTATTGTTTATCGACTTAGGTCCGTAAGTAGCCGTTCTAGGTGCCCTAAAACATATCTACGTAAGTACATACTTACCTTAATTCATAATATTATATCTTGCTAACTTCGAAACTTATAATAACTAGCTTAATTAGCTTTCATTATTTACAATGTCCATGCAGCTAACATATTAGTATTTATCTGCCGCACTCTGATCTACAACATTTACACACTAGCACCATCTATTGGATTGCGGTTGGAACCAGCACGCAGAATAGTTATGAATTAATAAATTTCCCCAACATTTTAGATACTACCCATCTATTTCTGTGCATATCACTTTTAAGCCAATTAAGCTATCACAAAACGCCTGACAGATGTCAAATGTCCAACGGCTTATCGCCATTTAAATATAACCTTTCTAACAAACTATAGTCAACTATAAGTTTATATTTGCCCTACCTCCCCTGAATGACAATGATAATAGGTTTAAACCCTTTTAATATATTCTGTATGACCCTTTACAAACAGATAGATTAGTGGCTTAACTAATTTATATGGACCATGGCGTCTGATTCTTTGTCTTTCGAGTTTTATTTGAACCAGTAAACGTATAATTGACCTAAGATCGTTGTTAATACAAACAAAGGGGTTGGTAATAACGTGAAACGATGTAGAGCAATGTCAAATATGATTAGGTGTACCAGTAACACGCCATAGTACTCGTATAACTACTTAAGTGAGAACTTACTGTATCGCGTTAGAATATATTATAACGTACTAGCCGTGCCCCGCTGTGTTGTACCCATTCCCGCGGGAATTTCGGGATAAAATGTATCCCATATGTTATTCTGCTGTATAACTGTAAAGTTTCAACCAAATCCGTTCAGTAGTTTTTTCATGAAAGAGTAATAAACATCCATACATCCATTCAAACAAACTTTTGCATTTATAATACATATTAGTAGAATTTAAGAAGTATGAATATCTACGACAGGGTTCTTAAGAGTTCTCAGAATTTAGGCGGGTTGAACGTTCAAACTACAAGTTTCGACGAGAGCGCTTTGTAACAAATAGCTATTAGTTACTACTGTTAAGGCTTTGTTGGTTTCGACTTATTGACTGTCGGATCCGGATTTTGATCGGGCATCGCCTCTACTTCATAAAACTGGTGTAAACTAGGATGTAATCACTACAATGATGTATGTAATAAAAAATTGTTTAAGTGGAATTAAATGAATCCAAACAACCTTATTAATTTATGCAAAAGGATCCTAATTGAAAACCGTTTATAATTTCACGGGTTCTCAATTCAATTTAGATTATTGTTGCCATTATTTTGAATTAATTAAATTATTATGGAAAGTGGAAACCAACCCCTATCATAACAAACTGTGCGTGACCTAATTTATTATATATTGTAATATAATGTGATCCATACGTAAAAAGGTTATTAATAATATTCCTTGGAGAGTGCTTAGCTAATAATTTACAAAGGTAAGTATTCACAAACAAAGTATAAGTACATATTTACAGACTTAGAAGAAGAAAAATAACCAAAAATTGGACAGAAAAAGCCAGTTAAGCATTAAAATAAATTTATTTTCATAAATATCTAAAAACAAGATTCAACATCGTCTCGTCTACATCGAATGTGTCTACAACAGTGTTAAAGCTCGCGTGTAAGCAACATGTGTATCTAATAGCGGCGCTGCGGTCCCTGAGACCACACTACCTGCAGTACCCCTCCCCCTGGAGGAACAGGCGGAAAGCCTCCGCGATCTTACACGGCTGCTCCTCCAATACCATCCCCGAATCAGATATATTCATCCAAGATGTCTTAGAAGGCTCCAAACGCCCATTAAACGTCACAGTATCGTCAACATGCGGAGACAGTGACCCAGTAATGTTCAATACAGGAACCTTGATAGTACTCGTTTCCCGCGCAATTCCCAAATCGGTACGGCGCAGATACGCATCTATAAACATAGACAAGTTGACCGGGTTCACGTGTGAGAAACACTCCTTGTAAACGTGGGCTAGGTCATGGTTGCGGTCCTCGGTGCTCCGCCCGAAGTGGTGCCACATCAAGTAGTCGAGCGCGCCCTGCGTCATGCCGCTCGAACGCAGCTGTCTCGTATTTATCTTCTGGTACAGCCATTCGGTCCAACCGGCCTGCGTCGAAGTACAGTTTATCAACGCCAAAGCGTCCACTTTCTGAGGGTTGGCTATTGCGTAACGAGCGAGTATGTTGGCGCCCGCCCCTACTCCGAACCCGATAAACGATCTGATACCGAAATGGCCAAGGACGAAATCGATCTGGGAGGCCAGGGCGTCCATGCTAGGGTAGGTGTAGTCCTCCGGGAGCGCCGCGGCCCCCTCCTCCTGGCCGGGTGCGTTCAGGTGGTAGATGCAGAATTTTTCTAAAATGGCTCTCATGTCCACGAAGTTGAAGAAAGCCTGGAAATTGGCGGCATAATTAAGGCCAAGGTCATGGTAGGTGATGATGGCCCTTTTGGTGCGGTCCCCGCGCACCGCCACCAGGATGTCGCCGCGGGAAGTCCTCACCCGCTCTTCCACGCATGCGCCGTCGCTTTGTAATCGTCTCTCAGATGGATAATGTAGCTGGACACTCTTTAGATCGTCTTCCAGGTTGTCCGAAGACATCATGTTCAGGAGCGCGATGTTCTCTTGCACTGTTGTAGGCATTTTTTTAACAAACCCTCCGAACGGTGTTTTCATCAATACTTATCTCTCAAACTATTGCAATAATTATCGGCTCGTTGTTAATTTTCACTGTATAATCTCGTTTGTTTTCCTTTGTATACGTTAATTATTAATATTAGTCGTTGCTAGCGATGCTACACTTATTATTATGAACATAATAGTCTCTGTTACACAATACGTTTTGTAAATGTTGTTGTTTCTTTTATTTGTCACTTTATCACTATTGATTCACTAATAATTACTGTAGAGTAGGCAGTTTTAGCGGCAGACTAGTTGTTTAAGTGGAATTATCTCAGGAAATGGTCAATAATTCCTAGGCCGGGCAAACGCGAGTCCCTCCAACAGTCGCCTCGGTACTGCTCGGGCGTTTCCGTGGCCGCTCGCCGCGCCGACCTCGCTCGCGCCAACTTCACGTCGAACATGGCCGCCGCACATGCGCAATGTTCAACTTCGATTTTTCCCTAGCGCAACTATTCAAACGATCTAATTTATTCGACCTTCGGACAAAGGGATATTAATAAATACGAAAATTGGGGGTGAAATTGGACCGTTACATATGTATGATTTGAGTAAATTAATTAATTAGATGTTTGGTTAGGGGATTTCTTTGAAAAGCGGTTGTTTGGAACTTTTTGCGGTTTTTCTGCTCAAAGCCTTTTAGCCAAGTTTAACCTTTGAGTTTGCGAAGTAACTGCAAACGATACATTACCATGAAGGTCTCCGAGACCCGTTCTTTGTAAACACTTACTAATGAGCTCTTTTATTAAGTTTCCCTCGTTTGGGGAATTGGGGTTCGTTTTCGTTCATTGAGTAAGAGATTAATTTATATTTTATTTCTAGTTATAGATAAAAGGCTTTTGTGTAACTTTGCAATAGGACTTTAACTTGTAATAGGATCCAATGATTACTTGTAGGTACTTTAAATAAAGTTTATCTAAGACCACTTAGTACCTTCTTTAATGTTATATAAATATTATGTAGGTTGTTAGTAGATACCTTAACACTATTTGTAGCTATCGACTTTATTTGTTAACTTGTCTTATGTCAGAACAGAATTTTTATTAAAGCTTTTAGTAACATTTTCTCATACAAAATGATTCCCTTCTCATTTCCGTCTTACTATAGATACCTATCCAATATCTATATTTTATGGAAACCCATAAACAATACTAGACTTTTGGAAGCTTTCCAAATCGTAAAGCTTAGACGTGAAGCTTTTGACCGAAGATATTTACGTAACAGTAAGTACCTTCACCACATAATACTTAGTAGTAACTGATATAACTTCGTTAAGTATCAACCTTCAACCCAGTTTAAAGCCGTCATTAACTATGGAATACAAATAACATACCTTTTTTTAACCTTTTTTTGAAGTTGGTTAAACTTACCTTTTTGACTAAATCATGCGTTATTATGATGTATAAACTATATATTATTGTATTGTAGATGTATATTACTGTAAAGTTTCATTTCCAAATCCGTTCAATCATTTTTGCGCGAAAGAGTAACAAACATAGGAACATCCATACATACATCCATCCTCACAAGTCACAAACTTTCGCTTTTATATTGTGTGGTTGGATAGGATAGCATAATCAGTAGCATTCATACAGATAAATTAAACGTTTGACACTTTTCATTTTACGTGAAAAGATAAATTACCATAACAAAATTTAGAACACAAATATAAATCCATTAACTCTTAATAAAAGCTCCATTTTAAAGCCAATGAAAATTAAAGAAAGCTGTAAATCATAACCGGAACACCCTGTGTAAGGCGTTCGCAGTTTATTAGGTTTTAAAGTAATTTAGAGGCTTAATTACACCGAAAGCGACGCTGAGGCTTAGGGCTCTTTCTGTTAAGGCGTTTTAGACGGCAAAGCCAAGCACGACGAAGGTTTTGCCTTCAGTTTCGCCTTTCTTTAAGGACATCTATTTGTCTCTCTCTACTTGAAAATAACAGTTATGGTTTTATTTAACTCCGTCTTTTCTCTTCTTTGAAGATGTTTCTCAATATCTATCTCTGTCTCTCTTTGTATTTATATTTAAAAAGAACTAATATTGTTTGGCGTGCGTCTTATTTGTCGTTATTGCCTTATTGCTTTGCTGCTGCGGTAGTCCGTGTGGACTCACTCCACAGCACAGACAGCACTCCAAACGGCGGACACGACGTTCGTTTGTTTTTCTTACAAAACGCACGGCGCGACACGCGGCGACTTTATTTGAAAGAGCCCTTTATATTAGTTTAGCCGTTAACTTTATATGGGCTGCTGATGGATTCAGGGGAAATAAGCCGAGAATAATGTAAGGGCCTATAATTTGTTGGTTATTAAATTAAATAGGGGGAAATTGTAACAATGTGGGTAAATTGAAATGGCAATTAGGTAGGTGTGACTCATGTGCGCATAGTGGGTTTTGGGGGTCTAGTCCCCCTTAGTATGGAAAATATATGCATCCACGGATTAGCTTGAATATTGAAAATCGGACAATCTTATCATAACATAAAAATTTGTGGTTCTTGACGAAGCTGTAGGAACACCTTTAGTCGCTATACTTTTGACTGTAAATAGAAAAATAAGTAACTGATTTCCCGTCTTCATTATTACTTAAATACCTACCTACCTAACGCGAGCAAAAGCGAGTAAGCTATAAAATAAATTTAAATTAAGTTCTAGTAGAAATTACTGCTATTTTATCAACAAGTTGTCAAGAAAAAAGGAGTAAGGTACCGCTAAACGCTAATACAAAATGTCAGTCTCAACGGAAGCAAGAAAATGAAAAATTGTGGCTTTCTACTGGCAGCCCGAATAAGTCGCTTAAGTTATGATTGTTATGAAGCAACGCTTTGTAATTAACAGACATTTTAACAGCTAAATAATCTTAAACTGTTAACGAACGTATGTTACTACTACCAGCGCCCCGCGGTTTTACCCGCGTTGTGCCCGTACGTAGAAATTTCGAGATGAAAAATAGCCTATAGCCTTCCTCGATAAGTGGACTATCCAACACTGAAAGAATTTTTAAAATCGGACCAGTAGTTCCTGAGATTAGCACGTTCAAACAAATAAACTCTGCAGCTTTACAATATTATTATATTTATGTGCACTCGCCTGCCGAGACAGAGGTTCCTGGTTCAATTCCCGGAAGAAAACATGTTTCCTACTTTTCAAATATGGCTCGGGTTTGAGATCACCAACCCGCATTTGGCAAGCGTGGTGATTATGCCTAATCCTCCTCACTGTACTGATATCTTCAGTGGGACGAGAGGCCTTTGCCCTACAGTGGGCTACATTACAGGCTAATACTTTACTTTAATTTATATTTTACTATAATTACTATAATTATCTGTTAAAACAACCCACCCTTTATCTATCAATTAGGTAATTGACGACCTTTCAATGATTCATATCATCAGTACCGAATTAGCGTGCAAAGGTCCAATTAAAATATACAATTGGTCACGTGATGTTTGATATCTCTACTTTGTTATAAACAGATACTTTAAATGGATATCAATCTGTAGAGCGATATTCATATTATGAACAACTAGCAGCGCCCCGCGGTTTTACCCGCGTTGTGCCCGTTCCCGTGGGAATTTCGGGATTTTTTTTACATAAAAACCTTCCTCTTGAATCACTCTACCTATTACAAAAAACCGCATCAAAATCCGTTGCGTAATTTTAAAGATTTAAGCATACAGACAGACAGACACGAAACAGAGACGACTTTATTTTATACTATGTAGTGATGGTGACATGCAAAACCCATTTCTATTAAGGTGCGATTCCGTTGAACTAGGCAATTGCAGTTTTGCAACAGAATTGTTTATACATATTACATCGTTGTTCCAGTGAGACGCTAAAACTACATGACTCTATATTGCGCGTAGGTTAATTCCAAGTTGGGAACATTTGTTTAGAATAACATTGATTTGAACCGAGGCTAACGATACAAGCTATCACTGCCTATAGATATAATCATAAATATGTTTATGCGAGACAGAAATAGATGTCAAAGTTATATTATTTATCATTTTGGTTCTGAAGGTAGATATTAAATGATAGTATTTTTGCAAAACTTTCGACCTACCTTTTTGAATTTGTACAAAAACAAACTGCTTGTAATACTTTTTTGTCAGTCACAGCATGCCGTAGCTGCATTACTGCAACTCTCTGCAGTGAATTCGCACCTTTAAAGCGTTATCCTGAATAGTGAAACCATATTTCAAAAGTGCAGTTATGTGGCGTGGAGCTTTATGTGCTTTTTCCGCTTTCGTGATATTTTTCGGAGATGTGGTGTGTGTTTTAATAATTGTATAGTAATACAATTGTGCGCGTTCCGTGAATATTCTGGTTTTTAAAAGAATCCTTATGAGCCGTGCCCCGCGGTGTTGCTCGTGTTGTACCCGTTCCCGCGGAAATTTCGAGATAAAAATGTAACCCATGAGTCCAAGTATGAGTCATGAGTAAAGTTTCATTCAAATCCATCCAGAAGTTTTTTCATGAAAGAGTAACAAACATACATACTTACATACATCCTCACAAACTTTCGCATTTATGAATATTAGTAGGATTCCAGTTCACAAAATAGCCGTAGTATTCTGATAATTCCATTATTATCCATTACAGAATAAAACAACCAAAGATATTACGAAAACAACGAAAATACTAGGAAAACAAATTTTCTACTAAAATGGTTACTCGCCAACATTAATAAAAAATAACGAGAATTTCGTTCACACAAACAAACAACACTAACTCCAGCTCGATATTAACATTTGGCAAACATTTATAGCAATTACTGCTTCTATGAAAATACGATCGGAAAATATCGCGGCGAAATAAATTAAAAATTGAAATCCGTCGAGCATCTCGGCGCGGGTCGATAGTCAATTTAACTTAATCGGATTTCACTTAACCTGCCTAGATAGGCTCAGGTTTTATATCATGCTATTACACTTTTTAATTTACTTTTTCATTTAATATTAAACAAATATTTTGATATGGCGCAGCGTAGCACGTCCACCAATAAGGTGGTCTGATGATTTGGTGAAGACTGCAGGATCGCGATGGATGCAGTTCACTTCCAACCGAATTACTTGGAGATCAATGAGAGAGGCCTATGTCCAGCAGTGGACATAGGTCTCGGACTGACATGATTATGATTTTGATATTCAGTTGTAAAGCTTATTACATATACATTTCGTTCTTTTTATCACCTTCCTTTAGTTCATGTTTGTCAAAGAAAAATATCAATTTTGGTATGAGGGTTTGTGAAATTGTAGGTGTTGCGGACGACGAACCCTCTCATTAAACCCCCTTGTAAATATTGTAAAACTATTGTAAATAAACCCCGTAGTCAGTTTAGCTTAGATTCTCTCTTTTAATTTGTATAGCGCTATCTCGCTCACTCGCGCGTGTTAATTTAATCATTGTATGTACAGCAAGTTGCGGGCACTATTTGTGTATATATTGAGGCGCATTTCGCCAGTAAGAGTGAACCAACAACGGTGCTCGCAGCTTGCTCAAGAAATCTGGAAGAATACACAGAATCAGAATAAAGAAGTCTTATTTGTTTATTGGAAAGTTGGTGTTTGATTCAAGAAAGAAACCCCTCGTAGGCAGGCAGGAACTACACTACACGTACACCACCAACAGTTTATGGTCCTTCGAGCCGGATAGCAAGACAAGAATCCGTGAAGACTTGAAGATCTGCAGAACAGCTCCAGCATTACGTCACTAGTGGTGCCGTCATACCCTAGTGAACGTAATTGTCACTCCACTGGCGTGTGACGTCACGGCCCCGCTACACGGGTCGAGGTTCCAGTGAAGAGGCGCAGCCGGGCGTTATAAGAAGAAATATCTTCGAACAGGAGGCGCTGGGTTGTTTTAAGAAGATATTCCAAGGAGGATTGAGAGCAGCTGGGCGATTGAAGCATCATCGGGAAGCTGACTGAGTCAACGAGGACAAGACGTCGCTTCAATAACGCGTGTTACGCGGCCCGAGTACTACTCCACCTAACGGTGTCAAACGGGGTGGTACTTTGGGTTAACGTCTACCCAGACGGTGTGGTGTTGTGCGGCGCCACCAACCTGAACAGGTTGAACAGCACCTGACGCCAGTACGTTTATAGCCTGGGTCGAGGGCCGGACTGTAGGCACTGCTGACTGTGTCCGGACATTCCAGCCGGACATTTAGCACCTCGATCCTTGTATAGACCACTGCTGGGCAGACCCCCCCTACCTCATCCCCCCGCATTCCATCCCTGAAGGAGCATATCCCGGCTCACCCCGGGCCCTCCTGACGGACTGTTAGGGAATAGGGACTGTTAGGGAACGTTAGGGACTGTTAGGGGCGTCAAGTGCCAATTATGCCCACAACGAGGAGCCCACCACGAACGAGGCAGCGGACTGCGGCGTCATCGACGCCATCCACCACACAGCCACCACCATCCACGTCCACGGAACAGCACCGTCCACCGCCGACCACAATGCCGACCGGGCTTGGTACGTCGAGGCCGTTCACCACAGATCGAGCACAGCATGAAGAGGACCAGCCGCAACAAGAGGTCACCGAGAGACGACGAGCGCCCTCAATCCAAACTGTGAGATCAAACACAAGTGCAACGGCGCGCATTCGACAAGCGGAGTACGAAGCTGAGGAGAGACTAGCGAGGATACGGAGGCAGCAAATGGAAGTCGAGGCATCACTCGTACGCAAAAAGCTGGCAGCTGAAGTTGCGATAATTCGAGATGAGACAGACAGAGATAGCCGCGCCGGGTCAGACAGAAACAGCGATACACAACAGCGCGTCGATGAATGGATGCACCGGAGCGCGCCCCGTGCCCGCAGGGAACATTTTGTTGCACGGGGGGAGCGCAATAAGGAGTATTTTCCTCCGATGAGGAGATACACTGATGGAAGACAGGAGCGCACACGTCAAGACAGATCACCTAGCTGTGGAGGGGTTATCGACCATCGAACTACGCGTAACCGGACTCCGAGCCGAGAAAGGGAACCGCGGCGTCACAGGCGATCGCACAGCCGGGACGGGATTGATCGATTAGCCGATCGTTTGGAGCGTATGACGCACAACAATCGGCCGTCACGACAAGCGCAAGATCTACCATCATTTTCGGGAGCCCTGAATGAATGGTTGCCGTTCAAAGCTGCAATGGAGGAGAGCACCGCCATCTATAACTTCACGCCTACTGAGAACTTGTGTCGGCTGAGGAATAGTCTACGGGGGGAGGCGCATCACGCCGTTGCTCAACTATTACACGTAGCCGCGAACCCAGACCAGATAATGTCAACTCTGGAGCAATGTTTTGGGCGTCCAGAGATCATTATGGATCAAACTATCAACAGTTTGAAGAAAATGCCACGCGTGGGCAACACGGCTAAAGAGATGAACCGTTTCGCGTTGAAAATACAGAACATCGTTACCGCATTGGAATGTTTGGGTAATGAATCAATGTTAACGAACGAGTACTTGATTCGCCACACATTAGAGAAACTGGATTATAGCACCCGCCGACGCTGGTGCGATTTTGCAGCGGAACGAGGACGCGCACGGGAGCCGCAAATGATAACTTTGGCTCGCTTTCTCATGCGAGAGGGAGACAGAGGATTACGTTTCCTGCATGAACCGGACACGCAGCCTACATGTATGGAGCGGCCAACATTGGACAGGCGGGTCAAAGTTAACAAGAAGTCAGCCGCAGTTTTCGTCACTATGGATAGCGAAGCGATTAGAGACGAAGTTTGTTACTGCTGCGGCGAGAAACACGTTACAACGAAGTGCCACAAGCTGATAGCGATGCCCACTAGTGAACGTTGGGAGTGGGCAAGGGAAGCGCGCATGTGTTATCAGTGCCTTCGAAGTAAACATCGGCGCGATAAGTGCACGAATGCACGAAAATGCGGAATCGACGGGTGTAAGAGAACTCATCACACATTGTTGCATAGCGATAGCAACAAGGAGGCTAGTGAGCGAGTCACCGTGTCCGCCGTTAACTTCAAGGGTTCGAATACGTTTGGGAGAGCTCTATTGAAGATTTGTCCGGTAACTCTAAAGACAGATACCGTTGAATTGGAAACCTACGCGTTGTTGGATGAGGGATCGACGATTACGCTCATAAATGAGAAGTTGGCGCAAAGCTTGGGAGCCAGCGGGCCGCAGAGATGCCTAAATATATGTAGCGTTACCTCACAACAAAAGGAGCCGGCGAGCCGCGTAGTACAATTGGATATTAAAGGACGACAACAAGATACCTACCACCGCATGACTGCGCGGACCGTCGGTAATCTCGTTTTGGGAAGTCAGTCCATTAATAAGGAATCGCTCAACAGACCGCACTTGCGAGGACTGCCTATCGAGGACATTTGTTACGAGAATGTCAAGCCACAGATTCTGATTGGAGCAGACAACTGGCATCTCATAGTCACGCGCAAGTTAATGGCCGGGCCGAGGAACGAACCCGCTGCATCGCTCACAGAACTGGGGTGGACGATACACGGGGCGGCGCCCCGCCACGTAGTCAAGAACGAGCAGATTTATCACGTCAGCGAGCCAAGAGTGGATTTACACGAGCTAGTAAAGGCGCACTTCGACATCGATTCAATAGGGATAACATTGCAATCGAGACCGTCAGCAAATGACAAGCGCGCGCTGACGATATTTGAAGCCACCGTACGCCGCACCGGGGAGCAGTACGAGGTTGGTTTACCATGGAAGAGCGATGACGTCATACTACCACCGAGTTATAATATGGCGTGGACTCGCTTGAAAGGAATTGAAAGAAAAATGGATCGTTCAGAAGCATTCAAGACCGCATACACCGCACAGGTTGAGAGTTTACTGGAAAAAGGTTACGCCTCGCTATGCGATAACCCCGAGGAAGGAAATGCACGGAATTGGTATTTACCTCACTTCGCAGTAACAAACCCGAACAAGCCGGGTAAAGTACGTATGGTGTTCGACGCGGCGGCGAAAGCGAATGGAGTTTGTTTGAACGATATGCTGTTAGACGGACCGGACCTGCTTCAAACGTTGCACGGGATACTGTTCAGATTCCGCGAGGGGCCCGTAGCCGTGACAGCCGACATAAGGGAGATGTTTCTGAGGGTGAAAATCAGAAAGGAAGATCGCGTGGCGCAGCGTTTTCTGTGGCGCGGAGAAGACCGCCGGAACCCGCCACGCAAGTATGAGATGAACTCGATGATATTCGGAGCGAGAAGTTCGCCGTTTTTAGCACACAGCGTGCGCAACAAAAACGCCGAGGACAACAAAGAAAGTCACCCCCTCGCCTACACGTCAATCACGTCAAGCCACTACATGGACGACTGGGTTGAAAGTTTTGACGACGAGAAAACCGCAGCGCGAACAATGGCCGAAGTAATCGAAGTACATTATAGAGGAGGTTTCGAGTTAGCCGGCTGGGACTCAAACCGACCTAATTTATTGCGAGATATCTCATCAGATAGCCGAGCACGAACTCCAAAGGAGCTGGGAGCGAACGCGCACCCATATGGGAAAACGCTGGGAATACTGTGGCTACCAGATACCGACGAGTTGAGTTTTAACACTGCTTTGCATAGAGTACCCGATGACGTCAAAACTGGAAGACGAGAGCCCACCAAACGCGAGGCTCTAAGTACCGTCATGTCTCTATTCGACCCGCTGGGATTGATAAGCCCGTATACGATCACGGCGAAGATTATACTTCAAGGTTTATGGCGCCTGAAACTTGGGTGGGATGAAAAACTGTCCCCTGAAGTATGTGAAGTTTTCAACCAATGGCAAGCCGACCGCGAGTACATCGAGCGTCTACGTATACCGCGCTGTTATCAAACTGGGAGAGCACAGCAGAGACAACTACACGTATTCTGTGACGCCAGCGAGCTAGCTTACGCCGCCGTCGCATATTGGCGTTTCAAGAAGCGTGACGGCACAATCGAGGTGTCCCTGATTGCGGCAAAAGCAAAGGTGGCACCAATGAAAGCTCAAAGTATACCGCGTATGGAGTTACAAGCGAGTTTGATCGGCGCCCGATTAGCGAGAGATATTATCAAGGAACTTAGAAAGGCACTAGAGGCTTGGAAGCCTACAAATAGAGATTTTTACCTCAAAAAGAGAATTAGCTGGAAGTTCATTGACCCGGGGGCGCCTAATCAAGGAGGCGCGTGGGAGAGATTGATAAGGACGTTCAAATCATCTCTGAACACTATTCTCAACAGAAAAACTGTACGGGAGGAGGTACTGTCAACATTGGCCGCCGAGATCGAATACACGATGAACGCGCGACCATTGACTCACGTGTCAGTGAGTCCCGACGATCCCGAGGCACTGACCCCCAACCATTTCTTGTTGGGTACTGCAAACGGAATGCCTCACATTGGAACATACGACTCGGCGAACAGGCAGGTGTGGAAAGCCGCCCAGGGGTTGGCCGACGAGTATTGGAGGCGATGGACGCGGGAGTACCTGCCGACATTGACAGCGCGAGGAGAGTTACATCGAGACACCGGGAACATCACGCCGGGAACAATCGTCCTAATCGTAGACGGAACGCTGCCCAGGAACGTATGGCCATTGGGAAAAGTCATGGAGACGTATCCGGGCCCGGACGGTGTTGTGCGAAGCGTGGATGTGTGGACAAAGGGTGGCATTTTTAGACGCCCTGTCGGGCGTCTAGTCGTCCTGCCGGTGGAGAAAGGCTGCGGGGACCTGCGCCGGGGGGAGACTGTTGCGGACGACGAACCCTCTCATTAAACCCCCTTGTAAATATTGTAAAACTATTGTAAATAAACCCCGTAGTCAGTTTAGCTTAGATTCTCTCTTTTAATTTGTATAGCGCTATCTCGCTCACTCGCGCGTGTTAATTTAATCATTGTATGTACAGCAAGTTGCGGGCACTATTTGTGTATATATTGAGGCGCATTTCGCCAGTAAGAGTGAACCAACAACGGTGCTCGCAGCTTGCTCAAGAAATCTGGAAGAATACACAGAATCAGAATAAAGAAGTCTTATTTGTTTATTGGAAAGTTGGTGTTTGATTCAAGAAAGAAACCCCTCGTAGGCAGGCAGGAACTACACTACACGTACACCACCAACAGTAGGTATTTAACACTCTCTCTCTCTCTCTCTCTTGAGCTGGACTGGACTCTTGTTAATACTCGTAATAATAATGAACTAAAATACAAATATTAATGAGGAACACTATATGTTATTGCAGCATTATGAAACTTATTGTTAATGTTGTAGGTGGCAGAAACGCAAAAGTTCCGCATATTGGCTCCTGAAATAGTGTGTCCTAAAGATGAAAATTCGGTCATTGACAAACCAGACAACACGATTGTTACGTAAGTAAAATATTAAGTTTAAAAAAATGTAACATTTATGAAAGCACCATGATGACATACTTTGCCTTCAAGATTGTCTTTCCTTGTAGATATGTACGTTCATTGATTTTATTTTTTACAATGATGCACATTAAACGTTCGTGTGTAGTTTTAATTATATCTTAGGCAGTAAGGGTAAACGAAAATAAGGTCTTTACAGTCCAACTGTAAACATCAGCGAACTGAGAGGCCTTTTCCCAGCTGTGGGACATTATAAATACAAGCTATTGCTGAATATGTTTACCGCACCCTTGCTACAAGTGAATGCAACAGTTTATATAAAAATGTTTACCATGTATACGGAGGTTCATACTGATAACTTCAGTAATGTGAGAGGCCTTTCACATACTGTGGAACAGATTACAGGGTATATTACTTTACTATTGTACTTTACTATTACTTGGTTTTATCAATATTTTAGCCTCCAAACTGAAGACTTAAACTTAAAAGTCAGTTGGCTGGTCCGATGGGTGCCATTAGATGCGCCCACGCAGCGATTTGTGTTAATGCTCTGGCGCTCGGTGGGGTTGTTGGAAGCACAACTGAATGGACCACAGCCTGAAGATCTCGTCTATGTCATCAATAATACTGATGTAAGGTTGAAAGCTGGTTTTATTGAAGTTGTAGTATTTAGCTCCAAGTTTAGCTTCACGTTTGTGAGCTATCATTGTTTTTTACTTTATATTTACTCGTTAGACTTGTTAGGACAATAACAGATCCATACTGATTAGTCTTGTACTATATGGGATTTTGGATATCGGTATAAATGACAACACAGATTAATCAGACCATGCGCCTACTCGTGCGGCGTCCGGGCAGTGAGTGCGCGCGAGTGCCCCTCTCGCCGCAACCTCCCCTCGCCACGCCCCTCCAGTAACCGCGCGTATTTATTTATTACATATATATTATATACTACAAGTCTACTTAACGTTATTATCTGGATAGGCAAATAGCGCTTTCATTTCAACGCTGCCGTTTACAGTACTCTTTTATCAGCCTTTCTACGGGTCCGCTGCGGGCTCGCTATCATACAAGAAATTCAAATAACAAGACAAAGTGGCCTTTGGCGGCTCAATAACTCTGACACCAGGATTGGTCAGGTTGACCATCCACTCGATGAAGAAGAAGTCAAGTCATACAACGTCACGCGACCTACAAACGGTCCACACACGCAGTACGTGTGTCTTGTACTTTATTTACAGCTTCTCAAAGGAGTAGACTACGTCTTCAACGTCACAACAGTCGAAGAACATCCTACAACTAAGACTTTTCATATCGACAACATATCTGGTGACCAGAAGTTAATAGTGGATGGACGGGCGGATAAAATCTCGGTATTTCTCGTCGGAGGAGACAAGGTCTATGTGGATATGGAGTACGTTTTAGAGGCAGACGTGACCACTTGTTCGCCTCATAGCGATTATTATGTAAGTACCTTGTATTGATAAAGGCTTTCCATGGAACCCAATAAAACTTAAATATATACTAGCCGCGCCCCGCGGTATTACCCGCGTTGTACTCGTTCTCGCGAGAATTTTGGGATAAAATGTATCCCATGTTATTCTGATGTATAACCTATATTATTTTACAGTTTCAGTCAAATCAGTTGAGTAGTTTTTGCGTGAAAAAGTAATAAACATACATCCATCCTCACAAACTTTCGCATTTATAATATTAGTAGGACTGGCCGACAAAATTTCAAAATCACCATGCTACCAATATATATTTCTATTATCTTCCTCAACCAGTATAAAACAAATTTCCCTTTGCCTGCCAGGTCTCTGTTTCCTTGGTCATGCTAAACTTAAAAAACTACTTAACAGATGTTCATGAGGTTTTCCAACAGAGCAAGTACCACAAGGAGGTTTTTGCCTACATTTTCAACCCAAAATCTCATTGAAATCTTTTATTATTAAAGCGAAGTGAGGGTGGATCGCTAGTGAGATATTACTTTGTTTTCAGTTCCGATGGATATTAAAGAGTTCTACCGGTGAAGCCACCAATATCACTGACCTCAGAGGCCACAAGTTCACCATACCGCCTTACACTCTTGAACCGGGAGCCACCTACTACGTGTTCTGTCAGATTTACAACAATGCTTCGGATTTAGTTACGCAGGTATTTTCAAAATATGAACGTTTTAAAGCAGATGCTGTTTTGGATCTGAGAAAACTTGGGTTCAGATGGAATAGCGGACTAAAGAGATATTGGATCAGATTGAACATTGGATTAGATGAAACATTAGATCGAAGTAGACAATTTGAATCAAATCAGACAATACTAAGTTTAAAAAACTTATGATTGGATTAGATAAGATAGATAAGACAGATTAAAGGATATATGGTCAGTAAAGATATGGTACCCGTTAAGACATATAACTCAATGTTATTTAGATGGTATATTAGAAACTTGATCTAAACAATTTTAATATTTAAGATCTTATAACTAACTGCATCATTTTTGTTACAGACAGTGTTTCCATTTCAAACCTTATACCGAGGCCTGAAAGTCTATCTAAGTTTGGACTCTTTGTATGTTTCTGGTAACAGCTCGTTTACGATGAACGCCTTTGTCGATAACAGGGACTATTATTATTTGGAACCAACGGTAAGATACGAATACTGCTTACGATAGATCCTAATAACTAAACGGGCAGATTAAATACTGATATCATAAGTAGGTATGACAATTAATGCAAAGTTTAAGGGCCATAATATAATAAACGCGTATTAAGAATAGTTTAGCTATCAAATGGTTTGTCACTTTCTGACATACGCAATTTTCCGAAGAGCAAAAGAGACAAAACACAGTATAGTTACACCGCCTTTATTAATAAGTGCCCCGCGGTTTTACCCGCGTTGTGCCCGTTCCCATGGTAATTTCGGGATGAAAAATAGCCTATAACCTTCCCGTTGAATGTGGCTATTTATTACAAAAAGAATTATTCAAATCGGACTGATAATTCCCGAGATTAGCTCGAACATACAAACAAACAAACTTACAAATTTTACCTTATATTAGCATAGATAGATTTACGTGTGAAGAATGTCAAAACTTAAAAACAACAAAACAAAAGACACAACAAATATTTCACCGCTAACTATATTCTCATAAACTCGCGAACATTTAACTTAATAAGAATTTACGCAGAAACATAAGTTATATCAAACGTAATCGTTATAAACGATGTTGGATACCTTAACTCGTATGTTGGATTTAGAGATAATATTGTTATATTTTTTAGTTTAAATGGGGCTGCTTGCGAACGGAGCACGCTTGCGAGGGGTTTGTAACTGTGAATGATGATACGATGGAGTTAACTGAAGGATTACCTGATGCGGGAGAGTAAGTTTAACTGTTGTGTGTTGGGAGGGTGTTCTTATACTACCTACTAAAGAATGGAAATTAGTGACAATGGGAATATATGAAACTAGCAACGTCCCATTTTTGCCGCGGTGTGCCCGTTCCCGTGGTAATTTCGGGATAAAAATAGCCTATAACTTTCCCGTTGAATGTGGCTATCTATTACAAAAATAATTATTCAATAATTAGACAGAAAGTTCCTGAGGTTAGTGCGTTCAAACAAAAAAACGAACATTTCAGCTTTATTTTATTATTATACTCGTAGATGACTTTTACAAATATTGAGTATATTTCTTTATTCATCCATTTATTTCGAGTAAGTAGCCAAACCGGCTGTAGCAGTTTTTAGACCGCCCAAAAGCCTCCAACGTGGTCTAACGATTAAAACAGACCGACTGCTAAACGTGACCTCCAAAGCAGCGTGGGCTCAGCTAGAAATATATATTTTCAGGTACACAATCACAGTGGAAGTTAACATATTGGACCAACAAGCAACGGCTAATGCTACTGTTTATATCGTCGATGGTGCCTTGCCTGTAATACAAGTAAGACACAATTCTGTTTACTTGTTTCACTTCTAGTCATAGATGTAATTTCACGTAATGTTTACTCCACTTGATTTAAATATGAATTTTACAAGTACGCTACGGGGCTACGAATGTGCTACAAGCTTGTGAAATGGCTTCTTTGCGTCGTTATTGTGCAGAATTTAGACTAACGATCTAAATAAGTCTCTTCAGATACCCTAATAATGGAAAAATTTACGCAAAAGAAAATAGATATCTAGTTTATCTCTTGTCTTCATATAAAAATAAAGAGAGAATTGTCTTAAAAGAGCAAGACACACATAGAGCGGCTGCGGGTCGCGGCGGACCCGTTGCGGGCCAATGTGATCTTTTACAAAAATACAAAGAAAACAACGTCACGCGACCATTTTAGCGTTGGCGTGCATTTAAGCCCAACAGAGTTGCCCACTAACCCACTCTAAACTTTATATTTCTTTTCAGATACAACCGATCTCTCGTCAATTAAATGTTAACAGTACAGCCACACTGGTAGCTAACGCCAGTAACGTGTCACCTTCGTGTTCATTGACTTGGTATTTTGCTACTGAAGAGTATCTGATGTCGGTCGAAGGGAATGAAAGTTGCGTGGATGAATGTTCGGTAAGGATTAGTAAGGAGTAAGTAAGGTAAGTACAAATTTCACATTATATGTTCGGTACCTAAGTTTTTGAATTTGCTAATTTAATGACTTGAACTTCGCTTCGACCATTCCCTTCTAAAGTTGACCCTAACATATATTCCTTCCCAGCACGGCACACCTCTAACCGACACCATCACAGTCCACTCCTTGGAAGAAAACTTCCTGACGGAGTTGTCCGACTTCTCCAACGGTACTGAGTGGAGGCAGGTGTCTGCGGAGCTGGTGGCTGGTGACGGAAGGGCCCGGTTCGTGGCGCACTGTGGATGCTCGCTTACCTTCAGCTGTGAGGCGGCAGGGGAGGTGTATGCAGATGTGAGGGTTGGGGTTAATGTGCCGCCTGTTGTTGGGGAGTTTAAGGTATCTACTGTATTGGATTTTATTTGGAAATTAAAAAAAGGAATAATATTTAGTTCTAAGAATAGTTTTTAGCAGTTAAACTAAAACTTATCGCGAATAATGCTTCAGTCGGTACATCTACCTAAAGCTATGTCCACATTTGTATCATTTCGGTGTATCCCGATCAGTCGTACCGTATCGAGTATTTGTATCATAAATATGGACGCTCATTTTGTCCATGTCGTATCATTAAGGCGTATTTGGTAAAAACCGGGTCCATACTTATCAAATGCTGTATCATGTCAGTGTATCGGCTATCGCGTATCATTGCGGAAAAACCGAACCAGATGGTTCGTGGTGTATCACGTATCGTATCGCGATACAGTATCGTGATACAGTATCAAAATACGTCCATACTTCCGATCGTGATACGCGTATCGGATACGAGGTGTATCAAGATACGCGGTTAGTGTGGATTGTGTATCATTAACGGATATCATCTTACGTCCAAACTAGCGATCATGATACGCGCCGAGGCCACGCAACGGAGATACGATACACCGAAATGATACAATTGTGGACATAGCTTAAGGAGGGTCCACATTTGTATCATATCGGTGTATCCCGATCAGCGTATCGTATCGAGTATTTGTATCATAAATATGGACGCTCATTTTGTCCATGTCGTATCATTAAGGCGTATTTGGTAAAACCCGGGTCCATACTTATCAAATGCTGTATCATGTCAGTGTATCGGCTTTACCTTTACAAATATGGACGCTTCATTTTTTTCTTCCGATCCTCGTATCTTGTGTTCACAAAATGGCAGGTCCAACACGGGAAATGATCGTTGAAATGCATTCACGTTCAAACTTGTTCGATACGACGCGTATCATTTCGGAAAAACCGAACCAGATGGTTCGCGGTGTATCACGTATCGTATCACGATACAGTATCGTGATACAGTATCAAAATACGTCCATACTACCGATCGTGATACGCGTATCGGATACGAGGTGTATCAAGATACGCGATTAGTGTGGATTGGGCCGTATCAGATACGGCGTGTATCATTAACGGGTATCATCTTACGTCCAAACTAGCGATCATGATACGCGCCGAGGCCACGCAACGGAGATACGATACACCGAAATGATACAAATGTGGACGCGGCTTTAAGGGTGCCTTTCTATTGAAGAGGAGTACAGACCCTAATCGACCAATTACTAACTCATTGAAACTGTCAAAAACGCATTGACATTGTCAAAATATTTCCGTAATGCGTTCTGATTTGTCAGCTGAGCTCCACTCAGCCCCAGTTCGCTACAATGAAAACGTACCTTATTACCTATTCGGAAAGCTCTTTTCAGCTAAATACCAAAAAACCACTGATCATTCGAACCTTTACTTTTCGAAAAATTTGAATTTCTTCTATTTCCAGATAACACCAGAAACCGGTACAGCAATGGAGACAGTATTCCGCATCTCGAAACCTACTGCTTCAGACGAAAACCCGCCTCTGTTGTACTCTTTATGGTGCGGTCTAGGATCTGACTCTATGGTCATAGCGTCAAACTTACAATATCTTACAGTGGATACCTTCCTACCTTATGTTGGTAAGTTTATCTAAAGACTTAAAAAAAAATGGAATTGATAATGTTGAGGATTACAAGGGTTTTTTGAGGCACAAATATCAGATTGCAAAACTAATACAATACGTAAGTACATACTAAGTCATTACCTTCCATATATTATAAGTAAAGATATGCAATATGCTATCTTTACACTTATATACATATATGATTATACAGTACGTGTGTATGTCACTGTACTCCTAAACGGGTGGTCCGATCTGAATGAATTTTTTGTATACGTTTGGATGGCACCCTGGATGGTTTAGATTTACACTAGCGACATCTATTGGGTAGCTGGTGGAACACCGCGCCAGACAGCTAGTATATTATATTTTTAATCTTACAAAAAGATATGTGTTAGTTGAAACGAGTTTCGTTAAATCTTTTGTAATCAACCGTTAAAATTTTAAGTAGGTATTTTAGCTTTGACTAGGTACCTAACATAAATAAGTAGTTAACCAATTTGTATCCCAAAATTCCCACTTCAAAGCAGGTAAGAAAGTAAAGCTATTATAATTTTACTTCCTACATAGTTAGCGTTACTAACTTTTAAAGAAAAATAAGTTTATTTGCTTCTAAAATCCCCGTCTAACCTAGATGACCGAGGCACACCCATATGGATCGAAGTCTGCGATTCCTTCGGAGCTTGTTCCTCTACTACGGTGCAGCATATCATGGTGACTCCTGGAAAAGGAAGAACAGTCTCCGAGCTGATGTGGTCTGTTCGAGGGTCAGTGCTGAGGTGCGAGGTTATGATGCTGAGGAGTATTGTGGGGAGCGCTGTGGTTACTTATATTGTAAGTATGGAGAGAACTAGGACATATATTATGTGGTTGTATTGGTGGTATATATGTACCCAATAATAATGCATGACAGTGAAAAATCATTTATTTGAAACTAGTGTTAGCTTTTTCTCCCGAGCTACGCTATGCTAATTTTGGGAACTAATTATATGAAACTTAGAAAAATGGTATATCAGCGTAGCTTAGGTGGCACATTGCTGGTCTAAAAACTGCGATACCAGAGTTGGCTACAAACATTCTCGAATTTTCTTATAGAAAAGCTGCTCTATGTACTTGAAAGGACTTCACTACTCGTAACAAACCTATCATTTTGGGTATTCATTTTTATATACAAACCAATAAAAAAACCCGATAATGCTACAATATCGCTACAATAATGCTACCTTATCGGCAAAAGCGCTATCTTCCAGACAACCATTGGAATAATAAGCAAATAGTCAAATTGCATTCATTATGAATAGTGAATTTGTTAATATTCTTTCAGTGAGTATTATAAAGATAATCTTATTAGGTAAATACCATAAATAGTTTTCTTTTTCAGAATGCAGGTCAAAAGGATACCCTGTCGGCTTTTACACAGAACTTATTGATAACCCTACCGAGTAAAGATGCGGAGCATTGTCTTAACAACAATGAAGATTATCAGTCATTCTTAACTTGGCTGGATTTACACGACATACACGTAACATGATGGAAATGCCTATTTATTGATATTTTGTAGTATTATAGATAAAAGTAGTGTAAAGACTCCTTGATGTTATTGTCATTCATCATTTTATGAAAAGGTTTACAATGTAACACGGCTTTTATAAGGCACCACTAATAAAAATTAAATAATTCTTTTTTCATACTTTTTTTCAAGTAGGTATCTTTCTCAGTCGTTACATATTAAATGTATGAACCTTCTTATAGGCAATATGTTATTATATTTCAATCTTTTTCATCGAGTGGATGATGTTATTGAGCCGCCAAAGGCCTCTGACATGGCTCAAGTAACGACTACTATCCGTAGAAAGTAACCGGGACCGACGGCTTAACGTGCCCTCCGAAGCACGGAATCATATTATATTTTAATACATATAAATAACTCTCTCCTCGCTGACAACCCTCTCTTTGATTAGTTTGACGATGGATGACAGATGTGTCGGAGTGTATGCGTTGGTGTGAAAATAATTATTAAAGTTAATCTCAAATATGTTTGCAAGTTTTGCCTGTTACCAATAATTATTGTTATTCATATTTTATATTCTGTTTTAATTTTTTTTATTGTGACTTCTGATTTGACGCTTTTAGTTTGTAAGTTTTTCATTGATGTAATTGGGTCCCCGTTTTAATTGAAATACTTAAATAAACAGCTTTCTAACATTTACGTACATTACTCTGCTTAAGATTAAATAAAACACAAAACTCCTCTAACCTCATTAACTAATATCTAACTAACCTTTACACTCCTTTACATTATTTAAGAAATAAAATACCATAAACAAAATCACGTATTTTCTTTACACCAGCTTAATTACATATGAGTATTGTATGAAGCAGGTCTTAAGTAATAAACAGGCATGTCTGCAAAGAGTTCTCTCGGAGGAACGCTTGTTAGCGAAACAACTGCACTCGTACGAGACGTACCCTGAGGTATAATGTACGTTTGTTTTGGACGTGGTACAAGGTGTAGGATTTATTGTGAAATGAAGCTAATATGACAAGGATAAGGTAGTATGATCAAAGTAGGTAAAATATGATCAAAGTCGAAAAGCCCGCTGGCACGGTGGCAGTGAGAGCGCTTACTGTGTCGGGGGTTGCGCGTTCGAATCCCGCCCGGAGTCAACAATATGTGAAGACATAGTTGTTGGCGAGGACGTCTGAGTGTCAATTATATCCTACTAATTGTATATGAAACTAGTAGCGCCCCGCGGTTTTACCCGCGTTGTGTC
This sequence comes from Cyclophora albipunctata, assembly GCA_963082685.1. Lineage (NCBI taxonomy): Eukaryota > Metazoa > Arthropoda > Insecta > Lepidoptera > Geometridae > Cyclophora > Cyclophora albipunctata. Next base: position 2,420,434 of record OY720129.1, on the reverse strand, counting down.
CATTCCTGTGGGAATTTCGGGATGAAAAATAGATGTTACTCATGGGTAATGTAGCTTTCGAATGGTGAGAATTTTTCAAAACGGTCCAGTAGTTTTTGAGCCTATTCATTACAACCAAACAAACAAAGTTTTCCTCTTTATAATATTAGTGTAGATTATTACTTATTTTGTTGAAATGTGGCCCACGGTCAAAGAAATCCAAAAAAAGTCTCCATAAGAATGTAGTGCAGGCTCAATTTAAAGGTATTTTGATGCATAAATTATCTTGTACTTTATAATAAATTAGCTAAAAATTATTTAGACTTACTATATGACCCTCTTCCTTGAATTTTGTTGTTTTTGTTGTTTTAGTTGATTTAAAATTATTTTTTCAAGGCACCGAATATTCAAGACTAACAAATAAGATTTAAAACATTTAAACAATATTCTTCCTACCTATATTCTACACCCGCAGTGCTACGAGTATCTCCCATATTCTTATGTATTGATCCTGTAAAGAATCGAGCACCAATATCTGAAGTCGCGTCTATCGCTAACGAACCGATACGAGTCTCGGAAAATATATATTCCGATAAATATACTCTAACTAGAGACCTGCGACTTCATTAGGGATCACGTTATTTTTATGTTAAACATAATATTATTAGCAAAATAAATCCATCTTATAGATAACTAGCCCCGCCCCGCGGTGTTACCCGCGTTGTATCGGTTCCCGCGGGAATTTCGGGATAAAATGTATCCCATGTGATATTCTGATGTATAAACTATATTACTGTAAAGTATCATCTTAATCCGTCCAGTAGTTTTTACGTGAAAGAGCAACAAACATACATCCATACATCCATCCTCACAAACTTTCGCATTTATAATAATAGTAGGAAGTAGGACTAATCTAATTTATAATATTAGTAGGACTAATCTAATAGATAACTGGCTGTCTGTAGCCTCTTTCAAGGTTACCCGCGTTGTACCCGTTCCCGCGGGAATTTCTGGAAAAGAAGTATTCAATTTATTATTAATACGTGAAATTATCTAACGCGATACAGACCCGTTTCATTTAGTATAATACATAAGTACTTATTCAATTTATTATTCTTATGTATACTTCACATAATATATTACCGATTCATCCAAATCCGTTCTGTAGTTCTTTCTCTAGTTGCGTAAGAGAGATAAAAACATAATATATCGTCACAAACTTTCTTATTAATAATATCAGTAGGACAGGATTACATTGATTGGTAAAAATGATTTGTCGAATACAAAGTTTATTTAAGTATGTAGCTCCAATTTAGTTTAAGTACTGTATGTTCGCTGTAATGTACTTATCAGTTAGGACCTTTAAGTCAAACTAAGCTCTAACATGTAACTTACTTATCTTATCAGTTCTTCTTAAAAGCTTATTATTATTTCACACCTAAAAAACAATAAGTTCTGACTTAAAAGGAAATCTAGTTATCAGCTGATAATTTAGTAATACCCAAAACAATAGACTCGCCCCGCCCTTAATTAGGGGTGCATGTGCAAGCGCAGGTAAACGAAACTATTTAAAGAAAACTTTTTACTTTATTATTCCATTCCTTTTTTGGAATTCGAAGTGTAAAGACTGACAAGTAAAATTTTTAATTATTGTTACAAACTTCGAAAAAGGAATAGAATATTAAGTCATTTAAAAAGTTAAAACAACTTCTCATTGGCTTTAATGATGATTGATATTGGTTTGTTTATGGTTTAACAAGTGACGTCACAGAGAAAAGAGTAAAGAAGAAAACCGTTGTCATTGGTTCTAATTAAATAATAAAAATAAGTAAATTGTGTGTTTGTGATTTGTTTTCAAAATGTTTAAATCAGTGCCGTCTATGAATAAGGAGGATCGTAGAAGAGGCAGACCAGCGGGGAAAAATAGGATACCTTTGTCACTTGTAAGTTTAAATTCGGAACTTATAACGTAAACAATATTTTTTAGGTTTTTAGGCAGGATAGCCCTACTTCCTACTAATTATAAATGCGAAAGTTTGTGAGGATGGATGTATGTTTGTTGCTCTTTCACGAAAATACTACTGGACGGATTTGGATGAAACATTACAGTAATAATATATGTATGTTACACATCAGAATAACACATTTTATCCCCGAATTCCCGCGGGAGCGGGTACAACGCGAGTAATACTGAGGGGCGCGGCAGGTTTTAAAAAAATGTAAGTTAGAAAATTTAAAAGTTTATGGATATATCACTTACGTCAACTATGTATTCAACACTAAGTATAACACACTTACACACACACATTTTAACACTTGTACCCATCACATTGCCAGTGCAAATCCAAATTACTTTTTTAAACTAAATCTTCGAAACATTCAACACTCACTCAACACCGGACAATAAATATTTGAAACGCAGCGTTTACGAATGTTGTTACCGACTGACAACGAATACACGTATTATGGCTACCCTCTTACGGTAAATACAATCAATAACAGTTATATTATTATTTCACATCAATTTTTAAAAAGGTTAACTGCCTATAATTTGATCAGATTTTTATAACAGGAGGCCCGATGCGATTTTTTTTTAAATAAATAGGTATATCTATTATAATATAAAAATGAATCGCAAAATCTGTTGCTAAGCGCATAACTTCAGAATGACTGCACCAAATTGGATGATTCTTTTTTTAATGTGTTCCTTATTGTCAAGACAAGGTTTTTATATAAGAAAAATAAGGAATAAAAATCTCAAAATTCCTACGGGAATTGGGGCGCTGCGGGTGAAACCGCGGGGCACAGCTAGTATATTAATATATATAATAAATAAAGTTATAAAATAAGTATGTTTCCTGTACATTATCATTTACATATTTTCATTTGACTTCAAAAAAAGAATGTTCAATTCGAATGATGAACCAGTTATGTTATTCATTTTATTTATCAAAGAGGTGTATAACCTTCTTTTACATTTAAGGAGGAACGGCGAGCTCGCAATGCGCAATATGAACGAGAAAGAAGAAATGAGACCACTGAAGCTATGACCCAGCTTGCCGAAGCTGTTGGCTGTGATGCTCAGGTAGGTATCGTAATTGTTTTGCAGCAACACTCCTTAATTTTAACCGCATTGTAGGATTTCTAGGATACATTGTTACAAATCTGTTTCTAAATTATCTAGTCCAAAACTGTAAACAAATATGGCGGATTTAAATAATTTAGTGATGGGGTAAGAATAAAATAAAATTACGTAACCGTTTTTTAAAGAGATCTATTAGTTATATATCTATTTCCATTATAGGAAGTACCTAGTGTCCTAGTTTGTATTATGTATCCCGTAGAAAAACCTTTTCCACTGTTAGACCCATTTGAATGGTTTTTTTAATGATCTCATAACCAGTTTTAGAACCCTTATTTACACTGCTGAATTATTTAGTTCCATCCTAGTGTAAATGTAACTGTCGATTATTTCAGGTCTCCAACGCAGATCTACTGGCAACAGTCGTCAGTCGTCTTCAGAGAGCATCTAAAAAGAAGTCGCACGACTTGGACGATATCAAACGAATCAATGACAACTTGGAATCACAGAGTGAGTGAGCAAGTTAATTTTAAACCTTACTGCAAATGACTACTAGATGGTACTGCAAATGTTGATGATTATTTAAGCCAAGTCTGGCGTTGATCTCTGTCTGTATATGTGCATGTGTGTGTGTGTGCGTCTGTCTCTGGTAGCTCTCAAACGGTTGCACCGATTGCGAAGCGTTTTTTTTTGTATGAAAGTCAGTCTTCTTGCGGTGGTTCCTGTTTGGTAAAAAATCTGACCAGCCGTGTTTTCGTTGGGAGTTTTTAAATTGTTTAATTTTACTTGTCAATTTAATAAGATTTCTTGATATCATATTATTGTAGGTACCTACTAATGTTTTATCTTCTCTTTCAGTTGCTATACTACTGACCCGCTTGGGAAATGATGTGAATATTGATGAATTGGAACTCAAAGACGAGGTTAGTTATTTTAAAATTCTAACAAAGTCCTACTTTTTTAGAAAATGAGTAAAATTTTTAAATCTGGTTGGTACTCAATTAATTTATTCTTATTGTTTTAGCATGAAGATGATAAGCGTTCCTTTTCTGACAGCAGCAAGTCTGAATCAGAAAAAATTAAACTTAAGAGGCCTAGAAAATACGTAAGTTAACATTATTTTTCTATTACCAAATACCTAGTTTGTTACTCTTTGTGTTTTGTTGCCGTTTTTAACTTAACGATTTTATTTCCAGATCAAGAAATCCAAATCAAACACGGTCCACGACCGAATTCATTCAGAAAGCGAGAGTGAATCCTCATCGGAATCCCAATCCTCAACCTACTCCGATTGGTCAGAAGAAAGAAAAAGAAAAATAAGAAAACATTCTGGAAAGTTCTTACAAGTAACAAATGACGTCACAAATGTTGAACCTAAGTCAAACTCCAGATCTGTAGAAACAAGCGAACATTCTAGAACAGAATATGAATCTTCAACAGATTTGAATCCACAAAGTTCTAGCAATCGGACTGAATCCGAATCCTCTTTAGAATCTGATCTAACCAATCAGAACGCTGCAAATCTTCCTGTCAGGCCACTAACCAATGAGAACATTGGAAGTAATTTTGAAGAGATAATACAAGCTGTTGTGGAGGAGCAAGGAATCACAATAGAGGAGATGTTTTCACCCGAATCTGACCATGAAGATAGAATCGTACAGGAATCAGATCCTTTCAGTAAGTCTAATTAACTTGATGATTTCTTGTTTTGACCTATTGCTCATCTTAACTGCTTTTGTTCAAAAAACTGTGTTCAGATTTTTTAATACTCTTATCTGTACAATCTCTTTGTTTCGATGAACAATAACTTTTTCTAATTAACAAGAAAGGAATTATGATCTAATATCCTTTTTAAACGACTTCATTTGTTACAGCTGACAATGAAAAAGGATTATTGAATGAACTACTTGGTGGTGATCTGTTTGGCGTAGAATCACTTGATAACCAGGTAAATTACGTTATTTTTTCAAATTAATAATGTGGAGTCAAGAAATGAGGTTTAAACCCGAATTGTACCCTTCATCCTTCCTTCTTTTTTAATTCGAAATTGTTTTTAATTTAATTTAAACGAAAGTGTAATTCCATGTTCCAACCATAAAATATTTATGTTTTTTAAATTAGATTTCTTTATGGTCGATTAGAATTCAAAGTTAATTTAATATCTATTTATTTTTCAGGAACAAAACTGGCCCTTTGATTTTAACAACTTTTTAAGTGGATTTTAATTTTCTAACTCGGCAATATGTAAGTAGGTAATAAGGTAGTCATTATAAGAAAACCAGTGAATAAAAATGTATGTGCTAATATTAAAAACTAGTCCTAAATAAGTAAAGTGCAATTATGACATGCAATAATGTAATGTAATTTTAATAAAATATTGTCTTGTATAAATATAGTGAATAATAATTTGAATGTTATACATAGAATGAGTAATGCAATGTTAGATTAAGGTATTATTAAGTTATATATTATATTTTAGTTTGTAGGTATCTTAGACCATGCTTAGACCGCTAAGACTTAAATACCTAATCATTAATTGTGATATTCTTGACATTAATTGTGATGTAAAATAAATATGTACTTATGTTATATTATAAGTACTTTCTAATCTACCAATACTCATATAATAAAATTTAAGAGTTTGATTTTTTGTTTTTTTGAACGTGCTTAACCAGATACTTCCAAACCGAATTCAATAATTGTTTTTGTAATGGATAGCTAACTACATCCAATGGAAAGGTTATAGGCATTATACTAAGGCTATTTTTATCCACAACGCGGGGAAAACTGCGGGGCGCTGCTAGTCTTCTGGTCTTCTCTATATTTACTAAGTAGGTAATATTTTTCTGTCGGCATTTGAACATACTCTTCTAATCTTTATTACCCTCATAGTTATTTAAAGTTAAGTCATCTAAAAAGTACTTAGAACTTTGTATATATTTTTGGGCGTGGAATCGTAAGCACCAATAATACCGGTTGACAAACAATGGCGATGCCCAAACCAGGATTAAAACCAGGTAAGAACAGCATGCAAACAATACAGAGCTTACTTCATTCATTTTAGAAATATTGGATATTGTTTTGAACTTGAAGTTCGTCATAAAGTTGATACAATAGAGTAAATATACTCGTAGAACAATGAGTTGTACATGTGACTTGGTTCGCGTAATAAATAATTTTAAAATAGCTGGAAACAGTTAAGCTTCTTCGCATGTTATCTTTATGATACTTATGTTATGTGTTGTAAAGAGGAAAGTTTTCTTCCTGGCGAACAAAATGTATAGGCTAGACTCCACCCCACTTTATCGGAGGAAAAACATAAGCGCAATGTACAAAATTTTCACACTAGTCATCTATTGGCGCGGGTGAAAGTTGAAACGATTGCGCGGAATAACCAGTATGTGATAATATTATAAGTAAGTCTCTCTATCTCTCTACGGAGGTGGTGTCGGCCTTCCTTGTGCATATCTTCCACTTCGCTCTATCTTCGACCTTGTCATCGGAAATCTTGCACTCAGCCATATCTTGAGACACTTAATCCATCCACCTTGTCTTAGGTTTGCATCTGGATCTTCGACCGGGGATTGACAGGACATTGTGGCTGGTGGCGCGTTGCGAACTAACGTAAGCTTAATCTTAAGTTGCAGGTTATAAAATTCGTATGAATGCAGCATAGACAATAGCCAACTTGAGTAATGACTTAAAACAATAAACCAGGTCAAAGTTTGAAACTCGAGTCAAGCCTGCTTATATTTGCTACAACAGTAGAATTTTAAGAAATCGTTTTTGGCTTATGTTCGTTAGATTTCCGTGTTACCGAAGATCGGTGTGCGTTTGGGTGTTAACAAGTATTCAATACGTTAAACCTAATGAAGTAGGTATTGCTATAATAACGGCTTCCGGCTTTCTTTCACCGACAAGATCTGACTTAACATGACCTCCAGCTTTTTAAATATCTAATTTAATCCAAATGAGCAAAATATTCTCCAATTATCCTAAACAAAAACATAACAAGCCCCATCGTTTTAAAAGCATATCAAAAGAGCAAAACCACCTTTTAATTAACCCTTTCTGTGCATAAAAAGAGAGATGAACGTAAAACATCTGGGTCATGAAAACTGCAAGAATCCAAACAGAGCAGCGCAACAGCGGAGCATAAACAAGGAATGCAACGTCGGCATGGCATCCGGGCCAATTGGCGATCGGTGCAATACAAAGAATCCGCGCTGTAGGGTTAACGTTTTATTTATTACCTTTATTGTGTACCCGGTGTAGCAGAGAGAATGTAGATACCTAGATTATTTATTGTACTTACAGATACACAGGCATGTACGTAGCGCTCGTGGCGTAGTGTTAGCTCATTGTGAAGCAACATGCAGCGTGCAGCTCAGTAGTACCTACTTGGATGGGGGGCCGATAATGGCATTTCTATCTGAGGGGTAGTGTGCTTCGGACGTGAAATTGTCGGTCCCTGTTGTTTCAAACGATAGACACATTTAAATCTGTTAAGTAGTTTTTACGTGAGCGCCACAAACATAGATACGAGTATAAAAATACTCACAAACTTTTACATTTATAATATTAAAAAGGGAAATTAAGTAGGATTGACTAATGTGTAGTTAGGTATACCTAAAATAACTATAGAAAGTAGGTCTTGGAACTATATGTGCTCTGGTATTTTGCATTGAATACGTTGCCGTGATAATTACGGTATAAAAACCATTGAGTTATATTAGTACACACAACTCAATGATAAAAACTTACTTATTTCAAAGAGTGAAGTAGCTGCCTGCTTGTATGTAAGATTAATCGAATCGGTATAATAGGTAAGCTACTAATAATAATTAGGTACGGGGGGAAATGGGAAATAATGAAGTACGGACTAGAAGGGACTAAGTGTAGGGCCACATCTGCGAAACGTACGGCGCCGAACCTTCCGCTAAATACGCTCGTAGTGTATTTCAAGTTATCTATGACACATCAGTACGCGGCGTAATTTCGACTGATGTGTCATAGAGCGGAAGGTTCGGCGCCGTACGTTCCGCAGATGTGGCCCTACACTAATACCTATACTCGTAAAGTTGGCACCGACCGTTTCATACGACATTCGACAAACAATAACCTAGAAAGCGTGGAATCTAGAACACTGTAAGTACTGAGAATCCAATGTCAGTAGACTTCAATCTTAGTATATAATCAAACTTGCAGCGCCCCGAGGTTTTACCCGTTCCCGTAGGAATATTTGGATAAAAATAGCCTATAACCTCCCGTTGAATGTGACTATATTAATATGATAGTAATAAACTTGTTCTATTGTACATTAGATCGGTCGCCAACTTTACGTAGAAAATAAATAAAATAATAAATAAAAATATAACAGAGTATTCATATATTCCATCATTAAAACTATTTAGTCTTCTAGAACAAAGTATAATTTGGATCATCACAAAAACGTGACATTACGGCGATGCAAAACATTACAATATACACGGCGATGGTATATACAAAAATATTGCACATTTATCTAACAAATACTCTTATTCGTAAACGCTTTTAACAAACATTTTCAAGAACAATAGGATATTGTCTTTACAGGATTCTTACAGGACATTCTTTGTACATGCGTTATATTTTTCACTCGGTACTAAATAGTTAGGTATTCGTCCTTTAATGATCTCATCGTTACTGTATCGCACTGACTGCAGTCGACTGGTAGCCATTTTGTCGCCTGCGGCACTGCAGTCTGCAGCCCAACTTGGTAATGTACCCTAGTTCTAGACACGTAAACGTTAACGAACATGCGATGATGACGCATTGATTTAACCATAGTTCGATTAATCATAGAAGAATGGACTAATGTGTAAATTACATATACGAATGTATGAAAAAGTTGACTATACGTTTACGAACAAGAGAACAACATTTACTACCATTTACACAAGAACGATTTATATAAGGCGGCATAATTTCACTATTTGTTACGATTTTAATAATATTTTTGATCTCAAATAAATTTTTCTTTGTTATGAAATGTTATCTCACCTCTTGATATTAAGTAGGATCTTGTCTATTCGTCTCAAGATTTTGATTAATCATACAATTTATATCGCCAAGATCACATGAACGAAATATAATTAAAATCGTAACAAAATATTGATTTACTTATTATTAAAGATCCGCTTAATCCCGATGAGATATTCGTTTAAAATAGGACAACCATTTAACTGTAGCAATTTATTCCGAGGTAGGATGGCATTTGCACTTTAATAAAACACCCCTTTACTATTATTATCTAAAAAACTGCAAAATAAATGATGTTGAAGACAACTACTGCGCTTATACATATATATATATTAAATCATAACTTTTTGATTTGATAATTTTCGAAATTTTCTTACATTTGAGCCTCAGCTTAGGGCGGGTCGCTTCAGTTTACGATCACGCACCAACATTCAAAATTATGTATCAATAAACGTTAACATAAAATGTCAGTCTCAACAGACGTAGGAAAATGAAAAATCGAGGCTTTCTACTGGCAGCCCGAATTTTCGCCCGACTTTGACTGTCATTTAAGTTATGAAACAGCGCTGTGTATTTAACAAATCGTGAACTTTTACGAATGTTGCCATAACCAACCGATCGAAACCACCCACCCTTAGTAGGAGGCACTTTAAATATTCAAATCCAAACCTAAACGGGCATTATTATTAAGTACAATACAATCATTTACTTTAAAAAATACCACAATTTTATTAAAAAATCTATCTGTTCAAGAAGACTAACTTATGATTAAAACTAGTTATTTTAAATTTAATTTTCCTTTCATATAGTTTATGATACTGAATGTGTATTCAATAATTTGTACGTATTGATAAGGCAAACTTAGGTCACTAAGGTTTTGTTTACACGAGTGGTATAGTTAGCAAATAAAAATACCACGTACTTTCTCAAATTATAAATTCAAAAAACATTAGCCATTAGTAGTTACGGTAATTGTAAAAGTTAGAAGATGACAAACTTCTTAGCACATTCAGAACACATAACTTGACCATATACCGTGCATAGTAATTTGATTTGACTGTTATTTGTCAACTGCTGTCACTGACATGTCAACGCTTAACATCATTTGCAGTTGACATCATGTCACTCGAGTGTAAGTTAAATAGCAGCCATAAGTATATACTAATATAGTTACATCCACTTGACACTGCAATCGCTTATCTCAGTATCATAAGTGGATAGGATGGAAAGACTTTCAAACTAATGTAATTGTTATAACAAATAAAATATCAGAGCCCAGAGACAGAACTATCTCTTTATTTCACCATCAAAATATATACTCCAAGAAAATTAAATTTAAAATGTTTACATCCCTTAAAACAACATTCAAAATTATGTATTAAAAATATTATGTATACCGTTAGGTATGAGATAAATCACACATAGGATTTTTACTTTTAAAATGAATGTTGAAAAAAAACAACAATAATTAGGTATAGACCTACATTTAGCTTACCAAAAAATATAATTATGTTCATTTCAAATGTCACTTAAAACTCTAATGCGTTAGAAAAAGTTAAAAATAGTCTTCTTTATCACTAGCAGTTGTCAAAATATCGTCAACCAATAAGAACACGGTATTACCCGAACTGCAGTCTGATTGGCTGTTATTCGATGATCTAACAACACCTAGTGAACGCCAGAGAACGACTACAGAATTTACTTTAAAAGTAACATAATAACAAACTTAAACCGAATATCAACCGAACGCTTAACTAAATTCGTAACTTAAAACATGTTTTGCATTGATTCAGCTTCGAGAGTGTTAAAAAGAGCATCACTTAGTATAATGCGTTCGGAAAGAGGATCGTATTGCAAACATGGTACTTTTCTTTAGTAAGCTTACACTTCAATTACTTTTACAGTTTTATTTAACATTTGGATCTTTTAAGAGAAACCATGGTCACATTACTGAGTAGACTATAGTGCATTACATCAATACATGACCAGTTTCTGTAAAATGACCGAAATGTCAAATACATATGTAAAATAAAAGCGAGGTATATCTGTCAACATGACCCACTTATAAGCATGGTTGACACTAGCTTGTAGTTTTAGTACAAAACTACGAAACTACCCATAGAGAGGTGACGTAACACCCATGTCACCAAGCTAATGACAAACGCGTACTGTGTGTTTCCTTAATGGTGGACTGGAGCGGTGCGGACTTCAATCAACCATCACAACGCATTAGATGTCAAAATCTCTTCGTAATGCAATGTGATTGGTCAAATGAATCTGCATCGCTCTGTTCCATTTCTGTAAAACACAGACATTAATCCCTCATGGCTCATGGCCATCATGAAAAGTTCGCTTTACCAAAATTATTGACCCTCTTTCTTAGCTTCATAGTTAAATGCTGTGGATTATATCTCATAACTGAATTGTCATAGTTACACATTAACACCGTTGATCTTTAGTTTCTTGACGCGCCGCGTGGTGCCTTCACCGTCGGAACTGTCAGTGTCATGGGAGCTTCCTTCCGACTTGATGCCGAGGCCTAGTTCGTGTGCGTCTACATAACTACCTGTTTGTCTAGCTTTTTCTAATGCTCGGACTGGAAAGAGATGGGAAATGTTATAATGAGTTGGAATGTTGGTAATTTCAAATTTTAAGGATGAGCACAAAAGATCTTATTGGGTGTGACAGCATTATGCTATGATACATTTGTTATATCTGAGATCCTGTGGAGACTCATAATTGTGAGTTATTATACACTAGCCGCGCCCCGCGGTTTCACCCGCGTTGTACCCGTTCTCGCGGGAATTTCGGGATAAAATGTATCCCACTTGTTATTCCGATGTACAATCTATATTACTGTCACATTTCATCCAAATCCATTCAGAAGTTTTTGCGTGAAAGAGCAACAAACATACATGTATACATACATCAATCCTCACAAACTTACACATTTATAATGTTTGTAGGATTAACTTTTCACAAATAAGCGAACCTTATACATAGTTACTATTATTTTAATACATATCTCATGTTGCTAGCAATCTATACTAATTATAAAGCTGCAGAGTTTGTTTGTTGGAACGCGCTAATCTCAGGAACTACTGGTCCGATTTGAAAAATTCTTTCAGTGTTTGATAGTCCACTTATCGAGGAAGGCTATAGGCTATTTTTCATCCCGAAATTCTCAAAATAACGGGCACAACGCGGGTAAAACCGCGGGGCGCTCCTAGTAACGAATAAAGGTAGTAATATAGTAAAGTTAACGAACTCACTTTGTATTTCAAGTTGATTATTTTGTCGTTTTAGATCTTCAATGTCTTGCATATGGGAGTTGTTTTTTCTTCTCATAAATTGTATGTATTCCGCTGCCTTTTTCAGTATTTGAGCTCTGCTTGCCTGTAATAACAGAAAAATAGTGTTACTTATATACATCTTCTTCTTCTTCATCAAGTGGATGGTCAACCTGACCAATCCTGGTGTCAAGAGTTATTGAGCCACCAAAGGCCTCTGATATGGTTTATGTAACGACTACTAACTTATTTATTAATGAGTATATTCCAATTGTCCTGAAATATTTTGCTCTGAACTGACTAAAACTATCTTAGATTTTGTGTGCATGTGTGAAATTTCACTTTCTTACGGTTTATCAAAATAAATAAGGTTTTATACCAATATTCTTATTAAATCAAATGAAGTAGGTACTTTCATTTAATTATTATTATATACTAGCTGTGCCCTGCGGTTTCACCTGCATTTATTCCGTCATCGATAACTGTTCAAACCTTCCCTGGATGACAAATGTTTCAAAACCAAAACCAGCTGAGCCGGCAACCCAGAGACAAACAGACTATGATATTCTTTTTCTACATATATTTTGTTACTCATATAATGTTTTGTCTTATAATTTTTATTATTTCACTGGGATCCCATTATCACACCCTTGTTTCCTTATCATGGGACCAACCTCGGAATATCTCCTTCCCAACAAAAAAGAACCATCAAAATTGGTTCATAAACAAAGAAGATATCATAACATACTTAAAACAAGCATATATATGTTTTTCCAGCCTTATATATATGTATAGATAGATTAAATGAAATAAAAGTAAAAACTTATTTAATTATGTAGTGTAATAGAGCAAAAATAACAGCATAATCAGCTATGGATGCATCATCAGTTCCATGGGAAAGAACACAAATTACTTAAACATAATTTGGTTGGTAATATTTTTGAAACTAATACACAAAAGTATTAATTATTATTCATTAAACAGTCATTTTAGTGAAAGGTGTAGATGAGACGTAGTTAATTATGCATTTTTAACTGACTTAAAAAAAAAGGTTCTCATTTCGACTGTTTTTTTTGTAGTGTTGTTTTAGGTTAAATTTTACAGTAAGTATTTTGAGTTATTGTATCGCTTTCTGTGTTTTAATAAGTTCATATGTGACACATTATAGACATAACCTTTAAAATATGTTATTATTATATGTTAACATCAAAAAATAAGGTACAATTTTAATTAGTGTGTCATGTCATGGTATCAGTATGGAATTAATAGATTTATTTATTTTTTTATTAGAAAAGGTGCACTTGTTAACATCAGATGATGACTGGTAATAGAAATTATGCCTTCATTCCTACATTACATACCGTAGTGTTAAATAACATGAACTTATGTGGTATTGTCACGGAAATGCTATGTTTATTTGCATAAGCTTTGAATGGTATATATGTTAAGATTGTATTATGTGTTTATACTTACCACTTTCTCATTCTGTAAAGCTGGTACCGACTCCCTCAAGAAGGTAAAACTATCTTTTATGTGATCTCGCCGTTTTCGCTCCAACGCGTTGTGGTGAGCGCGCTTCTCCGCCTAAAACAATACAGAGTTCGCAAATAACACCTTGATAACGCACTGAACAGACGTTACAAAACATTTACTTATTATGCTATCGAAAGGTTAAACGACTCCACTCAAGGAAACTCAAAATTTTATGACATTTACCTGGGAGTAATACGTGCTAGCAAGGCTAAACCTATGGTTCGCTCGGGAATCTGAGTCATTTTCCGCCTGAAATTGTTAAATGTTTCATATGAATAATAAGAAAAGGAACCTATCGCTGGATGGGAAAACAAATCTATGGAAGAAAACACCCACATCACTTTCGATATCAATGTCACGATCGTCGTCGCTCATCATCGTTCTGGTTGTTTGATTGACAATCGTGGTCCTCAAGTTATTAATAAACAATCATCAGTAACTATTTTCACGATAATATTAGCGTAAACGATGATCTATCACCAAAATTCACACACACAACACAATAAAAAATACAATTCAATTTTGCCAAGAATGAAACACGCGTGACATGCGTCAGGAAACAGACGTTTGACGTTACTTTAGTTACATTGACAGTTGCAATTACAAATGTCAGTGACAGAGAGACTTGTAATTGCTTCATACATTTGGTTTTCCATAGACTAAAAATGTTTATTGCCACTTCGGTCCAGCCACTTTCCTGGTCTGTGCCAGCCATGGTCCAGCCCCTGAAGGCTACATGCGACATCCAGGGGAATAATATAATTGTTATTATCTGTGTATCTTTTCCGTTTCCGTCTCTATTTTTTTACACTTTCCCGCCTTTATATACGTCTATAAAATGTTTTTGTTCAAGTCAAGTCAGAGTAGTTAATACAGTAAAATTATTTTCAAATTTTCTCAAAATAAAATAATAGTATCGAAGTGTACCATTTTAAAATGGAACCTGAACAAGAAAATGAACCAAATCCCATTTCAATCGATGTAAACAGCGATGACTTTTATGAAAAATTACAAGAAGAAATTGAATCTGATTTAGCACGTATCAAAAAAAGTATTGAAGTTATTAACAATCTTAGAAGTAAGTCATCATAATTACCTACAGTAACATTTGATCTATTACTTATATTGATACCACATTATTTTGTTAAGCTAAAGTTGCCATAGTTTTATAATAGGTAAGTATTATAGGTAGGTAGAGATTGTCCAAGCTGAAATGACACGCCCCACCTCCGCATTTACGCACACTAGCAAATTTTAAATATGGACGCAATACACATAAACATGCAATTATAATTGGTCGTTCAGTTGCCGTACTCGCCGTACTCGCTAAGAAGTGCAATTCTCGGATTTGTTGTCCAACTAGTTTAGTTGATCGTGAACGCGCGAGAGGAGAGGACGTCTTGTTTCATACAAAGTGACGGCGCTGCTCCATAGAGCGAGCGTTTTCGGATTTATCACCCGACTAGTCGGCCGACATGTGCACATAGAAATCAATAATTGGCGCTCCCACACAGATGAAGTGCCGCTATTAATATTTACACTCACACATCTAAATAAAGTAATTAAGTAGTGGGGCGCGTCATTTCAGCTTAGACAATCTCTACCTACAACTCAGTCAATGGACATAAATCAAATAGAATGATTTTTCTTGAAGCGTCGCGCGTCGGTCTCGTTCCCACGTGAATATCAAAATAAAATGTATCCCACATCACCTATTCTTTAGGCCACTTTTCATACAAGTGTTTGCAACAAACATACAAACTTTCGCATTTATAATACTTAATTGCTGGAATCTAATAATCATTTTCGTTGCTAAGTAAAGGAAATACCTAACTTAGGGTTTGTTACTAAGCTTTAAGTATGTTATGCTAAGAAATAACTACTTTACTAACTGCATTGCGGGCGTAGCTTGACTAAGCGATGTTAACACATGACGATTTTTAGGCAACGTGCAGCTCGACCCCTACTTTTTTTTTTTTGGGCAAATTCACACACGGTTAATTAGACCCAAAGTAAGCTCTAAGCTTGTGTTATGGAATCTAACTCACTGATACTACTACTTATACATACACAAATACTTTATAAGAATATAATATAATTGACACCCAGACGTCGTCGCCAACAACTATGTCTTCACATAGTGTTGACTCCGGGCGGGGATCGAACCCGCAACCCCCGACACAGTAAGCGCTCTCACTGCCACTGTGCCAACGGGCTAGCCAGATAGGCCACTTCGATAGTAGGCCTATAGTGGCATATTTCTATCTGAGCGCTACCGTGATTCCAGCACGGTTTTTAATTGTTAGACAATGTTAAAGCCCTTTAGGCACTCCAAAAACAGGATTGGTCACTGAACTACTCGAAATTACGTACACAGTGACCGCAGCGGAAGTAGAAGTGGACACAGCTGCCCTCTACCACGCTGAACTGTTGAAGAAGATAGAAGACTTCAAGATATTGAACGATACGTTCCATGAGGAGATGCTTCAGTTCCAGCAGGAAATGGACCAGGTGGCGCCTCATGAGAAGACTGATTAGGTAGGTAGATAAGCGCAATCGGCAGCCGGCAATGGGAACTCGGCAACTCGGTAACTTGGTAACTCGGCAACTCGGCAATCGGCAATCGCAATCGGCAAACTTTGAATATATAGCAGAGCATCCCTGGCTGTTCCGAGAATGCGACAGGAATATGCAGGTACCTACTTATACTAAACCTTTCAGTGCAATGCAATCACCCTATTACGGGGATCATTTAAAGGTATTTCACCAATCATTTCAGCAGAAAATCTATACTAATAATATTATAAAGAGGTAAAATTTGTAAGTTGTTGTTTTTTTGTTTGTATGTTCGAGCTAACCTCAAGAACTAAATGATAAATGATAAAATTCTTTAAAAAATTACATTAGTTAAAAATAAACAAATTATAAATTCTAGAAGAATTGTATGGCGGTCTTTAAAAAAAATAGATTGGCGACAACGGCGGTTCAAATACCGTTAATCTTGTGGAATAACAAAAATAAAATAGAACATATATAAGAAAAACTTAAAAATTGCCTCCAAAATAAATAAAATTATACGAAAATGTGTGTGTGTGTGTGTGTGTGTGTCATCAACTATCAATCATCATCATCAACTATCAACTATCAATCCTATTCGAATAATTCCTTTTTTAATAGATGGCCACATTCAACAGGTAGGTTATAGGCTATTTTTCATCCCGAAACTCCCACGGGAACGCTGCTAGTACTTATATACTTACATTGCCTTACCCACCAATGAACTGAACCATGTTTAGCAGCCGCAAAGATAGGTGGCTGATATTTCTGTTACATGAATATACTAGCAGCGCCCCGCGGTTTTGCCCGCGATGTGCCCATTCCCGTAGGAATTTCGGGACTTTTATACATTTAAACTTCTTCTTGAATCACTCTACCAATTAAAAAAAACCGCGTCAAAATACGTTACGTAGTTTTAAAGATCTAAGAATACATACGGACATACAGACAGCGGAAAGCGACTTTGTTTTATATTATGCCTATTTAGTGATTGTCAAAAGCATAATATTATGTAATAACTAGTACTACATAGAAAAGAATATTGCTAATTTTTATTTTATTATTGAGGTATTTTAGGGAGCTATATCTACAGGCACAGCGGGCGCTGCCCCCGTTCCACCACCTTGGTATGCCCAAGTGAAAACATAAAAGCGTATAGTTAAATATTTACATAAACAGTAAAATTCCTTACGTAAGCCAATCACGTCGATACCGAGAATGAATAGAATGAACGCCCTTCAAAAATATTTCTCCCGACTTGAAAATGAATGATGCAACAGGAAGGTTTGTGATAACTTTAATGGAAAAAGAATCCACTGGGACGGAAATAATGTAGGTGAAACCGTGGGTCACTGCTAGTAATACTATAAAAGCGAAAGTTTTTGGGTTTGTATGTATGTATGAGGGCCAAAACTGCGTTAGGCATGCGCCCGTTCACTTTTGTATGAAGCCACACGCGGCGGGTGCCCGCAACGGTTCTTTTTTGTATGAAACCGCGGCGTGCGCACGCTTAACGCAGTGTCGGCCCTGAATGTAACTCTTTCACGTATAAATTACAGAAAAAGATTTAGATGAAACATTACATACATTTACTTTACATAAATTAAACATCAAATAACACATGGGGTACATTTTATCGCGAAATACCCGCGGGAACGGGTACAACGCTGGTAACATCGCGGGGTGCGGCTAGTAAAGGATAATTGTTAAAGAATGGTGTGAAATCACTAAACATTTTTCTTTATCAGAAAAAATATACATCCGAAAATTGCCTTCGTTTTTAATTAGAAGTAAATAGATTGCAAACATACCTATAAAGTGAAATGAATTAAATACAGGTTCCTCTGGTACTTTTAAGTATGAATTGTCTTCCTTTAAGCATTGTACGGTCTATCGTCTGTTATGTTTTATAGCTGAAAGTATAAATCACAAAGCATGTGAACTTGGTACGGCTATGAAAAACGAATTACAATGCAATACTTATGAATTATTTTAGTTATGTTCGTCATGTTCACTCGCCCGCCTATTTATCAACAACGCCATTATTAGATGCTGTATGTTATGAGATTATTTACACTGGACCATGTAATAATTTGATTGTGTCAATCTCAATATAAAACTGATATAATAACATACTGTCGATTAGTTCGCTAAGGTAATCGTTGTCAGACGGACAATCGGTAGTTGATTATTTTAATTTATTAAATGATACATATATCCTAATAGAATGGCTAAAGAAGTGTTAAGACTAATGGTTTTGCTCGTTGTCAATCTAAGTTACGTTATTGGTACTGATAAAAATAATGTAAAGAAACCGAATACGCCGCCTCACTGCACGCAACTTTTTAAAGGTAAGACTGACATTTAAATTAAGCATTTTGAATTGAAAATACTTTTACGGATATACCCTGACGTTTTGGCCCCTTTACAGGAACCGAACAGGGCCGAAACGTCAGATATTTAAATTAAGGACCAGTATTTAAATTATGCACTTACACCATAACTATGCCACTTTTCTATGCTATGTATAATAGATATGTATGTGTGTGTATGTGTATTAGCCTGTAATGTCCCACTACTGGGCAAAGGCCTCTCATCTCACTGAAGTTATCAGTACAGTGAGGAGGATTAGGCATAATCACCACGCTTGCCAAATGCGGGTTGGTAATAATAGATATGCTTTGTGGAAACCAAAAGTAACGTAGCATTTAATAGGTTTTTAGGCACTTTTAGGTACACATCAAATAACTAGTAGACATGATTAGATACATTAGATAGTTTTAAATTTAAAGACTGAAAAATGACTATTGTTGTAGTATAAGAGTATTATATGTCACCTCTGGAAAAAAAACCATAATCACCTCAATTGCCGAATTATGGCGGCTTCTATTGATATATTTTTTGTTCTTGAAGTTCCAAATGTAACGAATAATATATACATATACTGCTTTCCTCTTTATGTTAAAATCAGACTATGTTAGGGAGGGAATGGAAGGGAATGTGCCTGTGTAAAAAGTAAGCAGTGTAAAAGCATTAAACAGATTGAAAAATATTAATTTGTGTAATCTTTGACGCTAAACTCCGATAACTGAAAGCTATGTATTGTACACAACCGAATACCGAATTAAATTTCCTCTGTCTACGAGTAAAACCGATAACAAATCCATGATTTACATGACTACCACACTCGTAAAATAAACACTACTTAACTTTTCCATTAGGCCAAAAGTAACTGTTAAATACTTTTGGCACGTTATTTTAATACAAGTATTTATAAAATTTTCAGATACAGACTACATTTCCTTCTACAAATTCGATTATCCTGTGTCATACATCGCGCCAGGACAACATGAAGCTTTCCAAAAAGTAAGTTTAGTCTTTTCTAATGCGGTAATTACAGTATAAGTACATAGGTAGTAAAGAATAGTTTTCCAAGCTCTTGAATATTTCTAGTCAAAGTTGGATGGAATCTTTCGAAATGAAATATTTATTTATTGCTCTAGTACACTTAGACAAAGTTTACTATAAAACTTGAAAATATTGTTGAGAGTACCTGTATAGAAACTATAGGTACAGACACAAAATAGAAAATTTACAGTAAGTACTTCGCTCTTCCGTGGATACAGAGGGATTTCGGCAAAACCAAAGAATATTCCTTGATTTCGAGGAGCTAATTTTATTCTTGATAAACTTATGTGTTTATATTATATGTCCCATATATTTTATCTGTCTGAAACTACATTTTTCTCCCCTAGATGTTTTGCATCAACCCCCCAGCGGTGCATAAAGCTGAAACAACAGTATGCGACTGGGCAGCGCCGCCACAAGTCCAGTTCACACTAGGAGACGAATTCTTACACGTAGTTAGAATTGATCCTACAGGAAGATTCCTGGGCAATGCCATCATCAATACGTACCAGCTTTGCAGCCATAATATCACGCAATTTGAGGATTTAAACGATGTTACCGTCACTGATATTGAAAATTGAATATAAAATAAATAGTTAAATAAAATTGAGTACTAAGGAGCACACTGCATTGTAGATACGGTAAATCTCTAAAGTGTTATATATAAGGTTTCTACATTTTTTACTCCTGCTGCAAAAACGTAGGCTTATTAATAGTTATTCTATAAGTGATAAATGTACTCCAAAACGTGCAATACAATACAGTGTGTATTTTGTTAGCATATAAATCAAAAGTCTCCGACTCTCAAATTAAATAGTTAAATGTTTGCCTGAACAAAATGTGTTTGTTTGTTGATTTTGATTTAGTTTCGTAGTTTAGAAACTGTACTACGTTATTTATAATTAGAATGTAAATATTTTAAGTCAAAATTCATTAAAATACTTACTTGATTACGTATTTGTTTATTTATTTACCTTTGTATTTATTATCCCAAAAATTTACAAATAAGTACCAACCTAACAAATATCTAAGAACTGGGATTAGTCCAATCCACTGTAGACATGTAAATTGTAAAATAAGTTTTAATCATATGTGTTCGTAAGAGCCATATTGAGTAATTCTTACGAAGATGACCATGTCTGAAAAACCCTTGCCAGCGCCCATTCCTAAACTTCATTTTAGTTAAATTTTTATTCCATCTTGAAAATAAAACAATATCTATTTTACTCTACTTAGGAAATAAAAGGCTACTACGTATTTCTAGTACCAGTATGGAAATCACTATAAATGAAATAAAAAATGTAATGCAATGATGAAGTAAAGTGAATACGTATACTACTATAAGTTAGGTACAACTGTAACCTAGGCATTCGATTCCTAATAAAATTGGTTTCATGATAATTAAACCATGTGTTAAAACTAATTTAATATGTGCGTATCAAAGTTAATGTATGTTTTAAGTACTCATTATTTATAATTGATTTCGCATAAAGATTACACTAATGATGTTAGGACAGAATATATAGGGTAGGCTTTACCATATTTGTATTCAAAAAGTTCAATCTTTTGAAGCATCATGAAGGTCTGCGTCGTAGGCCTGCTCTTAGTCGCCAGCCTAGGGCTCGCAGCTGCAAATCAATACAGCTATACTTATGGTAAGTTTTACAAACAAAAAAGTACGATACTCACAATTATTCCTTACTATCTAATCCTTTTAAATTTCTACAAAAAGTCGGTTAATTAGTAAAATGTAAAAGGTTATCTGTCTTAAAGTCTTGTTGTACAGACATATTATGATGTTTGTTATTATCAAGTTTCAGTAGGTACCACCAGGCCAAACACATGGTACTTTTTAGGGCGTTAAGCGGGTTAAGTTAGTTAAGTTATTTTTGTATTCTATACGAATAAAGAAATACAGTCACAAGCATTCGAGCATATTAAGTAAAATGGTTTTAAGAAACAGCGTAGTTCAAGACTACATCGTTCGGGCCCATTAGCTTTCGAATCTATAAGGTAGGGAAAAAGGTATTCGCAACACCGTGTGTGGCAACAGCGGCAATCGAATCTACGTACGTATCCGTATATATTTTTTTTTTTATTTCACTTTTTAGTTACTTAGAAGGATGCTACTGTGAGGGTCTTCAAGGTCGGGCATATTTGTTAAAAATAAATATAAGTACAACATTAGGTTGTACATCGCCTTGCGAGAAGGCATAATATTTTTTTTTAAATCGCTCGATCGTATTCACTCTGTGTATTTTTTCCCTTGGGAATCTATTCTCATTATACTGTTATTACTATTAAGCATTATAATGGAAGGGGGGGGGGGTGTAAGCCGCCTGTGTACACACTACACACTAAAACCTAGTTATTGAATCTCTTCGGTTTTCTTCTTCATCGAGTGGATGGTCAACCGGAGCTGGTGCCTCTGACTTGGCTCATGTAACGACTACTATCCTTAGAAAGTAACCGGGACCGACGGCTTAACGTGCCATCCGAAGCACGGAAATAGATAGTTTGTTCGGTGATAGTTCACTAGTATATTAAGCTTAAAGGTCGCATAATCCAAACGAACAAAGTCTAGGTCTACTTATCTGCACTTAAGACGTAACTACACATTTGACGCATTTCTAGGTGACGTTTCGAAAGGATATATTCTCAATACTATACATGGCAGAATTCCTGAGGGAGAAAGTGTCACTACCGTCGATGTTACTGTAAGTATTTTATGTAAAAAAATATTAAAAAAATATGCCACATGGGTGCCTTATACGAGTACAGTATTATTCTTAAATGTATACTTTCTATTACAGCCACCAGATGGATACTTAGTAACCGGAATAAAAACTGTTGTCAACACCTTGTATAATGTGGGCGGACCTTCAGTCAACTATGAAATAGCCTTAGGCGGCCAAGATGTGAAAATAAAATTTCCTTCTAACTATTTAACGCTATCCAATTACGTTATTACAGTACTTGGAATGCCAGTACATTACAGAGTTTGACCAGTATGTTATCAAAATAAAAATGTTCCCTGAAAAATATCAATCTTTTCATTTGTTTTCACAATTTTGCGTTACTACTTTTTGATGAGGTAAAATGAATAATTCTTCTTCTTCTTCTGAAGAAGAAGAATGAATAATGATATAGGTACTAGCCGCGCCCCGCGGTCTTACCGGGATAAAATGTATAACCTAAACCACTGTAAAGTTTCATCCAAACCCGTCCAGTAGTTTTAAAAATAACCACACTTCCATACAAACTTTCAACCGCTCCAAAAGGGGCCGAAACGTACAGATAATAATATAAAAAAAAGCGAAGTGTATCCGTAAACGTAGTTTCAATCACTACATAGTATAAAACAAAGTCGCTATTTTGTCTGTTTGTCTGTATGCTAAAATCTTTAAAATTTCGAAACGGATTTTGATGCGGTTTTTTGTAATAGGTAGAGTGATTCAAGAGGAAGGTTTTTATGTAAAAAAATTCCCGAAATTCCCACGGGGACGGGCACAACGCGGGTAAAACCGCGGGGCGCTGCTAGTCTATTATATAAAAATGAATCGCTGAATGTGTTGCTATTGCTAAGTGCTTAACTTCAGAACGACTGCACAAAATGAGATGATTCTTTTCTTTATGTGTTCCTTATTGTCAGGACAAGGTTTTTATATAAGCAAAATAAGGAATAAAAATCTCAAAATTCCCACGGGAACGGGGACGCTGCGGGTGAAACCGCGGGGCACAGCTAGTTCAATATAAAAATGTTACTTTTTAATTATATGGTTTTATTTAACCACTATATAAAAACAATACTGCTTTAACTTGAACAAAACATTTTTTATACCGTTTATGTGTGGGCCCAGTTGACGGAAGAAAAATATTGGATAATGGGATCGACTGACCCCGCGGGTCCATTGTATTGCGGGCCCAATCGCCAGAATCCTCCAACTTTAACCTAGAAATTCGTATTCCTAATTAAAAACATATGTTAAAACTAATCTAATACGAGCGTGTCAAATATATTTATGTCCTTAGTACTCATTATTTATAATCGATTTTACGTAAAGATTACACTAATGATCTTAGGACAAAATAAATAGGGTAGGCATCTACCATGTTTCATTCACAAGGTTCAGTAGTTTGAAGCATCATGAAGGTTTGCACGATCGTCCTGTTACTAGTCGCCATCCTCGGGCTCGCAGCTGCCAATCAATACTCCTATCAATATGGTAAGTTTACAAAATAGTAGGATACAATTATTCATTACAATCTTATTCTTTTGGTAGTTTGCTATGCAATTAGAAATGTAAAAGTCCGCCTGTCTGCTACTGCTTAACGGCTGTATAGGTTATGATGTGTGTTGTGATAAAATTTTCACCCCGCTTAGTTGTTTTTAACGCGCTCATTAAGTACGTATTATGTATTATTTTTAATTTGATTTTGATCTTCAACAGACATTTTGATACACAGCCCCTTTTTGCCACTATCAGGGTCAAGTTCCTCTTAAATCTAAATCCTGCCTTAGCCACCCCCTTGGACCTTTATAGGCCCTTGGACCCTTACCTACAATCTGTTTTTGCCGGTAACACACTGGGTGTTTATCACTTGACTGCATTAACAAAGATCCATTCAATCTTAGATCTTATGAAGCTCAAGTCTAGGTAGTTACTGTACACTGTACAAGGCAACGCTTGATCAAGACATTACTACAGATTTGATGCATTTTAGGTGACGTTTCGGTAGGATACATTGTCAGAACTATCACTGGCAGCATTCCTGAAAATCAACTTGTCACTACCGTCGATGTTACTGTGAGTATTTTATGAAAAAAATATAATCGTGCTTTAATATATAAAATTATAAATTAAATTGTTTGGCCGATTATCACTTGCCAAGCGTTTCGCCACTGTGACAACTAGCGATTAGATAATTTTTGTATTATTGTGAAGGTTTTTAACTATACCTAGTCAAGCAGATTAATATAATGATAGAACACATTTACCTAATCTTTTACGTATTAAGAAACAGAATGTACTATTTTTCTTAATTTATACTTTGCTTTACAGCCACCAGCAGGATACGTGATAACTGGCATAAAAACTACGGTTGACACCGCGTATAATGTAGTACGTCCTGCAGTCAACTATGTTCCAGATAGCCAAGATGTGACTATAACATATTTAGCACCTCCAACGCAGTCCTCTTATGTTATTACAGTCGTTGGGATGCCAATAACATTGTAAATGCAGTAAAAATTACACGAATTCACGGTGAATGCGTGTCTGCACAATTTGAGCAGTATTTGAAAATAAATCTTGTTTGAAAAATATTGTGGTATTTCATCTCAACCTTTTGAATTGTTTACACCTTTTTTACCCTTTGGGTAGGGAAAAGGGTAAAAACGGGACCCTATTACTGAGACTTCGCTGTCCGTCCGTCCGTCTGTCACCAGGCTGTTTCTCAAGAACAGTGATAGCTAGACAGTTGATAATTTCACAGATGATGTATTTCTATTGCCGCTATAACAACAAATAAAATGAAACAAATATTCAAGGGCTCTCATACAACAAACGTGATTTTTGCCGTTTTTTAAAGTACGGAACCCTCCGTGCGCGAGTCCGACTCGCACTTGGCCGGGTTTTTTGAGTTTTCGTTTCTACTTCTTCTTAGTTTGAGATCACCGACCCGCAGTAGGCTAGCATGGTGATTACGCCTAATCCTCCTCACTGTACTGTCTAGGTGAGATGAGAAGCCTTTGCCCAGCTGTGGGGCAATATAGGTTAATATTTACTTATTTCTGATAAGCTTAAAAAAATTAGGTATTACTTTACTTCCGTTATTAGACTGTCTGAAGACCTCCGACATGTTGTATCGATCGAAATGACCGAGACCGATGGTTTTAAGTGCCCTCCAAAGCACAGTAGCACTCAGAAACAGATGTCCAATCTAAATAGGTGCTGAGCCAAACGTAGCTTAACAATTGCAATTCATTAACATCGCTTAACCAAACTACGCCTCGAGCTATAACATAAATAGATAATGTAGGATATAGCTGTAGATAAAACGCTTTAGTAATAACTAGCAGCGCCCCGCGGTTTTACCCGCGTTGTGCCCGTTCCCGTGGGAACTTCGGGAATTTTTTTTATAAAAACCTTCCTCTTGGATCACTCTACCTATTACAAAAAACCGCATCAAAATCCGTTGCGTAATTTTAAAGATTTAAGCATACAGACAAACAAACAGACAAAAGTAGCGACTTTGTTTTATCTATACTAATATTATAAAGCTGAAGAGTTTGTTTTGTTTGTTTGTTTGTTTGTTTGTTTGTTTGTTTAAACGCGCTAATCTCAGAAACTACTGAACCGATTTGAATAATTCTTTCACTGTTAGATAGTCTATTTATCGAGGAAGGCTATAGGCTACATTTTATCCCGGATTTCCTACGGGAACGGGCACAACGCGGGTAAAACCGCGGGGCGCTGCTAGTACTACATATGTAGTGATGTTCATTTAAGTTCTTTGGGAGTTTGGAAGCATAAGACACTTGCTGGGTAGTTGCGCTTAGCTTTCAAGAGTTGACTGTACATCAAATAGAAGGTAGAAATTCAAGGTTCAACATTTGTCACAGGCTAATTACCACATGTAACTAACGCACGAAAGTAAACTTAATTTTACATGCGTAACAAATGTGTACAAATTAAGAAATTAGTTACTAATTAACATATTTCACGTTACTATTAATGATCTTGGGACAGAATAAAACAAGATGTTCGGGCACCATTTTTTCATTCAGAAGCTGAAACTGTAATCTGAAACATCATGAAGGTTTGCTCCATAGTTTTGTTATTGGTCGCCATTCTAGGCCTTTCAACAGGAGACACACAGGTTTATAAAATATATGGTAAGTTTTTAAAAATATTTTTTTTTATGATTTACACCCGCCTGTGGTGACGCCCAAGAGGGTTATTACGAACGTCAAGAGGGTGCGACATACCTCTCAGTAATAATTTGACTGAGTGCAAAAAATGTGACGTATAATATCTTAACTCGCGATTAAAGCCTAAATAACATTACGAAATTAGTGGCATGAAATTAATTTCGTGACATTAGTTTTAACAACAGTTTCACATGTAATTTAATAGTTTCGTAATGCATGCATTACTTTCGTGAAACTAAATTAGTTTCGTGCCCTGCGCGATTTTCACGTGTAATTTAATACTTTCGTAATGCATGCATTAATTTCATGAAAGCAAATCAGTTTCGTGCCCTGCGCGATTTTTAGGTGAAATTAGTGTCATGCAACTAGTTTCATCATGTAAATGCGACGCGAAAGTAGTGTCGCTACAGAATTTCAGAGACAGCAGCAGCAATAGCTTTGATATTGACAGGGCCATTATCTCCGCGATACTGATAATTTCACGACACTATAATTTCAACGAAAGTAGTTTCACATGTGCTGAAATTACTTTCACGAAACTAGTTTCATCATGCATGACACTAGTTTCGTAATGTAAATCCCGCTTAAGGACAAGTTACTTTTTATTCAGTCCATACGAATGTTGGGTATAATGACCAGTAACTGGCCACTTACGCATTTTCATATCTTTATCACTTGAATTATTATATGTGTTTTTCCATTCAGTGTTTTAAATGTAAAATAAAACATTTTAATTAAATAGATAGAAAATTAAGTTAAGTCTCAGTTTAATCTTACTATCTATATAGGAATATAAAAAAATCTGAACAAACACAACATTCATTAAATATGACGAAAAATATACATTTTATGCATAAAACTACCAAGAGATCACAAATAGGAACCTTTTAGTTCATACAAACGATAAATATATCTGCAAATATTCAATATAATCAAAATAAATCAACATTTATATTAAGACTACTAGATATTTTTTTACAAAATAAACTTAGTACTGAAGCCCAAGTGGAAAAAAACTATAATTAAAGCTAAATGACAAGGCAATTATTTTATACGCTAATAGATATAAGGTAGCGAAAATTAAATATTTATTTTATTTCAAATCGATTAAGTAATAATTGGCCAGTTACTGAAAGGGGCCAGTTACTGATAGTTTTCCTCTAACTAAATAAATATTTTTTTTATAAAGGTGGCCATGATGGATATGTAATCCTATACAAAAGAGGTATTATCCCCAAAGGACAAGGTTTGACTTCGATAGATGTTACAGTAAGTATATATAAAAATGGAAACGGGAAACGGGAAAATGGTAAAACTAGGTTTCTTTAGGAAATAGTCTACATGGAGAATCCCAGTTTTAGGAGTGTTGTATTCTTTCCAAAATATTGGGTACTAAACCAATATAATAAAGTAAGTTGGATGGAGTTAGTTAGTGGCTAACCCTGAGGTCGGAGTTTTAAGACTCCATAAAGTCCTCCGAAGTAGTCTGACGATTAAAACAACCGGGACCGACAATTTAACGTGCCCTCCGAAACACGGTATCGCTCAGATAGAAATTCCACTATCGCACCCATCCAAGTAGTGGCCGAGCTGCACGTTGCTTAGCAATCGCAATGAGCTAACAATGCTTAGGTTAACTGCGCGACGAGCGCAACATAAATCATCTTATTTTGCATAAATGGATCCAGAATACTTAGAAGATCTAAAGAAAACACCAATAGACTTCATCTACAAAGATTCCCGAAGTAAACTTCTACCAGAGTGTAGTGCCTACAATACTGTTTTGATAATTAGGATTGTTCCAATTGCATTCGTTTTTAAATGTGCCTATCATTGAATAATATATGTTCCTTATATTTTAGCCAGAACCAGGACCAACAATAACCGGCGTAACGGTTACGATTATGAACCCTGGAGGTATTGATAAACCTGATGCAGTCACATACACTGACAGCACCAAAACAGTAGTTATAGAATATTTCATCAGTCCGTTAACGCAAATTCAGTATGAGATTGAAGTCATAGGGATGTAGTCGCTCCGGGTTTAACGGTATAACTGCACCAGCAGCAGGAAATTTTTATTTGAAAATAAAAAGTCTTGAAAATATCGTGTTATTCTTTCACTTCTTTAAATAATTAACAGTTTGAAGTGTGGTCTTCACCCTAATTAACACAACTAAGTAAGTCCAGCAAGTGGAACGAGACATAATACGATACAAAATAAGTGCTGATTGGTGGAATATTTCAGCTCCACCACACCTCACACTGTAACACACACCTTAACAATAGTATTAACACACTTGGTCACCGATCTTTGTGCTAGAAGCAGCAATGACAAGAGAGCTTAAAGAGTACCTAACCTAACTATACAAACTAAGAGAGCTGATTCTATACGGGACCTATCAACAAAGAGCGGTCATCCGTACAAGAGTTCCAATATTCAGGTATTTAGGATTGAATGCCTCTGAGCGGTATTCTTACCCTTCGTTCATTACTAAACAGTAGTCATAAAAGTATTATTGCAGAAATGAGTGTTTATTCATTAATTAACTACACGTGTACCCAATTTAATTGCTAAAATTAATTAGTAATAAACTTAAGATGTAGTTGTATATGTTCGTAGGTGCTGTACCCGAACACTGCATATTCATTAGAGATGCAGAAATCGTTTGTTTGTCAATATCTAGCGATTATTTGGTTAAGTCTAGTGACTGGACAGAGACCTCCTGTTACACCTTTCGATGATGAAGTACAATATTATGAATATGGTAAGTAACTTCATGCGTAGCGTACCTAAGAGTCATTAATTAGTACTTAACATATCTTATGTACCAGTTTTGAAAGTTTCATAACTAATATGTTAGGAATCAAAGCATTAACAGTTAGCAGCGATCAGGAGAGTTGGTGAACTCACTGCATGTCGCAATCGATTCATCTCAGGACAGCAATTACAGCTGAGAATCACTAGCTACTTTTGTAATTGACTTGCTAATAGTATACTCTATTTCTTTTGGATTGGCACAAAATGTGGATCAATGTCGTCAATTTTGCTCCTGAAGAGGAAAAAGTTTTAGTGATTTTATTTCATTCTTACCCTATCTCTAAACCTTTTTCCTGTTCAGAAGCAATCGTCTTCGGCTGGAAAATTGACGACATTGGTCCACAATTTGAGCCAATCCAAAAGAAATAGATTATAGATATTATTAAACAAATTAAGTAAGAATAATAATGCGTCTCTAAATAGATTTAGCCAATTTTAAGGTATACGGGAACCCAACGATGAGCGCAGTTACTTCAAGAGGGGGACGTTGCCTCGGCCACGTACTGTAACGTCGTGGAATTTGGAGGTGGGTGCATATCTTGTATCCAGTGTTTCAGCTCTTTTGCTTTTTGGAAAATAGCGTATGTCGGAAAGGGATAATGTATGATAAATGAAATTGAACGCTTCTCAGTAATTCTTATAGATCGTCCTGAAAATTATAAGTTTAAAAAAGTGAATGTGTGTACTCATTTTATTTCTTACAATTATGGGCATTCTGAATCCAAAATCTGAAATTAAGATCAAAAAGCAAGTCCATACATGTGTCCCTATGTATCGAGATAATCAAAACGAGTACTAACTATGTCCATCTAATTACTTCTTAAAGTACCTACTTATATAACTGTATTCTTCTTTTCAACGTAACAGACAAATCTGACTAATTTGGAAAAGAATTTCACATACATACGAGCCGAATATAGGAATAAATTATCTAAAATTAACGCGAGTTACGACCCTGAGACTTGGACCATCACTTTCAATGTGCAATACCCTTTTCAAGACACCATGGTTGCAGTTGCTGGCTATGCTAACCCTAAGTTTAAAGATGCTAACAATAAATAAAGACAAGAATGACATATTTTATTTGTTTTTTATTTATTTTATTTTATTATAATAAAAATAAAATATTGTAATCATGTTATCCATGCTTTATAATAAGGGTAAGTAAAATAAGCCTCCTTGAACAAATAGGTTATCTATATTACGCTACGTAATACCGGGTAACACCTAACCTGCCTAGCTTATGTATGTTGTTTAACTAATGTTTTCATTTAAATGTGTAAACAATAAGGTGTTGGTACTACCGACAGCAATTGTTTTATCGGCAAGGGTTTACCGAAAATATGTCTCCGTTTCTTCGTAATTTAAAGTACCAATTATTGTATACGATAATAGATAGGTAGCGAAAATTAAATATTTTTTTTTTCAAATCGATTAAGTAATAATTGACCAGTTACTGAAAGGGGCCAGTTAATGATAAGTAGTTTTCCTCTAACTAAATAAATATTTTTTTTTAAAAAGGTGGCCATGGTGGATATGAAATCCTATACAAAAGAGGTACGAGTATTATCCCGAAAGGACAAGGTTTGACTTCGATAGATGTTACAGTAAGTACATATAAAAATGGAAACGGGAAACGGGAAAATGGTAAAACTAGGTTTCTTTAGGAAATGTATACTAATATTATAAAGAGGTAAAATTTGTAAGTTTATTTGTTTTTATGTTCGAGGTAATCTCAGGAATTATCAGTCCGATTTGAATAATTATTTTTGTAATAGATAGCCACATTCAACGGGAAGGTTATAGGCTATTTTTAATCCCGAAATTCTCACGGGAACGGGCACAACGCGGGTAAAACCGCGGGGCGCTGCTAGTAGTCTTTATAGGGAATCCAGTTTTCGGAGTGTTGTGTTCTTTCCAAAAATATTGATAAACCAATATAATAGAGTAAGAAACTTGGAGAAGGTTATTGGCTCACCCTGGGGTCGGAGTTTTTTTAAATCCTCCGAAATAGTCTGACGATTAAAACACCCGGGACCGACAATTTAGAACCGTCATCGCTCAGACAGAGATTCCACTATCGCACCCATCCACGTAGGGGCCGAGCTGCACGATGCTTAACAATCGCAATGAGCCAACAATGCTTAGTTAAACTGCGCGACGAGCGCAACATAAATCATATTATTTTGCATAAATGGACATAGAATACTCAGAAAATCTAAAGGAAATACCATTAGACTCCATCTACAAAGATTCCCGAAGTAAACTTCTACCAGGGTGTAGTGCCTACAATGCTGTTTTGATAATTAGGATTGTTTCAATTGCATTCGTTTTTAAATGTGCCTATCATTGAATAATATATGTTCCTTATATTTTAGCCAGAACCAGGACCAACAATAATCGGCGTAACGGTTACGATTATGAACCCTGGAGGTATTGATAAACCTGATGCAGTCACATACACTGACAGCATCAAAACAGTAGTTATAGAATATTTCATCAGTCCGTTAACGCAATTTCAGTATGAGATTGAAGTCATAGGGATGTAGTCGCTCCGGGTTTAACGGTACAACTGCACTAGCAGCAGAAAATTTTTATTTGAAAATAAAAGTCTTGAAAATATTGTGTTATTCTTTCACTTCTATAAATAATTAACAGTTTGAAGTGTGGTATGAACTTTTCACTCTAATTAGCACAACTAAGTACGTCCAGCAAGTGGAACGAGACATGCTACGATACTAAATTAGTGCTAATTGGTGGAATATTTCAGCTCCACCACACCTCACACTGTAACACATACCTAAACAATAGTATTAACACACTTGGTCACCGATCTTTGTGCTAGAAGCAGCAATGACAAGACAGCTTATAGAGTACCTAACCTAACTATACAAACTAAGAGAGCTGATTCTATACGGGACCTATCAACAAAGAGCGGTCATCCGTACAAGAGTTCCAATATTCAGGTATTTAGGACAGAATGCCTCTGAGCGGTATTCTTACCCTTCGTTCATTACTAAACAGTAGTCATAAAAGTATTATTGCAGAAATGAGTGTTTATTCATTAATTAACTACACGTGTATCCAATTTAAATTGCTAAAATTAATTAGTAATAAACTTAAGATGTAGTTGTATATGTTCGTAGGTGCTGTTCGTAAGTACCCGAACACTGCATATTCATTAGAGATGCAGAAATCGTTTGTTTGTCAATATCTAGCGATTATTTGCTTAAGTCTAGTGACTGGACAGAGACCTCCTGTTACACCTTTCGATGATGAAGTACAATATTATGAATATGGTAAGTAACTTCATGCGTAGCGTACCTAAGAGTAATTAATTGGTAATTAACATATCATATGTACCAGTTTTGAAACTTTCATATCTAATATGTTAGGAATCAAAGCATTAACAGTTAGCAGCGATCAGGAGAGTTGGTGAACCCACTGCATGTCGCAAACGATTCATCTCAGGACAGCAATTACAGCTGAAAATCACTAGCTACTTTTGTAATCGAGTTGCTAATAGTAGATATTATTAAACAAATTAAGAATAATAATGCGTCTCTAAATAGATTTAGCCAATTTTAAGGTTTACGGGAACCCAACGACGAGCGCAGTTACTTCAAGAGGGGGAATTTGCCTCGGCTACGTGTTGTAACGTCGTGGAATTTGGAGGTGGGTGTATATCTTGTATTCAGTGTTTCATCTCTTTTGAGTTTTGGAAAATAGCGTATGTCGGAAAGGGATAAAAATTTTCTTATAACTAAAATATTGTTAATAATAGTTTATGAATATGGCCCTTAGTTATTTAGAATAGGAAGGTATTTATTGCAAAATCTTAACAGATGTAGTTACTAGGTCTTGTATGAAAAGAGTAACCGACTTCATGTACTAGATATACTGTTTAAGTGGAGGGAAAAGCAAGTTCCACGATCTTGAGGTTTGTTACTGTTGCTTTCCCTACTTATTATGCGCAATCTCTAGTAAGTTACTACCTCAAGTTTTCAACATGGAAATAAACTGAATTTCGGCACGTTTGCCTCACACATGTATGAAAAATGAAATTGAACGCTTCTCAGTAATTCTTGTAGATCGTCTTGAAAATTATAAGTATAAAAAAAGTGAATGTGTGTACCTACTCATTTTATTTCTTACAATTATGGGCATTCTGAATCCAAAATCTGAAATTAAGATCAAAAAGCAAGTCCATACATGTGTCCCTATGTATCGAGATAATCAAAACGAGTACTAACTATGTCCATCTAATTACTTCTTAAAGTACCTACTTATATAACTGTATTCTTCTTTTCAACGTAACAGACAAATCTTACTAATTTGGAAAAGAATTTCACATACATACGAGCCGAATATTGGAATAAATTATCTAAAGTTAACGCGAGTTACGACCCTGAGACTTGGACCATCACTTTCAATGTGCAATACCCTTTTCAAGACACCATGGTTGCAGTCGCTGGTTATGCTAACCCTGAGTTTAAAGGTGGACGCTAACAATAAATAAAGACAAGAATGACATATTTTATTTGTTTTTTATTTATTTATTATAATAACAATAAAATGTTTTAATCACGTTATCCATGCTTTATAATTAAGGTAGGTAAGTAAAATAAGCCTCCTTGAACAAATAGGTTATCTATAATACGCTACGTAATACCGGGTAACACCTATCCTGCCTAGCTTATGTATGTTGTTTAACTAATGTTTTCATTTAGATGTGTAAACAATAAGGTGTAGGTACTACCTACAGTAATTGTTATATCGGCAAGGGTTTACCGAAAATATTTCTCCGTTTCTTCGTAATTTAAAGCCCAATTTGAATCAGAAGACTGTTTAGCATACAGGGTTCTTGAACTGAAACATTACTAAAGGTATCTTTAAAATAAACGACTAACCCTTTATTTTTAAGGTTAAGGCTTTCCTTGCTGCAATACATTTTGTAGCCTGGCATTACGTTTGCGGAAGGTGTGCACCAGAGGGCGCTGTCACCATTCGCCTCTGGAGTCGGAGTTGCGGATGAGTGTGTTCACCAGAGGGCGCTGTAACACCTAGGAAGGGGCCAACTTGAGAAGAAACTTTGCAGTGGAAAATAATACTGAGGTGCATAGCTGGGATTTGAAACCAGTACCGCCGGGACGTGGGTCTATCATAGAACTAATAGGCCATTGGTAAGCTACGTCATCCGTCGAAATTAAGCAACGTATACTACAATACAAAGTACCTATACAAATATGTCATCAACGTTGAAATGTGCGGCTTGTAATAAGCATATTGCTAATTCAAAAGACACAATTAAATGTATGACTTGCCACATGACATACGACTTGGATTGCGTGGGCTTGAACCCAAAGCGTGTAAATACTATGATAAAAAACAAATCTATTTGGAAATGCCCGACGTGCCGTAGTATGGAACCAAAAACTGGCAATTCAAACACGCCTATTAGGCCAGCAGCCCTGAATGTACAAGAGACATCAAACATTACCACCAGAAATGCGAAGGTTCAGAGGCGCGCATCATCGGAGGACGTACACGACACTAAAACAAACAATAGCTTTACACCTGATGAGCTTCGTATTGTTATCCGAGAGGAACTAAAACATACACTAAAATCTACAATAAAAGAACTTGTATCCGATCATTTAAAAGTGATAAATGAAAAAATGACGTCATTTGATGAAGCTTTCACCTTTTTTAACGCAGCATATGAAGATTTGAAAAATAATATTGAGGAAAAAGTTAAAATTATCGAATCTTTAAAGAAAACAAACGATACGTTAACAGTGACTGTCAATGAGCTTGGAAGTAGACTTATTCAGGTGGAGCAATATCTAAGAGATAAAAATATCGAGATAACGGGGGTGCCGGAGGACAGAGAAGAAAACATCTCTAAAACGGTGATGCAATGGGCTAATATTGTCAAATGTCCGTTGACTACAGACGACATCATACACTGTAGCCGCGTGGCCAAACACGATAAACAGAACAAACGCCCTAGAAACATAATTGTTAAATTAAGAAACCGTTCCATACGAGATAATCTTTTAGCTGCTACAATTAAATTCAATAAAAACGCAAATCCAAAATTAAACTCTCAACATCTCGGTTATGGCAACACCCCAACGCCTGTCTACGTAGCTGAACATCTGTGTCCTGCTAACAAATATCTATATGCAGCAGTGAGAAGAAAGGCAAAGGAAGAAAACTATAGATTTGCATGGATAAAAGATGGACGCATTTACGTTAGAAAAGAGGAAAAATCTCAAGCTATATATATACGGAACCTGGAAGGTCTTGAACTAATAAAGTAATTCGTATTCATGTTTTTGTTAGTCATATTATCGGTTTATTGTATATTTTTCAATGGCTTCCACTTATACGGTTTTAAATGATATTGATCATAGCAACTTTAGTCTTAGTAAAGCAATATATATAGATGAACCAGAACAATGTAATACAATTGTTAACAATACAGACAAAAAAATAAATATTGTCATGCAAAACATCCGCAGTATAAAGCATAACTTTGACGATTTCAATGTTTATCTATCAAGACTAAATATTAATTTTGATGTCATAGCTTTGACCGAATGTTGGCTATCTAAAACTACAGACATCCCAATACTAGAAAATTTTAATAGTTATACTTCTAATAAGTTATTCAACCAAAATGACGGAATTGTAATGTATGTCAATAAATCTTTAAATGTTAATGTTTATGAGCCGTTGAATGCAAAGGAATGCAACTGTATGGTTATGACACAAAACAAAGAATTAGCGATTATATGTATTTATAGACCACCATCATTCAAGAAAACTGTCACATTTTTAGAATCTATCAACAATATATTATCAGATCTCAAAGATTTCAATCAAATTATACTTCTCGGTGACATGAACATTGATATCAAGCAAAATTCGGTAGAAAAGACTACATCTAAATACTTAGACCTCCTTGCAATGCATAGTTTGATAGCTTCACACAATCTACCAACGCGAGGAAACAACTGCTTGGACCATACTTTTGTAAGGCAAAATTCCGCTGTAGATACGGTAATATGTCATTCAACCATAACTGATCACAGCTGTGTTATGCTTTTTATCCCCAAAAAATGTAACAGCAAACCCGTCAAACAAACACTTGGTACTAAAATAGATATAGATGCTGTAATTAATGAACTTGATAATATTGACTGGTATTCTGAATTAAATAACAAAGACACCACAACTGCAATCGAATTGTTTACATCAAAACTTCAATACTTAATAAATAAACACAGTATCACCAAAAAAGTAAAGGGTGAATGCAGAATCATAAAACCATGGGTAACTCCAGGACTTGTTAGATGCCTAAAAAATAGGGATAGACTCCATGCAAAACTTCGTAAAGATCCTGAAAACGTTATTCTTAAGATATCATATTTAAGATACCGTAATACTTGTAACAGAATACTTAAACATGTTAAAAGCTTATATTATAGACAACTAATGTTAAAATACAGGAATAATTTAAAAAAACAATGGAACATCATAAAAGAAGTTTGCCACATTAACAAAAAAAGAGATGAGTTACCGGAATTAATGACACTAAAAGAAAATCCAATTAAATCACTTAACTATATTAATAAATATTTTTCGAACATAGGGTCCCAACTAGCCAATAAAATTTTAAATAGGCTAAATTTAAATGAAACTGAATTGAGCAAAAAAGTTAAAATTACAAAAAACAATGTAAAGTCATTTGTCCTATTTCCTACTGATGAAAATGAGGTTAAAGATATAGTGCGAGCTTTAAAAAATAGCAAAAGTACGGGTGTTGATAATATTCCGGTGGAGGTATTTAAAAGAGGAATAAGTAAACTCTCACTACCTCTCACTATTATAATTAACAAGTGTTTCGAAACGGGAGATTTTCCAGAGAGTCTTAAAACTGCTAAAATTATCCCCATATTTAAAAGTGGTAATAAAAATAATGTTTCCAACTATCGTTCAATTTCACTCCTCACTATACTTTCCAAAATAATAGAAAAAGTAATAAATAAAAGATTAATATTTTACTTAGAAAACAACAACCTCATTTCTAAAAATCAGTATGGATTTCGTAAAAAGCTATCTACGAAAAACGCAGTGCACAATCTTATCTCGTACATCTCTACCAGTTTAGATTCTAATGAAAAGTGTATTGCAATATTTCTAGACCTCACGAAAGCGTTCGATACGGTTTCTATCTCCCTACTATTGGACAAATTAGAAAAAATAGGTTGTCCTGACAAACAATTAAAACTTTTTAAGAATTATCTCTCAGGACGTAAACACGTAGTGTATTCGGGGAGCCTACAGAGCACTAAACTGAAACAAGCTGGATTTGGAGTCCCACAGGGAAGCGTGCTAGGCCCAACTCTATTTAACGCATACCTCAACGATATGTGTGATTTGAATTTGGAAAATGGAGCCATACTTGCCTATGCCGATGATACTGTTCTACTTTTTAAAGGTAAATCTTGGGATCAGGTGAACAAGTTTGCAAATAAGGGGTTTAATACAGTGTTAAACTGGCTAGACACAAACCTTCTAACTCTAAATATGGAAAAAACAAAATATATATGTTTTAGTAAGACGAAAGTAGGTCAACCACCAACAAAAACTATAAATATAAAAGCACATCACTGTGATAACCGAGCACCTGTATCCTGTAACTGCCCCTTGGTCTCCGAAACAACATGCATAAAATATTTAGGAATATTCATTGATAACAACCTTAATATCAAGACTCACATATCCAATGTAACCGGTAGAGTTCGCAAACTTGTAAGAAAGCTCTTTATTTTGTCCATTCTAATTGACCAACATAGATATCCGGTTAACTCCCATACTAAGAGACGTACGTATAAAATTTATAATGTACCAACTTTCAAATCAAAGTATGCGCATAAATTTAGTAACTTTTTAGGTCCCCATATTTACAACAATATTGCAAAATCTATCCCGAAATTATCATCTTTAACTAAATTTAAATTTAAAAAAGCTGTCACCAAGCATTTGTTAAATATGACCTATGAAGACACTGAAAAATTGGTATCAGTTAATACTTGATTTATGTTTTTTATTCAAGTCCATATATATATTAAACTTAAGTACTGTACTATATATTTAAATTTTGTTACCTCACTCATTTTTATTTTTTATTTTATAATTTCATGTTTATTTTTGTTTCTAGTTTGTTTTTATTTTCATTAATCTCTAGGCATAATTTAAATTAAATTCTGAGACGTAGGACTACCCTCTAAGATACAGTGCAAACTAGTTTAGAGGGTAGGGAATATGTTATTAAAATAGTGCCTAACTTAAGAACTACTAAAATAATGTAAGGTATAAATATAAGTATTAGTTATTATGTATTAGGCTGTTTTTGGCAATAAAAGTTTTTGTATTTTGTATTTTTGTATTTTGTATTAGTGGCAAGTATTCGTGTTTCCCTAACCAACATCCAGTCAGGACAATTACATTAACCTATGTAGAAAGAAAAGATAGTGTATAAATTGTTAAAGTTTTTAAAAACACTGTGAATTTTTTGTGTATTGTTAGTGGCTTAGTTTAATTTAAGACGATAAAGCTGCCGAGGGCTGCTGTGTGGTAGCGACACTGTGGTTGCGGCATCAAGCCTCTGTTAAACTGCCACCTGACAGTAGCACGTGCCAGATAACTCTAATTGGCTGCAGCCCGACAGAGACGCAACACACAACAATAAAACACATAGTTTTTATTGCTGCAGTTTGACAGTATAGGGCGACACTTTCCTTTTGATAAGCGGAAACCATTTTGAATGTTCACTTTCGTCAGAAAAAATAGAATATGTAAAGTTATTGTTTTTAAGTGTGAAAATAAAAATAGTTTTTTAGTCGAGCAGACATGTTTAGACAGCTTAGACATGTACGTACTCTGCACAGCCCACTTAACTAGGTACTAAATTTTACACCTGTCCAAACACTCTGTTATAGCAGTGGATTTCAATAGACGAATAATAACGAATAATAGTAGTGAATGGTGCAACAATATTTATTTCTTTTCTTTTATTTCTTTTTACTTTACGGTCAACGTATTGTGTAACAAGCAATGCCTGGAATAATTGCAAAATCTATATCAATTGTTTTTATAAACGTCCTGTTTTTCAGCGAAGTAACATCACGGTTTTACATTTACGAATATGGTAAGAGAGAAGATTGTTTATTACTAAGAATGGTTGGACCTTACGGCAGACAGTGGAAAGTAGCTGCTATCAATACCTACATAATCTACTGATGACATGCGCACGATGTTTTTCTGTCTGTCTCTCTCTAACGCAAAAAGTGTCGTTACAACTTTTCGTCTTATTTTTTTCCGTCTAGCCCCCTTTCGCAACGCGCGATAAGGAACTACGTTCCAAAAATTAGGGACAATTTCTATTTAATTCTAAAATCTAATTTCTATTTAAAGCTGTTTTTATGTCTATCCCGATTGGACTAATGCACAAGAATGCTTGTCAAGACAAAGGGTTGTCATTGTATGATCTCTTCTCTTCATAGAGATATATCTTCGGGAAAGAGATAAAATGAAGACAAACCTTTGTCTTGGCGAGCTGAGCCCTGCTGGAGACCTACACTACATGAATGAGAGGTTATAATTCTGACTTGTGCTACTGAATTTCTACTTGTGTGTTCCTACAGAAACATAATCCTTTTTCCCTTGTGTGTCAGTGAGCCAGTCCAAATATGTTTTCTATGTTAGATTAGCTGAAGATTTTTCCACTTCCTTCCTTCTTGTGCATCCAGTAGTCAAGAAGGAAACAAAGTCATCTAGATATAGGTACTAATTTAATCGGACTTTAAAAAATGGGAAATTCCTAAGTTCCCTGTTTATTTATCGTTTGTTCTTACCTTCAAGTTTATTTAATTTTAACTACGAGTACCTAACTAATCCTAACTTATATATTACTAGCAGCGCCCCGCGGTTTTACCCGCGTTGTGCCCGTTCCCGTAGGAAATCCGGGATAAAATGTAGCCTATAGCCTTCCTCGATAAATAGACTATCTAACAGTGAAAGAATTATTCAAATCGGTTCAGTAGTTTCTGAGATTAGCGCGTTTAAACAAACAAACAAACAAACAAACAAACAAACAAAACAAACTCTTCAGCTTTATAATATTAGTATAGATAAACTAGCAGCGCCCCGCGGTTTTACCCGCGTTGTGCCCGTTCCCGTGGGAATTTCGGGAATTTTTTTACATAAAAACCTTCCTCTTGAATCACTCTACCTATTACAAAAAACCGCATCAAAATCCGTTGCGTAATTTTAAAGATTTAAGCATACAGACAGACAAACAGTGTGACAGACACGAAAAGAGACGACTTTATTTTATACTATGTAGTGATGCGAAAGTAACTCTGTCTGTCTGTCTGTTACGCTTTCACGCCAAAACTACTGAACCGATTTGAATGAAATTTGGTACACAGTTAGTCCAGAGCCTGAGAAAGGACATAGGCTACTTTTTATCCCGAAATCCCCGTCGGTGAAACCGCGGGGCGCGGCTAGTTAGTTATAAGTAAGTACACATTTTTAGGAGTTCGTGAGCCCGACGACTTTCAAGCTTATTTTTACAAAGGAATTGTACCTCGTTATAAACCTGAGATTGTACATAATATAACAGTAAGTAAAAAATATTAAGTACCTTAAGTATGTTCGTTTATGATCAAATTTTGATGCAGTACCAATCGAAGATAGAAACATGCTTGAAATGATAGAACATTGGTAGTGTATTGTGATGGAATAGGTACCTATTTAAAGCGTGCGATGTAATGTTCTGAACCAATAAGCATGTACGAGTATTATTTATATAAAGTGTAATATTCTGATCGAATAGGTAGTAGATAAGTACTACGACAGCACCTATTCCTATTATTCCAACATCACAATTATGCCACCTGTGTTGGAACAACTAGATGGTCAAAGATACTACTTAACGCAACAGGGATAGAGAGTTCAATTTTTATATTCGTGAAACATACTTACTGGGTTCTAAACTCCTTGTAGTGCTCATGGCGCAGTTTGACTAAGCGATGTTGGTTCATTGCGATTGCTGCAACGTGCAGCTGCAACTTGGATTTGTGGCCGATAGGATAGTGGTATTTTATCTGAGCGCTACCGTGCTTCGGAGAGGAAGTTAAATTGTCGGTCCCGGTTGTTTCAATCGTTAGGCCATGTCGGAGGCCTTTAGGCGGTCTAAAAACTCCGACACCAGGATTGGCCACTAACCTGCTCGAACGTACTTACTAGACTATAGGAGGTCCGCGTTAGTTGGGCCCATCGAAGCACTGATTGTTCCACCAGTGAGCAGTGAAACCAGTACTTAAAGGTTCCTGATGAACGGCTTCTCCAGGAGTTACCTAACTCTGGAAGTCACAAGTCATGAGACATGACCACCAAAAATAATTTTAAAATAAGTATTTTTGGGTCACCATTGGTTATTTTACCCACTTGGTAGTTTAGTAATATATAATCTTCTTTTTC
Organism: Cyclophora albipunctata; assembly: GCA_963082685.1. Taxonomy (NCBI): domain Eukaryota; kingdom Metazoa; phylum Arthropoda; class Insecta; order Lepidoptera; family Geometridae; genus Cyclophora; species Cyclophora albipunctata. The sequence continues at coordinate 2,378,252 of OY720129.1, read as the reverse complement.
TTGTAGATAACAGACAAGAGACTTTCAAAAAACTTCACATACGTGCGGGCGGAGTTCTACAACAAGATATCCCCAGTTGTCACCAGATTTGATACGAGAACCTCTATTTTAAGAATTATAATAAGATTCCCTTTCCTAGAAACGCATGTGGGCATTGCTGGGTATGCCCGTGCTGCGAAATTATGGCATAAAAGATGAATCCTAGCTACTGCAAATCCGATTACCTACTCCTTATTTCCTAAATGTACTTTAAGTTTGTTTGTTTAAGCTCGTGCCTATGTATATATCAACCGTATCAACCTATTAATTAGTTTATACTGATAACTTAAAAATAAAAATCAGTATGTATTATTTTGTACAAAAACTTTATTTTCACTATTGCCGACTAACAATAGTTATGTCGCCAATTGTAAAAAAAAAATATAATAGGTAAATTTATTAAAAAGAATTTAGATACAATGACAGTCTAAAAGTTGTATTAAAATAATCACTTTTGCATACTATTAGATTGGTGTTAGTCTCGGGAACGCATGTTGATGTCGTCGTGACGCTCCCGGTCCGTTTCCCGGTGGTCTCCCGACACGCGCGCCCCGGCCGACGTGCCCGCCTCGTCGTGCTCCCGTTTCCCAGGGTGCGGGGCTGACGGGGCTGACTGCACGAGTCGCCCCACCAGGCTAGCGCTCTTGTCCTTGCGCGGTCTCGTCCACTCGTGCGACAACACCCGATCCAACGTCAGCCGCAGCGTGATATCAGGCTCCAGGATATGACGCACGATAGACTTCGCCGCCGAAGATACAGTGTCTCTGATCCTCGATCGAAATACCCAATTCCGTGACATCTGGTCTTTAAGCAACTTGCGGAGGTTCGAGTCGTCGAATGGCATTGACGCGTTCAGCATTATGAAGAGGATGATTCCCAGAGACCAGACATCTGCTAGCTTCGGGTTGTAGGGGGTGCCGCTCACAACCTCCGGCGCGGCGTACGCAGCGGATCCGCAGTATGTCTGGCTGAGCACGCGTCGATTATCTCCGTCCGTACAAAACCTCGCGAACCCGAAATCTGCCAGTTTCACATTGAAACGTCTCGATAGTAGTATGTTCTCACATTTCAAATCTCTATGCGCTATGTTTTTGCTATGAAGATATTGTAGGCCACTCGCCATCTGCCTGAACCAAAGCTTCGCTTGGTTTTCAGGTACGACTCCATTTCGTTTTATGAAATCCAGTAAATCTCCGTTGTCGGCATACCTCATGAATATAAACACTCTCGGTCCACGTTGGAGGATGCTGTGGACTTGAATGATATGGGGGTTTTCAATTTTTGTAAGGATGTCGAGTTCGCGAGGGAAAAACTTCTCTAAAAAGTCCCTAGGTGCTTTCTCCTTATCGAATATTTTGCACGCTAGGTGCATGCGCTTGGGACTTGCAGCATCACAGTATTCTGCCAGGTGAACAGTGGCATATGATCCTTGCCCGATCTTTTCGCCGATAAGATAGCCTCGCTGTTCCAAGGCATTGACCTCGGAGCTTCGAGGGCTGAGGCGCTCAGCCATGGAGCTCTATCGACTTTATCCTAACCCGTTTAGGATACATTGGACATTTCACTTCTCGCTTAGCACTAGGTTTTAGTGTCCCACCTGTCAAAATATTACCTTTGTATTATGTTTCCACACAACTCTCTCACAGAGAGTATTAACTAAAATTATAAAATTCGTTAATAGCACGTACACAATTTTGGATAAATATTACGACATCACAAGAATTTGGATATAAAAAACGCTTCCTCTAGTAAAAAATCTTCCGAAAGACGTATCTGTTACATTGATGACTTTTTCTTTTGTTTCTAAAATTAAAATGTTAGTTTTTCAGCGACTCGCAAAAAAAGGTTGAGAACTTTATGTCAACATTAAAAAGTTTTTGTCTGATAAATAAATATCTATGTTTGAATAGTTGGATTGCCTGGATTAGGGCGGATAATGGATCCTACCGCCAGCCATCAGCTATTGGAGGCATTTTGGAGGTCGGTACTCTGTGGTTACTGGTTCCTTTATGCAATGGACGATCATAAGAATATCCAATAATTTCCACAGCTTGGCTTCATACTACAGCTAGCTAGACAAGCTTACATTAAGGTATACCATCTACCTAACTCAAGATCTAACCATATTAGGCCAGGCCAGTTGAATTATGTAAGTGTTTAGCTATAAGCGAGGACCTCTTTTTTGAGATTTCATTCAATACGTAATACGTACCCATTTCGGCACCACACACTGACCTCTACTAGCTCCACACCATTTGCGCTGGTTCCACATGGAGGAAATATTTGTATACTTGAAATCATTGAAAAACTGTCAATTTAAAATCGACCATTACAACAGTCAACGTCACTTCAATAATCTATCTGTCATTTATGTCAGTCATCCTATCCGTCTGTCACTGCCAACCGTCATCCATCCAACAACAACCTACAAAACAAAAATATTTTCGGGGGCGGTGTAATTTTTCATAATTTTCTAAAAGTTAAACGAATGATAGCTGTGTGAAATTAATATCTGTTGTAACACCGTAGATTAATTTACCAATTCACCAAAATGATGAACCAATATATGAAAGAGCTGGAGCAGGTATGTTATGCGTATTGACATGATTGTAATGTAACACTTTTTCACTGATATCTTTAGTTTTTGATTAATATTTCGTATTTTTAGGATCCTTTCGATCCTGATGAGTTTGTTGAGAGGATGGTCAGACGTAGTATGCAGGAGTCTCGACTTGAGGACGATCAGTTCGACCCAGAGATGATACACGATATATTTACTCAAGCAATTCAAGATCTTAGGGTCAGTATCCACATATTTATTCATTTATTTATTTAATTAGACACTATCATCAACAACAATATCATCACTTTGCACTTACAATTAACTTATAAGAGATGAGATATCTTTACAGTAGCATACAACTTTCTATGCTTATTACTTATTATTTATTCAAATACAGTGAATATTACCTTCTGTCTCAGTATCACCTAAGAACAATAACTACCATAATATACAGTCAAAGAATACCTCAAACTAAGGCATTCTTTGGCATTCTTACTTATTTATTACTAACTATTACATACTAGACGCGCCCCGCGGTGTTACCCGCGTTGTACCCGTTCCCTCGGGAATTTCAGGGTTAAATGTATCCTATCTGTTATTCTGATTTATAACCTATATTACTGTAAAGTTTAATCCAAATCTGTCCAGTAGTTTTTCGTGAAAGACTACCAAACATACATACATCCAACCTCATAAACTTTCACTTCACTACATAGTATAAAATAAAGTCGTCTCTTTTTCGTGTCTGTCACACTGTTTGTCTGTCTGTATGCTTAAATCTTTAAAATTACGCAACGTATTTTGATGCGGTTTTTTGTAATAGGTAGAGTGATTCAAGAGGAAGGTTTTTATGTAAAAAAATTCCCGAAATTCCCATGGGAACGGGCACAACGCGGGTAAAACCGCGTGGCGCTGCTAGTTTATAATATTAGTAGGATTATTTTTTAATAATTTGAATAGATTTTCTCTTTTACTCTGTACATATAAGTCACTTCATTGTAATAAATATGTTTAGTTACAGAAAATTGTTCTGAAATTACATATTTTCTTTCACTATACAAAACCATGGTGCTCTTAATCCTCTTACTAAAATGTAGATCTTTGCCCTGCCGGACATTACAGGATAATACTTTCTTTGACATAACATCTTATGTTACAGGTATTGCAAGAGAGACAAGAAAGGAAGTGTGCTCGATTACAGCAAGCGGTACAAGAGGAAGAGAAACTATATGGTGCTAAACTTGCTGAGATCATGGACCAGCATACTGTAAGATATGTTATTTATTTTTATTTCCTTTTTTGTAAAATACACACCTTATCATCACATTGTACCTTCATCTATACTAATATTATAAAGCTGCAGAGTTTGTTTGTTTGTTTGAACGCGATAATCTCAGAAACTACTGGTCCGAATTGAAAAATTATATTTGTAGCCAATAGATAGCCACATTCAATGGGAAGGTTATGGGCTACTGTGAGAATTTTGGAATGAAAATTAGCCTATGACATTTCCCTTTTTTGTGACTATTATATTATACACACCAAATTTATTTATGAAATCTGTCTGGTAGTTCTCTATTATATAGATAGCATGTTGAAACACTCCCACAAATAATGTCTTCAACAGTCTTAAATTTGTATAAATTGAGAAGAAATAGAGATATGGGTTGCCAATATACTTACCGTTGGCATTGTTCCTAGCAAATAAGATTGCCAATTTGCCGACACGATTCAACAAATAGTAGTATTTATATTCAAGCAACAAATATCGCCAGATGCAAGTTTAAACACACAATACTACTTTTTTTAGGCTTGGCACTCCACTCAGGCGCTCTCACCCATTTTGATTTAGAAGGATTTCACATTATACAATTTTAAGAATTAATTGGTGTTGAATCTTTCAACATACAATCTTCCTAAACATATTCTTCATCAATGTTCTAAAATAAATAAATCTTTTTGTTTTCAGCAATGTGTAAATGTATTCAGCTCATTAGATGAGCGGATGTCTCGTTGCGGGGGCAAAGCCTTGGATGTTGGTGAGAAGTTAGGGGCAGCTCGGGCTCCCCGGGCTAGGGCTGCGGCAGCCAGAGACTTACTGTCACATTTGGCACACTTTTTGAGTCCCGGACCCGTGCTATCGGATGTATTTAGTGATCCTAATAAGGTAGGAATGATGTTTACTTTCTTCACCACACTTCAGATTAATTCATTTAGATTGACAGTCTCTACTCTTAGTAGCCCTGATTCTAAATTAAAATAGTAAAAGAAAACTAGTTAGTTCACATCAGCGTTTAAATTAGACCTTAACGGAATGTTAGTTAAGTGTTATTAAAATATCACATCTCTTTTTTTTGTTTATCTATAAACGATAATTGAACATTAATCATTGTACAAAAGTCTAAGTATGTAGAAGCAACCATTTTAAATAAACTTCCCTTTTTAAGTCATATTACAATAGGCCTGCACTGTAACAAAATCATTCCAATAAATATTGATACACAAACAAAATCAGCTTCCACATTTTTCTCTTTACAGTTGAATGACGCTGCCGATGTCATACAAAAGCTCCACACGATCGCTCAAGAACTACCTCCCGACAAGTTCGAAGTAGCCAAGAAGAAAATAGAAGCCAAATATGACGATATCGAAAAGAACCTAATTGAAGAGTTTGTTAAGGCTCAGAATCAAGGGAACATGATTAGGATGAAAGAGATAGCTAATATTATGACAAATTTCAAAGGATACTCTCAATGTGTGGACGCCTATATTGAGACTAGTCAAATGGTAAAACAAACTTTTTAAACTCACACGATTTTCACTCATTATACTAAACTAGCAGCGCCCCGCGGTTTTACCCGCGTTGTGCCCGTTCCCGTGAGAATTTCGGGAATTTTTTTACATAAAAACCTTCCTCTTGAATCACTCTACCTATTACAAAAAACCGCATCAAAATCCGTTGCGTAATTTTAAAGATTTAAGCATACTGACAGACAAACAGTGTGACAGACACGAAAAAGAGACGACTTTATTTTATACTATGTAGTGATGTAGTGATGAAACGGGTCTGTATCGCGTTAGATAATTACACGTATTTACTAAAATACGTACCCGACGTTTCGAGCGGATTACACCGCTCGTGGTCACGGGATAACGGGTATTTTAGTAAATACGTGTAATTATCTAACGCGATACAGACCCGTTTCATTTAGTATAATAGTCAAATGGTAGGTTCCTCTCAACCTCAAGTATTAAAAGTCTTTTATAACTTTCTGCGAAACATGCTGAGGCCACACTACCTTACCGTCTACCGGGCTGTTATCGCAATAATTATGACATTAAATTACCGTTTAAATTACTGCATGAACTAGTGTGGTTACACTAGAGTTTACCTAGATATGTCAATAAATTAGGCGGTAAAAATATCCCTTTTTCAAGATGGAGGTTGAAGCTGCAGGCGCTGCAGCGGTGTTGTGTTTTATGAGTGCCAATTATTTTTACATGAATCTTATGAATGATTTTTTATATTTATTTAGATGGTTTCGGTAATAATTCATCAAGGATTCTTTTTTCTTTTTCAAATCATCTATCGTACTTGGAAATGATAAATTTTGTTTGATCCGACGCCAGGCATCATTTTGTACACTACGATTTTTATGGTTCTTCTGTCGGGTATCCCAAAGAGACGGTTCGGATTGGAATAATTCCAAAAACTCGAGCGCTTTTTCATTTGACCACTCCATGTCGGTCGATACGTGCGTCGCCGGTGAGCTCATATTGCACACTGGACAAACGGTAGTGTGGCCACAAACGCATTAATTACTGCGGTAATCTTCTTTGATGTGCGAAAAAAGACCGCCGCCGGAGCTATTGTCTACCACCATTTGCCATATTGATTGGCATTGTAAAATTATGGCCATAAATCGTGGTTACACCTAGGTATTGTTTAAGTTATGGCAATAATTATTGGCATATCACGGTAGTGTGGCCTCAGCATCAGACTATAATTGAGGAGAAAGAAATATCGGTCTAAACTCTAAATAGTAGGCATTTTTACTTGTAAATGAAATAAATAACCAAGAACACTACCTATTGATACATAACAGAAATACAATGTTCTTACCGGATTTCTTATGAAATTTAACATGGTTGATCTTCCAAGCAAAGTTAATTCCTTGTTTAAAGGATAGAGAAGGTGTTGTTTAAGGAATGTTTTATTATTTTATTCCACTCTTACCCCATCGCAGGAGGAGCACTTTAAGAAATTCTCTTTAGTTTGTAAAAATCTAATTCAAATTCAAATATCTTTATTGCTTATCTTATCACATATCTATAATATAAAAATGAATCGCTGAATCTATTGCTAAGCGCATAACTTCAGAACGACTGCACCAAATTGGATGATTCTTTTTTAATGTGTTCCTTATTGTCAGGACAAGGTTTTTATATAAGAAAAATAAGGGATAAAAATCTAAAAATTCCCACGGGAACGGGGGCGCTGCGGGTGAAACCGCGGGGCACAGCTAGTTACATAATAAACATTACAATGTAAGTTGTCAATCTAAGTCACTTGACGTTTTATTACCTAACTAGCGGTTCCGCGTGGTAGTTCCACCTGCGATTCGAAAGATGGCGCTAGCGGGAACATTTTATTACGCGCTTACGTTACATTCCCAGATTAGTGTGGTCTAGTCTAACATTTGGTTGATCAGGAAACAGTCTTCCTCTTTATAAAATGAGTATACTAAAAGCCTTATTCATAAATGCTTATAATCAGCACTTTAGCTATCAAATGGTTTGTCCCTTTCCGACATACGCTATTTGCCAAAGAGCGAAAGAGACAAAACACTTAAAAACACTGTTTAAGTTAAATATCGTTTATAATAAGGCGGTTAAATTATAACCTTTTTTCAGAACTCCCTCCTTGGCAAGGACATCTTCTCATCGGTTCTGCCGGTGTGCAAGAAGAACTACTCCATCATCAGCAGCGTGTTCCCCAACCCCGAGCAGGTGATGAGCAAGTTCGTGCTCAACATCTTCCATTTGAAGCTGCAGAAGTTCATACAGACCAAGTTAGCTGATAAAAATGATGTGGAAAAATATTTGAAGAATTTGTATGAGATGTATACTAGGTAAGTGTTTAGTTAGTTATATTGATGTTGGAATTAAAAAACAGTCTATTTGGCATAATGTACATTTTTATACATGTATGTTTGTACATATTTCATAATTAAAGTATCTGATAAATAATTTGTTGAAGAAAACCAAGGAAGACGATATGATATTTTACTGATTTATTGAAACATAGTGTTCTGGTGGTATGTGCATTCGCCTGCCAAGACTGAGGTCCCGGGTTCGATTCCCGGGTCTTACGAAAACATGTTACCTACTTTTCAAACATGGCTCGGGTTTTAAGATCACCAACCCGCGTTTGGCAAGTGTGGTGATTATACCTAATCCTCTTCACTGTACTGTTACGTTCAGTGAGATGAGAGGCCTTTGCCCAGCAGTGGGACATTACATACATTACTTTACTTTTACCTCCCAACAGTACGCAACGAGTCTGCGACGAGCTAGTTGCCGCGGGTCTAGTGGCTGCTGAAGGCAACTCCACCACCGGCGACTTGCGACGCGACGCTCTCATCAACGGCGCAATGGCGGGTGCTAACGACGGATACACGTCGATGGAAATCAGAAGATTGAAGGCAGTACTGGCTAATGCTCTTAACGGATACTATAGCGATAAACAACACGTTAAGAAGCAGATTCAAGGAGGAGGGTGGGTTTTAATGAGATTTTATTGACATCAGTTAAGGTACATATATGTCATAGAAGTGGAACGTACCAGTGCGTAGCCAAATTTACCAACACAGCGCATTGGGATTGTCAAACAACGCAAAGACGTTGTCAAAACCACGCGCCCCGCGGTGCTACCCGCGTTGTACCCGTTCCCGCGGGAATTTCGGTATAAAATGTATCCCATGTGTTATTCTGATGTATAATCTATATTACTGTAAAGTTTCATCCAAATCCGTTAGGTAGTTTTTTCGTGAAAGAGTAACAACTTTCGCATTTATAATATTAATAGGATCTTAACGTATCACCAATAGAGTGAAATCCCCCCCAGCTTCCAAGAGCTCCGTCGTGATCTCCAAGCTGTGATCGGCACTCGGGCGAACATCAACATCGCTCAGATTGAAAACTACGGCGGCGAGACGTTCCTCAGCGAGCAGCTAGTGCACAGGATGTTGGGCGACGCCAAGATGTCGTTTACGAGGTGTAAGACTGTGAGTAATATGGGATGTCTTGTAGATTACATAATTAATTAACAATTACAATATCTATACTAATATTATAAAGCTGCAGAGTTTGTTTGTTTGAACACGCTATTCTCAGGAACTACTGGTCCGATTTGAAAAATTATTTTTGTAATAGATAGCCACATTCAACGGGAAGGTTATAGGCTATTTTTCATCTCAAAATTCTTACGGAAACAGGCCGATAGTGTTTATATCTATCTGAGCGCTACCGTGCTTCGGAGGGCACGTTAAATTGTCGGTCCCGGTTGTTTCAATCGTGAGACCATGTCGGAGGTCTTTAGGCGGTCTAAAAACTCCAAGGTTGGCCACTAACGTACTCGTACTTACCGTAAACACATTTGCCACAGCTCTGCACCGCCAACGAGCTAGCCGGCACCGCGGTGTCTCTCCTCGACATCCTGATACAACACCTGCTCATAGAACATGTGGACTACGCGCTCGACTTAGGTTTACAATCCATACCCATTGCCGAGAGCAAGTCGCCGCCGCAGGTAACTACAAGATTTCGTACTATGGTTTACAAGGTTTCATTCACTTCCGACTCGTTCCCTTGGGAAATTATTGGCGAAGACTAGTGTAAATTGCCTGAATTCTGTTGCTGAGCGTTGCTACAGACATGTTCAGGCCGGGAAGTGAATTCGACTGTATTTGTCGAGCCGAAGCGATTACTACAAATAAGTTCAAAAGGTAACAAAGATCCTATCTTTTATCTCTTCTCTTTATATACCAAATAGCTGTTCCGCGCGGTGGTTCCGCCCACGATCAAATAGATGGCGCTAGTCTGAAAATATTGTAGATTCTACGTTATTTTGCCATATTTAGTCGGTTCGTAGACATTTAGTTAAACAGGAAAAAATCTTCCTCCCAATAAAATTAGTACATTAGTATATGTATACTATACATTTAGAGAGAGAGGTAGTCAGAGAGATGTCTTTAGAGATTAATAATACTAATGTTTTTAAGCCCTGCTGACTTAATTCATGTTTTTTTCTATAATATCTAACATGGACTTTATTTTCAGATCCATTTCTTCGACATAGTGAAAGAAGCAAACAAAATTGTTCGCATGTTTGTTGAACAGTTCCAGGAATCCGTTTTACCTTGCATCAGGTGGGCCACCTTAAACATTAATTTATGACTAGCTGTATTCGGTTCCACCCGCATTTATTCCGTTATTATTTACCGTTTAAATCCTCTCTGGATGAACGACAAACATTTTAAAATCAAAATCATCTAAATCGGCTCAGCCGTTCTCGAGTTTTAGCGAGACAAACGAACCACGATTGATTTTTAAATATGTAAAAGATTAGTCTTAAGTTTCAAGTCTTCAGTGTTCAGCTGTAAACCGTAACCTAAACCGTAACCGCATGTTGATTGTGTCTACGGTTACGGGTGCGATTTGCGTGCGGCGACGGTTCACGAACGTTACGTTTAAATACTGTTGGCACACATACTATGCCAACAATGTTTGCGAACCGCTTGCGGTTGCGGTCTGTGGCCGGCGCGGAAATAACAGATTAAAAACCCATCTTTCACATTCAGTGCATCAACAAAACAGAACGAGTGCATTCAAAAGAAGAACGTAATCATGGAGCAGCTTGAATGCAAGCTGGACGCGGGCTTGGAGCGAGCTATCGTAGCCATCGTGAGCTGGGTCAAGCTGCATCTCCAAACGGAGCAGAAGAAAACTGACTTCAACAAGCCTGAAGGGGATACAGATACTTTAGCTTCACCTGTAAGTAATCCCATTTTATTTCGAGTAGGACAGTGAAAAAATTCTCTAAATTCCCACGGGAATGGGCACAACGCGGGTAAAACCGCGGGGCGCTGCTACTAGTAAATACTATCACTAACCTAACCTAACCAATCTTTCCAGGCGTGTCTTACAGTAGTGTCGTATCTAAACAACATCATGGACAAGATCCACAACGGATTAGAGGGAGACAACCTGCAAGCGGTCACTCTAGAGCTCGCTATAAGACTGCATCGGGTCATATACGAACATCTGCAGAACTTCCAGATTAATTCCGCTGGTGAGTCTTTCAGTATACGAATTTCGCGTACTGTTCATATGACATCATCACGCATCATTGGTCATTGCTGATTTCTAACTGCTGATGGAGGCCACGATTCTATTTTCGTTTTTGTAAAATACAAATTCACACACGATTCATTGGACGCAAACTAAGCTCTAATCTATCTCCCTGCAAACTAAGCTCTAATCTACTACATACATACACAAATAACTGTATAAGAATATATATAATTGACACCCAGACGTCGTCGCCAACAACTATGTCTTCACATATTGTTGACTCCGGGTGGGAATCGAACCCGCAACCTCCGACACAGTAAGCGCACGCACTGCCACTGTGCCAACGGGCTTGTCAAATAAATACGTTATATATTCTAACGCGATATAGACCCGTTTCATTCGTGTGAGTTTAAAAAGTATGTACAGCACTAGCGCTAACATTATTTACCAACCATCTTTCTCCTAACGCCTCGGTGGTCTAGTGGTATGTGCACTCGCCTGCCAAGACTGAGGTCCCGGGTTCAATTCCCAGGTCGAGCGAAAACATGTTTCCTACTTTTCAAACATGGCTCGGGTTTGAGATCACCAACCCGCATTAGGCAAGCGTGGTGATTACGCCTGAAACCTCCTCACTGTACTGATATCCTCAGTGAGACGAGAGGCCTTTGCCCAACAAGTAGGACATTACAGGCAAATATTTTTTTTTTAAATACTTCCTCATTGTAGGCGCTATGATAGCCATCTGCGACGTGAAGGAGTACCGGTCGGCCGCGTGCGGGCGGGCCCGCGCGACGCCCGCGCGCGCGGCGGCGCTGTTCGACGCGCTGCACTCGCTGTGCATCCTGCTGCTCGTCAAGCCAGAGAACCTCAGCGAGGTCTGCGACGGGGAGACGCTGGTCAGTCTACTATCTTTATATACATACTAGCTGTGCCCCGCGGTTTCACCCGCAGCGCCCCCGTTCCCGTGGGAATTTTGAGACTTTTATTCCTTATTTTTCTTATACAAGTTGCTAACAAATTAGTCACGGATATTTTTACAGCTAATAGTACTCGGTTCTCGGAGTACATTTAAGTATAAAACATCATAGGTTTTGTTATGTTTTTTTGGAGAAAAGTAGGAAACAAATTTGCTACGTTAAAACACCCTGTTAATAAGATAATTAAATGAGACCTCTTTAGACATATTCTAGAACCTCTTTAAACTATCATTTAAGTGAAACTAAAGACATTTAAGAAAAACAACTTTTGACGTGACATGACAGACAGTGTTAAACATCTTGACAGGTACATAATAAGGGGTGATTATTTTAAAAATTTATTATAATATTTTTTTTTGTTCGGAAAATTAAAACAAAAAAATGATATACAAAGGTTCCTTACTTACAGTTAAAAGTTAATTGTTTTAATGTAATGTATCATCTCTTAAAATATCCGTGATTAATTTGTTAGCACCTTATATAAAAACCTTGTCCTGACAATAAGAAACACATTAAAAAAGAATCATCCAATTTGGTGCAGTCGTTCTGAAGTTATGCGCTTAGCAACATATTCTGCGATTAATTTTTATATTAGATACTAGCAGCACCCCGCGGTTTTTCCCGTTCCCATGGAAATTTCTTGATAAAAAATAGCTCTATAAGAAATTGCGTTGTGTTATGACCGTTCTCAAGGGAATTTCGCCAAAATTACCTTCCCGTTGAATGTGGTTACTATGTATTACAAAAATAATTATTGAAATTGGATTGGTAGTTTCTGAGATAAGTACTTTAACACAAACAAAAACCTACTGTTCAGCTTTATTATATTTATATAGATATTAGATTGGGGTGTAGTGGGATATTGGCGTCTGGCTGTCAGTCGACTTATAAGTGAACAGCTCAGTTTTAAAACCGTCGATACCCCACAATTTTCTCTCACCGGTGGCTCCTAGCAGCTGTTTGCACACAGCGGCCACACCCCGGTAACCGCGTCGACTCGTGGGCTAAACCTGGTGAAGGGAGCTCGGGTGTTGCCTCGCGATACTCGAGTGGCGGACACCCCCCGCTCAAGTGCACTATCTTGGCTTCATAGCGGTTCACTTACGGTGACAAGGTAGTAGGCAATTGTAGGATGGCCTCCAAGACGGCAATAGGGGTCTTGTTATTGCCCGTCAGACTACTGCATCCAGCTGCCGTCCGGTCGTAGCGGTTTTCCGTTCCATCGGGTCAAGGGCAGCACGGACGAGAGAGTGCACTTGCGTTTGCGCGCACGTCTGTGCACTATAATATTTCCTGCGTATCTGACTGCTTCCGAATAATGGCTAACTGAGAAGAAAGTCCTGTGGCGATGGGCCAAAGTAGAGAGGTCCGGCTTTATGCAAGTTTGGCTTTGTCTTAGGCCTGCACAGAGGCGGTACGGGGATAAGTGGTCGTTTCTGCTCTGCACTTGAGCAACAGGGCAGATTGGGCAGCACCTCGTATGACGAAGCAGCCCTATTTAGGGAGGCACTGCTTCCCCCGCTTAGCCGGGGAGGGGACTAGAAAAGGTGTCCTAAAAATTGCTTGCTCACAAACACTTCGGGGGGTAGTAGCCGCGGCTGCCCTCAGCATCCCATCTGCGTGGTCAGAAATCCAAGAAAATAATTACTTCCCCTAAAACGACGACCCTGAATTTTGGATCATGGAACGTACGCACGCTACTTGATAATAATGTTAACCTATGCCCTGAACGAAAGACAGCTGTAGTGGCAAGAGAACTGCGCCGCTACAACATAGACATTGCTGCTCTCAGCGAAACCCACCTAGCTGACGAAGGAGAGTTGGTAGAGCATGGAGGTGGTTACACTTTCTACTGGAAGGGTACTGCCTCGCATGAACCAAGACGTTCGGGCGTTGGTTTTGCAATTAAAAACGATTTGGCGAGGAATTTGGATGAATATCCTATCTACACCTCGGATCGCGTCATATCACTTCGTTTGCATTTGGAAAACAACAACCATCTAAATGTAATCAGTGTTTATGCTCCTACTTTAGACAAGAGTGATGAGATCAAAGACCAATTTTATGATCAGCTAATGCAAACCATCACAAAAATTCGTCCACGAGAACAAATTTTGTTACTCGGGGACTTTAATGCGAGAGTGGGTCGTGACCATACGGCATGGCCTAATACTATCGGAAGACACGGAATCGGAAATATGAACAGCAATGGGCAGCTGTTGCTTAGTTTTTGTGCTCAGTTTGATCTAGCAATAACTAATACCTATTTCCGATTACCGACCAAACATAAAGCGACCTGGATGCATCCGCGATCAAAGCATTGGCACTTAATTGATTATGCCATAGTGCGGCGGCGTGACATATCCCAGGTACAAATAACGCGTGTTATGCGTGGTGCAAACTGCTGGACAGACCATCAACTTGTCTTTACTAAACTTAAACTCCGGCTCCACCTTCCGCGCAGACGAAATATCGTAAAATCCCTCCGCGTTGCAGTTGATGACTTACAAAAAATTGGTAAACGGAATACTTACTCTTCTTCTTTAAACAATGCTTTAGCTTCTTTGGATATTGATACTGGCGACATCGAGACTGTTTGGCAATCCATATCATCTACAATAACTGTGACTAGTCTGAAGGTTTTAGGTCGCAAGGCCTACAAACATGAAGACTGGTTTGATGCAAATGACTCCGTATTTTCCAATGCTTTGAACTGCCATCGCAATCTTCTAAGTAAATTCTATACTAATAAAAATAGTAAAAACTTACAAAATCAAATTCAGGAAAGTAGTTCGACTATTCGCAAATTAACTCGAGACGGTAAAGACAGGTGGTGGCTGGATAAAGCTGAGCATATACAAGGCCTTGCTGATACTAAGCAACTTGGCGCTTTCTTTAGCGAAATCCGAAAGATTGTCGGCACTACGCACCACGCTACAGTGCCTATTAAGTCGCTAGACGGGTCATACCTGACCAATAAGGAAGATGTCCTCAAACGATGGGCTCAACATTTTAACAGTCTCCTAAATGTTGACCGCTCTGCGGACTTAGAATATATTAATAGTCTTCCTAAGTATCCACCTAGGGAAGAACTGCTTGATCCTCCCACATTAGCTGAGGTTATTACAGCAATCAAGCAACAAAAGAATAAAAAGGCTGTAGGCGTTGATAACATCTGTGGGGAAATGCTCAAATACGGCGGTAGTGAGCTTCACACCATCTTATGGAAGGTATTTTTGCGCATGTGGACTGAAAGCTGTATACCTAAGTGCTTTACGATCTCTCGCATTTGTTCACTGTACAAAAATAAAGGCGATCGATCCGATTGTAATTCGTATCGAGGCATATCGCTACTCTCTACTCCCGGGAAAGTGTTCGCAAGAATTCTCCTCAATCGTCTTCTGCACCTGTCCGAGTCCATCCTACCGGAGTCCCAGTTCGGGTTTCGGCCTGAGAGAGGGACGTGTGAAGCCATCTTCTCAGTTCGCCAACTTATTGAGAAGAGTAGAGAACAAGGTCAACCAATGTTCCTCTGCTTCGTTGACCTCGAAAAAGCTTTTGACAGTATCCCTAGGATTGCGCTTTGGATAATATTGGCTATCTTAGGTGTCCCTGAAGGAGTTATCAAACTCTTGCGACTATTTCATGACGACATGTGTTGTTGTGTCACAGCGAATGGGGAGGAGTCCGAGCCTTTCTCCGTCACCTGTGGAGTCAAACAAGGCTGCGTACTCGCACCGACACTATTTGCTCTATTCTTTGCTGTCGTTGTCCGCGAAGCTCTGCAAAACCTATCCGAAGGTATCCGAATCCGATTCAGAATAGATGGAGGCCTGTTCAACTTATCGAGGCTCAAATCGCGAACTAAAGTTCTTGCTGCTATCATCGCAGAAATCATATATGCAGATGACGTTTGTGTTGTTGCAGACTCCATCATAGACTTACAAAATATAATGAATAAACTTAATGAGGCCTGTACTAAGTTTGGCCTTAAAATAAATGTCAAAAAAACCGAAGTGATGGCAGCTGGGGTTAATGACAATATGCCGTTTAGTATTAGTCTTGGCGAGAATATTCTACAACAAGTAGACAAATTTTAGTATCTGGGAAGCACAATAACACCTAAGGGCGACCTCGACGCAGAAGTGAACAGTAGGATAGGAGCAGCTGCTGCTGCTTTTGGCAAACTGCGTGCGAAGGTATTCAGATCCCATGATATTAAACTTAATACAAAAATAAAAGTCTATATGGCCATTGTTCTTCCAAACTTACTTTACTCGTCCGAGACATGGGTCCTGTACCGGAAACACATACGCGTTCTCGACAGGTTTCACATAAAATGCCTCCGTGACGTTATGAACATTCGGTGGACGGACAGAGTTTGTAACACTGAAGTTCTCCGGCGTGCAAACGTCGCTGGGATCGAGGCATACCTCATGAGGAGGCAACTGCGTTGGAGTGGGCACGTGTCGCGTATGTCGGACGAGAGAATGGCAAAACGCATATTCTATTCAGAACTCCAAAATGGGAAAAGAAACCCTGGTGGGCAGTACCTTAGATATAAGGACGTTCTGAAAAGACATATGAAGAGAAGCGGAATAGAGCCATCAGGTTAGGAGAAAAAGGCAGCACAACGTCCGGAGTGGAGGCGGCTCATTAATCAGCACGTGAAGGACTTTGAGTCCGGAAGACGTGATGACCTAGATCGCAAGAGGGACGATATTAAGGCCAGACCACCTGCGGCCATTGCATATAATATAGTGAACGGTGTCCTGACGTGCCCTCAATGTCATCGAACTTTTTCTAATAAAGTTGGGTACGCCAGTCATGATCGCGCTCACCGTCGGGCTGAACATCAAAGCCCATCATCCTCCTTATAGCCATATAAGCAGTCGCTGTGGCCGAAATCGGCCAGGAAGAGATTGAATTGAAAAAAAAAAAAAAAAATAGATAGACTAGCTGCGCCCCGCGGTTTCACCCGGGTTGTACCCGTTCCCACGGGAATTTCGGGATGAAAAATAGATGTTGTCTGATTCTCAGACGTACCGGATATGCACACAAAATTTCATGAGAATCGGTCGAGCCGTTTCAGAGGAGTTCAATTACGCACAACGTGACACGAGAATTTTATATATTAGATGGATACTATCACTACATAGTATAAAATAAAGTCGTCTCTTTTTCGTGTCTGTCACACTGTTTGTCTGTCTGTATGCTTAAATGTTTAAAATTACGCAACGGATTTTGATGCGGTTTTTTGTAATAGGTAGAGTGATTCAAGAGGAAGGTTTTTATGTAAAAAAATCCCGAAATTCCCACGGGAACGGGCACAACGCGGGTAAAACCGCGGGGCGCTGCTAGTAATATTATAAAACAAAGTTATCAGACCGCCTTAAGACTTCAAACATTAGACGCCTGAAGGTCTAAGAGCGTTTGTCCACCGCCGCCGGCACCGGACCGTCACCGGGAACAAGATTATTTCGGGCCGAGTTTATTATGACGTGACGGCGATCGTTTGTCCACCGCGACCGATTTCGCCGGCTCAGTTTGTTCCAGCTGGCATGCGTGGTAGTCGCGTTTTCGAAGAAATAAAGTGATGGCTAGGTTAAACCGGCGACAACTTCTTCTACTAATTTTGTACCTTCGAAGGCGCAGGAGATGCAAAGAATTTTGGGTTCATCCGCTAATACGTGAACGATACATCACAGGGGCGTTTTATATACACCACGCCAAGTTGCGGCAGCATGACAACAAGTTTTTCAACTACTATAGGATGTTTTTTGTAATAGGTAGAGTGATTCAAGAGGAAGGTTTATATGTATAAAAATTCCCGAAATTCCCACAGGAACGGGCACAACGCGGGTAAAACCGCGGGGCGCTGCTAGTCTACTATACAATGCTATATAATGATAATTGATGACAGACAAAATAATAACTGAGCTCGTGTACGGTGCGACGGCGACGGCAGTGTGTGGACAAGTTCATATGTTTTGTATTGCCGGCACATCGGCCCATCAAAATCTCGGGCCCGTTTTAGCGGTTACGCCGATTTACTCGCAAATTCGGCGTCCGGGATGACGGCGCCCGGTGACGGATGTGCGGTGGACACGCGGCTAAAGCAAAACGCTCTAAATGTATCTACCGCTACTTCGGCGCCGTCATCTCGTTCCCGGTGACGGTCCGGTGCCGGCGGCGGTGGACAAACGCTCTAACGATTGGAACAACGTTCCGTCCGTATATAAATACCACTGACATCCACCCATCCTAGTTGGAGTCGAGCTGCACGTTGCTTAACAATCACAATGAGTTACCATTAGCTAAACGCCAGCACTACAAAGTTTTCCAATATAACTTGGACATAATACAAAAGATTATTCAAACAAATATTACTACGTTTTCTTAGTAATCTAATCTGTTTTCTTTCTCACGGATCAACGTCTATTAACGGTTAACAATTGGCGGGAGAATCACATTAGTACAATATTGTTTACGTCTCGTGTTCTTAATGAATAGATTGCGTCATAGCGTAGTTACTATGTATTACAATCCTACTAATATTATAAACTAGCAGCGCCCCGCGGTTTTACCCGCGTTGTGCCCGTTCCCGCGGGAATTTCGGGATTTTTTTTACATAAAAACCTTCCCCTTGAATCACTCTACCTATTACAAAAAACCGCATCAAAATCCGTTGCGTAATTTTAAAGATTTAAGCATACAAACAGACAAACAGACAGACACGAAAAAGAGACGACTTTATTTTATACTATGTAGTGATGCGAAAGTTTGTGAGGATGGATGTATCTATAGATGTATGGATGTATGTATAATCTATTTCTTTTGGATTGGCACAAAATGTGGTTAAATGTCGTCAATTTTCCAACCAAAGACGATTGCTTCTGAAGAGGAAAAGGTTTAGAGATAGGGTAAGAATGAAATAAAATCACTAAACTTTTTTCCTCTTCACGAGCAATCGTCTTCGGCTGGAAAATTGACGACATAGGTCCACATTTTGTGCCAATCCAAAAGAAATAGAGTTTATAGATGTATGGATATTATTTTGGAATTTAATATCGACTAGCAGCGCCACGCGGTTTGCCCACTTTTAACCATCGCACAGGAATTTCGGGATAAAACGTTGTCCAAATACTTAATTAGTGTTTAACAGTGGCACCTATTTGTAAAGACTACATGGAAATCTGTTCATTAGTTTTTGAGTTGTCATACAGACAGACAGTTACGCGAAGGACATTGTTTTATAATATATACTAGACGCGCACCGCGGTGTTACCTGCGTTGTATCTGTTCCCGCGGGAATTACAGGATAAAATGTATCCCATGTGTTATTCTGATGTATAGTATATCCTACTAATATTATAAATGCGAAAGTTTGTGATGATGGATGTATGGATGTATGTTTGTTGCTCTTTCACGCAAAAACTACTGAACGGATTTGGATGAAACTTTACAGTAATATAGGTTATACATCAAAATGACATATGGGATACATTTTATCCCGAAATCCCTGCGGGAACGGGTACAACGCAGGTAACACCGCGGGGCGCAGCTAGTATCACTATAAAGTTTCATCCAAATCCTACCATTCGTTTTTCGTGAAAGAGTAACAAACATACATCCATACATACATCCATCCTTACAAACTTTCGCATTTATAATATTAGTAGGTTGTGCAAGTACATTATCTAAGATTGGTCATAGATGAGATGTGATACATGCAATTTAATGTGAAGTGATTCACCGAAACATGTTGCTGATTAATACAATAAATGTGTACCATGTTATGTATTCATAGTTATGTACTCATGCTACAAAGAAATAGAGGTTATTATTTAATCTATCTTTATGTTGGGATTTTCGGACAATCAAGGCATGCAAGTCCCACAATGCCTTTAAAACAATCAAAATGTAAAAACACAAAATTTAACAACTCATTTCTCATTATTATTTGTTAAAACGGGAACTTACGTACGACGGAGGTTACTGTTGAGTGTCGTACGTAAGTTCCCGTTTTAACAAATAATAATGGCATCAACTTACGTTTCAATTAATATTAAATTAACTTATTTCTCGAATCATTCATCTAATTTTAGTATATTACATAACAAAAATATAATTTATTAATCTACGTCGATCAAAATTGTATTAAATGCCCAAAGGAAGAGTCGCGCCGTTAATTTGTTTTTCACTATATAAAGAAGCTCTTGCAACTGTCCCTAAAGTCTCTTGATTTGTACAATACAGTTTCTCCCTCATCAACTTGGTACATGCAAAAGAGCCTATTTGAGACCAAAACTAAATGAAAATATTTGACTTTGACATTGAACCCCTATAACCTAAGCTACTATAGGCTGAAAAGAGGTTAAGGTAGACCTTTTAGGTAGGTAGAAATTTTATCATTTGAATGAGCTAAAATAATTATCTTTTACAGGCCGAGCTGGACCGCTCCATCCTGTTAAACTTCATTCAACTGCGAGCCGACTACAAGAGCAACAAACTGTCTAACTTACTCAAAGGATTCTCATAAAGTATTAGCCTGTAACAGAGTACAGGACAAAGGCTGCAATACACTGAAGAGTATCTCACTTCACACCTCACTTTTTTGGTGGCGCGACCTGGTATCGCTAATAACAAAATGAATACAGTACATAAGCAATGTAGTGATGTATCCTTTATTACAATCTATACATTTTGTAAGCAAAGCGAGCCGGGTGGCGCCACCATAGTATTGTAAAAATATGATCTTAAGGGTGCGTTGCCCTTGAAGCTGACCGGAGCTGTGCTTAGCGTAATCGACCAATCAGTACGCATCGACATTGTCAAAATCTTTTCGCAATGCATTGTGATTTTCCGCTTCAATAGGAACGGACCTTTATGGTGCCTAACCAGCAAAGCTATGCATGTGCTCTTCGATCAACAATATACAACTAGATATCGGGTCACGTACAAAATCAAAGCTCAATACTGTCCGCTTGGATGACGTGTGACAGCTTATTTTGTTTACTACCAAACTGAAACAAAAGTTTTAAAACAGTTCGAAGTTCAACTTAATTACAACCATGACACTTAGAAATAAAGTAGCAAATCTTATGAATAAAATAAGAGCTCACTTTTCAAATGAGGCCTTATTCACCGAGACGTATTTTTTGCGCCGACCCTACATCTAGTTGTGTATTGTTGATCGAAGCATGTGCTATTCAACTTTGCCTTGCTATCCAACAATCTTATGAAAAGTAGCGTAGCAACATGACAGCGATAGTGTTTTTTTTTAAATCCATCAAAAGTAGCATAGCATAGTTGGTGGGAATGTACTCAATGCCTTATGTAATCACCACAATTGCCTACTGAAAGTTGAACAAACAAACTAATATTAAGTATTTATTTATTTATAAGATTACAATCTGTATATTACGAAATTAACTATATTATCATAAATTATGTTATGAGTCATGTATTAAAATGCTATTAAAAATAAATCCGTTTTATTGAGATAGCCCAATATTATCAAAATACTAGCCGCGCCCCGCGGTGTTACCCGTGTTGTATTGGTTCTCATCGGAATTTCGGGATAAAATGTATCCCATGTGTTATTTTGATGTCTAACCTATATTAGTGTAAAGTTTCATCCAAATCCGTCCAGTAGTTTTTACGTGAAAGAGCAACAAACATACATCCATACATACATCTATCCTCACAAACTTTCGCACTTATAATATTAGTAGGACGTAATTATGTAAGTTTAATTATACGAATTCCTTTAATATTTAAAGGAAAATATTCCATACGATGATCAGCAGAATGCGATATAAAGGTTATTGCTCATCTAAAGCCCGGGTGCTGGGACCTTACATGAGCGATGACCTTTAAAATAAAAGTCTACTTTTCTACTTACACACAGTTATCGTTTAGTTTCAAATAGTTTATAATTTCATCTCACATGATAGTGTACTTGTTAAGGAGTAATCCATTTTGAAACAGGCCTAAAGTACAATTGATAAAAATTGTGTGATTAGTTCCAAAGTTCCTTGTGTACAGTAAGGATGAATAAATAAATACACCCAGAAAACACACACGGCTAATTAGACCCAAACTAAACCAAGCTTGGAATCTGAGTAATTGATAGTACTACATATACATAAATACATAAGTTCAAATGTAGTGAGGTGAGTGGAAAAGATGTGACAAATATGACAAAAATGACAAACTCTCATAGAGAATGGCCGATGATGATTGTGACGTGACAGTTACAAAATGCGTTAGGACTTCTGGTGTGGGACCATTAAGTACCAAACTACCTATAGGATCCACTAATGATATGCTAAATTAGCCAAATATTATATCTAACGTTATCAATGGCTAGTCTAAACATTCATTGATTAATTTAACTGTATGAGTACTTAACAATAAGTATTGTAGTACCAAGTCCCATAGATGTACTCTAGAGATTTTAATTTCGGTTCTACAATAACAAATGTACCTAATTGATTATTTCTTAATGTCCGAATGTCCGCGGTATTAATACATGACGCGGAACATAAACATATCAAGATAATCTGGGTTGCCTTGCCATCTTACCTCGCGTTTCGTAATCAAAATAATGGTGATTCTAATTTCGCCGAGCGCGCATAATCTACGCGTGATTAAAATTGGTCGTTATATCGACACGTTATCAGAGAGCACTTCACTACGTCCATTCATACATCCCCCCCCCCCCCCCCCTACAGCTGAATGGAAGGCGCGGGCGCATCGTGCGTGTGAGCTCAGTCCGGCCCGCGCCTCCGACGCAGCCGCACGCCCCTCGCTCGCCGCGCCGCGAATCACCCTCAGTGATATGCCCACGAGTTCAGTGTAAAACAACCCCTAACATTATTGTGAAGTGAGTTCTATAAAACCGCTAATCTGGATATCAAAATCGAAAGGTGAGAAACAATAGCATGTTTATTTTCATTCAAGCCCGCCTACGCTCCTCTGTGTCGCGATTTGAACGACGAATTTACATGTTATAAGTTCATTCATTGGAGGGCCTATTTATGTTATTATCGAGCGTGTGATGTGAATGGGTGATTAGTAGTTGTTTGATAGCGAGACAGGGCGTTGATTCATGCGAGCTGTTTGGTCAGTGGGAGCTTTATCTAGGTGAGACGGATCGCGCGGAACATTTCAAGTGGCGTGTTTTTATCCCGGCCTACCTGCGTTAGAGCATCGCTGCGGCTTGTCCCCACAATCACCCATCATCTTGGAAAGTATAAACAGACTCAATGTATTTCTTGCGAGTCCTGAAGGGAAAACTAATATCACAAAGGCAATTCCTGTAGAGGAAAAAAGGAATTTCCATTCCTACCCCATCACTTAATATTTTTCGTATATAGAAGAAATAGTCTTTCGTTTGAAAGTCGGCCATATTATTTTACATTTTAGGACTCAAGAATACATACCAGTTCACCCATGCTCACCGCGCCTCCTATTATTAGACCATTCACCTTCCAGAGAAATTGCAATTACATATCACAATACTTCATTTTGATAGAACTTTGTGAGGTACAGTTCTTACCTTTGTTACGCAAATCCAATCCTTGATTACATACATATAATGAACGTTATCCATAACGTGTGTTGTAAGTCTCCGGTTACTGTTTGTTTTAAGCAGATCTCTTGTGATAAGAGTAATGTTTAATTCAAAGCCTGCTAGTCGATTTAATACATTAAGAATACTGTCATATCATGAAGATTAGATAACACGTTGTTTGGTTTTAACAAATTTAATAGAAGCATCCTTAATAGGTACCTAGGTATCTTTACACCTTATAAATTAGCTTTATTTCTTCTTTTTTGAATCAGTTAAAAGTATACTAGTATAACAAGTCGTTAGCTCGTCGCATTAATTCTTATTAACATATTGGGTGTATATATCTCGTGGAGATGATTAACTAGATATTTATAACCGCTTAGCTTCTAGACTTGGAACTTGAAAACCACTCCTATTATTGAATTCCTACGCGTTAAATTATTGCTTACATATCTCTGTTTCAACGCAGATTTTAAGAGATTCGCTTTTAGTCAGATTCGTAAAGTTCAAAGACCCGCACACTAACAAAAAGATGAACGAAAAGAGGTGAATTTGAATCCAATACCTCAGACGTACTCTCATGAACAGAACGAAGTAAAACAGACATTCATTCAGGTCTAAACACTCCGTCACCAGGGTTAGCTACTAACTTAACACAAACTTACATTTCACATAAAAAATACTTTTTCTGAACCTTATAACATTTAGCTATGCCCAGCAGTGGTGCCTACACTACACTTAATACTATAAAAAAAAACTTAAACCTAAATATTGATGAGAATTATTATAAAAAATCACCCAATTCGGATAAAATAAGGGTGAAAAAACCTATTTACATTTATATGGAGATAAAGTCGCTATACAAAGCTCTTGGCCCACATTAATTAGAGCGTTTTATGAACAGTTTAGCTATCAAATAGTTTATTGTCACTTTCTCACATGCGCAATTTTCCGAACAGCAAAAGAGACAAAACACAGTACACAGCGTTACAGCGCGTTTATTAATTAGCCCCATAAGTATTTTAACCAAGTTGATATATAAACTACTAGCAGCGCCCCGCGGTTTTACCCGCGTTGTGCCCGTTCCCGTGGGAATTTCGGGATTTTTTTTACATAAAAACCTTCCTCTTGAATCACTCTACCTATTACAAAAAACCGCATCAAAATCCGTTGCATAATTTTAAAGATTTAAGCATACAGACAGACAAACAGACAGACAGACACGAAAAAGAGACGACTTTATTTTATACTATGTAGTGAAGATCTTTAGATCCCTGAAAAATCTTCCACATGATTATTCAATCATTTACACTAACATAACAATCAGTAGTTATTACAGATAATGCTTCAGTTTCAATAAGTCGATGGTAAAACAATATCGTGTTTGTTAACTTATTACTGTCCAATTAAAACATTCCCATGCTTATTGTATCATGACGATCGTTCGGTAATTTACCGTTAGAAGTTATACATGTACTAAAATACCTGTAATCCATACTTACTAATCTCGTTAATACTGTAAAGTAATATAGTAGGTAAGTAAGTTCGTGTAAGTTAGGGGCCAACCGTCTAAAGGCCTCTGACAATGTCTGACGGTTAAAACAAGCTAGACCACCAATATCACCTGCCCTCAACACGGTAGTGTTCAGATAGAAATGCAACTATCCGCCACCCTTCCAAGTAGGGTAAGCTGCACGTTGCTTATCACTCCCTAGTAATTAATTATTTACCTACGTTTTACTACGGTTTTTTTCGCGGCACAAAAGATTGTTTTTGGCCAGTAAACAGTATTTAGTAAATAATAATTGTACGAAACGTGAAAGTTTTCAAAATACTAAGTGTATTTTGTGAAAAGTAT
Source organism: Cyclophora albipunctata (assembly GCA_963082685.1). Taxonomy (NCBI): domain Eukaryota; kingdom Metazoa; phylum Arthropoda; class Insecta; order Lepidoptera; family Geometridae; genus Cyclophora; species Cyclophora albipunctata. Next base: position 2,352,879 of record OY720129.1, on the reverse strand, counting down.
AGCTATTAAACCCAAAATTACCAGAACCACATTTCACCCTGACTGTACCCGTTCCTATGGATATTTCGGGATAAAAACTAGCTTGTGACCTTCCTCTTGAGTATGATATACAAAACCATAGTTTCTAATCCGTCTGTAGTTCCAGAGATTAGTGTCTTCAAACAAAAACTTAATACTATATTAGCAAAGATACCTTCAAAAAACGCTTAAGTATTACGCAGGTGAATCCACGGATAACGGCTAGTATGTAATGTTATTGCACTGGTTCTGCCAAATCGCTACACGTCTGTTGAATACAGGTTTATCTCTACATCGATCTAACTCACAACATGGTTTGAAGTAGCTCAAGAAAAGGTCAGCAAAAAAAGGGACTTGCTATTTTTAATTTTGTGGGAATTCAAGTGTTTTCAGCTTGACTTTAACTATTTGGGAATCGATAAATTATTTTGTGCAGTTGCTAACTAGCTTTGCATATGCTTGTGTTGGTAAAAAATAGAAGTTGACAGTAGCATGTCTTCTGGTGCGACTGCAATAAATCTGCTACAGAGAAGATTTTAGTCTAAAAATAGAAATGAGGATTGATAACCTTCTCATTTATTGAAGTTGGTGATAAATATCCAGACAATTAAGAATTACTAGCGCTACCGAGCTTCGCAGGGCACGTTAAATTGTCGTTAGACCATGTCGGAGGCCTTTGGGCGGTCTAAAAACTCCGACACCAGGGTTGGCTACTAACGTACTCGAATAAAAAATGACATAAGCTTCTTATATTTTAGCGTCAAACATACATCCCTTCCTAAGTTAACGTCGCGTTTATATTTTAGTAGAATTTAAAGAAAAAATGCAAAAGTGGTAGCCACTTGTCAAGCGTTTTAATGTGGTATTCAATGATACGTCTTATTACGATGTACGAAAAAGGTAAAATTATCCTGCGAGGTACTCGTAGAATTTAAATTGAGCCGGTTTGCTTATCATAAGTGAACGCTTGATTATAAATACATAAGGCTTTCTTAATTTGAAAGATCCTTGAAATGGTGACATAAAAAGTGATAGCCTATAATATTCCATTGCTAAGCAAAGGCCTCTCATCTCACTAAAGATATTAAGTACAGTGAGGCGGATTAAGCTAACTAAAAATAGCAATAAATACTTGAATAAACACAATGCCTAGATAACCCAATATATATACAAAACCAACTAGAAATGACAAAAACTAAAGACGATTAACCCAGACACCTAAATAATTATAAATATATTTATATTGTATTGCATTCTATTCAATTAGTTAGATACCGTATTATAGCGTCAAAAATAAGATGGCTACTTTATTCCTGTAGTTTTATTTGACTTAATATTCGTTAAGGGTATTACCGTAGTCAAATTACACCAAAATTGGGCTTCACTACTGTTATCCTCCTATCAATTTCCCCATTTTACTTTTACCACTTTATTTTATTTCCTATTTTCACCTTCCAAACTGTTACATCACACCTTGCACATACCAACGGTTATCGATAAAATATCTCACTCATACACGGCTTAATGTTACACTTTCGGTATTGTTTCTTTCAACAACCTTTATGAACACTTTGGTAGTAAGAGTATCTGTTTATAACTATAGCTCTGAGCCACGCCCAGAGTACGAATAACTCGTCATAATAATTCATAATTATAGTAGGTTAAATGCTTTTACTGATTTGCCAAAGCCTGGGGATTTAGGTACAATTAAGGTGCAATCTGCACTGTATTTTCCCTTTTACTTTACTACTTTTCTTGAGAAAGCAAAATTAGGTACTTCGGAGAAAAATAGCTTATTTATAGAAATCAGTTGTTTCAGTTTTAGACTTGTATCGACGTCATAGATTCTTAACATGAAACATGACTAACTTATCTTCTGGGATTTTGAAGTTTAACTCAGTTTCCTAAGAATATCAAAGTCATTATCAGCATTCAGCATTTAGGCTTGTCTTGATTCGCTCCGCATTGTCTTAGGAAAATTTTCTACCTGCGCGATAGTAATTTGGTATGTACACACATAATAGTGTAAACCTAGCATATGTAGGTGACAACTGTTGTCGCTCATCGCTATTTATAATATTATTCAAGGTGTGATAGCAGTACTGAATAATAGGTATCCTCCGATTTGCTGTACCTATGTACTTATATACATATTTACAAATCGTATGAAGGTACACCGCATTGCGCTATTATCATTTTATCAGACACCTACCCGCCGTTATCTCGCTAACTGAAGGTCATCCACGCCACCATCTGCCAATTAGCATTTCGAATGGAAATTGTTGCAAAAATATCCTTTTAGAACCACCAATACCTTTAATCCATCTCTGAAATTTAACAGGCACCAAATAATGCAAAAACTCTTAAGTGGAAACGGATGTAGGCGCATTATGCTTACGCTTCTTTGCTCTTGATTCTTATTATCAAAAGTTGTAAGAGCCATTTCTTGATAAACTTATTAAAGACCTAGTTCTAGTTGCTGATTCAAATTCATAACCTGCCCTACGCCAAAGAGCCTGGAGCTCCAATTATGCGTCTACAAAATACAAGTCGGACCGGTGCAGGTTCGATGGGCGAGTTAACTCCATGCAGGATTATTACTTGACAAAAAACCTTCGACATCTGACGAAGTAGGCATCACAGCCATCACAGCTGAGGTTCGGTCGGTGCACTATTGGGTGCGCGGGGCGCGGGAGGCGAGGCTCGCCATCTGCGCAGGCGCAGCTTTGCCTGTGCGAGTGGATCTCCTTACAGTGTGCGTGTAGGGTGCACTACACCTTGCACGCAACGGGACTCGAACCCAAGCAGGTAGAAACATCGCTTCCCCGCTGACATGATTTGGGACGGATCTCACTTTCTCGGGTGCGAATATGGATTTTGAATGCCATAATAATTTTGTAAATTTATGTTCGGCCTACGGCAGTCCAGACGGTTGTTAAGCTGAAGCTTTCTGGAAATCAATTATGTCATCATTTGATTTGCTGTAATCGTTGGCCATCTATCCATTCTCCTACCTGAAATCAACTTAACATAATTTAAGGACTTAAAATTCATAACGAACAAATGTGATGTCGCTCATGATTGTGAGATCAACCGATGACTAACTGGTCCAGGCCTTAATAATTAACGAAACGACCAAAACAAGTTCAAGATTAGATCGAAAATCATTCGAAACTATTTTTAATGAACATGACGCTTCATGCAGCGCTGGCACAGTAACAATTCAGTCCAAGTACTAAATATAGTACAAAATAAAACAACTGTCTCTTGCCCTTCATTCATTCAACCCTTGCAGCTTATTTGATCCCTATGTCAATGAAATTAGCGTCCATTTTTATTTGCATTTCTGTCAGAAACGTAATTGGTTGACGCGGCGTGCGCGGGCGCATCAGAATTTTTAATTATGAATTAATTAGTAGCGATCAACAACATAAGCTTGCCTAATCCGTAACACAACTTTGCGTTGTATTCAAATGGACAATGGACGGAATTAATGTCGTTAACTGTAACACATAATTTCACAAGTAGGTACTCTGTTCAAATGATTTTATAGACGTCTCTTTTGTTCTGGAACAAAGAGAAAGGGAGAGTCTGACTCCCCATATAGAACGCTAATTATATTAATATGAAAGACATTTTTGTCGTGACTTTACATTTAATGTATTTATTTGACCAACTCACTAATTAAAAAATATGAGTGGTAACATGCTTACGCATCTATTCTATGGACTAATGCATCTATAATAATCTAGACTAATGGACTGGATCTATGCGATCGAAATATTGCTTTACTTTGATGCATTCTTATTCCTCTAATCGTCCTCACTGTACTGCAGTAGTAGGACATTACAGGCTTAATAGTTTACTTTTACTACACCCGGCCTCGATTGAAATCTCGAACTAAACCATCCCTACCCGTTTGATTCTGATATGAATCCTTATATCTATACTAATACTAGCTGTGCCCCGCGGTCTCACCCGCAGCGCCCCCGTTCCCGTGGGAATGAGATTTTTATTCCTTATTTTTATTATATACTAGCTGTGCCCCGCGGTTTCACCCGCAGCGCCCCCGTTCCCGTGGGAATGAGATTTTTATTCCTTATTTTTCTTATATAAAAACCTTGTCCTGACAATAAGGAACACATTAAAAAAAGAATCATCCAATTTGGTGCAGTCTTTCTGAATTTATGCGCTTACCAACACATTTTGCGATTCATTTTTATATTATAGATTAGAAAAAGGTAAAGTTTCTAACTTTGTTTGTATGTTTGTTTGTAAGGACTAATCTCAGAAACTACCAATCCGATTTGAATAATTCTTTTTGCAATGGATAGCCACATTCAACTAGGGCGTGCAAACCCGGTTTCCGGTTTTGCTGAAAACCGGAAAACCGGACACAAATTTAACATTTTTCAAAACCGGCTCTGAGAGTCAAAACCGGAGTTAACTCCGGTTTTCCCGTAAATTAATTAAATTTTTATTTAAATCCACTTTTTTCGAACGCACTCAAGAAATATGTAATTCTGAGTCATCGGATATATCCAAATGCAACCTATACCACAGAATAAATATGTTACTTCGTAACAGATACCTTACTCACTCGTTTTCACCAATCAATTTTGATCCTTATGCCCTTGGAAATAAGGTTCCGAACGCTCTGCTCGCTGTTAGCGAGGCGGCTCGTTACCGCAGATGTAAATATCACCAAAAAAACATTAAACACGGAAATAACATAATTTAAGTATTTTTTACTATTTGTATTCTATGTAAAAATTACAGTACAGCAGCACTCGTGGAGTAGTTTGACTAAGCTATGTTAAGCTCATTGAGATTAAGCTTTTGATAAAATCCATTACATACAGACCATCTGTCATTTGGGGAAATTCTTATAAATAGGTAAATATTTATTGGGCCTTCTTAATTTCCACTTTACTATCGAAATTTTAAAAAAAGTCTTAAGTATTTATGAAACTCTAGCCCGTTCCAAGAGTAAGAATATTGTTTTCTTTTTCAAAATCTACTATGTAAAAAAATATAAAAATGTTGCCAAAACCGGGGCTAACACCGGTTTCCGGTTTTGGGCCCTCAAAACCGAAATTCAAAACCGGTTTTAAAAACCTTCCGGTTTTGCACGCCCTACATTCAACGGCAAAGTTATAGGCTATTTTTCATCCCGAAATTCCCAAGGGAACGGGCACAACGCGGGCAAAACTGCGGGACGCTGCTAGTCCACAATTAAGAGTACAAGTCCACAACGGTAATTAGTATCTTCTTATTAACAATCCATCAGAATAATGTTCCCTGTTGAGAGAGGAGTTATTTATGTAGCCAATCAATTAATAATGCACCTATGGACACATAGTGATATAATGTATGCGATCTGGTGTGCTGTGCTGGGTACGAGAGGTCGTCGACATCCTGATAAATATTAAATATAACACAACACGTTCGACTAACTATTAACTTTACAACCCACGCATAAAACTTGAATGATACTGCTTCAAATTAAATATGCAATAGCGTAGTTTACATTTTAATATGTTTATTTATCTGTGATTTGGAAGTTAAAATTGGACCGTGAATGGTTAAATATTAAGGCCATATTTGGGATCTAAGTAAAAAAGTTCTACATTATCTTGATAGATTATGTAGAGTTGCGCGTATAAGATCTAAACAGTAGTTCTAAACGTTATAATTAAATATTAGCTATGACAGTTACTCTACACTTGAATATTATATACAAATCCATGGTAGAAATAGTGCCATCACAGCTAGTTTATAGTTAGTTAGTTACAATAAATGAATTGCAACATTTAACTCAAGTTTACCTGACGCAGGAGATTTAATTACAAACATAATCACCTCTATGTATTCATCGTCATACTTGGCCACACTTTGGTAAACAATAAACGTAAAACTACGCCATTACATTAGCTATATGGATAACTATAAACTAGGTTTATATGTCACTTTGAAGAAAGAAGGTTTGTTTTACGTATTTTCCACAAACTTCGCTTCCCAAAATTGTGATTGCAAGAAGTTATTAAAGACTAGCAGCGCCCCGCGGTTTTACCCGCGTTGTGCCCGTTCCCGTGGGAATTTCGGGATTTTTTTTTTAAAAACCTTCCTCTTGAATCACTCTACCTATTACAAAAAAACGCATCAAAATCCGTCGCGTAATTTTAAAGATTTAAGCATACAGACAGACAAACAGAAGACAAACAGACGCGACTTTGTTTTATACTATGTAATGATTTCATAGAACCATTCATAGTTATTACTTATTACTAAGGGCCTTATTCGTAAACGCTTATTCACACTTTAGCTATCAAATGGTTCGTCCCTTTCCGACATACGCTATTTGTCAAAGAGCGAAAGAGACAAAACACTTTCAATTACTGTTTAAGTTAAATATTGTTTATAAATAAGACGGTATGTATTTGTAGATTTGGTAAATAACCCGTTCACAAGAAACCAAGAAAAGGTGAAACAGAACGCAAACAATCTATTTATACGCAGAGAGAACGCTTGAGACCTACGAACTACGATTTCTGCTTAAAATGGAATACACATTACGGAGAGGATGCTTGTCTGATGTGTTTGTTTTTACCGTCAATCGATTTCCAATTAGAGTCGAGTGTCGGCGAATACCTAAATATTGTTTATAAGAACATTCCGAACGCAACGAGTGTTTGTAAGTGGGTGTCGCGCCAGGGTTTAGGCCAAGGCCCTCGATCCGATTATGCATCACATATAAACGAAGCTGACCGAATGCCAATACAATATATGCTATGCGTTACCCAATCATCTATAATTTATAATATACTAGTACATACTAGCGTTAGCGCAGAGGTGAGTATAATAAAGTTTATTTTAGGCACTCAAAGAGAGCACACTCATTGTATACTTACTTAAGGGACAGAACGATATTATATTAAACCTTTACTAAATACTTATATTTTACTAGCTGCGCCCCGCGGTTTCACTCGCGTTGTACCCGTTCCCGCGGGAATTTCGGGATGAAAAATAGATGTTGGCCGATTCTCAGACCTACTCAATATGCTCACAAAATTTCATGAGAATCGGTCGAGCCGTTTCGGAGGAGTACGCGAACGAACACTGTGACACGAGAATTTTATATATAAGATTACCTACCATTTTTTGACGTACTCATTACCTATTGATAAAGAAAGTCTGTATAAAAGACTTTAAAGCTACATCATATAACATAAACAAACAGCTCAACCATTCTATACTAAAACTTGCAAACTCTTTTACGCAGAACTTGCATGTGTTGCAAATGTTTCTCATGAAAACCGTAAGTTAAAATTGGACCAGAACGTGACCGAAAGAGCTTCAAAGCCTGTAACAAGTCCTGTTTCACACATTAGTCACTATTCATTAGTTATGAACGGTTCAGAGGGGAGGCTAAATATAGTTCTTTAACAGGTGGTCTATAGTCTATGGACGCCATGCGCCCACGCAAATGTAAGAGTGCCAAGCAACTTTGCGTGTGGGTAAAAATCTAACTCGTTCATTAATTCCGAGTAGACCAGTGGCCAACCCTGGTGTCGGAGTCTTTAGATCGCCTAAAGCCCTGTATCATAGTCTGACGAGTGAAACAACTATCTGACTAATTCCGTGTAGAACAACGCCACACTTTTTCAAACATTTTCTACTGAATTCTGAAATACTAACGCCGTGTTTTATCGGCATAAACATCTATCACCAACCTAACCAGAGAGTAAGAAAGTGAAACTCCAATGTGGCTTTCTCAGTGTAACTTATTTGCAAAGTAGGCGAGTCTACTCATTGAAATGCTGTGGTGGTATGTTTAATGGTGATTGGCCTATCCTATCACCTTTGTATCTACTTATTGCTGGTACTTTGATTGACGATTCTTCTATTCGAATTGGATGTTGTTTGGAAAATGGAGCGATTCTTTCTTTTACGTTTCCTTTTCAAGACAGAATTTTTCTTTATTTCTAAAAAGTTGACTTGATGTCAGCAATGGGACACTGAAAATTGTAACTTTTAAAATACGTAATCTCAATCTTTTAAAAGATATCCTATCCTATCCTACTAATATGTATTATAAATGCGAAACTTTGTGAGGATGGATGTATGTTTGTTGCTCTTTCACGCAAAAACTACTACATAGGATACATTTTATCCCGAAATTCCCGCGGTTTCACCCACGTTGTACCCGACAACGTGGGTGAAACCGCGGGGCGCGGCAAGTTTTTATACTTTAAAACTAGACATTACTTCTTAGTGATTTGTATATTTGTATTGAATCCGGTTAATCGTATTTCCGCGCCATGTTGATAGATCCCTAATCCGTGTCGCCTCCAAACATTTACGGAAACGGAAAGGGATGTTACTCCTTTATTTTTAAAGCTAGTCGTTGAGATACTTTTCGAGCTGTCCTAATGATATACTTGATGTTTGTTATTTTAGGACAAAGAAACTTTATTCATTCGTGTTATGACGTTCCACTTTGTTTTCGACTGAGTTTGAGTAATTTGCTTCTTCATCTTATATTATTCCTCTGTATTTTTATATTGTTTTAATTTAAGAACAATTTTCTTATTAATAAGGGTTTGGTGCAGTAAGAGAACAGAGAAGGAAAATATAATATTTATTGTTCTAGTTTGTTGTATTTCTAGTTTGTCTTTCCTAATTCTCGTTCAAGCCTTTTTTATACGGGAATAATTTAATTTAGGACTCTGAAAATAATAACCAAAGTCCAGATACTTAATTCTACAAAGTTGTGAACTATAAGTTGATTTTCTTGCTTCCACCTATAGGCTCCTAAGTATTTCTTTGTACCCGACTTGCAATGTGCAGTCTATAATTTCTACGACACTTTTTCCATTGAAACCAGTTCGATTGGTCCCAATCCTCATTCGCTTCCGTTAGTCTCCTATCCATTTGTAGATGTTGTTCTGTTCAAATGATATTGAATGAATCAAAGAGCATGTTGGTTTTTATTACTTAAGGGTTCTACAGACTTTTGGATCTGAGCATTTTATTTGCTTGATTTTGGTGATGGTTTGGCGAAAATCCCGACTAAAGACTTATGCCCGTGTTGAGAGACGTCGAATGCTTAGAGATTTAATTAAAGATTTCGATAGGTAATGTATGAAAAATTACTTCAATTAGTTAAGTGTAAATTTAATGAGCAGTAAGACTTGAAGCTTTGGAAATGATCCTTTTTTAACCGATTTAAAACAAAGGAAAGTGGTTCACAAAAAATTGTTTGAAGTTTAATTTTTTTATTTAAAAATAAATTTGCAATAAAAACCGCGTTTCTTTTTCTAAGCTCGAGCAATGATCAGCATAATCCAGTACGGTCTGTACACCCCTTTACCGTGAACCCAACCGGTGTGGATCTGAGAGCTTTTCTCGGAAGACTGTGTGCCGTCTGGCATCGACAGTTAGCCGCAGATGTGCCTCAATTTATATAATACCTACCGCTACGGTTGCTTTGGACACACAGAGAATCATCGCTATATGTGCATCAGCAAGTGTGATGCAAAGAGTATTAGTTTCCGAGCGTGTGTTTATGTGCAGTACATTGAAGTATGGACGTCATGAACGCGTTAAATGCATTAAAGAATGTAGATAGGTATAGCTATTATATTGACAGGGTTGTGTAGCTATCGTTGTGCTCCAGGGGAAGACGACTTTACACGTAGATGTAGTATGAGTGAGTATTTTAATAATTTAAAGCATTGCACTCGTAACAATCAAAAGTCTCCTGCATTAGAATACCATCTCCAAAAACATCCCATCAATCATAGTCTTGTATTTATAACACACGCAATAAAAAAACACGTTAATTAAACTATTTGAAAAATCTCCTGTGAAATGCTAACCGGATGATCAATCATAATTTGCCCCGCGTTTGTTGGCGGATGTCGCCAGAACAGTGGAGATGTGCTATATTTAGGACGAGCATCCCTACACGATGCAGTGGGAGCACAATCAGAGGGAACAGTGAGATTCCAAACGTTAGGTCGTTTAGGTGTGAGTTTTTAGACCTCCGACAAGACCTATCGATTAAAACAACAAAGACAGACAATTAAACGTGCCTTCCGAAGTACATCAGCGTTAAGAAATAAATGCCACTATCGGCCACCCATCCAAGTAGGGTTCGAGCTGCACGTTGCTTAACAACCGTTCGCTAACATCGCTCAGTCAAACGTTTGCATTAAACAAACTAGTTAGTACAATGCGAAGTGAGTTGTACTTCGATTAGTAATGCATACTCTCTGAAATATCTCCTTTGCCAAAAGTTGTCTGATCGCTGTGTTTCCGACCGTACTTTAAAGTGGCGGAGACAATAACATATGCGATATTTTGACTCGCCTGCAGCAATCCGTGTCCCAATCTTTGATCCGCTCGTCAAATTGTATTCATTTACATATAGAAATATATTGGTAAATTGGTTTGTACACGAATTTGATACACGGCACAAAGTTTGTGCTTGGCTGGACTCTTTCTATACAATGTAAAAAATCAAGCTGTACCACATTGCATAGCGAATAGCTCTCGCAATATCAGCACTGCAAAGTTTCGCAAGGTGGTCAACTGGGCCCGCAGAGCACTGAGCCCACGGGCTAAGTTGACCATTTTTTTTTCTTTAGGGGCGACTCGACCCAAGGGTCAACCCAGCCCGCTTACTTACCGCCTAAGAGTCAATTCAGCCCGCGGGCGTAGGTACTATTCAGTAGGTTAGGGTTTTTTTTATCGACTGAACCTGTGGGCTGAGCAGACCCTTATCGGTAAATAGTAGTCGTGTGATTAGTGTGGGTCGAGTCACCTATGAAAAAAAACGGAGTGGGTAACTGAACCTGCGGGCTCAGTGCTCTGCGGGCCCAGTTGACCACCAAGCGCAAAGTTTAGTATATTATTATAAACAGATTAACGCCAGCACTCAGAGACGTCGAATGCTTCCTTTGTAGAGATTTTAATGAGTGATTTTGAATGTATGAAAAATGACGTCAATGTCATGTCGGTTTCAGTGTTGATTTATTGGACGTCTCGAGTGCGGTAGTTAGTATTGATAACTATTAAAAGGAGCCAGTTATTGATAACTATTAAAAGGAGCCAGTTATTGATAACTATTTGCACCCATCAGTTTGCCTCAACAATAAAAACGTACGCTTTCTATACTCAATCGCAATACTTTATTGAAATCATCAGAACAAGCTTGCCTGTTATTCACAAACATGCCTCTGTTTCACTTCTTCTTCTGCTCTATTACGGGTGGGACGTACCCCAACTGTTCGTCGGGCCAGTGAGGCCAGAAGGTAGGTCTATTGACAGGATCCAGCGCTTTGTCAGGGTACATATCGTACAGCATCTCCATCGTAATCTCTTCGAAATGAGGCATAGCATTGATTTTATCTAGTTGTACTTTTGCACTGAAAAATAGTGAGTGAATGATAATTTGATGAATGAAAATGATGAGAATGAAATGAAAATGATGAAAATATGGAAAAGGTTCCAAAACTGGAATGTAGCTTCATAAGAATATCGAATATCCCTCTAAACTATATAGATTAATGGCACATTAAATTATATATTTATTCTTTACGACCCCTTTTATAAGAAAACGCTTTAACCCCCCATGCCCCCAAGCCCATGCACCTAACTATTTTCAAAACAAAACAGACAACTTTCCACATACGCGTCTATAACCTTCTGTCTATCTTCACAAAAGCTCTGAATCTCTGGTTGTAGTGCTTGCCACTGCTTATCGACTTCAGCCGACATGGTGTCAGTAGGAGTAGGTACTTTGAACGACTCATACTCAGACTTCAATTTGTCCACCAAACCTTCGACGGGTACAGTCTTCTTGTAAGCTTCCCAGTCGATTTTTGGAGGTTCTGCTGGTGCAGCCAGGACTCTGTTGGGGAGAAAAGTAGTGTCCTGTAACTATTGCAGAGCAAAAGCCTCTTTTTCTAAGGTTCCCAATCGATTTTTGGAAGTTGTTCTGGGTTTGCCTGGACTCGTATGTTGGAACAAAACTATCTACTGTACTGCTCTTTAACGTCCCCCTTTAGATGATAGGGAGATTATGTGTGTTCAGTGAGAAGGACTAGTTTGGTAGTCATGGGCCACGCGCTATCGTGAAATAGTCGCAGTAGCAGTTTCTTACTGGATTATCAAATAAAATTAGTGGAAAACCACCCTTATTTGGGTTGCTTAGGGAGTATTAGTGAGTAACAGTTGAATAGACTTTAAGTCAAGTCAAGTTTTAGCCTGTAATGTCCCACTGCTGGGCAAAGGCCTTCATCTCACCGAAGCTATCAGTACAGTGAGGAGGATAGGCGTAATCACCACGCTTGTCTACTGCTGGTTGGTGATCTCCAACCTGAGCTATATACTTATTTTATCTATTTTCACCTGCGCAAATAACCATCAGCCTTTCCCTTGAAGGCCAAGAATTTCGCCCTCTGTTCAGGTCCACACAGACTTTCAAGCTTTTTCCAGTCTATCGTTGGTTTTGTAAATCGCTTCATTTTGTAAACGAATCTATAGTTTTATAGTGTTGAAATTCAAAGAATTTTACTTATTTTATCTGAAATCTAAATGAGTGAAATCGTCATTTGTAAAGTTATTATCATAGAGTACTTTGTTATGTCACTGTCAGGTATAGCATGGCATTGCATTTTTATAAATGGCAATAATTTTAAAAGAAGTTCCTACTCTATATATATAGGTACTATGCATGAAGTTTGAATATAAAGTCCTTGGCGTTACATTATGTTTCGTCTGTATTCGATAAATAGCGTTTCGTAGGTCGGGAAATATCTCCAGTTTCGTAATAAAGTTCAAAACATAAGGTCATCAAGATTAAAAAACGTAACAAGAAACACAAATGAAATAGTTATTGTAATAACAGACACATTGACTCGTTACATTCTGGGTAACGTTATCAGGAACGATTAGATAACTGATAACGAAACTGTTGTTATTTTGGTTACGTTACTGATAAAATGACGTTATATTCATATATTTTGTCATTCATTTATTTATTTATCTAATCGTACATTAAAATATGTCGTCGTTATTCAAAGGAATAGTTTTTTTTTACACAAAAATGTTATGATTAATCAAACTAATCATATAATTACATTAGAATTATCATACCTATTTATATTATGATATGAATGTAACTTAGTATATAATGGGTACTTCGTAGTCTTCGTTCACATCACACGACTGCAATATAGAGTTTTTGTTTAATCCTTTTTAATGTGGACTCACTAAATTTCCTTCCCTTCAAAAAGTACTTTCCTAACAAAACCCAATACGTTTCAAATAATCCTCACCTAGTACGTAAGTTCGAGTAGTTTAGTCCTCACCTTAACCCCTCAATCACGCAACAAATCGACACGCCGTTTCAATTACAAGGCAATAATGTCGCGAGTCGGAGCGATCGGTCCGTATCCGGCGGATATCGCCCGTAACAACACGTCCGACTTCATACGGACCGATGTCTTTGCGACGACACTTTAATGTCACTCCCTATGCCCCTTAGACAATATAAATATAAACCTTAACCTCTTTAGTTTAAAGGTGTATTTACAGTGATGGGTGTATCAAAAAGTTTGACATCGGAAATCGCTTCCGCCGGATCAAATGTGAAAGAAAAGTGTTAACTAATTTTGATCGCTTTGATGGGATTGGGTGGTGTCAAGGGATTTGTGAGTTAATGATAAGTAGATAATTGTGGACTATTTTCGACGGGGTATTTTCGGGGGTTTTGGATAGGGTTGTGTTGAATAAAAAAATTGAAGTTGATTTTAAAAACTCCATTTTTTAAAATCAACTTCAATTTTTTTATTCGTTCATAAACATGGATACAATAAATGGGTAGTTTTTTCATGGCTTTAAGCGTGGTCACCAGGTAAAAAATAATTGTTAACTACAATTATTGAAATAAAATAAAAGGCAGGAGCAAGTAGAGCCACAAGTAAAATTGGTACAAAAATGAATTGAAGCCTCATAACATCAAAATAAAATGACAAGTCTCGTAGGCAAGAAGCCTCCAAACAAAAAACAAAGACACCAGAGGAACAGGTTCATACCTCATTCACGGAGGATAGCGTTTTTATTTTACTTCTCCCTTCTCACTCGTTTCAATGACGAGGGAAAGAGAAGGCAGATTATATCGTAGAATCTCCAGAATAGACCCCTGTTTGTGGTCGAAGCCTTACTGCCGAGAACATGGATCATTTTAAATTCACACGACTTCAAAATAAAATATTATTACTAAGATGATGTGATGATACAGAAGATTGATGTTATATCACAACGGAGATTTGTTTTCATTATGTCTGTTTGTAATTTAAATAACATTTTTTTATTAGAAATAATATGATAAGATCGAAAGGTGAAGGTTGCATTTTCTTTTTGAAATTGGAACAAACACATTGAGCAGAATAGGCATAGAATAGGTAATTTATCAGTTAGGCACGTTAAGCCGTCGGTCCCGGTTACTTTCTACGGATAGTAGTCGTTACATGAGCCATGTCAGAGGCCTTTGGCGGCTCAATAACTCTGACACCAGGATTGTTCAGGTTGACCATCCACTCGATGAAGAAGAAGTTTAAAATTAGAAGAAAAACATTTTTAGCGGCGACTAAAATCTCACTACACTACAAGCCACAGAGGCTCAGTCGTCTTTTTCTCTAAATATATCTCATACATTCAAAATTAGGCCTTCGATTAAACTGGACTGCTGCGCTCGGTTAGACTGTTGCAGACTATATTCCAGACCAGAAAGTCTTTAGACTGCTTTGATCGACGTCGTCTAACAACTTATGTTCAAACTTTTTGTGACAGGTGAACAAGAACAAGAACTACTCAGACCTTGTAAGTTAAAGATCTCAATGAACTATTAGTTGATTGTTCTGTCTGCTTGTTGCAGCCCCAGCGCTATGAAGCTGGAATGGACGGAGAGCGAGTCTGACTACGGGCTGGAGGAGGCCCCCTTCTACGAGGGCCCGCCGAGCATCCCGCCCCCGCCCAGGAAGCATGTCTCGTTCAGCCTGCGACTTGATCTGGTGAGAAACTTACACTTACTAGTAGATAAAACTAATGGTTTCTTTAGTTTAAGCGAACACTACTCATTTTAAATTGATACTACGTTTACGGATCCACTTCGCTTTTATTTTCCATTTTTATCTGACGTTATGACACCTTTACAGGAACCGTGATCACAGAGATTGAGATGTAAACGTCAAATAAGAATGTAAAACAAAAGCGAAGTGTATCCGTAAACGTGGTTTCAAAGATAAATCTAGATTAAACATTTGTATAAAGTTGTATAAAGCAACTTGCCGATGTTCGCGCAAAATACAATTGTTCGCGATGATTATGTTCGCTCTTCGCTCGCTCATGTATTTTTATTTACCGTAAGAAGTCAAGTTAAGAAATTTAAGTGAAAACCTAGGCTTAAGTCAACAATTAATACTATGATGATATTTATCATTGGGTAAGTAGTTATCTATTTTCTTAATCAATTAAAAATAATATAAAACTACAACTTCTATTAATGTCAGCGTAAAGATTTTCGTCGCTAATGAAGCAATAGTCGCCAACTTTAAAATTAAAACATTCCACATTAATACTCCGACTGGTTCCATTAAAGCTATAATTTCAACCCACTTACCCACAACCTACAAGATCTTCAATATTTACTAGAAATCTAGTAAAACCTTCATACATATACATACAGTATACAGGGTGGTTGTTAATATAGAAAGAAAGTTACGTTGGATAATGAAAACTTGCTTAGGAAATGTAATTTTAATAAGAGAAACTTATGCATTGAGAGGCTCTATAAAGAGGTCTAAGTTATCTATTTTGGCTATAATTATTGTATTTCATGTTAATTACTATTTAATGTACATTATTTACCTCTGTACAGCATCAGTTGAGACGTCTCCTATTGATGCATTATTTTTGCATTATCAGGCAAGATAGGGTAAGAATATCACATGCTTGTCACGTGGTGAAGACATTCAATTATTTTGATAATATGTACAGAATTATCACGTTTTCATGACAATCACTTGACAGTTAAGTGACTATGACAACTACTCATTCATTTTGATAGTACAGAGATGCAGCTATAAGAAGTAGGATGCAAAGCTTGTAAATCATTAAATTAGGTATACATACAAAATGCCATCCAATTCGTTCTTTAATTGTTAACATGTAAATAACTACCATACAAATCAAATTTTCAAATTATTATATTTTTCAAAAAATATCCCCTCACCCTGTATCTGTACACCAGTTTAGCTCTCAATGAATACAGTAGCTACGAGCTAATAACACAGTAAGTAACTCGTTCGTTACAAAGTAGAACTGACTCGCACACTTGTTTGTGCACTGGCACTGAAACTGGTATTTGAACAGAAACTAGGGCCAACAGGATAGACGCCGCGTATTTTTACACAACATACCAATTACACGGAATAAAACTGTAAAATAATATGTAATTTGAAGAGCTTTTTATAGATTCGCATTATGTAGATACAGACAGTAACTGCAAGACCAGTTTCTAATATGTAAATATAGAATAACTAGCAGTGTCCAGCTACTGTTCATATTAGAATTTTGGGATAAAAATAGACTTTAACCTTCTTCTTGTATATGGAGCTTATAACCTTTCTCTTAAATGTGGCTATCCCACACAAAAATAATTATTCATATCAGTCTAGTAGTTCCAGAAATTAGTTTTCTACATCCGATTAGATATTCCAGATTGATGCTCTCAAACAAATAAGTGTACACAGTGGATCTTCTTTGGCATCACGCTGTCGGGAATATAATGAACTCTCAATTTATATATAGATTAATTACAATTGATCTATTTGTTGCAATCGTTAGACCTTGTCGGAGGTCTTTAGGCGATCTAAAACTCCGTCAGAGTTAGCAAACCTCCTCGAACTTTCTTACTTCATTAAAGCAAACCTAAGAATATTACTACATCTTCCTTGGTTGACAATATTGTCATCCGAGTATGTGTGGTGTACCATAGAGTACCATACGCCGAGTAACGCGGTTAGTCCACCCTCCGGATGTGCGCACGCGCACCCAAGCGTGCCGTCTTCCACACTGCTTTTTGTTTTATTTTGTCAACTTATTACAGTGCTTTTTGTTTTGTGACATTATTTTAAAAAATTGAGAAGGACTTAGCCTTGCCTAATTTCGTTTTTCTTACCGTTTTTGATTTTCTTGTTTTTCTTCACTGACAGTTTATTCAATCGATTTTCTTGCTAAAATGAAATACATATTCTAATCTCTTCACGATACTTTTATCCTAAGTGAGATACAAGCCCTAGGACATTACAGTTACTTTACTGTTTTAACGAAGTAAACTTATGTCATAGTAATACAATTGCG
The DNA here is from genome assembly GCA_963082685.1 of Cyclophora albipunctata. Classification (NCBI taxonomy): domain Eukaryota; kingdom Metazoa; phylum Arthropoda; class Insecta; order Lepidoptera; family Geometridae; genus Cyclophora; species Cyclophora albipunctata. Next base: position 2,335,428 of record OY720129.1, on the reverse strand, counting down.
AGCTTTCACGAAAACCCTATGCGTTACAAAACCGATAGATAATTAAAACAATCTATAATAAAACACTTTTCCAAATTGTTATTTTCGTTTGTTATAATTTCTTGTCTCCAAGTTCACGTTTAAAGAAAACAAAATGTAGAGACAACAAACAAGAGTTCTTATTTCAAAGTTCCCACTCTTTTTAACTTTTTTATTTTTAAACTTGTCCGTGACACTGACGCTAAGATGTACTAATGAGTTTCGACATTAACTCAATTCCCCTAAAAAAGTGTTGATATGAGTACATAATGGTTTTTAAAACCTGTAATTATCTGTTATGTATGACTACTAAATAATTGTACTTATTTTTTTGGAAAAATATTAAAAAATATTTGTTTAATTTGTTTACCTAATGATTTTTATTGTCTGTTTTATCCGTCTGAAAGAAAAAGTAATATTGTTGTTTTTTTTGCTAAAGATTGATAGCAAAATTATTATTCTTTAAAGTAAAAATCAACAAAAACTTTCGTTTAAAAGTTATATTTGTCTATTACTATTTTTTTAAGAACTATTTTTTTAACTGTTACTATTTTATCATCTATTACTATTAAGTACTATCGAGGAAGGCGATCCTTTTAGCGTGTCAAACAACAATAAATTAAGTCATAGACTAAATTATTTCGTTAAAAACGTATAGAAAGGGTCGTTAATCGCTAGAGGGTGTAATAGACAAGGGTAATAGATTCCCGACGACAATTATGACAAGTCGCTTATTAATTATGACTTCCCTGTGATTGATTTAGTTCTGTAGACTGTATTATTATTCATTTGTCTACGGAAATTAGTAATTGTAATAATAAATACTATAAATAAATATCTGTCAAGGTTTTATCATTAATTTATCTTAAGTTTAAGTGAACACTACTTATTTTGACTTGAAACTACGTTTACAGATACCCTTCGCTTTTATTTTACATTTTTAACTGACTTTTGACTTTTTGAAAAAAGTAAATATATCGCACATACCGCCAAATACATTTTGTTGGATAAGGAACGTATACGGATAAGGAACGTAACGATACGATTTACGCAAAAAGAGCTAACTGGGCATCTTACTGAAGATATCAGTACAGTGAGGAGGATTAGGCGTAATAACCAAGCTTGCCTACTGCGGCTAGTGAGTCAGTATAAAAGGAAAATAAATAATAATGCTCATAGTAAATTGTACCCGGGTGCGCGGGTACCCGGGTGGAAATTAGCCGGGTCACTCGAGCGGATCTCATTAGCTGGCTCCTTATTTCCGTCCACTATAATTAAAAGAACACCGATCACATCCGGTGCAATAGATAATATTTGTTATTAAAATAAAATATTGTATGAAATAAATACTTTTTCCTTATGTGAGACAAGGTTTTTGCCCTACAGTGTTGTCACAATATATTTTCTTACAGGATGTTTTTCACTCTTATGAGAACTAAAATGAACTGAAAAAAATGAAACTTATTTGGAATAGATACTTTTGTTGATTATGCGAGCATTGATCTTTATAAAGATGTATTAGCAACGCCGCGCGGTTTTACCTGCGTTGTGATCTTCCCGTATGAATTTCTGGATGAAAAACTACTATATATACCTAAATATTCTTCCAAAAAAATATTCCCGTGAATGTGGCTATTCATTACAAAAGGAATTATTCAAATCGGATTGGTATTTTTTTGGAAAAGGCGCGTTCAATGAAACAAAAAAACGAAAAATCAAATTCATCAGTTTTATTATATTAGTATGTATAGACATATAAGTAAATAGATTAAGTATAAGTTTAGGTTATGTGAGTGTCACGGGAAAATCTTGCTCTATTGTGATCACTACTTGACATAACAAATCATTTATATAACCCTTACATCGCCTGTGTGGTCGTTCTGACCCTTCACCTTCCCAAAAAGTAAATCCTCATAGTAGTTGCAAGAAGTCAAATTCTAGTTATAAAATGAAACTGAACATTAGCGTTGGTTCCAAAAGCCGATAAGAGTAATGTTTCACCTCTGTTTTCTAAATAAACCTTTCACATACACACATAAAATGTTCTTTATAATCCAATGTAACGGCTAGGAACGATGGAATTATAGTTTTTAAGAATTAAAACCGTTTTATTTTATATTTTGATGTTTTTATAGTTACGTGATATTGTAAAATTAGGTACACTTTCACAATATTATTGGGAATACAAATCTTTTTCGAACATTTGATTAAATATATTACCTTCAATATCATTGACCTATTAATTCATTTCATTTCGTGGTTATGACATTTCTAACCTTATGACAGTTTTGATACAAGAATAATATGACATATATATGACAATCTGTGAATATATTCTAGACTAGCAGCGCCCCGCGGTTTTACCCGCGTTGTGTCCATTCCTGTGGGAATTTCGGGATGAAAAATAGCCTATATTACTCGTGGATAATGTAGCTTTCGAATGGTGTAAGAATTTTTAAAAACGGTCCAGTAGTTTTTGAGGCTATTCATTACAACCTAACAAACAAAGTTTTCCTCTTTATAAAATTAGTTTAGACTAACAGCACACCGCGATTTTACCCGCGTGACCTTCCGTTAAATGTGGCTATACATTACAAAAAGAATTATTCAAATAGGATTGGTAGTCTGTGATCAGCGCTTACCAATAAACAAAGTTAGGTAAACTTAACCTCTTTATAATACTAGTACAGAAGTATAGATAATACAAAAATTAAGTAGTCTATCTTCACTTCTTATAGAAACTCATAAATAACTAATTTTACCACACTACAATCCCCATACATCTTGACTAAACCTCAGAATCTATTACGTATCCATTTAATTTATTAATACGTGATATATTCCCAGTGTTTCACTCAGAGAATACTGAATAAATCAATGGCAGCGAGAAAAAGTAGCAACACCATGATATATTGTGACATGTCTGAACCGCCGCGTATATTGTGAGTGAACCACAGATTAAAACCGACAAATAGACAATTAACTACGCTCGTTTGTTATACGCGAGCTTTTTAAAGAAACTCTGTAGTTTATGGTAGATGTCGGAATAGAAAAGGGCACTGTAGAACGCTTTGTAGTTTAAAAAAAGATTCCGATGAATTGAGAACCTCTTTGCTCTATCCTCCTCACTGTACTGATATCTTCGGTGAAATTAGAAGCCTTTGCCCAGTTTTGGTACATTACAGTACTTTACAGTACATTACCAATGCTTTGCTCTGTTTTATTGAATTCAGTTTTAAATGTATTTACTTAGATGATATATTATTTTGTAATATGCCTATCACATATTATTTATATGACGCATATATTTTATATGACTATCGCATATTCTACTATCGCATATTATTCAATGTTTTATCAAACTTCATTTTTCCTTATTCGTTACAAATTGGTGGAAGTCAGACATTAAAGTTAAGTGCGGTTTCTAATATAACTTTGTGAAGTTAACCCTTGAACGCCCGAGGCGCGGCACGAGACCCGACGCGCCCAACTGGTGGAACAAACAATCACGACACTCGAATTATATTGTCATAATCTCTCCCCTCTTCACGGTCTTTGAATAACCGTTGGACCCTTCTCTCGTATAATATTACAAATTCCACTAATTGTCACATAACTATCCATAAAAAAATGTTAATTAACTTAAACCATGTTATGATTTTTTGTTGAACAATTTACAATGCGGCTTAGTGTTCAAGATCAAGAGACAATGAAACAACAATATGCTAAAATCCCACATGATTCAAATTCTATTATTGAATTAATGAAACTGACAGACAGTGTAAAAGTATACAGAATCTCAGAAAACAAAGTGTCAAAATTACCCACATCATTTAACATCCACTAGATTAAAACGGTATTTAAACTAAAAACAAACTCGGAGAGCGTTTATCAATCGTCAGTGAGAGTAATAAGAGGTGTAAGTGAATTGGGATCGTGCCCCTCGATACTGATAATCACGTGCCAAGACTTAGTAGGGTGAGCGCGACCCCACACTTAGCGGGCCGAAAATACCCCGTAGTTGTTTACGGGTTAATCACTCCCAGTTCACTGGGTAGGGAATTAATTATTCTGCCACAAGTATTATATTACGGATTTGTCAAACTACGAGTATACATAGATTTAGGAGTTGCGGCTTATTTGTTTTTATTGAGCGTTACCCCTTTCTCTGGAATTGGTTTCAAGTTTCATGTAACGGGGCTAAAGTTATTGATGAAATAGACCACCCTTGGAGTAGTAAAAATTACTTTTTAAAATAATTCCATGTTTAAAATATCTAGACTTCTGCTTTTTTATTGTTTTCTAATTATATGTTCTGTACAAATTTGTTAAAGTATTACAATTAGGATACTTAGGTAGTACCGCACGCCTCTACTCTACGTTTAATATTATATAATTATTACTACCCGCGTTGTACCCGTTCCTGCGGGAATTTCAGGATAATATGTGTTATTCTGATGTATAACCTATATAACTGTAAAGTTTCATCCATATCCGTTCAGTAGTATTTGCGTGAAAGAGTAACAAACATACACATATACCTATCCTCTCAAACTTTCGCATTTATAATATTAGTAGGATAAAAATAGATACCAAATTCTTTGTCTGTCCGCCATTTTGAGTACTATTCTATAGGCTCTACGTAAAAAAAAACACCGGCGAGGATATAAAGAGCCGATATTTAATTCAAAAAGTGTATGTACACTTCCGTCGACTCCTTGAACATGCATCGCTTAAAAATATTCAACCGAGAACAATACTTGAAACGGCTCACATTACATTATCTTATTTCTATTTATCTTTCGTACTATTTCGTAGAATAAAATTGTCGTTTTGAATAGAGAATCAAGGTTTCAACTTATTATATGCACAATGGCGACTGGTATTGTGATTTTTCTGTGTAAATTGAATGTTGTGTCGATAAAATTATGTTTATTGTACTTTATTTGAGTGTTTAAAGGTAATTCGTATTTTATTTGTTTTTAAAACTCGTAAATGTGTGTATTATTCACATAAACAGATGATGAGTTGCGATATTGCCTTTCGAATGATGTTTTGGGTAGCGTTGAATACAATTTATTGATGAATGAACAAGTCATACCTTACAATCGGCGCTAGGGTATGTAATAAGATAAATTAGTTGTATGACCCTTCTCAATTGGGTCTCGTAACCCTTGGCACGGCTCCTAATCTCAAAACATATCAATATTGTCCAATAAAAATGTCAAAATCGAATCAGCGCCCCCTCGGCACAATCACGGACAATGTGTCCAGAGATCCATGCGGTATAGTACCACTCATGAGGAAAAATAGATACTAACCAAACTTATTTTGTGTTCAGGTTTCTTAGGTTTAACCGAACATTACTCATGTTGATTTGAAACTAAGTTTACGGACATACTTTTGTCAATAGTATTTAAACTTTTCAGCAATTATAGCATCGGTTAGTGTCCCGCGGTTTTACCCGCGTTGTGCCCGTTCCCGTGGGAATTTCGGGAATTTTTATACATATAAACCTTCCTTTGAATCACTCTATCTATTTAAAAAAACCGCGTCATAATCACCACAGACTTTATGTCAATTAATGTTCTGAAAAATGAGTTTCAATAAGCTCCTTTCAGTTGTACCTCTGTAACAAATACATTATCTAGTGTAAAATAAAGAATCTATTATCTAGACTAGACAAGAACAAATCACTTAATATCGCATACCTATATTTCATTCGTCAACACGATATTTCCTCATAAATTGTAACACGTTACAAACATCACATATCAACGACTTATAAGCTTGCAAAATATCGGAATCTTGTTATCGGTGGGCTACTAATTGGGGCATTGTTTTGCGTCTATTTTTGTATTAGCAGGTTTAACAAGGTGTTTGTTTACAGAAAATGTCCTACTTTTAAGTTGCATTAGGTTAAATATAACATTTTTCTTCTATTAAAAGTTTATCGTACATATTAAGTGAAACTGAAGTGTATGTAAAGTTGTTTGATTATGTTTACTTTTCACGCGATAATAACTGGTTATGTTAGCAACACAACGCAACCATTTTTAGGTGAAAATCTCACCTAAAAATGGTTGATGTTTTTCAACTTACTCGACTATATCTAACCTATTTTGTTTTAGAAAATGTTGTAGTGTACAGAGAATTGATACATTATTAATACTCAGTATAGTACTTATTAGGTAATTAGTTACAATATTAAGACACGGTATCTTTCTTTTAGTATTAATCTTCTGTGACCACGGTTCCTGTAAAGGATCCGAAACGTCAGATAAAAATGTAAAATAAAAGCGAAGTGGATCCGTAAACGTAATTTCAATTCAAAATTAGTAGTAGTCGCTTAAACTTAAGAAACTAAGATATCTTTATTAGGTACTAGCAGCGCGCCGCGGTTTTACCCGCGTTGTACCCGTTCCCGTGGGAATTTCGGGAATTTTTATACATATAAACCTTCCTCTTGAATCACTCTACCTATTACAAAAAACCGCATCAAAATCCGTTGCGTAATTTTAAAGATTTAAGCATACAGACAAACAAACAGACAAAAGTAGCGACTTTGTTTTATACTATGTAGTGATTTTAAATACATCAAGATAAAACTTAGTCGAAAACTTAGATACCACATTTGAATGATATTACCATGGACCAACATATATTACCAAGTTAAAAATAACCTTTTGTATAAATATTTATAAACATTAAAACAAGATGAGCGCGAAAGTTACATACGCTGCCATGTTGAATAAATATTATAAATAAATTAGTATTTTAAATAAAACGTGGCAGAACACGCTGTTTTTAGGGTTCCGTACCCAAAGGGTAAAAATGGGACCCTAATACTGAGACTTCGCTGTCCGTCTGTCTATCCGTCCGTCTGTCATTAGGCTGTATCTCAAGAACGGTGATAGCTAGACAGTTGAAATTTTCACAGTTTTTTTGATAATGGTCCTGGATTAGAATAGTAGAATTTGAGTCTATCGCGGACAGACAGACAGACGAGGCCGGGAACTTTCTTTTATAATATGTAGTGATTAAGACCAATGACCTAAACCGCAAAATATATGTATATTACCACGATTTTCAGATTACTAGATACACTCCAAGATCCTAACTGAAGTATGTACTTAATTTGTGCACCTTTATTCACTTTGACCTCTGTTCCTCAGTGCGATGAAGGCGGCGGCGCGGCGGAGGGCATCAAGAGTGAGCCCCCGGAGGCGGAGGAGCCCCGCGCCATGCAGAAGGTGCCCTCGCTGTCGGACCTCTCCGATCCTGAGGCCTCGCTAGGTAAGTCCAGAATCTAGAATTTATGGACTAGAAATGAATTTGTCTATGGAAAGTTGTCCAAATTTGTTCGTAATAATATAATATTTTGTTCATTATATAAGTTACATATTCAAAAAAAAATCACATGAATTGATTACCTTCTCTGAGATGTGTGCGTAGTTAGGTACATACACATGCCGTATCCTAAATGCTAAATGCAAATAAGACCTGAAAACCAAACTTTTCAGATCGTTATATTGTGATTTTCATAGATTAATAGGATAATTATAACACACGTGAAAAACACGATATTTAGTCATTTCAACTGCTTTGCATCAGTCGTCAAAAATTACAATTGCCATTCGAAAAGCATCTTGTACAAAGCTTTCAATGCCAACAAAGACAATTGCCAAAGCTCAATCGAAGCCAACTCTTATCACGCACTCCGATATCAACCGCTTCACACAATCGCAATGCTTTCATAACTTCACGTGTAACAAGTTGCAAGCAAACCTCTTGTTTTTGCCCGTTTCACGTGCGTTCCGATTCACGTGTACTCATACATACTCGTATATTGTATCAACGTCAACTGTTTTACAAGTCATATGAGCGTTATATTATTGTCTCGAATCGGCGAAGGTCAGATGTGACCCGCGCAGGATGCTTGTCTCCGGATCCGGGTGAGCTATCCTGTCTTGTAACTAAGGACTATCGTAGACTATAGTCTAGTTTAGACAGTTTAATATAGTTCGAGTCACGTCTGTCTTTAGTCAGTCTCACTACAGTTGTCGTCGGTGCTATTCTTTGTCATACAAACAAAAACTTTGAAATGCGAAAGTATTAAAGACGTCTTGGATCTTATTCATAAATGCTTATGACCATGGTTTGTCCCTTTCCGACAAACTCTATTTTCCGAAGAGTAAAAAAGACAAAACATTTCACAACAGTGTTTTTGTTTTATATAGTTTTTGGATAAGGCAGCTAGTCTATGTGTGCACTCTTTCATAGTTTTCATAGACTACAAAACAGTACATAGACTGTCAGGACTAAGGTCTGCGCAGGCTCTAACCTCAGGGTAGAGCTAGCCTATGATGTTGCTAGGTATAAAATAAGAAGGATCGTTTTGTTGTCCTAGGTATGATAAGAGCTCATAATTCTTAAGCATACTTTAAACACTCACTGAGAATAACAGAGAACAGAGAAGATATGTAGTATTTAAAAAATATATATTAAGAAAAAATATTTACCTATCTATCATTCCTGTTAATCATAATCAAATCATACATCTATCAATAACCAATTAATTTGATTATTCGATTATATTCCAACGGTGTGACGACCGGGGCCTAGAGCTATTAACAAATAGGTGATGCTGATGGAATAATACGACGCATCCTTATTAGGACGGTGCAGTTTCATACTGTTTCATAACCCACTTCGCATACACAGGTTTATGTGTCGTATTGATGTCGAATAACAGATCCTAGGACATATTGCAAGCTCTTTATGTTTCGATCTGTCTGTAAAGGAATCTTACACCCGTACTCTCAAGTCAAATGCTTTCTTGGTAGAGATTTAATGAGTGATTTTGATTTGGAATGTATGAAAAAATACGTCAAATGGTTAAATGTCAATTAATGGACGCCTCTCAGTGCGGAAGTTATTAAGTGAGTGTACACGCCTTGAGCTGGCAAGTTCAAAAGAACGCTAACCTTTAAAAACCTTTAAAAATGAGGTACTGCCAGGTACCTGTCTATATACCAGGTCCGAGTCATGTACCAGGTCCATGTCATGTACAATTCCAGGTCCGTGTCATGTACCAGGTCCGTGTCATGTACCAGGTCCATGTAATGTGCCAGGTCCATGACCTCATTTACTGCACTATTACGAAACTGTTGACGACCACTGACTGAATGAACGTATTCTTTGTAACGTACGGAAATAAACGACCTTTAACTATTAACGTGCAAGACTTACGTGATCTAATGGCTTCCCGAAATGATTTTTATTAGAGGTTTTCAGAGATGACTTTTAAATGTATTTTGTAAGTGGTGATAATCCACAGTTTGTGATATGTCTTTGTACTAGATTACGAAACAGAACCACCGTTTTTTGAAGTTGGTTGATAACATAACAAAACATTATCTATACTAATATTATAAAGAGGTAAAATTTGTTTTGTTTGTTTGTATGTTCGAGGTAATCTCAGGAATTAACAGTCTGATTTCAATAATTCTTTTTGTAATAGATAGCCACATTCAACGGGAAGGTTATAGGCTATTTTTGATCCCAAAATTCCCACGGGAACGGGTGCAACGCGGGTAAAACCGCGGGGCGCTGCTAGTATATTATATCAACACTGTTTCTTAACTTTATTTAACTGCGGACGAACTTACGAACGAAAGAGTTATTTAAATAGGTTCTAGATCTTTTATACCTAAGTTTTTTATGACTGAAACTGAAAACAGATCCATTAATAATGATTTGGAGCCTTAACCTTGGACTTTCCAGAGTCCATTGTGACTGAGTTATTGGGTCTACTAAATTGATCCTATATGCACAAAATATGGTCATTATTTTAGGTTGCTATTCATTAAAAGTCCTAACTAACAAAAAGGTCTCTGTCCTGGATTACCCCGGGTGTCCCGAGGGTGGTCTGAAAGATCATACGGGCGTATTGTTCTAGCTCTGATTGCGAGCTGGTCGTGGGAAACCCTCTATGTATGCTGATGATACTTAAAGCTTTAATATTTTCGAATCAAACTCATGGCGCACATGGGCAATCGTGACAAGTGTGACCGTTTGCAATATGAATATAACGTTTTTTATACGTACGAATATATTATATACTGTACATATAACGTATTTTCTTTTCTTCCGTCTATCTATTTATTCCGGCTAATCTCTGAAACGACTGGACCGATTTTGACGTGATTTTTACTGTCAGGTAGCTGATGTAATGGAGTAACTTAGAGTATGATTTTGTTAATTCCACGCGGAGTTGCGGGCGCAGCGAGTCTTTAATATAGTTTACTTTCAATACGTCTCCCTGAAAGTATCATCTACACGTTCATTACGCAAAACATATTGAAATTTGAGTCAATCCCAAACTTTACAGTTGGTTGACATATTTAAATTTCCAAATATCTATTCATTTATTTAAATAAAACAATTTGAAATTACAATGGGAAAAGTTTAACGTATTTTATCACGTTTTACGATATCACGTAAATATAGGATTTAGTAGCTGACCCCGCGGGTTCAGCCGCAGCGTACTCGTGTAATTTCAGGAGCATATGACCCTCTAATGTCTAATCTATATGTCGGGTAACATGCGATAATCATCCTACTTCTGATGTCGGGTAACCTCGATAATCATCCTACTTCTGATGTCGGCCGAACACAGCGATATTTACCCCATTTCTGATATTGGGGACATGTCACATCAGGATAAGCACGAGCATTATAATGTCACATCAGATATCTTAGGATTCTTAGGTCTTGATCTTGAAATAATAACTCACAGGACTTCATTACAATGACATTGCTTGTATTTTACACACGATCATCATGGATTACAGATTACAGTTAGGATACGTCTAGATTCAATTAATTGATGGAACCTAAACGACCTCCCTACTCCCCATAGCCGTCCTGTCCACGCCATAGAATCTTTTCCTAATCCTATACTCGATTCGCAATACGATCGTGATGTCGTCAACCCATCCTTCCTCCAATCTACGTTCCAATGTAATCGCCATCCAACCATCTCCATTCGTCCCCTCACGTCTAATGTACGCCATCTTTACTTATCATAGACTCCCTCACTCACTCACTGCCGCAGACTACCAAACCAGCTCACATCCCTCTATCGAACAACTGTCATCTGTCACAGTGCGTAACACCACCGACTTAACATAGTCTATTCTCATACCACAGACTACACCACGAAGGTAGAACTCACGTCACGGAATAACAACACTACCGATTCCATCAGTCAACTGAATTTACAAACTACTCTTTAACTTCTATAGCTTGATTATACGTCCATCTCCGACACGGCCATCCTGCTAGCACACGTCCTCGTGTGTTATTCTGTAACAATAAAAACATAGCACAGTACATACCGTTCGGCTACTCCTGACACTCAACTTTAGTACTAACTCAACTTTGAGAAGGTAAATTGAAATAAACTTCTCGGCAAAACTATTGTTTTCTTTTGACTTAAAAAAAGACTTACAAAGAAAGAACAGAAAAAAAAACACTTTAAAGAAGTTACAATAACCGAAGAAAATGCTAGAGCAGCAAAGTACCACTTTCAATCACTATTTACAATCATTAAAGCAACCCCGTGATCCTTAAGCATACGGCAGGAATCTTATTCGTGGCCTGTGGCTTTTCACTAAGCCCCTCCATCGAACCTCATGTTCGTTTCCTTGCATTCCACGAATGCCGATTCCCTCGGAATCTATGGTCTCTACCAGACCCGACCTCCACCAGAGCCACCCGCTACCGCGCATCCACGGTCTACTCAAAGCAGATACCGACTTCTAACGGACTACGGCTACGAAATGGTCACTGGTATTGTCTGACCAGCCGAACTAAGATTCCCCACCATCCTCCCCAGATTCAGTCTCTTCTACCTCAAGTGGTACTTCGCCCTCGGGCATCCGTCTTAACCTATCATGCGCGTACTCGTAAGTACGTTTAGAGTTCAAAGCTTTCAACGTGTAACGATCACCATCGTTCGGTCACTCCTGACCTAATTAACTACTTCAACGAAAGACTTAGTAAAGCTCAAACTATTATTCTTTTCCAATCAACAATTTTAACTATCTCAATATTCATGATCACATTGCTTATCTAAACATTAGAACTAGAACATCGTCAGGCGCAAATACCCATTAAAATTAAATTAATCTCAAATCAAAGTAAAAGTCAAGTGTGTGTGTCTCTATTGTCCGGCTATCCCCGTAGCCCTAATACGCAGTCATCCCTGTGACTGGCCGTGATCATCCCAGTGATCACCCATGACCCTGATCATCCCCGCGATCAGTCACTCTCGTGATCATCCCAGTGATCACCCATGACCCTGATCATCCCTGTGATCAGTCACTCCCGTGATCATCCCAGTGATCACCCATAGCCCTGATCATCCCTGTGATCAGCCACTCCCGTGATCATCCCAGCGATCACGCCTAGCCCTGATCATCCCTGTGATCAGCCGCTCCTGTGGTCATCCCAGTGACCACCCGTGATCATCCCTGTGACCACCCGTGATCATCCCTGTGACCACCCAGACTCAAGAGGACACGCACAACTAGTTACCACACAGTCAAAAGTGACTACAGTTCATCCTCACAAGGCTCAGAATCACTAACAATGGGTACTTGCCCTTCAGGCATTTTCCTATACCAGTCAATGACACTATATTGTGTACTCGTTTTCCTCTAAACCTCGCGGCTATAGTAGTTTGCACTCGCTCGGTCAACCTGACTATTAAGAAGCTTGTTCTTCCTTAAAATTCTTGATTTCAATCAAAAGTTAATTACAATTATTATCAATCGGGAATCATCAATGCTATGTAACACATGAATACTAGGTACCACGTCATTTTCAACTTTAACTTCAATAGACTATTAATCTCAAATGCACATTACAATATGAGCCATGAGTAAGTAACAGTAAGCTTGTCTAGTCACGTCTAGTCACGGCAACCAGCCGACGAGCAATCACATTGCTCAACAACACACGGTCTCAGCAGACCACTCCCCAGTACGGTCAATCCAGACCACGACCATCGCCGAGTTCGAACATTGAACTCAATAAGTCACATAGTCACATAGAAACTCTTACTCATATTCTCATATTTTACAACGGGATAAACATCCAAAATACTTTCAATAAGCTTTCTACTTTATCAAGTGGTACGAAGATTCACTACAAAACTCTCAATGTTAACTGACTCAAATATCACAAAATAGCTCACCGGATATTTCCCAACTAAGATACTTCAATACGCCAATACATGTCAAACATTACCGCAATACATCACCAATTTAACATCCAATGTGAATTCGTCGTGATAGATTCTTGAATAATTCGGCATACCGCAATCCCTCATATTCCTCAGGTAACAGGATTGAGAAGAGAACCACGTTCTACCCTGAACGAGGTTTATCAATGCTCACAATAATTACCAGCATTGCACCAACATGAAAATAAGAAAACATATTAGAACATATCACATTACGTACAAGATTACACTTGACTCTTTCGGAAGCTCATAATTACCTTCTTAACTCCACAATAGCGTAGAAAACTAACTAACTATACTCACAGAACATTCCAAGTTTTATAACCAATTGCAAAATAAACATTACGTAAAGCGCATGACAGTAGCGCTTTTGGCGGGATTATGATTCAGACATATCTCCGAATACTACGAGCTTCATAATCCAGGGGAAGGTACATGAATTTCAATCTCGTCGTCGTCGTCGTCGTCGTCGCCGTCGATAACATGCACTAACGAGCTCAGCTTGCAGCTCCCAATATTCTTTCATCTTATCATAAACCTAGCTCCGTGGTTAATCTTGAACTCCATCCATGGCGATATGATATTCAGCACGATCTTTTTTTCATTCTCTGCTAGATGCACGGTGGGCAATAGCGATCTTGATCATTCTCTGCTGAACGCTCGGTGGGCAATAGCGATCTTGATCCCACTTCTGATGTCGGGTAACATGCGATAATCATCCTACTTCTGATGTCGGGTAACCTCGATAATCATCCTACTTCTGATGTCGGCCGAACACAGCGATATTTACCCCATTTCTGATATTGGGGACATGTCACATCAGGATAAGCACGAGCATTATAATGTCACATCAGATATCTTAGGATTCTTAGGTCTTGATCTTGAAATAATAACTCACAGGACTTCATTACAATGACATTGCTTGTATTTTACACACGATCATCATGGATTACAGATTACAGTTAGGATACGTCTAGATTCAATTAATTGATGGAACCTAAACGACCTCCCTACTCCCCATAGCCGTCCTGTCCACGCCATAGAATCTTTTCCTAATCCTATACTCGATTCGCAATACGATCGTGATGTCGTCAACCCATCCTTCCTCCAATCTACGTTCCAATGTAATCGCCATCCAACCATCTCCATTCGTCCCCTCACGTCTAATGTACGCCATCTTTACTTATCATAGACTCCCTCACTCACTCACTGCCGCAGACTACCAAACCAGCTCACATCCCTCTATCGAACAACTGTCATCTGTCACAGTGCGTAACACCACCGACTTAACATAGTCTATTCTCATACCACAGACTACACCACGAAGGTAGAACTCACGTCACGGAATAACAACACTACCGATTCCATCAGTCAACTGAATTTACAAACTACTCTTTAACTTCTATAGCTTGATTATACGTCCATCTCCGACATATATATCTACTAACCGCGCCCCGCGGTATTACCCGCTTTGTATCCGTTCCCGCGGGAATTTCGGGGTAAAATATATGCCATGTGTTATTCTGATGTATCTGCACTATCTACACTAATATTATAAAGAGGAAAACTTTGTTTGTTTGGTTGTAATGAATAGGCTCAAAAACTACTGGACCGTTTTTAAAAATTCTTTCACCATTCGAAAGCTACATTATCCACAAGTAACATAGGCTATTTTTCATCCCGAAATTCCCACAGGAATGGACACAACGCGGGTAAAACCGCGGGGCGCTGCTAGTAACCTATATTACTGTAAAGTTTCATTCTTATCCGTCCAGAAGTTTTCTGTGAAAGAGTAACAAACATACATACATCCTCACAAACTTTCGTATCTATAATATTAGTGGGATATCAATATTTGTTAACGTTGGATCAGTGGTTAAAAGGTGACGGCGGGTTTGTGTGGCTGTTAACTTAACCTAACAACTTAATCCGAACGCCTCCAACGACGGGTGAAGCCGGCGGGCCCGGCGGGTTTGGTGTGTAGAGACCTTTAGATTAACGATTCCATCTTCTTCTTCTTCTTCATCGAGTGGATGGCCAACCTGACCAATCCTGGTGTTAGAGTTATTGAGCCGCCAAAGGCCTCTGACATGGCTCATGTAACGACTACTATCCGTAGAAAGTAATCGGGACCGACGGCATAACGTGCCCTCCGAAGCACAGAATCATCTTACTTTTCGAGCAGTCAGGTGATTCAGCCTGCAATGCCCTAACCAATCTGAGGAAAGTCTCACAAAGAGATTTTTGTGAGATCCCCACCGGGAATCGAACCCGGAACGGGTCGTGAGCCGGGCGCTCAAACCACAAGACCACGGAGGCTGTTAACGATTCGATTGAGCTAGTATACAAGCATCGTGCTTACATCATATCTAAAACTTCTTGTAATAAGTTCCAATCTAAACGCCTAGACTATAAAAAGCAGAGATTGATTTTTTTTTGTTTACACGCGCTAATCTCAGAATACCAATCCAATTGTATTAATTATTTTTGTGACGGATAGCCACATTCAACGGGAAGGTTAAGTGCTATTTTTATCCCAAAATAACCAAGGCAACGGGCACAACGTGGGTAAAACCGCGTGACGCTAGTAACCTATAAGTACAATCTGTATAAGTAAAACAGTACCATAGATAAGTACAGTGTATACAAGTAAACGTGTATAGATTGCGTTATTGAATGAACGAACACGTGGTTCCAAGCGACTTGAGCCCGTCTCGCAGCGTTTCAAGTAATAATTAGTATTTGTACAAACAGCGGAGCTGATTGTGTTCATACCACCCTGCGAGCTTTACTTTACATTGGAGTAAGGTTACAGAGCAATGTTGTACACAAAGGTTTTCAAGGAGAATGTATTTCAACGTGTCATTCATTCAATTATTCTGACCCCAGGATTGGTCAGGTTGACCTTCCACTCGATGAAGAAGAAGATTCATTCATAATATGTGGTATTACCTAAGATTTAACTGCCGCAGTCAGAGAATTCTATTAAATTGACTATTGACTAATTGACGTATAGACGTACATGTCAAAATCACTCATTAAATCTCTACTATGGAAGCATTTGAGTCTCTGAGTACGAGCGTAAGTTACTATGATATGTATGACCCAAACTGAGAGGTAACTGGACTTACAAATCACTACTCGTACACTACTACCACAGTCTACTACACTATCTTTCGTGGAAGAGGTCTCAAATTATATTTTGGTATTAAATTACTTCATACATAGAACTCAATAGAAAAAATAGCTCATTTAGTTCCATGTATTGATCTATAGAGCTTTATACCATAGAGCAATTATTCTATAGTTATATAGTTTATTCTATAGTCTACAGAATAAAAGCGTACGACTTCTACAAAATGTATATAAACAGAACATAATGAAAAGAAAGTCAATGAAATTCTTTCCATTAACAAACATCTATAAAATCCACTTGTCTATGACAACGCAGGATGTTGCAGTGTCCATTTCCCTTACAGCCTAATGTTGTTTAAAAAGGAGGATGTTGCCAGTTGCCAAAACTCCACACACACACACACATACAATGTTTACTCTTCGCTCATATTACATTACGATTCTCAGAAAACAATTATTATTTAACTATAAGTTTATAAACATTATGGTTTAGCTTCTTCGTAAGACATGAATGAATTTGATTATGTTACGGTATGAATGGACGTATACACTACACTGTACCGTGTTGGGACTCTGTTTCATTTATTTTATAAATAGATTTCACTGCGTCTTTAATGTTGGAGTAACATTTTAACGTTCCTATTAGTTTGGAAGCGGCTGTGGTACATGGACGGACTATGAATCTTAATTAGAAAAGGTATTAAAATATAAATGGTATCTTCGCAACTGACAGAAGAAGAATGGTTTGTCTTACTGTCACTTTTAAATATGGAACACTTTGGTACAGGCTGTGGGATATCACAAAGACAAACTAAGATTAGGAATAGACTATAATTGTCTATTGTAAACACATACAATATGAAACTTATTCGTATTTCAAATATTCACGACTCAAGCTTAATGTAAGTATGCAATATGGCTCAGCAACTCACCATAATAATATCAAATATTTACTTACAATACAGTTATTTCCCAAACTACATACAACAAAGTATCAAAAAATCCCATTAATAAGTATTTATTAACCAACTTTTACAGCGTAACTTTACACCATGGCGTGGTAAGCAGTTTTTTATGCTCAATCAAGTAGAAAACAGAGTTTCGTGTGTCACCTGACGTTAAAAAATGCTGGGGTAACTTAAACTCTATGGTAATAGTGTTAAGGTTGTGATTAGCTGCCTCTGGCTGTTCGTTTCATTGTCTTGGAGCAGTGCACATGTGAACGGAGACCATATTCGATCCACTTGCGTGTCATATCATCATATGGTAAATCGGTAATTAAGTTAGACAGATAATAATTCTTATTTGTTCGTGGGATTTACTTGCTATATATATTCTTGTTTGATATGTGTGTATGGGATTGACTTGCTTTGTTTTTTTCTAAAGACTTCATAGTTATTTAATATTATTCGTGTCAGTCTTCTGTGACCACGGTTCCTGTAAAGGAGCCCAAACGTCAGATAAAAATGTAAAATAAAAGCGAACTGTATCCGTAAACGTATTTTAAAAACTAAAATGATCAGTTACTTAAACTCATAATCATAAGTCCAATCATGAAACGAATAAATAATTTGAATTTTTAAGTTCAAGCGAGCACTACTCATTTTGAATTTGAAAAATGCAACAAAAATGAATTATTAAAACAGCACCGCAGATTGCGCTGAGAGAAATATTGTTTATTTGGAATTCATAAACATTATTCTCTCAATTTATACAAGACCAACGTGTAAATTATATTCAAGACCAAAAATATGTACAAACAACGAAGAAAATCTTTGCATGCACCATAGCAACAACAATGAACACATTAACTCATTCAACGCATTAATAAAACTATACCTACCTCTCAAAAGCTTCGCCAAGCTCAACTCGCAAACAAAGCTACAAACTATTTCTGTAAGTCGATTTCGTTGTTGACACAAGCATATTCACATAAATGCCTACCACATTGGCTCCGAATGCTCAAATGAACAAGTGTTCACACACACAGTTGAAAGTCTAACGTTGCATGTAGTTACGCACTCACACAGACGTAATTTCATTCATAAATGTAGCTACAACTGCTATTGAAGGCGGGGGCGAGTTGAAAGCTCCTAAAGAGTTATGTTCGCCTGGTACCGCGCGTTGACTAGTCGGCAGACATGTTGAGCTTTCTGTACAGTCTGTCATTGGTTCGGTTACTGGTTGATCAAACGAACGCTCCTTATAGGTTTAATACTAGTTTGAATTTCGATTCGTTTGGATATTGTAATCGAGAGAATTCGAACTTTAAACGAATATGACATTCGAACGGCACTTCATTAGTTTAGGATTTAATATTGTCGTTAGTCAATTGTTTTTTATACTTAAGAATTCAAATTTACAGACAAATAAAACCTTCTTTCTCCTTAATTCTGTAAACAAAGCATGTGATTCAACCTCCTCGAACCAATTCCAATAAAATAACTGTAATTCTTCCATAAGAATTTACGAAATTCACATAAATAAATCCAAGTGTTCTCTTAAGTTATTATTATGATATTTGAAAGGTTCAATCCATTTGATTCAGATCACGTGTTATATATTCTTTCTGCATCTTAATAGCTTCTTCGCACCTCACGGCATGAGACAGGACTCGCATACTAACGTACCAGACACCTCATAGGCCTATAAATATGATATTTTTACCGTCACTCATTGTAAATTACATAGACATAGCCTTTTGTTGAAGTTTATCACTTCAAAACCAGTTTCTTGAACAGAAATATCAATGGATGGATCTGTCAGGAGCTTACTTTTAAAGTTGTTGAAGTTTGATGTAGTGTTTTAAGATGTTTTAATAATAAAACTTTGGATGGAGTAGAAGTTCGCTGTGACATTTTTACTGATATAATAAAGCTTGATTTTGATTTTTGTTTTCTTTTTGTTTCTCTGAACGCGATTATCTTATAAACTACCTAATAATCCGATTTGAACGATGAACGATAATGGATACCTGCATTCAACGGGAGGTAATAGGCTATTTTTCATCACGAAATTACCACGGGAATCCGTTCAGTAGTTTTTGCGTGAAAGAGTAACAAACATACATAAGTACATTGTCACAAACTTTCGCATTTATAATATACTTGCAGCGCCCCGCGGTTTTCCCCGAGTTGTGTCCATTCCTGTGGGAATTTCGGTATGAAAAATAGCCTATGTTACTTGTGGATAATGTAGCTTTCGAATGATGAAAGAATTTTTAAAAACGGTCCAGTAGTTTTTAGCCTATTCATTTCAAACAAACAAAGTTTTCCTCTTTATAATATTAGTGTAGAAGTAGGATAGGATTATCTACATAAAATGCTCAAGTGTAAGTAAGTATGAATGCCATAAGTATGCCGCGGCATTAAAATGTTTGAAATTCAGGACTTCGAGCTCAAGTTATGAACACGCTACGAGATCCACAATGTATTCACAAAGAGCATCAAACCAAGCCTGAAGCCATCACGGAACTCAAATAATTAAGTTAAATATAAAGGCTAAACGCAATTCCAACATTTGCGTATTAACGCTGAATGCTAAGTATACATTTAGAGTGTAATTTCGGATTTTGTGTCTTAAAGTATGAATTATGAGAGTAATAAATCGGCTGCAGAGTCGTTATGATGTACAGAACCCATTTGAATCGATGCCAACTGCGGCTAATCACAATCTATGTACTTTGATAAAGCTAACACTGTATTTTGAGTGTGAACTTTCCGTATTTTCTAATTAAATTGAGGAATACATTGATTGATAATCTAGCTCGAATCTAGATACATATCTTAGTTCCTAGGTATTCATTTAGTAAAAGTCTAGTATTTTCTTGTCTATTTTTAAAATATTAATACCATGAGCGCATAAACAATCTAGTATGTATCTAAAAATACAGTTAATCTATTTAAAGTAAGTAAGTACTTACGGCCAATAATAAACCTAAACACAAAGCGGTTACCATTAAAATATTTCTACGCACGTAGGCGCATCACATTAACTGAAAACCTGGTAGATGTACCAGCCTTTAATGTAAACAAGCAAAACGAACAGAAAAGTTCTACTCACACATACATTTCATTCATTTACATTAGTACTATAGATATACGAAACGCAACATACACACAACTCAACCAGCGCCAGCGCACTGGTATAGTAGCGCCATCTGTGCTCGTGAAACTAAAACACTTTATGCTATCGGTTTCAATTTAGTTCGCTCAAGCGCCGCTAGGTGGGTATTGAATATTTCTGTTTTAGTTCAGCAGTTGGTCGCTAGATAGCGCTTGTGATGTATAATGCCCGAGTGCTCGTTATAAGTTTAAACTTTAATAATTAAATTATTTTTCTTAAACGAAATTTTTGAAAATAAAATATAATTTGTAAAGACTTTTAATAAAATGTGTGTTTTATTTTAACTTTAATATTATTAGCAAAGTAGTTATGCTATTTCTGGGATGTCGCTAAGGCAGGAAAGCGGTTTTGCAGTTTTGCTGTAAATGTCATAATTAGCTCAGATTGACCATAGTTAAACCAGACCTAGGACGATACAGTTAGCATTTAGCTTAATAGGTACTTAACTACGTATGTACCAACTTAGAATTATTCATACTCACCTAAGCACATACTTAAGACTTTTAAGACTCTTGGCATAATATTTTATGGTACATGTTCCCTATTAATTCGCAAGACCCTAGCAAGTCGCAAATAAAATATGTTAGTAGATTTATAAAATTAATATGTAGGTACCTACTATAACATTAAACATATTAAATGTATTCAATGTTTAATGAGGTGATTTATTAAATTGTTACAGATACGAAATAGAATCCTTAAAACTACTTAAATTAATCACAACCATTTTAGCCGATATTTATAATTTTAAACAGGAAACGTTTATCAATTAATTTATCTGCTATTTAAATTAATTGTGGCATAAAATATATTGATATTGGAACTAGAAAAAAAATGAAAACAAGCTTTGGTTTGCGGACCGTTGTTGTGTGGATGTGACGTCAGGAGGGGCGGGAGAGAGGGGGGCGAGGCGTGGGAACCACGCGGCAGGTGCGCTTGCGCCGGCCACTGATCCTTAACGCACACACCACACACAACCTGCGCACACACACACACTCACCCACCCCGCAGAGGTGTCCGTTATGTAAAGTTCCGCTTTTCCAACTTCTAAGATTATCTAACTCTAGCCATCCTTAAGGTATACCTACTTCTACCTAGCCTTAAAGAATAGTACTTTACAATATGTTCATCTCAAAAGATTTAAAATGTTGACTAATTTGTTCCTACCCAAAGAGAATTCATTCTACAGAAGAAACAGGTTTAATGATTTAAATTCACTCTTACCCCAAACCATGTAGGAGGCTTTTGGTGAAATATCATGACATTAATTGCCAAGAAAAAAAGGCATACATGTAGTCCTTAAACTATAGGTAGGTACTCTATATATCTATCAATATGGTCTATGCTAGGTTCTATGGTCTATGATCCGCAATTATCAAGATTTATGCGAGGAATTATTGATATATGGAAGCGGAGGTGTAATGAGTTATGAGTATGAGCATCGTTGGAGTAACCTTCGTTTTGCTTACCTTTTTTCCTAGCTTTAATAAATAACCTGAAAGTTTAAGATTTTAGCAAGTAATATTTCACTTTACTTATAGGTTTTGAAATAAGAAGCATTGTCGTGTCTTGGTAATAAAAAAACATAAAAAAATAACAGCCTACAACTTCAATACCTTAAAGAGACTAAGAAATAGTTGCCACTCTCGGAAAAAGAAAAAAATAAAAATACCAGTTAATTTTTCAACCTATTCAACCTTCTTGTTTCAAAACTACTTCGTTAAAACCTTCACAGTTCCAACCGTTTCACTAAACTTTTTAAAACCCCTTTTATAATTAGAACGTAAGTGAGTTACGGGCCGGCCCGGGGTCGATATTGAATCAAAGTTGAGCAAAATTCTTATTAGAACTGAAAGGGACATTTTTGTCCATTGATGTTGTCGGGTCACTCTAACAGGTAGGTCAGGTTTTACTTAGTTACGTGAACTCTACGTTATTTATTAATAGTCGGCGAAGGGTTGAACAAAAATATTCATTGTTGTGTAAAATTGAGCGAATTGCAAAAGTTAAATTGGTATTGAAATCGCCCTCAAGCTGATAAATATGCTCAATTTCAACGAGAACACAAATTGTATTACCAATATTTTTAAAACTTACTTACTTACTCAATTGAATTGACAATTAACCAATTGACATACATTTTCATGTCAAAAATCGTCCACTAATGTCAACTATTACATTATTTGACATCTCTAAGTACGGTAGTTAGTGTTTATCTTCATCTAAGTATTAAACCACGAAATTAAAACGGACTTTCATTATCATTGACACCAATGAAATAACTTGACACTGTTTATTCTGTATTACACCTCGTTCCTCGTAATTAAGAAGTGATTTAAACGATCGCGATATTACAAACCTCTAATTGCATGGGAAGTTCAATTTTCAGTCAGCATAGTGTAATTAAAACTTGTAGGAGAGGTAAAGAGTAAGACGGAACTAATAGATAAGTTGTTAATGAAAATAAACGTTGAAGATAATAATTATCTTAATATTAATTATTAATAAGATGTTTGTTAATATTTAAATAATAATTAGTGCTGAAAAAAGTTTGAAATTGGAATCGAAACGCCTGGTTTTTTTATATAAGTGGATATTCCGTGGTTTTTTAGTGGTGGAGTAGAATAAGGTCAGTTTTCTTCAGCTTACGCTCTCCCACCAGTACAAGTTAACATAAAATGGCAGTCTCAGATAACCCACCGTATAAAAAGCCCACCCTGTGATCTTCCGTTAGCTCTGTCTGTAACCAATGTTAACTTTTATATTAGACGAGCAATAGTAGAGGACTAAATCTGCAACTAATGTAAACTAGCTTTATTAAATATTCAATTTGATCTTCACGTAATTTCATAATTTAATTTGATCTTTACCGTTTGGTTTCGTCTACCTTTTCTAACCTCCTACAATTTTTATTGGTTAAGAACCCGCGGCGTGTTGGGGAGGCGTTCCCAAATAACATACAAACTTGATTAATATACTGTTAATGAGGTCTGTGAATGGTGCAATAGTAGGTTTAGAGTAGAGCTTCATTCAAAAGAAGATATTTAATTGAATATTTTGGTAACTGCTTAGAAGAAAACTATTAACACATCAAGACAGACATAAGAAAATGCAAAAATTGTGTCTTTCTACATAGTTTCTACTGGCCGCCCGAATAACTCTAAATAATTTGAATGACAATAGACACTTGGTACTACAGTCCTAAACTTACTGTTCCTATCGGTATATTTTCTTCTTGTCCATTCAATTCCGCTACTTTACGTCTATTTCGCTACAATACAGTTAATTTCACGATCTCTTGAACACTTTATTGTTTCATGAAATAGAGTACAGTTCAATTGTCAATCGACGGAAGTTGTTTGAACTAAGGAACAATACTTATTGATCATTCGATACGATTTTCTAAAATAACTTGAAATGCAATTAACACTTGCGACACTAGACTTAGTCCAGATTTTGACATGTATGAAAAACTACGTCAAATTATGAAGTGTTGATTGAATGAACGACCCTGATAGCGACAGTCTTCTTCTTCATCGAGTGGATGGTCAACCTGACCAATCCTGGTGTCAGAGTTATTGAGCCGCCAAAGGCCTTTCACATGGCTCATGTAACGACTACTATCCGTAGAAAGTAACCGGGACCGACGGCTTAACGTGCCCTCCGAAGCACGGAATCATCTTAATTTTCGGGCAATCAGGTGATCCCGAAAATCCCAAAAGATCCCGCTAAGCAAAAGCCTTTCTCCTCATTGATGATATTAGTACAATGAGTTTTAACTGTTATCACCATGGAGGTTGGTGATCCCAAACCCGGGAATTGAACCTCGAATTTGAAAAGGGCTATACGTAAAGATACAAAACCTACCTTATAAACTTTAAGATAGTTCGTCAAAATTCTAACAAGTCTAACTTCAGCTAAAACGGTTAGTTCGCGTGTCGTAGTCATGTTAACTGTAGCCGCTAAAAGCTTAGGTAATTGATTTAATTTGTACTCTAAACCGATTGCCAGTTAGCGATATTACTTACGTTTCTCATACGGGCGATTTGGCGTTGGTGTTGGTGGCTTAGCGGTAGACGCGAGTGGTGTTACAAGGGGTGACAAGTTCGATGCCTGGTTCGTCATCTTTATGTATTGGTTAGAATTGAAGTTAGGATGGATAATGATGAAATTATAAATGTAATATGAATACTAATTACTAAAACTATA
Source organism: Cyclophora albipunctata (assembly GCA_963082685.1). NCBI lineage: Eukaryota > Metazoa > Arthropoda > Insecta > Lepidoptera > Geometridae > Cyclophora > Cyclophora albipunctata. Next base: position 2,310,629 of record OY720129.1, on the reverse strand, counting down.
AAATTTATATGTACTATGAAGACCTGCCCTTTACATTGAAAATATTTCTAAAATAGGTGCCTACTTTTTCCAAAATACCACATTGTGAAGTTTTTAACTTCACATTCGCAACACGAGAATTCTTTCCCTTCCTTGCGTAGATCCCTAAAAGTAAAAAAAACATGCAAACTGCACTGCAAATGAACGCAACATGATAAAAATGTCATTCATATTTCAAGCATAACTGATACATCGCGTGACCATCCACCATAACTCAGTGAAGAAACATTCGAAATCATTGGACGAACAAAACCCTAATTACAGACAGACAGACATACCTACTGTCCTTCAAATTGTATGTATTTTTCGTAACAATAATCATAGATTTCGGATTGTAGCCGTGAACTAAATAGATATAAGTAAGGTATGTTTATTATTATTTTAATTCGGTTGGTTAAGTTTTTTCTGTTTATTGCATTAATTTCCAATGTATTTGATATTTTTCTGTTATTTACGTTATTAGATAAAAAGCATGGTTTGCAGTGAACTCTGCCAAAACTTTTAGCTGTGCATTACATGATGTAAAAACGCATAACCAAACCAATTTTATTAATTTTATCAACAAAAATTCTTCTAAGATTTCATAAAAATAGATTCCGTTTGATTAGTGTTATTTAACAAGAAGAGAGAGATATAAGTTCCTGATATAGATATACCTATATGTAAATGCATTTTTTTAGATAAATAATTGCTAATTGCTAATTTACAGAATGGCGAAACTCTTATAAAAAAATGCTTACACATTGCCACACATTTAAAACTTTAATTATGAAAAAACGTAGCCTCGTAATTGGACAAAAAATGTTAAGTAATTTTAATGCAAATTACTTGAATTATATACGAGTAGTACTCTTGTTTGACACTTATACTGTGGGAACGTGAGGCAGAGTATTATATATACTCGTACTGTTTGGTATTCTGTGTCCATCCTACAGGTCCTTTAGGGCAACTTATTTGAATCAGCTAGTTTGAATTATTACTTGCAGCTTTAGAACTCGCGCAAAGTCCAACGCTTGACTTTACCTTGACTTTTCCTGGACTTCTAACTTTACTTACTCTTATGTGTTTACTCTATCAATGACATATTTGGAAAAATTCGATTGAGAAGTATAAACATAAAAAAGAAAAAAACTGATAAAACTTTAGTGACGTGACTTCTAAAGGGCAGCGACCTTCCAAACTGAGGGTAAATAAATCTCGTAACACTGTCAAGAGGTCATTTATTTTCTTGTATTGCTAAATTGTCTTTAATTAATTCTAATTGAGAGTGCTTTGCGAGAAATTGTGCTTATTGCAAACGCCCGCATCGATACAACATCGGGGTAAAAATGACCCTCATGTCATCAAGTACCTACTTTAAATTCACACGAAAACAATTTTGAAACAGAGATCCGATATCCAATTCTGAGGAAACGTAAAGAACAAATAAAACGCTGTAACCAACTTCCGTCCTCTTTGCATTAACAAACTTACATTAAGAAACGTTACTCTGAACTTTCCCCAATAAAAGATACAGATTTATTTTAAATGACAACTGAAATGGACGAATAAAATGTTAAATTTACTAAGAAAAGCAGGTGTAGATGGACCGCAACCGCAGCCGCAACACCGCTCGTGTTACATTTCACTAACTAGAAATCCGGTGGCTGTTTTTCCGGGGTTCCCGCACATCCACAATGGCGGCCCTTCCGGCCAGGTTCCCGCCAAAACAGAAATAGCGCGGCCTAGTTGCGCGCGCGCGCCCGCGCCGTCTACGATCTGCATTTCCGGCCGGCTTGTCATTTTTTATGGGTTATGATTTTTAAAATCCGAAACTCATAATGTAACATGACGAGAGTAATTATAGTTTAACTGTACCGAATTTTCAGGATGTAGCGATTTTTATGTTAACGCGAGCGACATCCCGTCGTCATATGCGATTGTATTTATTGTTAAAGCTCCGTTTGTTTCGTTTCCTCACTTTTAGTAGTATCCTTATTGCTCCAATATCATATTGGCTTCTGGTTTCCTGATACTTAATTAAGTAATACATTTTATTGACACTTTGATTCCGTTATATCAATTCGTTATTTTATGAACTTCCCTCCAATTTGATTCTGGTAAGTGTAGAAAAGTTTAATTACTAAAGACATACTTTTTTATCCACGTGTTCATATTCAGTTCTATATTCAAGTTCATAAAATCATCTCTCTATTCCATCTATCGATATTGTATGACAAAACCAAGCCAACTCAAGCGTTAAAGACTATTTCGTATAATACTTATTAATAAACTACTAATACAGTTTACTGTTAATAAGGTTAAGTAGGTAATACACAAAAGTACAGTGAGTAAATAAAGAGCGAAGACAGGAGAAGGGCATTGAGGCAGGCAATAGGTTTGCATAAGCGGAGTTTTTGGAGCGGAAAGGAGCATGCGTTGCCTCACGTGCGCCGACCTTGACGTATGCGCGTGCGCCGACAGTACTGGCTGGTGGATACTGACAGATGACCTATTTCAGTTACCAATCAAGATTTGTTCCAAACTCAAATGTTTTTATTCAGTTTAGCCCCTAAAAGGGTATTTTGAACTGACTAACGCATTCGGTAGAACAGTGACGAGTGGGCTGAGGAGTGGTAATTTTTATTTAATACTTTTTAATACATTTTTATTCATTCTTTTTATTCCTACTTTAGTAATAGTTAATCCTTCAAGGCTTGCTTAGATATAAGATAGATTTGATCGTGCGTAAGTAAGAGACTCGAGATCCACACGAGTCCGTTGAAACCAAAGACCCCGAAAGTTGAATAATTTAATAGTTACTAGTAGTAGAGTTCAACAAAATTCGTGAGCTAACTAGGATTCATGAAGTTGCATCTTATGAAATCGCTCAAACGAAATGAAAGCCTAAATACAAAATCCTCTTTATCTCAAATATTAAACAGTTCAATTTGAATCATCATTAATTGTACCTAATATTAAATTAAAAAGTCGACAACAAAGATAGAAGTACCGTGTGTTCGACTAGATGCGACGCCACCGGAAGTGGCGGTTACGAAATTAATTCAGCTTTAATTAAATAACAACCGAGCGCGCCGTGCTCTCATCAAAATAGACGCTGAATACTACTGTAATGGTTCATTTTATACAGTAATGTCAACTACAATACCGCTACATAGTTTGGTTAAAGCTCAAGACACGTATGCGGGTGCGGGTCGGGTGCGTGCCGGTTGCGGGTCGCGTGACGTTGTATTCCTTGTGTTTGTATGAAAGGTTTCGAACTCGCAACAGGCCCACACTCGCACTATGTGTACTGATGTGTCTTGCGCTGGAAGTAGTTTAAGTGAGCGCGGTTGATCGGCACATGGAACTTACAGAAGATGGAAGATGTTAGTTTATAGTTCGCCGCATTCGGCATGTGACTACAGCTGTCAACTATGTGTCAACTACTTAGGTGTTGGAAGTCGGCGGACAACTCTCTGACTTAACGAAACATTTGTTGTACTTATTTCAATTCTATTTTCTGTCAAGGAACAATAACATGTAGGATAATTGATTCATAAACTAAATTAATTCCACACTAAACTTATGTAACCAAACCGAATACATAAGGAAGTGAGTACAAAAACTATATGTATCGACCACAAAGCCCATTATTGTCACTTAGTTGAAACAAAAATGGGCCCCTAACGAGATAAGCGCGGCTTCTTTGTCGGCGCGCATCAAACGCTGCGCACGCGACGGTGCGTTCGAGGAAAGAGGTCCCGAGTTCGATTCCCTATCAACAACACTACACAATTCCAATTCCTAGAACATAACCTAAAGTGTTATGCAATGTATTAGAGTTTATCGGTGAACGGGTTATAAGTATTTAAGTGACTTCCAAATTTGACGCGTTCGTATGTACGTATTGCTTCAAAAACTAATATTTCCTCTTCTTATACTTAAGAGATGTTATTGCTATCGATGAAGTCCGTTCCACGTTATTTCAATCCTACTATTATCATAAATGCCAAAGTTTGTGAGGATGGGTATGTATGTTTGTTACGATTGTGATGAAACTTTACAGTAATAACATCAGAATAACACATGGGATATATTTTATCCCGAAATTCCCACGGGAACGGGTGCAATGCGGGTAACACCGCGGGGTGGGTTCCATCGGCTAATGCAGTATTGCAGATCAAAATACATCGAGCATTTATGGGAAACTTTCCACTGCAGAGCAAAGACTATTCCCTCCCTAAGATATCAGTACGTACAGTGATTAAAAGGAAGTATCTAATTATGAAGTAACGATATTCAAATCCCGACAATATTTAACGTTAAATAAGTACCTGAAATGCAAAGTTTTGCCTAAATTAGTCTCCATGTTGGTGCCACGCGGTGTTTGCGTAGAAAAACCGTTTCCTGTGTGTTGGTACCGGCTCTCACCCCGTATATAGCGAATGAACACGAATTTGAATGCTCTCTGTCCCCCGGCCGGGCAGACCACGTAAAACGCCAATTAAAACGATATAGTTAGGTGTGAACTACTTCATTACATACAGTTTTTAGCGTTTCGAGTCGGAAGCTCTAATTACATAAAACAAGTTTAATTTTACAAAACTTTTAATATCAATTACTGTGTTAAATCGTTAAGCAATGTTTTCCAAACGTTTTTTACTCCGATCCGCTTTTGATACGGATAAATTACCGTTTTGAAGTCAGTATTTTGAGAACATTAATTACGAGATTAATCTAATAAAAATAATGAAGTTTCTTTACAGAGTAATGTTATCGGGTTATGGAAAGGTAAAAATGTCATTGACAAAATCAAAATATACATTTCATAGGGTTTATAGTAATTTGTAAACATTAAAAATGATGTGATGTTATCGTTACGGATGAATACAAATTCGGTTTGAGATTAATTTATTGAAATGCATCGTCTACTACTATAGTTCGGTCAAAAAGAGGGCCGAAGAACCGAATAATTTGACACGTAACCGAAAGTGACTAACGCGTACACCTGTACTGCCTCATAGCAGGATAAATAGATCTATCTAGATGTTTCTCTATCCCTTCTCTCATTAAATACTCTATACTCTCACACGTTCTACACTCTATGCTCCATGACCTGTGTCTATGCCACTTCTGTATCTTTTTAACCAAACCACTAACAGTATCAGTAATCACTGTAGTAGAACTATGAATACCGAGTATCAATAAAGATTGAAACAAATGTTCTCGAGAACGTGAATACCGAAATATGGTAGCGATAGAGATTCAATAGTAGCCGATGGTCATTATTGGAATAGGTTGGGGTGAAATGGAAAGACGGATCTAAGCGACATATTTATTTTAATCAAAGTAGTGGTCGCGGTCTTACTCGCGCTGTGTCCGTTCCCGTGGGAATTTCGGGATAAAATGTATCCCAGTGTGTTATTCTGATTTATAACCTACAATACTGTAAAGTTTCATGTAAATTCGTTCAGTAGTTTTTGCTTGAAAGAGTAACAAACATACATTCATCCTCACAAACTTTCGCATTTATAATATTAGTAGGATGATAAACATTTGCTATTTATCCAAAATATCTGCGATTATACCTCAGTGTCTGTCAAATATGTAACCATATTGAGCTTCTATTCACAGCTTTTAGTACATATACACTTATCTTGCTATTCCTTTGGTATAAGTCTACATCTCTAGGATGTCGCGAAGCTTTGTATTTTGAAGTAAGTTCGTCTATACAATTGAACTGTATCTATGTTAATTTTTATCTAAGTTTCGATCGGCACGACCGTCCGACAAATTGGTATGTGTTCATTTATACCATTCTATCATCGTGTTCCTTTTGGGTTTCTAAATTACACTCGTTTTATTAGATTTGAATACTAAACAATGTTTCGTGATCGGCTCCCAGATATCGTACGCTTATCTCTGATTTTGTGTAATTATTTTAGTGAAAGTCTTTCAACTTAATATTTTGTGTAATTAATTTGATGTTTGATGTATTTTGACCTTAGGATTGAGTAGTAGCAGTACTATCAACGATAATGGTTTTATTAGGTTTTGTAGTTTAACAACATCATTTCGGTGGCCGATGCTCAAGAAGACTATGTTGTACACCCGCAGGAAGTTTTAAAACTTCCATACCAGGATTTGAAGTAACCTCATAACTTTTCTTAGCGGACGATTTAAATATAATGAAAGCGCCAGTCTTTGCCTTACGAATTTGCAGACTTGCAACTTGTAAACTCTCCTTCTAAACGACGGGAATACCTTAACTATGGTAATGTTATTACAGTACTATTCAACTCTAATTTAATAAACGAGAAAACTCTTTCTGACCTATAAATTTTAAGGGCGTAACCCTACTAAAGTAAAGTATTAGCCTTTAATGTCCCACTGCTGGTCAAAGGCCTCTCATTTCACTGCAGATATCGTGACCCCACTAAGCATAGGAAAATAGCGTAAGCTTGATCTACAAAATTTTCACACTAGCGTCATCTATTCGGTTTGCGGGTAGAACGACCACAGAAACAGCTGTCTGTTGACTTGACGTTTAACATTAATGTGCTTTAACAATCCTTGAAAAGTCGCCAATGAAATGTCTGGCATTTACCAGCCAAGTAACCTATATAAGGCTACAACTACAATATCAATTTACACGTCAAAAGTTTCACACGCTCTGACAATAATAAGCAGAAAATAAAAGAAAGCAAAAATACCAATAATAATAAACAACGGAAGATCATTAAAGTGTCGTGACGACGATCTCACATTTATAACTATTAATATAATAAAACTGACGAGTTATTTGTTTGTTTGTACTAGTTAATTTCTGGACTGCCAGTCGGGATTAACAAATACATGTACATAATATCTAATCCATAGTCATAAATGAGACTTATTGGGTCTTCATTCATTTCAAGTGTCCAACCCTGTGGGAGTTTTTAGACCGCCTAAAGGCCTCCGACATAGTCTGACGATGAAACAACAGCGACTGCTTAACGAGCCCTTCGATGTACGGTAGCGCTCAGATAGAAATGTCGCTATCGATCGCCTATCCAAAATCATCCGGCCTTTAATAATAGGATAGATAATGGTCTGAAACTATTTATCCTGGAATTGAAGGCTAGACCAGTGACAAAGGCTGTCATCAAAACATGTGTATACAGTTCAATTTGAAGATGATGACACTGATAAAGTTCGGCGAAAGTGTTAGGCGAACACAGTAGTGTAATTAAAGCTGACCGCGGGTAAGGGCTCGTACACAAAACTGCGATGCGACGCGATGTGAATTCGCAAGTTTAATATTATTATGTACTTATATTCGTCGAGGGAGCTCGCAGATTTTTACGATGCGAAGTCCCATCGCAATTTTGTGTACGAGCCCTTAAACCAACGTTGACCTCGAGTAAGTAAAACCGGGGGTCGCTGCTAGTATGATAATTATTATCGCAATATGAAAATTAATAATAATCATATTTATCTGTATCTGTTTCACTGACTGAGTCACCACCTCAGGGCCGTTTTGAAATTAATTAATTGCTTCACATAAGTTATTAGCTCTATTTATCCTCAATTATTTTATTAACTTTTAGGTGTTAATGCATATAAATACTAAAATAACGCTGAACGCTGATGTGTTTGTTTGTTTAAACACGATTATTATCAGGTGGCAATAATGCTTTTTAAATTCCCACAATTTGAACTATTACATAAATTAATCGGGAGCGTCTAAACTACCTTTAACTTACAATTACAAAGTGGCAATTCTATTTAATAATTTTCTAAAATGTATAGCAATGTCACGTGATAGTCACGTGGTTTTATAACACATTCCATGTCCCATACATTTTGAGTATCAAAAGACTACCTAATAGAATGCACAGTGGGTTGTTGGATGATTCGCATGAAATGTATACGATGTGAATTCGTTTCATATTTTAAAAAATCGAATGTATACACGAAATAGAAGTATTTACGCAGTAAGTGCTTCGCTGTTCTGCGAATCTAGTAACGTTGTTTTCCATTCTGAATGCACAAAATTTGCTTAAAAACTAGCTAAGAGCAGAGCTTTGCTCCGGGCACAGGCGTGATAGTTTTTAGTAAAGTGTACCACAAAAGTACTCAGGATGTAGGTATGATGTGTATAGTTAACTGATAACTGATTTAAAACTTTTCTAAAACGTGACCTACCGTATCGTATTAATAATTTAACATATGGGTACCAAATATACTGTTAATTTGTACCAACATTATATTCTTAATGTGAATTGCGAAATAATCGGATCTCTTCCGGTCAATAATTATGTACTGTCGAGCACATCCGACTCATATGCCGATTACGCACTTATGTTTATGTTTATAAGATTTATTACTTAACTGTACTTTGGCTTTAAGATAATATTCGAAATATAATATTGACTAGCAACGCCATGAAGGTTTACCCGCGTTGTACATATCCTGTAGGAATATGGGGATAAAAGTAATTTTAATCTTTTTGGAACTTACGCGAATTGAACTTTATACATTAGAAAACCCGAGTATCTTTTCTTCTGAAAGTGGCATAATAAAGCGTGATGAAACGAACGAAAAATAATGATGGCAAAATATTGTTAAGTAGAGTATGAGAGGTGCCACGGTGCAGCAACGAGTAACGGCGAATAATGTGTTTTAGAGAAAAGAACACAATATTGTACTGTGTTTACTTGTTATGAATACACATCTGTTATTGGTGTTCATATCAGAAATGTACTCTGTAGCTCTAGATTTAATTTTATAATATGCAACACTGTCGATGTGTCATTAAATAAATCGATTTTATAATGAAGTTGGTTCAACGCAAACTGATATTATTCATTTCCTGGTTAGCCCTTTTTCCAGATTTCTATTAGACTTTAATAGGAAGAAATAGTCTCAATAATCATTCATAGAGCAAAGACCTCCTACGAGTTATCAGAGCATTAGCGATTACCAAGTCCAGAAACGTAGTCATTAGGTTTAATTAAACTATGTACTTAATTATAAGAATCTCTCTCTTACATTTGCAAGTAGCAGGCGTGTTTTAGAAAGCGGCAGGAGGGATCCTCCCTATGATTAAAATTGTAGAGAAGAAACGAAAATAATGATTTGTAGAAAGGTACAGTACTGAAAACCCTTGACCCCGACTTAATACGCAGTCGAATCAAGGGCTGATTTGCCGCAACTAACATGTTATTTGCATACATTGATGTTCAATACAAAGTTTCGTACAAGTCTAGTTCCAATGCAACGAAACTAATTAGCACCTCAGCAGTCTCCAACACCCGGCGCCTCAAAGGTAAACAAACTATTTTCATTGCACCAATTGTTACCCATTATCCTTGATCTTCAAACAAAACCGCAGCATAAAAACGAGCCCTAATTATCGCAATTAAGCTCTAAAAAAGAACTTTTAAATTGCTATAAAACTATTACAGAAAGAGCCTTCGATCGCTCATTTTGATACCTCTAAGAGAATTCTTCAGAGGCCTATGTAAACGGTTTAACTACATAGTTTCACTATGAGCTTGAGATGGTTTTAGAATCACATACCATTGTAGGAGTTCTAATAAACTTCGGCTTAGCTCAGTGCAGTAAAAGTTGCCGGAGATAATCTCTACGATTTGTGGCCTGACTAGGTTGGCTATAGGTTGCTGTATTGAAACGGCATAACTGCATTTACGGGTGGGTCGGTTTTAGGCTCTATTATTGATAGGTTAAAGTTGATTTTTTGTTGTATGTTTGTGGTGGTTGTTGTGTTTGTGTGCCGGTGTTAGGACTGGTCTATAGTACTTGGGCGGCAGGTGTTCCAAGCCTCCTCCCACAGCCTCCGCAGCTTGAGATCAATGATCTAGTCGAGATTTACTTACACCTGGCCTATTAGCTACTCGTATGCCTTCCTCATGCAACCGTCTTATTAGAAATTATATCGGTGATGCAAAGTAGAAAAGGATATTTTCATGATGTTGTTGGAATTAGATTGAGTTAGTTTAATTAGTTATTAGAATGAGGGTTTTCTTCCACGAAAATTACACTTTCGAAAGATTGTTACCAACTGGGTGTCATTTCAGAAAACCTTCAATGAGGGATTTTACGATAATGACACTTTTGACAGATTTCTGGACCTCACGTCTCAGTGCTGCCGCCTAGTGGGTGTCATTTCAGAAAACCCCTAATTCAGATAGTTGCAATATTAGACGATTTAAAAATAAAAAAATAGCATATTACGTAACTTGTTAGCACGCTCGCTTACTATTAAACTCGCTAGCTCACAGCTCGTAAACTTGCTCAATATAAACAGAGCCTTTAAGAATTAACAAATGCGCTAACCTATAATAAAGGAAAGAGTCACGTTTACCTCTAAACTAAAATCACTCCCATAATATTATTCCCATTCAGTGTAATCGACCAAAAACAATTAACTGCCAGTTACTTTAAATATTGTAAACCTTTTATCCACGCAATTACATCAGCCATCTTAACGTTTATCGACTTAAATTGTAATTAAATCGCGTGCAATGATTCGATTAAAAGCGTTACTAAGTCCCGTGAATCGATCGACTACCGAATAATCGAAGCTTTGACGTACCTACTGTCAATTATTTTGTAGCAAAGTAGTAACTACTATTTCATCTGTGTTATTAAGCTTTTGACGCACTTACCGTGCTTTATTCTGTACCATTCAAATCCTACTTAATATTATAAATGCGAGAGTTTGTAAGGATGGATGTATGTATGTTTGTTGCTCTTTCACGTAAAAACTACGGAACGGATTTGGATGAAACTTTACAGTAATGTAGGTTATACATCAGAATAACATATGGGATACATTTTATCCCGAAATTCCTGCGGAAACGGGTACAACGCGGGTAACACCGCGGGGCGCGGCTAATAGTAACTAGGTATGTAATAGGCACTTCGAATGTAGGTATGTCGAGCTTTTCACGTACTAACTGTTTTCTATTCTGTTACCTTTAAGTAGTAACTATGATTTAACTATGTCTTGTTGAAAAAAATTTATTAATATTCAATTCGGAAGCCCCAATCGGTTTTATGGCGTTTGGAGAGGAAGTGAATAATAATATTTTAAGTTATAATACGATGATTCAGAGTACTCTAGGTTTTTTGTACGTTGACGATATTCTGATATTTAATGTTATTAGGTATTTTAACGGAAATTGGTGTTGATTGTGGTTTGATAAGCTTTAATTAAATGTAAATATAATGTTTGTTTTTAGTTTGGTTTTTATATTTAATAAGTCTGAGTACATAGTTTGTTTATGGATCGATTCTGAAAATATTCATTAATATATTTATTGGGTAGTCACTGAATAGACTAGCATTGCTCACCTATTTTACTCGCATTAAACCCGTTCTTAATCCGGGGATTCTGTGACGAAAATGATCGAATTTTCAAAAGGACACATAAGTATTCTCAGAGTTGAAATTAGCAAAACACAACTATTAATTATATTAGTACAGATACTCGTTATAAAGAGCCTTCTTAATTAAAGTTTGTCTGAAATTGAAATGCTCTATTTTTATTTGATATTACTATTCTTGATAGACCTTTGCCCAGCAGTGGGACGATATAGGTTAAAGAAAAAAGAAAAAAAAAATTACTATTCATTCTTAAGTTATTTTTAAGTATTTTTAGTTTGCAGTGCCCTAACAGGGTGTGATGTATTTAGGTACATTATGGCAAATAAATAAATTTGAATTTGAATTTGAATCTATTAGATTATTGAACATACAATACATTGTAAGCAAGTAAGAATACAACATATTGACTCAAAAAATAAAATTATTCAACTAATGTTGTAAAATCGCGGTTTTACCCGCGTTGTGCCCGTTCCCGTGGGAATTTCGCGAATTTTTATACATATAAACCTTTGTCTCGAAATATTCTATCTATTTAAAAAAACCGTGTCAAAATCTATTGCGTAGTTTTAAAGATCTAGGGACAGACAGCGGAAAACAACTTTGTTTAATACTATGTAGTCATTAAACAAGCTCTATGCAATTGACATTAAATATCCCCATTCGTTTTCATTTTCACAATTTAACTAATTTCTCTTACATTGTAGGTATTTACGACTCAACTTAATTCATGATTAATTAAGTAAAACTTGACTGCAGTGTTTACAAAGTTACTAATACTTGTTTTATAGAAAACTTTTTATTGCTTCGTCGTTTTTTCTAATGTTAAATTAGAATTCTCTTTTTCCTTTTTATTTTTTCTTGACAAAAAAAATACTTTTTGAAAACATGTCAAAAATCACGCAGTAACCTTTTTTACAATCGTTTGACGTCTCTGAGTTCGTACATATATGAATCTGTATTCTTATTGGTTCGTTATCTCATACGAATCTACGTAATAGACTACAAAAACATCCATAGAGTACACTAAAACTTTCCAACGAGAATAATAGATCTGACATCTCAATTCAATATAATTTTGTGTTCTTTTTTCAAAAAATCGGTAGTCGTTTCCACTCCAACTTCTCCCATAGACAACAAAATCTATATCCATAGAGTACACTAAAACTTTCCAACAAGAACAGATCTGATTCATAACAAGACGCAAGAACCATCTCAATTTATTTAATGTCGAAGGACTAATTCCTATAATCATCAAGATATTGTTCAGTGCGGTCAGTGGCATCGGTAATGACCAATAATAACGTGTCATTGGTTCAAACTTACTGTAGCGAGTAGCCGGGAACTAATTATATTGTAATCATTTATATTATTCCCAATATGTGCGGTGTAAGTATGTGTAATTGTGTCGTCTTTTCGGCGTAATTGTGATAATGATTGTTGCATGTTGTTGATAAGTAAGTTGGAGTAAGTTAGTGGCCAAGCGTATTGGAACGAAGTTCCTTATCGCGCGTTGCGAAAGGGGGCTAGACGGAAAAAATGGTAACGACATTTTTTAGGCCAGAGAGGGACAGACAGAGAAACTTGCGCACGCCAGAGAGAGACAGACAGAGCAACATGCGCGAGAAAACAGACAGAGAAACTTGCACACGCCAGAGAGAGACAGACACAGAAACATGCGCGGCGCGCATGTTTTTCTGCAACAACGTGCATCCCTTCTTGGTTGGGTCACCAATAGTAGTCTTTCTATCAGAGCGCTACCGTGCTTCATAGGGCACGTAATTAATGGGATTCGTTGTTAATAAAACGGTGTTTATAAGTTATTTTTTAAATCTAAAGTTTACTAGCTATGACTCGATAAGTCTTCGCTTTGAATCACTCAGATTGACATATCCAACTTATGCTTGACATATTCAAAAGCTTCCTGTACATGCAATCATAACCTTAGTTGACATTAAGCAAGTCTTGAAGTTTAAACCACTCATTTAAAACCTTTTAAAAATACCGCATTATTTTAGACCAATTAACAAATAGATATTGATAAGTTTGCTCTTAAAACCACATTTGTGTCGTATAAAAAGCAAATAAATCTTAAAGCATTGCTTGTGCTTCCCTCGTGATGAATAGCGTCCGCCCAAGCCCTTCGGGTAACCCTTTCAGCCACTTCCTTCACAGAGATTTATCGAACGTTTTTTCAGCATTCGATTCATACGAGACCAATTGTCTTTGCATTCTAAATAGACGTAAGTTATGTGCTTTAGGAATTAAGTGACTCGTTTGAATCGTCAGAATACTTTGTAATACTTAAAGCGATGATAATATTGGGCGAGTTTATAAGCTGCAAGCTGCCGAGATCGGTGGAAAGCGAGCGTCACATACGTACGAGTATTATGTTAAAACTTTTGTCTTTAGAATTTGCAGACTCGCTCGCAGTTCGCTCAATGTTAACGAGGCTAAAATCAGCGTAGTTAATAGCAAGCCCTTTAAGCTTATTGGTAAAACGCATAATTATGAGATTGTGAATCTGTTCCAATTATAATTCTAATTAGAATCTAACAAGACGGCGCATTAAAACAGAAGTCTTGTGTTACGAAACGTCCAGTTGTTTTATGATCAATTTATTTTTTTACGCAGCGGCCATATAACCTGCATGCCGTATGGAGATTTCGACATAATTAATAATGTTCGATTACAATCACATCGAGGTCACGGATTGATTCGGATTGTTCCGAGATAGATACACGACGGTAACGGTAGCTAGAGACGTGCTCTGATCGTACACACACATACACAATCCTACACCACACATACATCACTACACTACGTATATTAACGCACACTAGCTCATTAAATGAATGGGATGCTGCCACTATTACCTCTAGGGCTGCCACAAACGATTTAAAAAATATACCAATAAAGCATGTAATGTCGAAAGAAATCTACCCAGCCCTCCATTGCACCCGAGTTTATTATGTTTAACGAATGTGAAAGTACCGATTGATGCGTTCAGATTATTTTCGTTCAACCCTAAAAATAAACCGAGGTAGGTTGCGCGTGGTTCGTTTCCCACGGCAGCGCCGCAGTGCGAAACAGGTTCTTATTCCGGAGATAAGCTGAAACTCACCACGAGGCCAGCTAAATTAGTACCTCGGTGACAGTTTCCTGTCTCCTTTCAACTCCTTCGTACAATTCTCTGTTCGATATTTATGATCGGATGTGTGTAAGGACGCATAATTCATTTGTATGCGCTGTTGGGTAAATGTTAGCTTAATTGATATATTTCTTAATGTTTTCATTTTAGCAAGAGATTGATTTAAAATCACACAAATTTGTAGGGTCATATAACAGTATGTTTGCACTTAATTTTCTTAATTTTATATACTATCCCAATAATTAAAAAATCCTTACATTGAATCATAAATCTTCCACATTACTTGCTCTCTTACCTAATCCACCAACCTACGCCCATTAAACCATAATGAGATAAGTAAAAAGCATTCGCTGTATCTCATAGTCTGCCCAAACTTAAATCCACACAGTCTGACTGTCTATGAAAACCTAGGAACGCACACCGGAGCAAGAGTTTAAGAGACTGTTTTTTCTGTCACATACTTTACAGTCTAAAGATTGCGATAGTCCTAGAAACACTGGACCAAAGTCTCTCTAGTACATAAAAAGCTCTATTCCATCTTCAAATAGTTTTCTTCTCAACAACTATTAAACAAAATTACTTTTTAATGACGTTGTGCTTTGTATGACAGTCCTTGCAGAAGTTAAATTAAGCTTAGGCGCCTATTTATTTCGATTATCTTCATAAAAGTCCTTCATGAAAGTTGCTAGTTGAAATTGCATAGCGGTGGTTGTAAATAGTACATACTATGTAGTAATACAGAGGTACAACAAAGTCATGATAATGCTATACGAAAATACCTACATAATTAGTTTCAGTGGTACAAAACCAGTCTAACATCTACTGTGTTTCTTCCAATACTGATACTAAAATATACTTTGAACATATGCAACTCTAATTCCCCAATGTATGCTACTGCTATTATAAATGCGAAAATTTGTGATGTATGTTTTTTGTTGTTCTTTCACGCTAAAACTACTGAACGGATTTTGGATTAAAATTTACAATAATGTGGGTTATACATCAGAATAAGATATGGGATATATTTTATCCTGACATTACCGCGGGAACGGGTAAAAAGCAAAGACCGCGAGGCTTTACTAAAAAATAGAATATACGAGTAATTCAACCATAGAACTATAATGTTAGTAGTAGTAGTTAGCGAAGAGGTTTTTAAGTCTATGAATTCAACGTATTTAATTAGCGAACCATTTTATTTTCAGCCTGACTTGTTCCACTGCAGGGCAAATGCCTCTCTACCACCTTTCCACCTTTCTCTATCGATAGCGAACCATTCTAGTCAACAATTCGAATTACAAATAAAAACATAGACAATGTAAATTCGAACGTATTCTTGTCTACCGATAAGTAACCATTACATATGAGTGTGTGTGTATTGGCAATCGTCACGCACAGTTACCGGCGTCATAGCGCAATCAATGAAGCTTCTCACTACACGTGGCTCAAACGCTCCACTTACTTGCCATTCAACAACGAGCGTGTAGTTGCGGCATAGTTTGATAAAACATGCGGTCAGATTGATTGAATTACTTCTATGTAGGGCCTAAAAAGAAATGTACTTAGAACAATATATTTATTCTAAAAAGTCCTATTCAAACCAATACGGTCGATTTTGTGACCAATGACAATTATCCTCTATAGAGGAAAAATAGTGATAGGGTTTATGGCGATAGGGATGGGGAACTTTTTTCTTTAAAGAAGGACTTTTATGAATGTTAATTGTTATAAACAGTCCACTTAGAGCAATGGGAA
Source organism: Cyclophora albipunctata (assembly GCA_963082685.1). NCBI lineage: Eukaryota > Metazoa > Arthropoda > Insecta > Lepidoptera > Geometridae > Cyclophora > Cyclophora albipunctata. Next base: position 2,294,314 of record OY720129.1, on the reverse strand, counting down.
ACCCATTCAATAGTACTTGATGTCTACACTTAAAGCCAATCTATGCATCCATAAACTAATGGCCAACAATAGGATGTTGACTTTCATCAAACATAAAATCCCGCCTGTTAATCTAAAGAAAGGTTCATTATGTATTTTGTATTCCTTTTTCAAAACTCTTTCACCTATAAATATCCAACTGAAATCTCATTAAGGACGTCAGCGTCGTGACCGCTTTGAAAAATGTCTCGTTTAACCCCGTCCTTTAACGAAGGGTTAAAATACACAAATAACTTAATACGGAAGTCAACCAACTCGACTTTTTAATAGTTTTAATTAGGAAATAGTTTAATTTTTATGTTGAGTTAACACTATGACGGCTGTTGACGTTTTAACTGTCAACTGATAGCAAATTAGCGTGAGAAATGTTTACGTGTATTGGCGTTGACATGTCAGCTGGCGTAGGAATGAATATCATGTCGGCCATATTGAAAAAGAACACAATTTTAAAATTGGAATTTATTTTACGACAATTGCAGTCAACCCTTGAAACGTGGTGACAAAAACTGTTGTATAACGGGCAAAGTACAAAGACGTACAGTTATTGACTAAACGGGGTTTAAATATGTAATATGTTGGTTTATTTAATGATATTCACGTAACTGGATGTTAAATAAAGATGGCACGATCGGGTTACATTGATACAAAGAGATATGTGGGGTGATTCCCCATTTAGAGTTGTCAAGTAGCCACGCCTCTTCCTCTGATATAAAAAATATGACAGTTAATCCCGTGTTATATTTTTATACACTTCTTTATATAAATGTGTTAATATACTTACTGGCTTCAGCCTGTTACTGCGCCTATTCTAGAATATATTGACGACTAAAAACTTATACACTTCAAAAATACCAAGTCTACATAGGATGTACTAATTCGTAGACACTGCGATTATATTTAAAAAGCTATAATAATCAATAAGGCAACGAGCAGAAAACTTAGTTCAAAGATTTCACACTTTCAATTAAATACATAAATACATCCGGACAAATTCACTCACGGTTAATTAGACCCAAACTAAGCTATAAGCTACTGAAAATATTAATTTGTAAAATGTTTTTGTTTCAGGTATTTATACTCATTTACATTACGTTACTTTAACCAGCTGAATGGCGCTCCACGTAAGGTATTTAAACTTAAGTATTATCTTTAATTACTATTAAGTCGATTTTAACAACTACACACAAAGCTAATTCATGTAGATGCATCTTCAAACAGCTCCAAATTCGACACGCTGGATATGAAAATACATTTAAACTAATGTACTTTTTGTGTGTACTCAAAATATGAAGTTTTTTTGCTCTCAAATACAGAGTACACGCCGAGTCATGATTATGGAACCGGTTGGGTCATTCAGTAACAGGTCGCGGCTGATGGCTCCTCATTGATGCTCTCCCCACTACTAGTTACCGCGGAATTACCCACCTAGATCAATTGATTCGCCTCTGCCAATTGTAATGATACGGTGCAAATCAATAACTCCGACCACTGATTTTTATGGCCGTTCCAATTATGAAAATGAAACGTGATTTGCCTATGATTTGTCTATGGGCGATTACAAAGACATAACTACTGATAATTGAAAAAAAACATAATGATACTAATTACAATTGGTAGATTTGCAATAAACATGTAATTTATAGATATTAGATAGTAAGTATAGTATGAAATCAAGGTAAGTATTCATAAAATTCAATATTCCATTTTCATAGCGAAAGGATAGTTACCTGACTGAAATAAATGAGTCGGGGACAGGTGAGGAAGACGCGCTTTCAACACTTAGTTTATTTTCGCCTAAACTCTATATTTAACTCATCATTGGCGGGTTAATTTTGTGTTTTGGGAAAACAAAACTGGGCTTCGGTGTGAGACGTTTGAAAAATCACCGCGACTGTTATGATTGATCATTTCTCGAAACCACTCAACGTGACGGATTCTGTAGAAGCGCGTTGATATTTTAAAATGACACTTTTATTTTGTAGCATGCAGTTTTAAACTAACGTAGGTAATATATAAGCTTTAATGTGATTTTCACATATTATTCTATATTATTCTGCATTTAAGCAAACGTTATTATTATTAACGTATTATTTTTTTGACATTTTGTCTTCTCAGCCAATGGCTGGTATGCACTACATTACGGGCCGAAAGCCAAGTAAATGTAGCGTATGAGTGAAGGTAATGTTAAGATGAGTTGTTGAGTTGTGGTTCCTTGTCATCTAATTCCATGAACTTTCTCACTATTCGGCAGGTGTTCATTATGGCAGCTTTTTGTATAATAATGTAAAGTGATTTATTTAAGTCTAACAGTTTCAAACTATGGTGGAGATGTTTCGGGATGATACCAGTGGTGGAAAGAACTATTGGCACAACATAAACTTTGTTTTGTTTCCAGATGCGCGTGACTTCTTCTTTTAGTTCGGCGTATTTGGTGATTTTTTCTGAAATGGTTTTCTGCAGGTTATGGGAGTTCGGGACGGCGATGTCTATCAGGTAAGTGATTTTGTTCTTTTTGTCTTGTAGTGTTATGTCAGGTCTATTGTAGTGTATAGTACGGTCGGTGAGGATGGCGCGGTCGTAGTATAGTTTATATTCGGGGTTTTCTAATATTGTTTCAGGACAGTACTTGTAGTAGGGCGTGCTGGTGTTTAGGATGAGTTTGTGTTTTATAGCGAGTTTTTGATGAATTATGTTGGCTACTTGGTTGTGTCTATGGGTATAGTCGGTTTGAGTTAGGGTATATTATTAATGTTAGTGGCAGATATGTCTTTTTTCTTTAATCACATAGAATTAGAAGCAAGTAAGACCCGAATTTTAAAATAACAACGGACATTTCTAGTTATCAAACTCATAATATCTAGACTATTAACGTCATAATTTCGTCTAAGAATGCAAAATTATTATGCCAATCGACAAAAAAGTCCGACTATTGTAATGATTACGCGTACAGTTAATACTGTGAATAAAAAATTGCATTAACACTCATGTACTTTGTCAATTTACAAAGTAACAGATGTTGTGACAATCAAATGACATTTACTAACCGACTTGGTTTCAAAACATGCATTTTACGCGTTAAATTGTCAGGTGTATGAATTTTGTTTACATTGTTATTAATAGTTCATTTAATGCAACACTTGGACCTATTAATAATGTCATTGCGAAAGTTTACACGACTTAAATTATAAGTAAACTAGCAGCGCCCCGCGGTTTTACCCGCGTTGTACCCGTTCCCGTGGGAATATCGGGAATTTTTATACATATAAACCTTCCTCTTGAATCACTCTACCTATTACAAAAAACCGCATCAAAATCCGTTGCGTAATTTTAAAGATTTAAGCATACAGACAAACAAACAGACAAAAGTAGCGACTTTGTTTTATACTATGAAGTGATTCAAAATGAGAAGGTGTTTACAGTATCCGATTAATTATGTTCCGCTTGAAAGTGTTCAAAACGCATAAAGGAGCTAGAAAGCTCAGTGTACAGTGCTCTCAATCACTGAACATATAAATATTATCAATTATTAAAAGCAGATTTCCTTAACGTGATTACTCACTGAAGACTGACTGTAAAGGATTCATATAGCAAGGCTTTTCTAATAGTTGTGTTGTGTTGGGGATCTGAAACCTAACCGAAGTTTGAATAGTACTACAAACTTCGCTAGCCCAGAAAATTATACTCAGGAGACCGTTTGTACTTGGTCTCATTTTATCTATACTTCTATACTAATCACTACATACTTAGTATAAAATAAAGTCGTCTCTTTTTCGTGTCTGTCACACTGTTTGTCTGTCTGTATGCTTAAATCTTTAAAATTACGCAACGGATTTTGATGCGGTTTTTTGTAATAGGTAGAGTGATTCAAGAGGAAGGTTTTTATGTAAAAAAATTCCCGAAATTCCCACGGGAACGGGCACAACGCGGGTAAAACCGCGGGGCGCTGCTAGTATCTATATAAAAAGGTAAAATTTCTAAGTTTGTTTGTTTGTTTGTTTGTTTGTATGTTCGAGGTAATTTCAGGAATTATCAGTCTGATTTGAATAATTCTTTATGTAATAGATAGCCACATTCAACGGGAAGGTTATAGACTATTTTTGATCCCGAAATTCCCATGGAAACGGGCACAACGCGGGTAAAACCGCGGGGCGCTGCTAGTCTCATTATAAAGTTATATATGTTTAACATCATCATGGACTGAGTCTTACATTAGACAGCTGATTCTCACTATAAAGTAACGAGCTACTAAAATACAATTTCCGAACGCTCCCATGGTGCAGTAATTAAATTCACATATAAACATCTTCCGTAACCCGATACAATAATCGCACCCGGCTTCTCCTGGTATCGAGTGACGAGGACAAATCGCTCGTGCATAATCGTAAATATACTTTTTTATCTCCACTATTCAAGGGCCCTATATCCGGTGCGCCATATTGTGAACCAGGTAATGAAAAAAGCGAAAAAAATTGCTCATTAAAGCGATTAAGCTTGGCGATTAAAAATAGAATTTGTTTTTCTGTGTTTAAGGTTGTTTTTCGAGTGGAAATGCAGGTTGCATTTCTAAGGTACCACGAGGTACCTTATTTTTTTTGGTAGGACGCTCTTTTGTGGGTGCAGACAGTTTGGCACCGGCGTCTTTTTGTTCGTGCGGATCGATTCATGAATGAACCGGCCAGTTTCTCGGAAACTCGGATGCGCTTCGTGAAGGCAAGTGGCCGTAATGAGCACCTTCGAGCTGATTGCCATTTACATGCGTTAAGACCTTCATTCACATCACTCTTCCGAGTTACGTAAACGCGTTTTTTAAATCGAGAAATGTTCGCGATAATGACAACCGCAGCGGCTCTGTATTTACAATAATTTTCCTCGAATCGAAAAGAGGAGTTTTACTTGTGTCCACCTTCCTGAGCTTAATTAGCCCATTTATGCTTAGTTTTGTAAGAGATGCCTTTGCCTTTGGATTTACAGGCCTGTACTATTAACTTACTTTATTTAGTGATATTACCTTGATCAAGAAACCTTCTTTCTACATACACAAAGAACATTCGGTTATCTATGTAGAGTAAGTACTAGTCTAAAGAAAATACATAATCAATTCGGAAGTCTTCTTCATAAGCTTAATCAGATACCGTTTCAAACATAACGATATAACTCATAGCCTATTTAAGGGCGAGACTTCTACATCAATACATCGTATTTAAATATGAAATAGAAATTATAAAGTGACTTTCACCTCGCACCGGGAGCGGGTATCAGTACCAACAGGCTCTGCATCAAGTTTCTATTCCACTACAAACACTTATTACTACAACTCTCGTGAAATGAACAGCTTCGATGTAAATACGCGTTAAAAATACACACACTAGGCCACTAGGCAATACTTTATCACTTCTTAGTATGCTAATAATTACCTACGTGTAATTGAAAAGGCAGTATCGAAATGCAGTTGTCTTTCGAGTTTTGAAATCGGTGGCCTCTGTCTGGTTAGCTTCCTATCGCGTTTTGTAACCGTTGAGATGGTAATCAGTTAGTAGATATTAATATAATAAGTATCAATGAATAACAAAGTATTTCGTAACAGCTAGATGTTACTCTAGTGAATGATGGACGGTGGCCGCTGTGTCCATTCAGTATTGACAAGTTGTTCGCACCTCGCCGGCCAAACGCATCCCATTCACAAGCAAGTAAATCAACCGAGAACACTCTGCCTTGTAGAGAACACGCAGGGCGTTTCCACAAACGGAAAACAACTTTCTGCCGCACATGGTTAGGACCACTCTCGCACGCACCACACCACAGTTACGACTTTTTTCCATATCTATTTCTGTGCAAGCAAGCGTCGATAAGAAAGGTCTTCACCACTTTCTTATCGTTCAAATATGGCCTTTTTATTAATGGCGTAGGGTTTGTTATTGAACGTTTTTGTGGTAGAGTTACGTCTGTTTGGATGGATGAGTCAGTTTTATGAATGAAACGCTGCGGCGAGCGGAAGCCGGGCCGGCCGTGGCGCGGCTTTCCCGCCGCCACCAGTTTCATTAATAATTAAAACACTGCAACTGGCGGAATGACCGGACGCGAGATGTTTTCTAGCGGGCGCAGCATCTGGTCCGCGCTTACGACACACAGCCCGATCACAGATAGATACTATTGACAAAAAAACTTCATTATAACAAAACGAAGCGATCAAATTAGAGCGGTAATGTGTATCATTAAACGGTAGCTCGAAAGTGGCCCAGGGCATATGACGGCGCACTAATACGGAGGTAACGGTCGGAGTCATTTTTGACCACCTCATTTTATCATTACGCAACACGCAGGTCCACGGGAGTACAATTACAGATGGTTGGAGAGGGACGGGCGGTGTTAGAGCGAGAGGTGACTAGTGTGACGAAGCTATAAAGAGAATGAGATAGATACGGTAGCTAGATACGCGCGTCCGGCAGCCACTTCCTGCCGCGGGATACAAATGTCCTGCAAAATTTTACGCACGACGTAGTCAGTCATATTATTAATTAATTAACAAATACTGGGCAAAAAGTAGATCCTTGTATGACACAAAGAAATTGTTATCTAACCATAACGAAGTCGAATAATATAATACCTTGACTATAACAATATGACGATTCAAATCAAAGAATTTGCAATAGATTTCTGCGGTAACAATTACTAGGCCCATCGTTAAAAAAGTAATGAATCTTTTATGCGACTTTCCTTCATAAAAGATAATACAAAACGTTAATAATATTAAACCTGAGCCCAATTAGGCGAAGAGTTTACTGTAAGTCATAAAAACAAACAAGTCTCGACATAATTATAATAATTTGAAACTTTCATCCACTTATGTAGTTGTCTAAGTAAATATAATTAGAAATGGTTAGGTCCCCGGTACATCCGCTGGCCACATACTCGGCTATAATTGTTGGCGTCTTTATATCACTCAGCCTCTCTTAACTTGATTAACTCAATCAAGGGAGTAGGCATTTGAATCCAGCTCGAATGAGGACCGCCATGATTGTCTACTTCCTCGCCTATTGTCACGAACGGGTTTGTTTTAATTTAAACCTTTAGGTACTTTATGATGATGAATTTAGACTACCGGTGGACTGGACAACAAGCGGCCCTGCTGAAATTGCTGAAATAACCAGGATACGAAGAACTAAGACATATATTTAAATACAACATGATGAAAATGAAATTTGGTCATTTTGGGAACATTGAAAGGAAACTGAAGATTCTTGCAAACCTTTTCTTTATGTCGATTGGAATAATCTATATCAAATGATTGACAAATGATTGACACCGTTGATTGATATCTAATAACTAGTGATGCTCCCAAAAGATCAATTTGTCAATCAAAGTATTCCTGTAAACAATGTGTCCCGAGTCCCGTGAGTCATCCCCGCCGGCGGAAGTGTCCAAGGCTCGTACGCGGCCCACGCGCGTGTTAATGTTAATTGTGCTACTCTTTTTGTTTAGGTCTCTCTCTAACTCGATTACAACAATCACAAGCTGCCCTCTGCCCTCGGGCCGCTCGGACGCCCCGACGTCTGCCACTCACGCTAATTATAACACAACTCCTTCCTTTGTTGCTATTTTTATCCCCAATTAACTACCACATGACAAACTAACAAAGAACGCCACATCAACACCGACAATATGCAAATGAAAGCATTAATAAAACGCCCCAATTACATACATGTTTACCGATATACATAACTAACGAAACTCAGTTCATATTTCTTCTCAATGAAATGTTGCTGTTCATTCATGCTTAATTACGAGTGTTTGTGACACTGCTCTAGCAATTTAAACTTTGCATAGTATAAATAAAAGTTAGTATGGTCGGTCCGTCAACCTGTCATACCACATTGTCGCGACGAGTCGCTCATTTATGAATGAACTCACAGATCGGCCGACTTCCGGCTAACTGTTGAGATAGTACGACACTCTTCCTGGTTCCTGCTATGGTATCTTTAATTACGACGCCAGTGTAACCGGACCGGCGGCGGTCACTGCCGCAGGGCACTCTCGCCCCTACTGCACTGGGCACAGGGTGCAGAATCACCGGAGGGCCAGATCGATCGGAGATCATTGCTGTATTATCGAGATCGTTCGAAATATGAATAAAGATATTCTAAAAGTGACCATTGGCCGGTGACCACGGCGGAGAGTCAACCTTAGGCGCGTTTGAATATGGTCAGGTTTGGCGTCGCGGCGCGGGCGCGGCCGGCCGCATCCTGTACAACGTGTTTTTTCTCGTCTCCTTCCCGGCGTTTCACCGTTACGCAATATATCGTAAATAATTAGCGGAAGGCCAGATTCCCGTGTCTTATGGAGATGGCAACTATCTAGTTTTTTCACCGGACGTTTCCTCCGGCCGACTTACAGTTACTACTTTATATGTACAATCAGTGATACGGACAACGATCGTAAACGTCCGCAAGAACAAAACGTGCTGAGAAACCAATTAAAGAAAGTGGCCGCGGGCCGGTGACGTTTATAGACCAATAGTACGAATAGAAGCTGCGGAGCACGCCATGCAACTGTTCCACATGGCGCCACAATAACACTGTTGCGTGTTCATCTTACAAAACATATTTAATAATTAAGTGAGTGACTAATTGGGACACTCGATCGTTAACTCCTGGAAAAAGCAATGCCTAAGCATCGTTGTTAAGAAATAAAGCTTTTTATTAAACCGTAACGACGTCATTCCTGTGTTTAAAAACAGGATAACACCGCTGTAATTTGGCCGAGTCGGTGCCGCGCGGGCATCCGCGGACGATGGACATTTTATTGGCGACTCGAGCTGTGAACGTGCTCAAATGTGGCGGTTCTTGCTCACACGACTAATTACACGTATTACTTTTACCAAATTGCACAATTTACTCCTTAATGCTCGCTCGAAATCTTTTTATCGGACAATTGCTGTTGAAACCCTCGATTACAAGAAATACGTAATTGAAACGCGAACATTCATTAAACACGATCGTAATGATCGTGCCCGAACTCCGACTTGGTACGCTGGCGATCAAATCGAATCGCCTCTCGTTCTATGAAAAGTTCTCACGCGACAAAATTAAAACCAAAACTCATTGAATCGAACTAATTTATTCGACCGAAACCGCACCTACATAGATTTATGACAAACGAGCGTTTTTACACGTGCTCTTGAGGTAAGATAGGTGCGCCGAAACTTGACCGGTGAGCCACCAGACTGCGATGACCCGCGATGCAGAGCTTCTGACGCTTTCACAAAGAGCTGAGGCGGTGTCGACGGGGAACAACTTATAGTGGTTGCTTTACATATTCTCACGGTGGCGCTTACTGCGGACAGATATATAATGTTGCAATGAAGACCGGTCGGCCCAGCTGACCTCCGCCGCCCGAGACCTCGATCGCAAGAGAATACGGACGATTTAATGAAACGCTCGATATGTTAATCACGGCAGCAACCGCCCGTCGGTACTCGTCGATACCTCGTCGCATCGATTACGCCCGGCTACACCGAATCGATACCTACTCGAAATACATTATATTAATTATCATCCGATGAGGCCAACAACCTCACTCTAAATTAATGCAATATTAAATAGTTTTGACATCTAACATTCAGAACGGTATTAAGTTTCAACATTAAATAGTTATAATCAGTCTCGTTAATGTTCGCAATTATAAATCGATACTGGTTACATTTATTATCTAAATTGCGTTCCGAATCCTTGTTGAAATTGTTTATTTATTGGGTTCATTTGTTTGAGGCTGGGGCGTAATTACGGGGAGTTTGATGGAGATGTGTTCGGTGTTTTTATAATCGATTCGATTATTGGTGTTCGGTGAGTGTAGTGAGGGTTAATAATGAAATGGTTAAGGCGCGGCGGGCGGCGGGCGGCGGGGGGCGGGCGGCGCGACGGCGGCGATTCTATCGAACCAGCCGCAGATCGTATCGCGACGCCTCCGTCCTCTTGTCAGCTCCTATCTCACATCTCAACTCAATAGTTAAACGTAACTAAAATACTCTCTTGTCTAAATTAATACGCATTAATAAATACGGCGCAGCGCGCCATATTCTTTAATTAACAGCCTCTGTGCCCCCGAAGTGTATGTTAATCAGGATATTTACGTTAAATATTCAATCAACATTTCATTAGTGTTGTAATGAATTACCGTCGCTCGGTATCGAATGGTGTTCGATGTCAACCTCTCGATAGGCATCTTAATTATAATGGGAAAACTATTTCTTTACTTGGATTCTTTTATAAAATTTTAATTTTGAGTCATAAAACAAATTTAAATGTATTTTTTTAACAACATTTAGGTACTATGTCGCATACCAATAGTGACTGATCCATGAGAAAATATAAATGTTCATTTGTACAAAGCTTATCTCGTGAAGGCTTATCTCTTTAACTGATAATATTCAATAAGGCTTTTACAATGAAACCTCCATAGTTGATGCGAATAATGAACCTACTTTGAGTCACCACGCAGGTCATACTTTGTTGGAAACTTTTTAAACCATCTGTGTTGCCATAGTTTGTTTCTTTTGAGGATATTTCAAAGGTCTCGGTGTTGCCAGAGCAAACACTATTAAACTCGTGGATGAAGGACATAGTTCTATTGGCTTTCTTTGTCACTGTTCTAAGAAAAACGTTTCGATTTCGTATTGTCCATTGAGTTGTTTAATTAAATATTTGCTGAGGTAAATATGTTAACATGGAATATTACATTTATGAATATTTGCTTACATGAGTAGAGAGATCTTATTCTTTGAAAGTTTAATGTACATAAGTATTACCTACGAGAACGTCCGAGTGTTTTTACCTTCGCAAAAGATAAACTAATACCTTATTATTACCATTTCTTAAATAACAATAAAAATGTATTAACCTGTAATGTCCCACGGCTGGGCAAAGGCCTCTCATCTTACTACATAAGAAAGATATCAGTACAGTGAGGAGGATTAGACATAATCACCACGCTTGCCTAATGCGGGTTGATGATATCAAACCCGAGCCATGTTTGAAAAGTAGGCATGTTTTCACTAATAACAATAAGGTACTATCTCTCTCGATTTGTACTCATTATTAAAGTATCCCTAAGGGTTATATCTTCATTCCGCCCGCGGCCACGAATGGTGCAATCCACTCGAAACCTTAGAATATCAAAGTAAGGGTAAGCTAAAAACCCGTAGTTGTAACACTTTAATAACGAATACGTAGAAGTACTTACATCAAAATCAACAATTACCAATATCTATTGCATATCAAACCCAATCCATAAATCCTCCTTACGTTATCTGCAGCTCACATCTAAAACTTAAAAGAATCATAATTTATCCTACAATAGGCAGACTTTACAATATAAGATAATAAAACTATTCCATTCATAGAATATTTGAAAGAGCGCACCCAGAAGGCAACGAGCGTGTCATATACGTACAAGTTCAATGAGGCATGTAGTTACCACATTGTGAGCTCACTACTGGAACATCACTCGGGTTTCAGTATTGGATGTCAAGTAATATGTGTAGTTATGGAAGATTCTTGATTACTAATAGTGAAGGAATTAATGTTAGGGTAAACAAAAGCCTTTGTGGTTTTATTTTCATTGGATTTAGAGAATTTGGAAGCGATTTTTGTGATTTAAAGGAAGTCAAATCGCTTCCTTAGACAAGTAAAATTTTAATTTTGTAAACTCCCTGCTCAAAATCGGCTGGACTGATTTTTAGCAAACAAAACCAAGAACCACAACGCAAGGAAACTGGCTTTGAAATGAGAAAAAAATCGCATCGAAATCGGTCCATCTGTCTGAGAGCTACAATGTCACGGACAAACACACAGACATCGACGTCGAACTTATAATATCCCTCTTTTGCTTCAGGAGTAAAAAAATAGAGCAAAGCAAATATTTTCTTAAGTTCTGAAGCATTGGAACATAGTTTAGCGCAAAAAGTCTAAGTTTTAGGACCATTGCATACAGGAGCCGAAGCTGTCTTTAGACTGACTTGTTTGACGCGATAAATCTCCACAAGTTTAATTTTTAGGCTCATAGTTTACATACAACAGAACATTAACAAACAATCAGAGAAAGACCACTAACAAGTACCAAGGGTGAATTATAAATAGATTTATGTAAAAATGTACAATTAAAGGTGTTAAGTCGAGTTCTGCCGTGTTGACATTATCGAAAGTAAGTTCAACATAGCCTCTTGTGGACACCGCTTAATGTGATTTATTATATCTGTTGGAGCTTTTGCAATATTTGTACCGCAGATAACATTAATTGTGTAGTAGTGGTAAGATTTGCAACACTCAATGATAGGGAAATGTCAACTGTAGTCGTTTAAGGGCGTTTACCTGTGTGTAAAATAACTTGCTTAGAGTAGTTTCTCTATACTAATATTATAAGTAATTAAAGTAAAATTTGTAATTTTGTTTGTATGTTTGGGCTAATCTAAGGAATTACCAGTCTGATTCGAATAATCTTTCAAAGGACTATTTTCCATTCGGAAATTCCCACAGGAACGGACACAACTCGGGTAAAACCGCAAGACACTGCTAGTTTACCATTAAGACATTTTTAAACTTCGAATTGTGCTTTGTCAAACGGTCCAAGTTTGTTAGTAACGATACAGCTTTCACAATGTTTAGAGTTTCTAATGAAAAAAATAACTTACAACGATCATATTTTCAAAGATTAAAACTGACACGTAGATTCAATAATATTCCATAATCTCTCTCATTTCCCAGCAATATTCATATATTTATATTAAAAACTAATTTTATAAACTTCTTAATTGCTCCCTAAAATAAAATTTACAAATAAATTGTCTTAAACATATTGAATTTTTAAATAGGCTACTTCAATATTACGAACGGTCATATCTATGAATATTTAATTTCAAAAATCAATTACTAAGGTTTCACTTAACGGTGAGTCGGGATTGGACATTATAAGGTGCCTCCGTCGGCCCGCTCGGTCCATCTTATATTTATGGCGCTCCAATATTTTTCCCTTCTTATGTTTTACAAGTTAACAAGATAACAACATTGTAAACTTAATATCATTCTTTAATGATTGCTACTGTCGCATTGCCAATAAATTCCTCTTGTGCAACTCTGTATTAACGCAAAAAGTCGTGAAATTCGATACTGATTAATTGAATCGGTTCGCGGAGGCCTGTCTCGTCAGATATCGGCTGTCAATTATGATGTGAGCCGGGGTGAGGAGAGGTTTGTGGGTGGTGAGGGGTCAGAGCTGGCTGGCGAGGAGGTGGCCCGCGAGGTGTCACACCGGCAGGCTTCCGTTCCCGCGACCGCCGCCGTGAGAACCATTTTATTTTCGTATTTAAATCCGACCCTCATTAAACAGGTTTGGCTCAAAATTCGCTGCCTTCTTTCGTCGCCTTTTACTCAATTTTTTATGGTTCCGTTCGACATTTACTGTTTTGTTAAGTCTAGACTGCGGCGGCACAAAGATGCTCATTATGATGAGGACTGATTGTCATTTAAAAGAGCACTATAAATCAATAGAGGGAATCGGAATCGCATTGCCTTTGAATCTCAAATGTACTGAACTCGACAGTGAGTTGGTTTAGATTAGTGACGGTGGTTTATTTAGGAGTCCATACTTACATCACAGTACAAGCAGTATAAATGTAATTTTATTAGTAACTTATCACCAACACCATAAGTTTAATGTACAGCAGATAGTGTTCCGTAGATGTTAATTTAATTTGGGCAATATAAATTAATGGACACAGAGGAAACTGGTTCTGTGAGGCTCTGGGGTCGTATCGATCCACCATTTTAATATATTTAATTAATACAGGACGATTTACCTGATAGATATGGCTGCATATATTTTTTCTTACATCTTTACCCAAATCTTTAAGAGTCATGTTGGTAAAGAAGTCTAATTTGTTTGGCGGTTAATTACTATAAAAAATAATTAAAAATATTTCGTGTTTGATATTCCATCTGATTATGTCTCGTTAGTTATGTAAAACAATACATTACACAACATTATGTTAAGATGGAGAATAGTTAATGATTGTTCGATTCGGACGCGGGCGGAAGTCGGTTTCTAATTGTATTTTATAGAAGAAAAGACTTTAACGCGCGCTCGATTATGTTCTTAGTAGTCTAAATATAACTACATAAAAAGCTATCACAAGAATAGTAATCATTATTATAAGAATATTTCTTACAACTTTAAGAATGAATTTATCATATACATACAGACATCATCCTTGAATTCGCCGCACTCATACATAAAAAGCTATCACAAGAATAGTAATCATTATTATAAGAATACTTCTTACAACTTTAAGAATTAATTTATCATATACATACAGACATCATCCTTGAATTCGCCGCACTCCGAGACGTATATTAAATCGACTATTAACTAATCGATATTAGCATTATTTTTATGCATTTAATATCGAAATCACTCTATTATTCTCTACTTCTTCTTCATCATCGAGTGGATGGTCAACCTGACCAATCCTGGTTAATCTCTACTAAGGAAGCATTTGACCTCTTTAAGTACGGCAGTTAGTCTGGTAGAAAATTTTTCTTTAACCACTATTCGATGTAACGAGAAAAGTCATACAAAAATGACAAAGCTTACAAATTGAGTTATCTCAGCTCTCCGTTAAAATCAATCACCTAGAAATCAAGACAATATGTAGATACCATCACATATCTATAAGCACATATAATAACGTTTATAGCAATTTGATTGCATCGACTAATAAAGGCATATGATAATGAAATGTCTTAACCAATTCATAATGTAGTAATAACACTAAAAGCATTAAAACGAGAGGGTTATGCCGAGCTTCCCCACGGTGTCACATTACACCGGATAGCGAGTAACCCTGCATGGCAGCCTAAAAAGAACCACACAAGCAAAACCAACCTTTACTAATCAAAACATAACGTTTAATATCCCATAACGTGTGTCAAAATTGAATATTCAACTTGTAACTTTTCCACCAGTCGATTTTGAGATAAATCAACTCTAGTACAGTAGAAATAGGGTATGTTTTTGAATAGCTTGAGCGAGGTCGGATACCGGAAGGACGCATTGTACGGGTCTTAGCTACCTGTTGATAATTTTCATTGTTGCTCTATGGCTAGAGTTGGGAGCTTTTAAAAGCATTCCATCGATGAGTAACACAAGTTGTTTTGTTATCTTTTGCGATATACTTGTAGCGTGACCGGTCGATAACGCTATGATACTGATGCATAGAGTTGAGTTAAGGAAACGTGGTAAAGAACGTACACGTATTATCAAATTGTTCTATAGTACAACCTTGTTCACTGTACCGATATCTTCAATTCCTTTGCCGTACATAGAGACATTATATGCTGCTACTACTACAAGCTTTGTTTGGGCTTTTTCTGTATGTATAGTATGACCGTATTTTCACATCAAAGTTACTAATGTTAAAAGAACAAGGCATTTAAAATCCTCTGTGTATAGCAACCTACAAGCTCTCTACAATCATAAAGTCTGTACAACCATACATTCGCAAATCAGAATAAACCTCCTTAATAAAAGTACATAAACAAATGACATATTCAATTAAGTTACGACTCCTTAATCATTTGAATTTCGAACTCCTACCACTAATGGCGGTACTTTCCTTTCATACTGATATTTATGAATCCTTACTTTTAAATAAACGTTATGAATTAAACACTTCATATTTATGTGCGCCATTTTTCAAGTATAAACGGTGCGAACGCAAATGCAAGTCATTAATAAAATAACTGAAGCACACATGTGTACGTCACTTAAGTCTACAGTCGCCTCAGTTGGCATGTGTCCATTTTGTATTTGTCAAATTAATGTCGTAGGAGTATTAAAGAGAACAGTGGGATTCGGGCAATATTAGCAATGTAGGTATTTAATAGTATAAAAAAATTAAAATTAAATCGTCATTAATTACTTTGTCACGGGTTTCTCAAATAAATATACAAACAACCGTCATCTTTTATTTCCATCGTTAGGCTATTGTAGAGGCCTTTAGTCCAAATAATACTTTGAGCACTAACCAATACGAAGTTCTTTTTCAAATATTAAATTCTCGAATTCTCTTGTTTTCCATCGCCAAATCATGTTTTTTCTCCGTGTAAAAATGGCTACATATAACATCGACTGACTGTACACGTGTATTGACTTCCTCTAGTGTCAGTGTGGGCGTGAGAGGTGCGGGGTTCACTTCCCGCGCCGCGCACCTGGCGCTTGGAGCCATCGAGACCTCATTGATTTGTGGCTACATGTATATCGTATGTGCTTCGTGTGGTTTAAGCTTTACTGAGCTTTTTAAGATCTTGTACCGTATTGTGTAAAGTATGGAGCTTTCTTGACTCTTATTGGTTGGAAAGCGGAATGAAAGAAAAATGGGTTAAATTGTTTGTGTATTGGAGATATGTAATTACGAATATACTTAACGGTTTAAAAATATGGTAGATAAAAACGGCTTGAAATCTGAATTATGTAGTTCTGCAGTAACTTCTTCCTAATGTATCGACTTTATGTATGTATGACGACATGTATCAAACCATCGGGTTTTATACACGTCTTCTCATTAGTAGAGCAATTGTGTCCAACGCTAAATTCTACCAATGTAAATTGAACTTCAAGATTATATATACTAGTTGCGCGACGCGGTGTTACCGGCGTTGTACCCGTTCCCGCGGGAATTTCAGGATAAAATGTATCCCGTGGGTTATTCTGATGTATAACCTATATTACTGTAAAGTTTCTTCCAAATCCGTTCAGTAGTTTTTGCGTGAAAGGGTAACAAACATAAATACATCCTCGCAAACTTTCGAATTTATAATACTAGTAGGATTATATTTATTAAAGTACTGCAGTACAATATTTTCAAAGCTAAAATAAATGTGAGATATTGTTTTGTGGTCATCGAAGCGTCGCCGATGACAACACGACCACATCCTCTTGTTGTGAAAGGCGACGCTTTATTTGTTTAAAACTTTTGAAATCTTTTGCCTTATTCGTAACGGAAAGCTCAATTACAACTTTAACTTAAACATTACTTATTATAGAAATGGTTTTAAAAAATCAAATCAATAGCACTAGAAGCAGAAGGATATGTAGCGAAACATCAATTGAATCGGCTATTAACTAGGTATACTCGGAATTTTAATTCGATTCCAGATTTGACATTAGCTACTGTCATTTTGTGAAATAATGATACCACATATAATAGTGTAGTGTAGTGATACGAATATCTTATTTAATTGGGAATCGATATTTTGTATCCGAGATGTATCCGAGTTTTATAATAAATGTTACAGAAAGTGACAGCGATAGCGATGACGGCGACAATTTATAAAATAAATTATTACCATAATACATCTATCTGTTTTATTTGTCATGTTCCTTCATGATCACATTTTTTTATTTATTTCACACACAATTATAAAAGAAAAGTCTCAGATCGTTAATTAATCGTCAAAACTAAATTATCGGTTCAGAAATATTTAATTTCCTGATATACTTAGTTTACGAGAGTAAAATTATAAACGAGAAGAATCGATCCGGAAATATTCCATTTCCATATCGAATAATTTCGCAACGTCACTATTTAGTACTTGTCATAATGTTGCAACACTGAAATTGTCAAATCTGGAATCGAATTATAATTCCGAGTATAGTAGTAATTTTTCATACAATTTTGTATCAAAATAAATCACTTATAAATCTCTAAAGAATCATTTGACATCTCTAAGTACAGCAGTCTGTCTAAATTCTAAAACCAATCACAAGCAAGCATTCCTAATTCAAAATGTTGTAACACAGAGTACCAAACCAAACAGTCTATGTGTGTTCATTCCCAATCTGTGGTGCCTAATGTTTATCCCCAATACCGAGTCCGGAAACGAGTCGCGTGTATGTTTGCTAGCGACAAAGGAAGGTCCACGTGCGAGACGACTCCAAACATCGGCCGCGCCCAGCGATAACAATACCGCGAACACACCGTGCCCTTTGTTGTGAAACACTCGGACACTGCTGAGACTCTATGGTTTTCTAGGCTGTGGTTAAACGGTCTTAGTCTGTGGTCAAATGGTGTGGAAGATAGTGATGGCGATTTTTTGAAAAGAGAACATTTTACTAGCTAGCTCTTACAATTTATAATTTAAATAGTTTTGTGTTCTGTTTCAAATAAAATCCAGCTAATCCCCGTCGCTTGCCAGTACTTTGGTACCCCATATAAAGATAGGGGAACTCATAAATGGATGTGAGGAAAAAAATTGTCTCTTAAAGTTAAGGAAGTCTAAAATATAGGCATAATGAAAGCTCTGGTCTTACTGAATCCGTTCAGTGGTGTGGTATCGGTCGACCCAGTTAATCATCTGAAGTGTCTTGTTTGAAGAACATTAACGAACCCTTTTTTGCTAGACCCCAAAGACCAAAGAACATGATACCAAAATTGAGGTTCCAAAGGACCTACAAAAAAGTATATCTGCATATCTTACAACATTTTGTGGACCATCGACCAGTTCTCAACTCCAAACCTTGCAAATCTATGAATTAAGCAATTCTTTGTGGATCCATAAAAACCGGGAACCTTTAATAATACCACGACGTTTCTACGTAGCGCAATATTTACTACGTGTCCTGTCCCTTTCACTTCCTCTGTGGCGCCGACAACCTGAGTGGATAAGGATAGCAATACGCGCGGCCGGGTGCGCGACAAGGACAGTGGATTCATTCATAACCGAGTCCGCCATCCGGTCCACGGCTGATCAATCACTTCATCTCGTTCTGGCGCGGCGTCTCGTCGCGAGTGCGAGCAGGTGCGACCGGATGCGCCCGACACAGAGCTTACATCGGAAGCTCTCAAAATCAGTTGCGCTCTGCCTTACTGAAACGAGGCTCGAATCTGCAGGATTAGGAATAGGAATATCAGTTAGATAGCTAGCAGCTAGAGTACTGTTGTGTGTTGTGTTGTTTGTGTGTGGTGTGTTGTCGGTAAGCTCTGGGCTGGAGCGAGGTGTGCTTCGCCCCTCTCCGCGCGCCCATTGACGCGAGTAGTCGCGCGCCGGCCGCAGCGACGCACGCGCGCGCCCTCTCACCGCCTCCTCACGAACTCGGGACACGCAGCGAGGCTCGCGTCTCGATCACCGCTCTGCCCACCTGTGTCCCGCCAGTGTTTGCTCGCTAGTGATAACATTAATGGTGCTTTGCTTGGAGTGAGTGACGCCGGGAATGTACCAGAACTCTGGATCGACGATGCCCCAAATTGCATTAAATGGGTAATTGGTGTACGTCATTGGATAATGGATTCGGATAATACGGCCATTACGTTTGCCCGGAGCACCGCCGCGTCGCGGGCTGAGTCCTGCACTTCACTCCTCCGCCGATCATTGTTCGCAAATGATTCAAATTTAAATTCAACAATGCGTTTTATCTGTTTCCATGAGATGAATACAAAATGGTATACAATATTTTAATTTCTTCAAGTAGAAACATAATTTGCTTTAATGTGCACTTGTCAATAAGTATCGATGCTAATATCCTCTTTATTCGTGGGGAGCGTGTGTATGTGTGTGTGTTACCTTCAGTAAGTAAACCACGATAACATAATGTTTGTATTTAAGGTTAAGTCTGCGACAAACCTTAGTAAACGAATGCCTTTTGGCCATTTAATTTAGTAATCAAAGTAATACGAAGCTGTGTCGTTAGAATGAAATGGGTTTAACCAGTTATATCCAGTTCAAAACTACCACTTGAACGATTTATAAGCAGATTACATCCAATTAAAAGAAAATGAAATGCTACTGTTGATACCTATTCATTATGGTAACACTGGTAATTAATTACGGTATGGTTTGTAGCTCATAATATACGAGCAAAATCGTTAGACTAACTGGAATATTTTTTGTTATAACTTATAATTAAGCTTACTTAGTGCTTCAAGCACTTGATTATAACTTGAACATTCATTACTTTTACTTGTTACTTGATTGAATGGATTTTTTAATTGCGTTACGAGTTGCATGAAAACTTTTGTGCAATAAAGAGTTAGGTACCTTTCCTTGTTGTTAGACGTTGTAATTTAAGAGCTTTTAGGCCCAATCTTTTTTATCCACATAACTTTTTTAGATTGAAACAACATCGAATAAATTGATCACTTCAAAGAAAGTCCATTACAAAGAACAAAAACATAAAACCACCATTAATTTGCGACGAAACAATTTTAAAATCATGTAGTGTTAATTATGCGACAAGTTTTTATCACGAAGGAACATTTTCAAATTGAGAATGCACTGCTGAGGTTGGACTCTTTCGATGAGGTATTTGTAAGTGAGAACTCTTTGGTGTTTAAACCTTAAACCTTTTTGCTGTTAATTCTTGAAGGCGAGACTTGGCTTGCGTTCTTGTATTCAGGTAAGGTGCGTTATCAGCCGACAGCGACCGTGGGAATGAAAAAGTCGTGTCAAACAATAGCACACAGATAAGAGCATCGTCAGACCCCATTTTGGGGTATGCCTTCCAGTAATTAAAGACAAGTTTCCATTTATGCGTAAACTACTATTTTGTAGATTCCTAGAGGTTTCAATAGGCGTTTTGACTTCAATTAACGACACTCTACTGAAAATAATGTTTAGGCCTACTTAGTTACATTTAAGTACAATTTCCTCAATACCTATCGATAGGAGTAATCAAAATAAAACTATTTTTAGTGCTTTTGCACATGTCCATAGACAATAAAAGTCAGAGAGTGAAGGCACCCTTTACAAACGGATACAGGTGCACTCGCGCCATTTTGTAAATCCTTTACTTACTTTCGTTGTTCTACATTTAAATTGACTTGCTAAAACGGATATAGGGTTATGCTAAACATCTGCTAGGTTTTATAGTGTAGGTACATTTTTATAATCATTTATAGCTTAAAAGTATTAACATTTTAATCACAAAACAATTCATTTAAAAAGGGAATAAAGTTTCGAAACGGTCTGGGTTACATCAGTATAATATACAAGTAGTTTAAATATGCAAGCCAATAGTTTAGTTAACCAATCGTTCCCTGGAATATTGTTGAAGCATGATTCATGAATGAGCAGTTTATTTTAACATACATTCATAGAATTGTTTGCTGAAAGTAAATGTTCCCCAGTCACACCCGCGCGCGCCCGCTAACAATAACACAGTGTTACTTACATGTGCTCTACATTTTATACGGAACTTTATTATTTACACTGCATTACAGTTACACTGTACATACAATTGAATTCAACTATTTCAACTAATTGTGTTTTTTCTTAATCACAACAAACTTGAGTCATTGTTACGCAATACATTATTTAATTGCAACATAATAGAAATATTCCAAATTTAAATTTAGATTACAGCTTTGTTTTTTAGAAATTCGAATTTTGAATTACCAGAAACAACAATAGATTTTACTTTTTTGTAGCATATGTCAGTATAGTTTTTTATTTTTATATTCGGCCAGTGCTCTGTCCAGCCGTTGTTAAATAAACGTCAAATTTTCGCAGTCAGCGAACCGTGCCGCCCCTGACTCACAAAGGAGCGTTAAACTGAACTCTTACATTCAAATTCAAATGTGAATCCCCATAACCTACAATGTATACTTTTTACATAGTTTCGTAATTAGTGTTTGATGCTAATATTGTCTGTAGTAGGTATAATTAAGATAGTGTGAGCCACAATAAATGTACACTGTCTTACTTGCGCGTTAATTTGAATATTGTTTTGCATGACAAACCAAAGAAGCATTTCACTTTCGTATAAAATCAGTAATTTGGTTTATTATTGAGCTTGATATTTTTAACAGATCGTTAAGGCGGTGTTAATAGTTCACTAATGTTGGTGTCGTCGCTCTGACCCGATTCCCTCACTCAAATTGAATTTCGAACTGAACATCAGCCAGGTATTTAAATTTAAATTAATTCTTCCGTATTCCTCCTCCTTTTAGTGACAGATTAGTTTATGGTCATCGTAAATTTCCGGTAATAACACAGCTAGCATAAAAACGTGCATTTCCACCATTTCGTTAAAGTGGTATCAGTTTAGGTATCATAAATACTATTACATAACTTTTATGAGCTATTATGTTCACAACTATACGGTTATAATTTATTGTTCTTTTAAAAAGTGAATTTAAGCATGAGAAATAGTATCACTCTTTTTTACGTTTTCGGTGTTTTGAATGCTCAGTTTTATTCTTGAAGAGCTCCATATTTACTTGGTCGTAACTTAGCTGCATTATTGCTGAGATTTGTGTTCCCTGTTTAACACTTTAGTCACATAAAATGGCGACTGTGACACTGAACTTAACCTCAAACACAAAATTTACATACAAAACTACTGAAAATGCATTCATTTAAATAGTTAATACACTTTATTTTCCCTTAACCGTTTATTCAGTAACCTAATTTAAATGTTGATTGTGTAATAATTCACTTCAAAATGCAATTGTCTAGACATAGATAAAAATAAGCAGAGTAGAGTTAATAAAATATTAATTGCGTATTCAGATGTCCCGTAATCCAACACTGCTTGTATTGGACGCGAAAACACTCGTTGCGTGTTCTTATAAAAATATTCTGCCATTAAATATTTACTGGCATTAATCTCTTCATAAACCGCGAACGCCATTTTGTCGAGTCACCAAACGGCTATTATGCCGCCCACATATAAACAAAATAAAGCATAAAATTTGTCTATGGTGCGCGGAGAGTTTTCCTCGAGATTTTTCTCGGATGCGAGCGCGCGTGTGGCGCGGCGCGCGCATCGCGTAGGCGTTGGGAGGCGTTTGCCAATGGTCGGCAGCCGCCGCCCCGCTCTCACGCCTCGCCCGAACACGCCTTACTGCTTACAACACGCTTAAATAATCACAAAAATATCTAAATTTATCACAAGTATCCATTACTCACGATATTATATTATTCTATTCATTGAGCCGTGACAAAATCATATATCGTGCAGGCTAACTGTTTGGCACCGAACATCATACGTTTCGTTACAGAACGTTGATATTACGAGGAGTTCAGGTGAACATTACTTTTCTTGTCAAACTGTCAGGTAGTTAGAAACCAAAGAAACTACTAGTAGTCTAGACCAGCCCACACTTGATGGCTAAAACATCTTCAATTTAATTAGCTAAGAATTTTCTTTACTACCTCTTTTGCTATCAAGATATCTCAATTTTCTAGGACGATCCTTAATCAATATGATATTAGTTTTTTCTCAACTTCAACTCCTTTTAACTTATTAAATTCTAATACACATAACGATGCCTATTTCATAGCTCTGCTTGAATAGTTTCATAGAAATAAGGTTCTTAACTCGAAATGGATAAATTGTTTAATGTTAATTGCCATCAATGTTATTGAATTGCAAAGGATATCGCTGAAAGAAAATCGTCTTTGAAACTGGACCAACCAACAATATAATTTGTCTCATCTTAGGTCACATTCTGACAATAAATGGTTTTCAGTCAATCTGTCTTCCTTCATAGGTTTTCCTAGAAATCATACATTTTCATTTAGGTTTCATACACAAGTCTGTATTCATCCATAAGAACTTAAGATAAAACCATAATGAAATGTCCTATGAATATACGCTAAGACCAAATTGACAGGTATACTTATCATTCATTTTGCCTTCAAATTAATTACATACATACATTTCTTCTCTCCGTTGTAATGACAACGTATTTTTTCATGACATGCTTTAAAAATGCACACAGCTATCCGATGTGGTTAGTCAATCAAAATCATATATCACATGTGTCATACAGCGTAGTGGTTGTTAGATATTTATATTTATTATGAATGATATGAGGCCGGAGCGGGCCGGGCCGTAATAACGTTTTAATTGAACAGTCGGAGGTCGAATCACTTGCGGGCCGCAGCGCGCCACTTTAACCACATACTCATACCTACGTATTCTTTACAAGTTTGATTAACCGTCACGATTTTACAGATACCTCAAAGGTGTCCAGAATGTTAGCACAACACTGGACAGTACGCATCTATTTACGAAAGCTGGTTGCATACTTGTACACAATCTAAGGCATTGTTCGCACAAACAAACCGCGCGGCCAAATTGTTGCTTCTTGTGTATACAAGCTCGCATTGTTCCACATTTGAACGCGGCCGCGTCACACAATTCGGCGAAACATCCATTGTCGTTGTGTTTGTTGACGTGCCATATCGACGCAAAACCGCGGCAAATCTCGCGAATGTCCACACAAACCTAAACATACATTCACGCACCGCGGGAACAATCTACAACACACACTTCGCATAAATATTTCAAGTAAAAACTGGCCGCGTATGTACTGCAACCGGTAGCGGACAACTTGTCCAAATTATGTATCATAATGCTCAACGACTTTATTTCGCCTCTTGATAAAATTAAATATATTGCCCAACGTTGATTGTTTAATTTGGTTGTAGAGCCCCCGGGGCTGACTCAAATCCACTTAATTTGAAAATATTGAATAACGTCTGAGTGTGAGCGATGCGGGTGTCCGCGGGTCGTGGGGTCAAAGATAGTGCGAGCTGACCCGACCCGGGTGATCCTACAATTGTCTCGGCCCACAACAATTGGACGCACCATCACAGATTCCGTTACACGCATTCATTAGCGTTGCGTGTCTGCCACCTAATTGTATTATAACTATTAGTCACACTCCAGACAGACTTGTTCAATTGATACACGAAAAAACACTAATTTTAATGCCTTGGTTTAAAATTGACTTCCTGATACTGATTTTAACATCAAAATTAACAACATAAGTGATAAATAGGTATTCTAAATCCAAATCAAAATTCTTTTTATGAACTTCCAATAATCAAATCTAAGCCTCAACTTCCTCATTGTGATGCAACGTCATAAATCATCAATAACATGTTATTTAATAAACGTACTGGTTCATAAGGAAGAGATGCAGATGAGAGGCAAAACAAGACAAAAGCGTTGGTATCATCGAGACGTGGGGTGACAAATTGGGCGCGACAATCGAGTTAGTTGACCCGGGACCCGGCCAATCTCGGCTCGCGTGATTAACCACACAGATACACCGCGGTGCACAGTAGCCGAAGCCAGATTACACATCAAACCGGTATCGTTTTTGTAGCTCTACGTGTTAGAAGATGCTTGTTTTTAATGAATTCGGTGTTTCTTGTAACTGGTAACTTTATTGTCTATGTTAGAAAGATTCTTTATTCAAATTCATCGGATGTTGTTTCGTGTTCGAGGCTGATTCTGAATTCAAAAAAGCATAGGTAGATAAAGTTTTCTCTTAATCTAAAAAGTTCCCAACATTTTTAATGTGGAACTCTTTGTTAAAGCGTGTGTTATCTCATTCTTTAGTTTATGGTTAGTCACCTTAATTCTCGACCACTTACTTAATTCGTGCTTATAAAATCCGTGTGTATCACGCAATGTGACAGTGATTCGGTAAATTAAGCGCAGTTCAAGTCTCATGACCTCATATTTTCAGTCGGACCGCAGTTATTTGACTATTGTCCTCGGTCCTCGTATTCAATACGACTACTTGTTATACAATAGCTTCGTTCGATATCATTGTGATAGTAATATACCTATTATTGCGTCTATAAATCTTGCTCTTATTAGGATCGTAGGGAGAGTATGGGAGTTGGATTAATAAATAAATGTTTTGTTGGTTCAGAGGCTATAGACAAATCTGTTTGTTTTTTAATCAGATTGGGTAGTTTTATTTTGACTCCGAATTATTGTACCTTCTTTTGAATCTTCTCTACAGATAAAAGGAAGTTCATATTTTGGTTCTAACTAAACTATAACTTCAGCGTCAAAAATTTTCTTTAATATTGACGAAAACAGTTTGTATTCAAATTCTTCCCTATTTTGCTCTTTTAATCTTCTTTGCCTAATTTTACCGCCTTCTTTACCAACCTTCTTGTACATATCCAAAGTACTATCATCTAGCTTCATTGTCACAGCCACCTATCTAAATCTGAACGTGAGAAAACGCATATAAATATAATCTATATCAGCCGTCATAGAGATTTGTCGAGGATCATGAGCGATTGCGCTACTAAATGTGATTTTGATTAGGAGCAATTCGTCGCCCCCATTACCGTTAAGTAAGTTTTATTGGTTGGTTAGACCTTGTGTGGTTCAGACCTTATGAGGTCCTTCGGTTTAATGTGGTTTTGTTGAGGGTGGAATTTTATTGTTTGTGGATATTTATTAGGTAGGGTTTTTTGACTCTCTTCATATAAAATTTGATAATATTGAAATTACTTTATACTCAGAGTATAGCAAAACCGTGGATAGAAAATCAATCATAAAACTGCTAGTATTTAAAAAGATACTCCTCTTGATACAATATGCGTCTTTGTACAATAAGCATTGGTTAGGTAATGAGTAACTCGGAACTGTTATTTTTTTTTAGTAGATGTTTTAAAGAAATGATTGTACATTCAACTGCATTTGTAAAATCAACATAAGTATCCTTAACAAGTAAGTAAGTCTCCTTTTTAAGTATAAGTACTTAAAATTCTTACAAGTAATATAAAGTAACGTCCAAACTTCCCACGATAAACAAATAGTAATTACGATTACTTAAAAAACTCTTAAGATAAAAGGATAATGGTTGAAAATCCTTCCGCGAACGCTTAACAGCCGTGAGAATGAATTATCAAATTCAAAGAAGTCCATCAAAACGCATTGTATATCGGATCAATAATGTTTAACCACTCAATTGACGACCCCTTTCACAAAGCAGTTATTAAAAATAAATAAACATGTTTACTGGTACTTAACCCTTAACCCTCACCGAGGCGTTTTATCAATTTGTAACGCTCATTGTAACCCGGAGATGAGAGTTGTCATGAATTTTAATATCGTACACGTTATTATCGATAAGAGATTATGATATTAATATTGAATTGAAAGTACATTTCGGATATATTTCTCTTTTGTTTTACATTAGGTATTATTTTACGTTTCGGTTTCTTTACAGGAACCGTGGTCATCTACTATATAAAAATAAGTCAGGTTTTCCTCCCTGACGCTATAACTCCAGAACGCACGAACCGATTTCCACGGTTTTGCATTCGTTGGAAAGGTCTCGGGCTCCGTGAGGTTTATCACTACATAGTATAAAACAAAGTCGCTACTTTTGTCTGTTTGTTTGTCTGTATGCTTAAATCTTTAAAATTACGCTACGGATTTTGATTCGGTTTTTTTAATAGGTAGAGTGATTCAAGAGGAAGGTTTATATGTAAAAAAATTCCCGAAATTCCCACGGGAACGGGTACAACGCGGGTAATACTGCGGGGCGCTGCTAGTAGGGAATAAAAATCTCAAAATTCCCACGGGAACGGGGGCGCTGCGGGTGAAACCGCGGGGCACAGCTAGTAGAATATAAAAGCGAAGTGTATCCGTAAACGTATGTAGTTTCAATTCAAAATGAGTAGAGTTCGCTTCGTTCGTAAGAAACCAGTATGGATCCCACAGTTTTTAATCAAATGTTAATATCTAAAGGGAGTTTCTAGGAAAGCTTACAATACATATGTGTACTCTACACCCATATCTACAGAGTAGTGTCTCATACTTTCAAAGCGATAAGTTAAGGTAATTAAGTGTTATGCAAATAGCATGCTTTGACACAGCACTTAAAGTAGCGAAATTGTTCGGTCACGGGCTAGTGGTCGGTGTGGGAACGAGCCCGCAGGGAGGTTGACTGAGGGGGTGCGAGGGGTTAACGAGGGTGGAGGGTGCGGACCGGGTTAGTGGGGTACTGGGGACCGGAAGCGTGGCGGATCGGCCCGCGCACCTGTGGGAATGTTTACCGCAATTTGAATATAGACCGTTGCTATCGGTTAGCTACTCGTATAACTACTTAGTGGATATGTCGCCCTGGTACTTTTATGTTTCGACAACAAAATAATTTCATAATTAAATCAATTTTAAGTGACTTATGCGCGATTAAGTCCCGTCTAGATTAGTGTTTACAATTTTAAATGATTCTAAAGATACTCTGTTAGTTTCAACGAATAGTTTCAATTCAAAGTCTAGTTTTCGCTAAAACCTAAAAACCATTTTGTATTCATCTCTTAAACAAAGATAAACACGAGTGAAGTGCAAAACTCACAGTCCTCATTCTAAAGTGTTCTCAACAGATGCTGAATAACAAAGATTGAATAAAACATGAACATTGAAAGAACATTATCAAACTTTTCAACGGTGACGTGATAAGAACTTTTACAAAATGAAAAATAGTGAAGAGTCTTTAGACTGACAAACAATCGACAAGTTAAACAGTGTGATATTTATTGATCTTATAAGTAACGTAGGAACGTTTTGTATATACAATATATTAGGTGTAAGTCTGGCCGTTTAGCGACGTGCCGAAACAGACCGAAGACGGCGGTGATCGCAGGCATGGGAATCAAACTCATGATGAAAGCTTTCAATAAGCCTAAAGGTGAGTCACAGAACATACACTTATTAATATTCTGTCATATACATACAAACAAAAACAAACTTCAACCTGATTATACGTATTACATAATATAGATTATAGATAGATGAGACCAAAAGACTAACTACAGTCGTGGCTATAGTATGATCAATGAGGCTCTAAAATAATGTTACAGTTACACTCCATAGAGAAACACGGAACTAAATGGAACTGAATTTAAAGGAAACCCATATTCAGAAGTGGTTACTTATATAGAAGTCGATATAATGATAACTCTGAACTGTCGTGACCATTGTTAATTTTTTTTACACTTATTCTACATATTTTTTATTGTTAAAATATAAAGTTTAAATATAAGGTAGCTAGGTTAGGTTAGGTCTAGTACATAAGAAATATACCCTACAAAAACAATCGGCAAAATTATTCAGTACCTAGCAGACGTAAATGCAGTCTAATTAAATACCTCTTTCCGCAGTCAGCTAAAGATCCTTCAATAACATTGTGTAAACGTAAGTATGATGTACAGAGTGATGCAACACTAGCCGCGCTCTCGGTTTCGCTTGCACTTGTCCCGAATGCCAACAAGCCGTGACAGAGATATATGAAAACGTTCATTTACTTATAATTGAGTGTATCGTATGTTGTGATACACTGTTTGTGCAATATAATTGTTATTGAATAGGATATCGATTACCAATCATGTGTATAGTCTGATTATAAAAAAAATTAAGCGTTTTAGTACTTTGTCATATTATAAAATTTTACAATTCTCATCGACTCTCCAAATCTTATCTCCAAAATTTTTACACTGTAAATGTCATATCATACGTACGTCAGATTCAAAATCTGTAAATAATAATCAAAATATAATTAAAAATAAAATCTAAATTCAGGACCAAACAAAGAAACTTTAGAAGACTTGGCCCTTAAAGTCTCTTGGCCTATTGGGCTCTCTTGGCTCTTAGTCGTCTTAGTTAAGGATAACAGAATCATTTCTCGTAATCCTTATCAAATTAAAATCCGAATCACCCTACCAAACACTTGACGTATCAAACAGACTACATCAAAGGTTGAGAATTCTCGCAATCATTTCCTTCGGTTTAGAAACATCGCATGTCCGGTGGGCATCGAATCGGGCAGGATTGGGCAATAATGGGCAGCCACTCAGGCAATAATGGGCAAGTACTGAGCATAATCGTAATTATGCCGACGCATGCGCATGCTCCGCTGATCTTGAAAGTAAACACCTTGAATACGTATGAGAACTTATTGTTTGTATACAAACAGACAATAACAGTTTTGGTTAGTCTAGGAGAGGCCGTGGAACATTTTATTTTGTTTATACTTCATTTGGAGATAGTATTTTAACGTAGATGTCGGAAACGAGACAACGAGAAGCAACACAACTAGAATATGAGTAAAGTTGGGTTCAAATGACTGGGACACAGTAATTTTAACCCAAAATTCCCACAAATAGCGCCCAACGCGTACGATACAGCTTGTTTCTCGAAAATGCATCGACACATTATTATATGAAACGTCGATAGTCACGCTAACGCATCAATAAAACTATCACCGAACATCTAACAAGGTGAACAATTCCCCGATCAAACAGTAGCCGAGACGAACAATGGTGGCATCAATGAGGCAGCAAACAGCGTATTTACGACCCAACACATTCCATGGACCATAAAAAGTCATAACAATTTACAGGCATAACAAAGAAACAGAGGCATCTAGTACGTTAGCTAATAACGCGCATAGCTGTCGCGGGGGCGTCCATTCATGCCGCTGATTGGTCCATCCGGTGCGATCAATGAGCGGTGCGCCCGCGCAGCCCGCTCCGCTCTCATTGAGCTGATCTCGCCTACTCTGATCAACATCTCTACAGACAATCCGGCATCCTTCATCATAAAACACTATGACATTATGAGCCCTGTACCGTAGTTTAACGCAACCAGTGTACCTTAAATTGGTGCACATATTTACTCATAGCTATGTATGTATGTATGTATGTTTCTTCATCTATAGTATATGTACTCGTCACGTCAGTATTACTTCGTACGCAAAACGTTCATTTTCCGCGTCACCGAGTGGAGCCGTTTGAACATAACATTTTACCGCATTATGAAAGAACCCTCCGCCACGGTCCGGTGCCGGGGTGATATCACATCAAATGAACAATTTCAGAACGTCCTGAATTCGATTCACACGATTGCAACCATTAAAAAGATGAGAACGCAATTAATATTGACGCACGACCGTTATAAATTACCTGATTTAAGTAAATACTGATGTTATCACTTAACAGGATGTAATGATTAATATTTTAAAGCAATTACAGTCAGCAAAAGAAAATGATTTGAATGCAAAACGGCGCACGCGCCGCGTACGTCACGCAACGTTCCAAGTTCAAACCGCAAACAATGGGGTCGGTAAAAATGGCATGAGCTTTTGTTCTAGATCGCTATTGTGCCGGTGAGCCGTGGCGGCCGTACTGGTCATTCGACGGTCAATAAAACTGTATTACATAGTTCTGTCACAAATAACTATAGTCTATGAGTAAAGGACGTACAAATACCGGTATTTAACTCACAGCAGTTTGTTCAAGCAAATAAAAACGCTTTCGAGTGGATTAAAAGTAAAGCTGATCCAAAGTCTTACTCTACCGATGTAGTCCGGCCATTTCGATTTTATAATGGTTATTACAGTTGTATAATGGCACTAAAAGCCTGTTGAATAGCTGCAGGCAACAAGTGGCCGCGTTCCC
Organism: Cyclophora albipunctata; assembly: GCA_963082685.1. Lineage (NCBI taxonomy): Eukaryota > Metazoa > Arthropoda > Insecta > Lepidoptera > Geometridae > Cyclophora > Cyclophora albipunctata. The sequence goes on along the minus strand of OY720129.1, from coordinate 2,263,007 downwards.
CCTTGAAAGTCACCCTCGCTGGGCACCTGTTAGTTGAAACCACTGAACATTTACATAATGCGAGTGTGAACCTGCTATAGAAATGCAGTTCGCATGTGCATACATTATTTACATCATTGGGAGGAATCTACGGCGGGTAATGGAAAGTGTGGTTACATAAACAATACTTTGTTCATCTTTTTTCTTCATATCCTTGTACTACATTAGTGACTGAATATATTTCTGCAGGTTTTTAAAGTGAGGGGTTACAAGCACTTATGTTTCAACGTAGAGTCGCATCGAAGCGTAGGTCACTTTGTGGCTACTTGAATATCAAATTAAAGTACATCTATGTGTCTTATAACCGGATAAATGAACGAGTAAAGACGGCATTAACGCCCCTCTCAGAGACTTCAAATGATTCCTTAATAGAAATGACTAATTTTATTTTGACAATGTATTAAAATTTACGTCAAATAATTAAGTGTCGATCTAATGAACGTCTCTGAGGGCGGTAGTAAGTGACTGATGAATGAGTGAATGAATGAAACAACCTCTAGGTGATCTAAAGTGAACGGAGACTGCCTGCTGAAACAACCTACGCCGGAAAATTCCACAAAATGTATCAGTTGAATGGAAAGCGCGTTCGTCCTTCTGTTATTTGGGTTTGCGGGCAGAGCGCGCATCTCCGGTCTTTTGTACCTGTTATCTACGCCATTCAAGATTCGGTCCACTCCGGTGCTACCAATAGACTTACAGTCAGCCTCGAAGCCGCCTCGAGGCCTCGATCGGAGATTACGCGATTGTTTCACCTCAACAATGCTTAATTCTTAGAACAACCTGTTTTAGTAGGTGCAATCAGAATAATACCTACTTTACTTTGTACTTGTCGAAGATATTTTTTATAAATTATTTTGACTAAGTACCAGAAAAATGATGTACATATTTACACATACATTTAACGTCTACAATAACTAATTACATTTCAAAAAGAATTTTCGAATGTATATCCTGACAAAGTATTAAAATGCATAGTATTTTGTTTTGCCTCGAGTATACAAACAAAGTCTGCACTTAATTTAAAAGAAAAACCTTTTTTTAGTACTAGCAGCTTGCAATACGTAATGATATGAAATATTTCACCTTAATGCCTGTGTCCAATTAGTGGTACGGTACTGGCCACAAGACAATCTTAGGAAATCGCTTGAATTGTAAACATATTATGAAGAAATAAATGAGTTTATGAAGGTAGGGCCCGCGGTGCCCGGATGGGCCCCATCGGAAACTTACGCGACAATTAAACCGAAATCACTTGGATTAATTATTTTAATTACGGAAACGGAAGTCTCGGTATCTTGTTTTTTGCGCTGAATCTCGAAAAATTCCATTCCTGTGTTTTAATGTCACCACAGATGATATTTATGGAGTCTTGACAGTGATACCCTTTTGTAATTACCATTTCTGTGTAATTATTGAATTAAAACTGACAAATGAGAGATGTGACAAAGTTTTTTGTAGGTACATAGATTTAAACATTTAAAGTAAGAATGGCAAACTGCAGAGCTTTAGTCATGCCAATTTGCTTAATCAAACTAAATCATCAAACATCTCCTTTGAATAATCTACGTATCTCATCAAAATCTGTTTCCATCGCTGACCTCAGTGCATCGCTATCTTCCATTTTATAATAACGGTCAACCTTGGCCTAAACACTCACAAACAGTCACACAAACAACCGGCATTAACGACCGGGGGCGAGGCATAAATGAAACAATTTCACGATACTATTTATATAATTTTAAAACAAATAAAAACTTAATAAAAATACTCATTTTGTCGCGCGCTGACTTTGATCCGCCATGATTTATTGTTGGCAGTAAAATAATAACGTCTTAACATCCATGTATTACTTTGATCCTCTTCAAACTATCAATTTATTAATTATATTATTAACTAAGTAAGTGTTACGGCGTCTTTTAAGTTTTTAAATGTGTGAATATGATAATAAACAGTTGCAGATGTAGTCGAGAGGAACGTGAGGAAGTCTATGAAATCATAGACTTTTGTAGACTTCTTTTAGAACCTCACTCTACGATTCACATTCTCATAGATACTTTCATTACTATATCCACTGAACGAATATAGGTGTATCATGAGAGACATTTTGCCCAGCTGTGGGACAATGCAAATTTTTCTCTTAAACCTATAGGTACCCATTTCAAAGACCAAACATCTAGAAGTCTTTCATTTAATGAGTTTACAAAGAATAAAAATCAATCCTTCAATTGAGTAACAATGTACTAAAGAACTCAATAGCTTCTTCCTCCTATGAAATACATGTTCAGTCCAGTCACTTTAACCAACTAAATGTTAGTAAAATGACTGTTATTAAAAGTTAAATATGAATAAGTATATAAATCTACCCGACAGACAACACTAACAGGTGTAGTGCAGCGTTCTTCCATCAGATATGGCGCGAGGCGCGCTTGTAATAATTTATTAAGTCCAAACACAATAGCACTAATACCGAGACATCTGTTGCATTATCTTTGTACCGCGTTTGTTACATTTCAACCGACTTCAGAAAGAAGGTAAGATGGTTGGGTACATCTTTAACCAACAATTAGTGTTTTTATAAACAACATGTGTGTATTCATCATTTCGCAGTTTTTGCAACTGTGAACTTAACACACTCAAGTACAAAGTTACTGAAAACTTAATGTTCCAAAATGCTAGTAAAGTTATTTAGTAGAATGCATTTAAGCAGCCCAAAATATATTACACAAGAAAAGTACTAAAGTTGCTTCATATTATTAAAAAACTTATCTCTCCCAGAACATTTAACTGGCCCTAAACCTTGTTAATCAGAAAGTTTGATAATCTCAAATGATAAAACAATAAAATATCAGAAATGTCGATAAATATTCAATACTATTTCGTAGACAGTAAAAACAGAAAATAGGTAATCAGATGAGACTGTGGAACACATTTTTAAACTCATAACAGTTAAGTAGCGCATAAAACCCATTTGAGTAACCACTAAGGCCCGTACAGTGATATAAAAACAAAATAATTAAGTTCGTAAGTCGTAAAAGCGAATGATCGTAGAGACAAGGTTTAGTACATATTTCTACGCGCACTATATAATGGATATAATGGACATAGCGTGTTATATGCTTTTAGTTGTTTTTTTCTGTGAAGGACTAACTTTGAAAAGGATTGTATTTTAAGGATAATTAATATAACAGGCGGTAAGAGAAGGATACTCGTATCATAACCTAATATGCTATACTATAAGAGATTTAAAATTCATTTTCATTGCGGTTTTTCCGTCAATGCGCATCTTCATTCGAACATTCCTATACAAAGACGCTCAATGTTAAACTGGCAATCTGGTAGCTTGTAAACTCGCCAATAAATCTAAAGATTTCATGACAATGTGGTACGAGACTTTATAGTTTTTTAAAGACAAACAAACACTTTCCCATTCACTTTTCTTAAATATATTTATTAAATACAGTGCGTCGTTCATTATATTATGTATGTAGGCATTACGTGAGTCAAACGCACCTGCGATAGTCAAGTAAATCACAGCCGATTGGTCTGATCGTAATTAATGACTGTACTCTTGCACCTTTACTGCAGATAAAAGTAACGTAAAGAAAAAAGTAAATCCAGACGCGATTGAACAGGTGAAAACGGGAGATAAATCTTTGGGCCTTAAATTATTGGGTCTTAAGTCTTTGTTCAGGTTTCGTCTGGATAGATCAGTCAGTGTGTGTGCTGGGTTATTCATTCTCGTCTCTTTATAGTCTCATTCCTTGTCCCCATAGGGGAGAGCTAGAAACAAGTTGGCGAAATGTTGAAGAAACTTGTATCTCTTTGATTCTACTGATTGAAAGTTCGAACACGAGAAAATATTTCAAGAACTTTAAGAACCCGATAAAAATCTTAAACGCAGCAAAACAAAATGCAAACGAATGTTATCAAAAGCATACAAAAAATTACAAAGAGCGACATTAAAATCGGCTATCAATTCAGATCGAGTATAAAAATCTAAAAATGTAAATTATATGTAACGTTGAGCTAGAGCTATCGGCCGGGGCAGCGACCGTGGGAGAGATGCACAAATCTCCGCATCTCGGAACAGGTCGGCAGGTGCGCTCGCGCAGCTCCACGCACACACGCAAACAACCAGCCGCACTTATGAATGAACCACACATCACACACAACACACACGCGCTCACCCACACACGCAAACCTCAAATCTCGCTTGTTTATCTCTGATTTATTTTATTCACCATCGAATATCAAAAAGTCGGCTATTAATTTGTTCCCCGGTGCTCAGCTTAAATGCTGTAGATAAAGTAATTAATCGGCCAGATAACTATCTCAATGGTACCGAATCTAGCTACCTTACTCAACAGTTTTATTGCAACTCAAAAATGGATTTATCAATATAATAAAGGAGATAACATTTTTAATGTATTTTATGCGCAGTTTATTCGAAATGCATGATTAATTTATGCGAATGATAAATGATTGATCTCAGTAAATATCGTGAACTTTACAATTTCTTTACAATGCATTTACAATAAATAGTAATGGATAAAATATGCGGATGTGATCGCGCAATAATACGCCATTCATAGAAGTAATGAAAGGCAAATTGGAATTCATAGTAAGATGCGGTATGGTGCTCGCGTGAGGCCTGGGTCAGTGTACAATTTGTATATTGTACGTATTCTATCGATCTCATCAATAATTTAATATTATTTACAATTTAATTTGAATCCCTATTATGGATCCTTCTTCTGTTGCCATATACTCGTATGTTGGCCGGTATTAACTAAGTTGATATACTTTAAAGATATACCTACAAATCTCTAAGAGATGAGATACGATATTTAAACGGGTAACAGAGTATCATATTATCTAAAAACGTTTAACCGAAGCTCATTTCACCGAACATGATCCACCAAAGTATCAAATCATCGATACTTTGTTTCGCCTATGTTTCGTTTGTGCCATGTAACGTTTGACCGGAAATAGCCCACTGATGAGAATAAGAGTAAATATAGAGTCGGCTTATTTGCCTAATGTTAAGGACAAGTATAGACTTTAAGAAAAAAATCTCTTATCGCTCCGCTGGTGATGACCAGGGTGGTGATTATGCGTAATCCTCCTCACTGTACTGCTATCTTCAGTGAGATAACAGGTATTTGCTCAGCAGTGGGACACTATAGGACCTTTTTTACTACTGCTCTATTTATCTATGAAAAGTTTCACAACCAATTACATTATTGAGTGTAACAGCATGTTGTGTTGTTGCAGACATCCCGTCGCAGGTGCCGCCGCTGACGCCCGGCACCAACAAGAAGATGGCGGAGGCGCTGAAGGCCACCTTCGCCTCCTGGGAGAAGGAACAGCTTCGCCTCGCCGTGCCCAAAGGTAACCATCATCTATCATCATCATCTTCTAATGTAAGTTGGAGTTGGTCAGTGCCAAACCCTATTATCGGAGTTCTTAAACCGCCTAATGACCTCTGACATGGTTTATCGAAACAACTGGTAGGTACCTACCGACAATTTAAAGTGCCCGTCGAAGTATAGCCACCGTACTTTGACGGGTTCAAGAAATGCCACTATCCGTCACTCATCCAAGTAGGGGCCGAGCTGCACGTTTCTTAACAATCGCCATTAGTGCTTTTAAACATATATGCTATTCACGCCAAGACAAAGGTTTTGCCTTCAACTGGGACTGTGTCGCGTAATTGGTATATTTATTCTTGTTCCTTTCGTGTCAGTGGCATTAAATTGAGCCAACCCAGTACTTAGCTAGGGGACTACATCATCTGTAGCCCGGTTGAGGTCGGATGTTGTACATCCAACAGGACATGGTCAGCAAATGCGTCCGTTTGGCACCTGGAGTACTAACTCTTAGCACTTGCCTCAAAACCTACGCGAATTGAAGTTTAAACAAACAACTATTATACTTCACATCATAAAATTATCTGTTCATACGCACCGTAATAAATTAAGTCTCGTAGGAAAGTTTAATTAAGATCGTCTTATGTTTTCCAATCATCTACGTAGATAGGTATTAGTTCTTACGCAGTGAACAGCGCTTCAAATAAATTGGCAGTAAAACACATCCCACTCCTGAAGCACGAGCTTTAATAAGCTTTAATCAAAATAGCTGTCATAAGTATCATAGCTAGTGTTTGAAAAGACATCAAGTTATTGTATAAATTACTTTAACGACGTACATTTGAAATTGATTTTAACACAACTACTACAAGTGAATTCTATGATAATTTCCTACTAAAGTCTAACATAAACTGAAATTGAATGCGGCTAAATCAACGGTCCGGCCTTTATATTACGTAAACATCGTCATTTCATTAAAACTGTTCATCAATACCATTTTATGTTCAGGAAGAACAACATAAAACCTCATATAAGTATAATTTTAGACGTCAGCCACTAGAGATCAGAAGATGAATAAACCGCTTTGGATTATGTTTTTATTTTCCATTATGTTAAGAACCAGATGTTTTTCATAATTTTGAGTAGGTATCCACTAAGTCGGTTTGAAGGTAGTGCATTCGTTTGACGTGCGGTTATCTTTTATTTATTTCGTTTACAAGCAAAAACTGTTAGTGTAGTGTGCATGGCGTTGGGTACAAGACATGATTTGCATATGGTAATGTTTTGCGGCGCGCCGGCCTGCATTGTCCTGCTCGCCGACAGCGGCGCTGCGCCACACACCAAATCCTTTGTTGGTGGCTACACACTGCCACTATTTGTAATAATACTTGGACATATGATACCGATTTCTTGGCTCGCTCTAGACCACCACTGATATGCATACCATGAGTAACTGGGTAATTTAATTAGCAAGCGAGACTTGTTCGTTCGATTCAAATAGTTATTTGTATAATTGGCACAGTTTAATTATGTAAATGATAATGAGCATCTGTGCATTTCAATCCATACGGGACGAATTATTAGGTTTTGCGGGAATAAAACTTTGGGTACAGATTAATAATAGTTACTACTTAAGTACATTGGGCTGGATGTACAATGCCTTTAAATTTTTTGAAATCACATGAAATCGTTAACATCTGTACATCAGTAAAATCTTGATGACGATAGTATAAGTAGTAATAAATAGTCATAATCTAGTAATAAATAGTCAAGTTTGAAGATGATAAAATTCCAACTAGGTAAGTCCAACGTTTTTATAGACCGACTGTACCGTGGTCTTGGGTGTCGCAGAAAAGTATGCTCAATTGGCCAAGCCTATAAAATAGTAATATTGTACGTGTGTACAGATCAGTACAACAGGTGCGGGTTCGACGCCCGACCGCGGCGGAAGTGCGTGCGTCTGCGACACGTCTATCCGCGCTTCCGGTGCCCGCGGACATCTATCGAAATGCGCAAATACAATGACATTCAGCACAGGCAGTGATTTTTGTAGTTTAGTTTATTGATTTGATGGTTTTTTAAAGAGAGCCAAAGAATATATGAAATGTTTTTTTAAAGCAACTACTATTTTGTGGTACCCCAAACTTACGTTAAAGCCTTGGCACTTTCAGGGATGATAGTGTGCTTAAGTAAATGATTACCTTCGTTCAATTTGTCTTTATGTACAGAGAAACAATTAATAATGTTAACCGAAGGCGAACAAATTGCGGCCATTAAAGAATACTTGTTACCTTATCAAACGGCTTCAAGTTTATCAATCGCCATAAATAAGTAGTCGAAATTGTCTTGATTCGTTTTAATTGTTCCACGTTATAAATTAAAGTAATAAACCCGAATTTGATAACGTTGACAAACAAGAGACACCAAATGGAAAACATCAATAAAAGCGATGCCCTTTTAAATTTTCGAATTTTACAACTCGCCGGGGGACACTAACGTTTTGAAACATCCATAAAATACGAGTCAGACGTACAAAATAATTGATTTTATTCAAGGCTTATTACCAAAACAGTTTACGCCTAAAACGGTATATTTTTACATAATAATGTACGAGTAATTACCATAGCAGTAGCCATCAAAACAAATTATGGTGAAGAAACGAATAACCAGTTGGTTAGCAAACAGAAGTGGCAGCAGTACTCATCAGAGGAACGTTTAAATCTTATTTTATGTTTGTAATAATACACATAAACCCCGATAAATGAACCAGGAATATTTTTAATAAGTTAGAAACGTCGCCATAACTTTGATATCTAATAAAGTTGAAGTAATGGCTTGTGGCAATTAATTCGTCCCTAACTGTCTGTACCCAGCGTCCACTTTTAGTGGCGAAGGAATGTTTCGCAACAAAGTGATGCGATTTTCCCACATCGGTTTATAAAAAGGGACCATTTTCCCGGGGCCCGCGCCGGCGAGCGCGCCCCGCAGGGCCCCGCCCGACGTCGCTGGTCACCAACTAAAAGCCATAATTAAACTAATTATTCATTATTAGCTCTCGCACGGAAAAACATCGGCTCCACTTTTGCCGGCAATTTGTGGCATCGTAACACCATAACTCTATTTGTATCGATTTACTTTTTCTCGTCTCGTCGCTTTGGAAATTCAAAATATGTTGACTTTGATTGATTTGTGTTGCGGTTTATATTTCTAGTTAATGATATCAATTTTGATGTTAATTACGTACGTCTGAAGACACTCGGACAAATTACTGCTGTGACTCATGCAGGTTTTTCCATATTTATATTTGAGCAGTTATTTACGTGAACTATAATTATATAAGAATTTAACTACGGTTCTCTCATAATTTCGATATAATGTTTCACCAAACCACGCAATAGATAAACCGTTTCAAAAAAGGATACGTACAAAACACTGACTGATTCTTAACTTAAAATTAGCATGCATTTACATATTTCGGTAAGTGATGTCAACAAGTAACCGACACGTTATCGGGTAGACGGCGTTAACCCACATGTTGGTTTAGAAATCCTTTTATTATTAGAGGAAAGAGGAATGATTAGTTTAGGCGCATTCGGACGCCAAGGTCGCGTCGCTTCCGGCGCGTGAGGCAAGTTCCGCTGTTGGCCAACCGCGCGGTTCGCTGCCCGGCTAATTGTTGATGTTGCAGCCCTGCCATCCGCCACCTATTGTACTCTATATTTATATTTACTGCTAACAACAGTTACTTTAAACATTGCTTCACCATTTATGACAGTTTATTTAGATAATACGTATTGGCACAACATCTTATTTTTGGGATTCAGACATTTAACTTCTGATTTACCGTCAATCAATCAATACACCTTATTTAAGCAGAATCAGCCTTAGCCTTATAGTGTAGGTATTTATGGTCCCTTTCTTTTGCACAGATCCTCGGCAATGGAGCGAAGCAGCAGTGACCGCGTGGCTGCGCTGGGCGGCGCGGGAGTTCTCCCTGGAGGGCGTGGCGCTGCAGCAGTTCGCCCGCGCCCAGGGCAAGGACATCTGCGCCATGGGCCGCGACGAGTTCGTGGCCAGGGCGCCTGCCTTCATGGGCGACATACTCTGGGAGCACTTGGAGATACTGCAGAAAGGTATGCTTGTTGGGAATGTGTTTGGTAGTATAGTGGCGGATCTAGGTTTTAACATCCTCTCTATAATCCTCCGAGTCGAAGAACAAAAGCTTGGCGAAAGCTCAACCCGCCCCCAAATTCCCAAAATCGTTACATTCTTGTCATAACAAGCTGACGCAAAACAAAATCTTCCAACTTTACCAGGGTCAAGATTTACATAAAAGATCCACTAACATAGATCCTATATCAATAGAAATAAGGTATACCCATAACGGTGTGTGTAGCTGAGTACTTTTTAAGGATATCACTAAACATCTGATTCTCTCACGAATACCTTCAAACTCGGATAGTAAAGCTTTTAAGTTTATGATCCGATAATTAAATTAGTGATATCCAAATTGATAACTCCATTAACCTTGGGCTTTCCTTGACGAACTGACTGTGGGAAATAACAATATGTGGTGGATTTTAAAGTAATTTACATTACAGGAAAGTTTTTTGGTAAATCTTCTGTTTTTGGAAGTCCATTTCAAAATAAACGTATTCAGAGTTAGTTTGTAACCAAGATTCATAATAGGATATCATTACCCTAAATAAAAACACAGTTAAGTTCCTTATTCAAATCAGAGTTCTTTTTTACTTATAACAAAAAACAACAGAATCAAAATATTCTTTATTCAAAACAATTTTAATATTCTTTATTTTAAAAAGTTTTCATAACTTCGTTCCTAAACAAAACCTCTTTACACATTCCCTCCACCTTCAAAGCTCAAACTTGATATTTCTTTACCCAGATGTAGAAAAAGAGCGTTCATTGCTGGCGAACGTGCCCCCGAATATGTACGAGAGCAACGTCTGCCTGCCCGAGCTGCCTGATTACATACCGCCAGCTCACCACTACAACAACAATAATAATACCGGTAAGTACATATACATCTTACCTTAAGACCATTGCAGACCAGCAGAGTCTAAAGACTGGCCGGGGTTATGTTTTAAGTTTGTATTGTCTTGTCTATTTTTCGCCGATAGTTTAAACTGTCTGGGCTAAGTTCTGCACAGGCTTTAAGGAAAAAATAAATATATTTCGGATAACGAGATTCATTAGCATGAAAAAGCATTTTATATACTTTTTATTGTACTTTAATATGTCAGATGCGTACGTCAGACTTAACTAGGCGTTCTTCCATTGGTCTTTCAATGGTTTGAAGCAGTCTAACTTTGCAATAACTTATTAATAAATTATAAGAAAACTATCTACATCTGTATTATCAAATTACCTCATATAAGATAACTGATGCATAACTTAACAACCAGTCCAGAAAAGGTAAGTCTCATATATGTACTTAAAACACTACACAATATTTCACTTCACCACATCGATAGAATTTACATAATTTTATCTTTTTACGCTACAGCTGCAACAAAACCATTATAATATGTAATTTGTTTGAAACAAACATTATTAATTATTCCGTATAAGTAAACTGTAATGGCGCGCACCCCTTCGTAATCGACTCGTAAAGATAAGCGAATCGGTCGCTTATCGCTCGCTTTAGATGTTATTCTTGCTGGATGCTCATTAGGCGTACATTGGTGATAAACCGACGATTATCGACCACTTGTGGTTTACCGCACACGGGTAGGTTACGTTAAAAAGTGCGCGTCAATAATTGTTCTAGACTTATGACTCATATTATGCATCCATATTATGTTTAACAACAAAATTCGAATAATATGCATGATTATATTCCTTATCCTCAGTCAGATGACAATATATTGTCCAGCAGTGGAGCATTACTAGGTATTACTTATGCCCAGCAGTGGGACATTACAGAATATTTCTATCTTATATACGAGTACCTACCTTATCGCATTTATGAATATGAATCCTGGGCACTTGGAAAAGCTTCTCAAAATTAGTATGTATTCTTAATTTACTTAATTCAGTTGCTACAATGTTACAAGCCTATGCAAAACTGTACAGATATATGCAAAACTGAAATATAATTGCCTCACAAACGTAATTCTGTAACATTTACAAATAAACCCGCCTCGTTTCAACCAGACTACTTAGATATAATCATTACGTCAGAAACCTTTAAAGACATTAAATTATCGGCGTCGCAATCTTAACGGTAACCTAAATCTTTGAAAGTTATTATAAACTGAAGAGACTGTATCACTAGTTAATTGTCGCATAAATACTAACAGGGAAACATTAAATTAAAGCGACGTGTCTTACAGAATAGTTACCGGGTATGGCAGTAACACCAACCTAATCAATCACGTTTTACAATCGAGGGTTGTCTGCGCTGCATCTAGTTTAAAAACCGGCCAAGTGCGAGTCGAAGCGCAGGGAGGGTTCCGTACTATAAAAAACGGCAAAAATCACGTTTGTTGCATAGGAGCCCCCTTGAATATTTGTTTTATTTTATTTTTAGTATTTGTTGCTATACCGGCAATAGAAAAACATCATCTGTGAAAATTTCAACTGTCTAGCTATCACCGTTCTTGAGATACAGCCTGGTGACAGACGGACGTACGGACAGACAGCGAAGTCTCAGTAATAGGGTTCTGTTTTTACCCTTTGGGTACGGAACCCTAAAAACTGATTTCCATTTAATATGAAATGGTGTTTATTGCGTTCTAAATCATGACAGCGGGATGTTTTGACTGGTAGCCACGGAGCGATGCTGAAACCATAAATTATAGACGAGTAGGTGTCCTCTGTGGTCGTTAGGCCGGGTGGTCCCACTCGCGGCTATTTAGACGTTTGGACAAGTAATTTACACGATCAGTTATACTTCCGGGGAATCTCTCTGGGTTGTTAACGTCTATCATACGTAACTGATGACTACATTCTCTATGTGTTGATGTATTGATAGTTTTATCTCGTGAAACATATTTCACGAGTCGTCAAATAAGCTTTTCGTCGTTGTACTTTTAGTTCGGTGATATGCCAAGTATTATAAATTACTTGACAAATATTATATCCTTAAACGTAAGAAAATAGTTATAATGTATGTATGTAGTTATCATATTTAATTACGTGAGTTTGTGTCAACAAGTATTAGTCAGTCTAATCAAAACACACAAAGACAATTTATAACTTTGAATTACGAAAAATCTCATTAGTAGATACGGTATAATACATGTCTTATATTATAGTGAGGCATCAAAGTGCCGTATCTAGTGGGCGCATCGTTTCCAGGCGGGTGGTTGTGGCGTAACGCGACCTTGGCGTAGTTTTTCCGCTCTCTTTCAGACGGTCCGAGGTTCGAGTCTCGGGGCGCCTTGGCCAGTACACACCCGGTGTCATCCTCCGGTGTCGTAACCGTGTGTAACAACCATGAATTGACCGAGAACTTGGTGGAAATTTTTTGATCAATTAGTTACTTTCACTGTGCTGTTTTGACTTTTAATATTGAAAAGCCAAGAGATAATGTAAGTATGATATAAAGATTTCGACGGAGATTGGCCTAGTCGGACCTAAAAAACCTACCGGGTGCTTAAAATATTTTAAACCACTTCTTTAGTAAGAAAACCACTTCTGTAACTTCTAAAATACTTGCTGCATAAACACTAGTTGTAACACGTGACGTGACGCAGAGTATGTACAAAGACTTAGAAGACGAAAATAACTGAAATACTCGCATACACAGACTTATTAATTATTCACCAAATCCTACCTAATTAACGCAGTAACAAACGCTCCTAATGAAAGGGTATTACATTCAGGGTTATTTGTTAACAAATAAGTAGCATTAACAGTTTGATGAAATGGAAAAATAAGTAGACTTATTACTGTCATTACCATTTCTTACAGTACGCAAATAAGATGCAGAATGATCATTATACTAATTGGTAGATGTCGGTGTGGGTAAGTTGGTAGTGTTGGTAATTAGAGTTTTGTAAATGATAGGCCCCCTTCCACCGGTTTCCTCACAGCCCGCACTGGCCTCAGTGCCCGCTCCACTCGCACACTAGTCGCTCATCTTTACCATTGTTCCTCAACGTTTCTGCCAGTACTTACGGCCAGCTACTCGCAAGTTCTGTGTCTCATCTCTCTTTTGTTTTTTAACTTACCTCACTATCCTTATAAAAATCATTTCTGATTTGTATGTCGATAGGCCCTGCATGACAGCGGTGTCGTAAATGTGCCAGTGTTGTGTGTGCAATATGGATCTGGATTCAGGATAACATTATTATGTTTGTCCAAACTAACTCCTGGTCCAAGGACCCTTGCGATCTGGAAACTATTTATATATTACGCGGTGAGTCCATAGACTTAGCATTCTAGAATGTTCGAGAAAAGACGTTTACAGTATTAAAGTTTCGTCCAGTAAACGCCTCAAGATGGATATGTACTCGGCGAATTTCTCGCGTCGTCCTCGTGTGAATTCGAGCGTTACCAACTAATGCAACTGGGCCGACGTAACTGAAGGTTAACGTACAAAAACATGTACAATATATTCAATATTTTGCAAGTGCAGTTGTATTAATAAAGTGTGCGTATGGTTAATGTTGGTTGGTGCAACGGCTCGCGTCCGCGGTGTCGCAAGGGGCGGCGCACGCGCTGCGCGCATCCTCGCGTTGCGCATGCGCGCGATAATCGCCGGACGTTCGCCTCGGAACAACGCCGACGTTGCGGATTGCCTAACACAATGTGTAAGCACCTGAAAAGTTTCATGGTCACGACACAACGCTCCCCGCTACGCCGTAGCCCGCGCGTAGGCGTCCGCTCAACTCGTAGAGCGACCTCATTGGATCGCTGCAGATAATTGTCTTGATTGGACCAAATTATCTCAACTATGCTCTCCTATTACACAACTACGAATGTAGCGACATTTGTATCACATATCCTACGTCTTTCGAGTTAATTTAAATGGCAACTCGATGGTTTTGTGTAATAAAGGTATTCAGATATGAAACGAGATTAACATTCGGTATTGGCTATAAAATGCAATGGATGCTCACATCCTTATGAAGTCATTACTTGATATTTACGAGTGCCTTCTTCGTCGGAGTCGGGCTTGCGGCGGCCAATCGAAATGATTTATTTGTGTAAATGGCATGATATGGAGTGGAGCTGACGCGAAGGTGACTCGGGTTTCCTGCCACTGATTTATTCGCCAGCCTCGGACCGAGACCCCGCCTATAACCACCTGATATCCTTACCCTACTCATTAATCCACATGTACTACCACTTTATTGGATAAATGATTCAACATTAACTACACGAATTTACATCGTAATTTCGACTCTAAACTGCCTCAATTAAGACATAATTTGATCCGGAGCAGTTTTTATCTCATATTACCATTTTTGGAAGTTATTAATTAAGCATATGTATCGAATAGACGTAAATGAAGCAATTTTATGGTTTAATATGTTTGAAAATTATGTATGTGAATGTTGCGCCATATTCGTATTAGATATGTGGTTTGTTGAATAATGTTCAATTCAGATGTTATAAAGGAAATTGGTAATTAATGAAACGAACAAAGAGTATTAAAATAAAAATGATATATACTCGTATACCTATTGTTCCATGGGTTTGGAACAAGGGATCGTAACTGTCAATAGAATGAAGTGTTGACATGAAAATTATTGAGCTTTCTAAGATATCAATAAAAAGATACGTGTCATTCTAGTTGAAGCGACCACTTCCGTCCGCCATTGTGCTTCAACTGAGCTTCCGGTGCAACGTGATACCCACTCCTGCGCACGTGCGCGAGCCTTTTTGAATATCGAACTACTAGTTTCGAGGATGTTTAGAATCCATTTCACAATACCATCATGACTATAAATTGTCTTGAAATCTGTTAACAACCGTGATACGGAGCTTTTGAGAACATTACTTAAGACAAATGACTTATTTATTAAATTAAAAGTTAAGTTTTTAACGAAACCGTATAAGGTAGGTCGGAGGTCAGCCCATAAAGCTGCAGTAACGTTAAACTTCGTCGAATCACGCTCGTCTTTACGTTCATGTACTAACCGGTATTAACAACGAAATTATATATTAACTGAACAATAAAAAGAGAATAAAGAGATATGTCAGATTACAAGAGGCGGGTTAACGTAAGGGTTGGCACACGAAAAGAGCAAGGGGTGTGTTCTTTGATATGAATATTTGTAGGGCTCTCGCGAACTCGTCGACCCTGGGCCCTTCGCGCAAGGGCCCTCGGACCCTTTCAATCAGTCTTTTTTTCTTCGCCGTGTCCTTGATTCGGAATCGGATTTGCTTGTCAATGTTATTGTGCCGAAGGGCTAAGGGTCAATCACACAAAGGAACGCACAAAGCGCCCTTATCGCGTTCACTTCGTTTATATTAAATATACCTCATCAAAATGCATTGATAGGAAGCTCATAAATACAATTTATTCAGGACGTTTTTTGTAAAAAAAAATGGTATTGAACTTTTATTTTTTTGGTATTAGATATTTTATTCATTCTTGTGTTATCTGGTTTATTAAATCTAATTTTATCTGACAGACGAATCTCCTCTTATTTAACATAGATGTGGTAATGTATTGGTGTATAAGATATTCTGTGAATCCATAAACTTCATCATACCGTCAATATGTTTTTCATTTCGGATCAAGAAGTTTTGTGAAGCGAAATGTGTTCACTTTACTATCAAGTCTCCTATACATGATAATACCATGAGTGGGGTACCCCACCTAAGTACCATCAACGTTACCCTTCTTGGCTCACGTAGTCGGGTAAAAACGATAATACGAACGAGGCGTTCGTTTAGAATGATCGAGTTTACAAGCTGGTTAGTTTATTAGAACGCGAACGTCACACATGTCAAACAGACTTTGAAATTTGACAACTTGGAAACTTGCTCTATCTAAAGAGGCCTTTTTATAAAAACTGTAACATTGTCTGGCTCGTTTAAATGTTATTAGGTACTAATATAAATATAATCAGCGCCAGTGGGCGGCGTTCGTGGAAAACAACTGGAGTCGCGATAAACTATCACAGAGTTTCATTATTTCAGTATTAAATACTTATTTATTGCAACAATAGCAGTGCCTTCTGTCTATGGTTTCATATGTATCACCGGGATTAACCTAAGAGTGAAGTACAGTCAGAAAAATAACCACGGTTCTGGTACAGTCAGCTTAAAACATAAATCGTAAATAAATAAATCATTTATTTCTCACCATAATCATACAAAAGACGGTAGTATTAAATTTGTTCAATGTTTGATTATGGTGGGTTGACATCTGAACTGGGGATAACCTGTATCTCAATACTTTGAACTTAGTTCTATTCAAGTTTTACTTAAAACGTAATGAAAATTGTTAAACTACCTATATAATTTGACGAAGTACTTCATCGTTTTACTTTTTCATAGAGTGAGAGAGAGAGAGAGACTGTACTAGATAATTATGGTACAGAAAAAAGTGACATATCTTGATTTTTGGGCTTTCGGAGATAATGTTGTGTTGGTTAGTTTCGGTTTGGTAAAGAAATAACTCTATGACTGCTCCTAGCATAGCTTTTTATACATCTCCAATATCACAAAATCTAAAAAATTCGTACTACCAATTGTTTTTTGAAAAAAACTCGTAGCACGGTGTAAATCAAAAAACTGTGCGAACCTAATATTCTACTCAATTCGCGTCATCCTTTGACACCCGACACTGGCGTACTACAGGTGTCTATTCACTTTACTTTTTGCACTATTAATCTATTACTGTGAGAAAATCTCACCGAAAAGAGTTTAGCAATGTTCGAATCAATACGGGTATCGGGTTACGGTGCAGCGCAGCCCGCGGGCGTCCCTTTGAACCTCCGAATTCAATTAATAGCCCTATTTGAGCTACTCCGCACCGATCTCCCACAAAAACAAATATTTGCCAAGAGTTCATTATCCGTTATTAGTTGGCGAGATTTTAATTGTCTCACCCTTTCATTAGAGTCACTTTGAACAATTTATAAAAGCTCCTTTTAATAGCTATGTTTTAATTCTAACCTTATCTTATTGTGCAGGGACAGATATTGCGTTCTAAAAATATTTTTAAAACAACATTGTACTATTATCATCTTTAATGTTATTATCGGTTTAACAAAAACTTTATATTGTTTCTAAAAATGCGTAAAATGTATGAAGTGATAATGCTTGTGTGTTTGTTTGATAAGCTATCGGGCGGGGGCGCGCGGGGCGCGACGCCGGGGCGGGCGGATGTCGTGGGCCGCAGATTGTCCTTCGCAACATTGCCCCTGAGATACCGACGCAATCATTATCCTCACATACTTTATGTAAAACATTCCAAACCACTTTTCAGCGATATCGAATACTTTACTACCTCCAAGACACGTCAATATGCGGGCTCAAAACAGATTACTCTAAGTTCTTAATGTGAAAAATGCAAACATTATTACGATTTGTAATTGAAAACAAGAATATGTCACAATCATAATGTTCTTGGAAATCGTTCCAATTTTAAACGTGGATAAATGTCGTATCTCGCGCCATCTCGACAGATGACGGAGGCCGAGAGATATAAATTATTGGCACCGGAAGTGACGTCCCGGCACGCTCCAATTTAAAACACACACCGCGGTGAAGCAAGCTTCGATACTCACACAGCTCGGCTCACACTAAAGTATACATTTCATTCGTTCGCCGCATTAAAAACTCATTAATAATCAAAAAACTATAAAAAAATCGACGCAAAAAAAACAAATGAGACTTAACGAATGTCACACAGTGTATCCTTAATTCGCCGGAAATAAAAATGTTATACCTCTACCTCATAGAGAATATTGAATTTGAAATCAGAATTCAATCAGTATAATCGACGGTACCGGATGCGCTCAGTTTTTTAATTATTGCAAAGGTTTATAAGTGTTAACCCAAAAAAAGCTTTTATGTTGTCAATAGTCGGATGTGTGTAATTATATGCAACCGTTAGGTTGGTACTTTATTTATAAAGTTGGTAGGAATAATATCGAACGGTTCGGCTGTGGTGAATGGAGTGTTTCCGACGAGTTTCACAGATTTATGGACCGTTTTCAGAGTTTTTATCTAAAAAAGATTGTTTATCTTGCGCTTCCGTCGCCTGCGCAGCCGATACGCCCGCTAGCGTTATATTGTTTACACTTAATGTAATTCAAAGCATTCCTCGGTAAATTGTATTTTTAAATTTAAGCCGCGATGGAGCGTCCCTCTGTTACTACATGAATATCGATCGGCGGTTTACTTCAATCTCTTCACTTGACATCGATCGATATTGCGCGGACGCAATACGTAATATTGTCTTTTTTCGCGCCGACTGTTTACCATCATATCTATACTTTATGATCTACTCAGCGTCCGGCGGTTCGCCTAGACTTAAACTTGTTTATATACGATTGTTGGACTGAAAAAAATCATAATTAATACAGGACGTCTCTACAATCTATTAGTCTTACGAGTCGCAAAAAATAACCAATATGGCCGACTTTCCAACCAAAGACAATTAATTGCCTCTGAATGAAGTCAAAAACAATTTTCTCTATAGAAAAAAAAATTATGACTTCGTTCCATTCTCATATCAATGAGTGATGGGAGAATGATTCGATATTCAATTATATTTCGATAAAAATGGTTTTCAAACCGAGTCTGCATAAACCTAAAATCATAATCAAACTTGTAACTTAGGTACAGAGTAAAACAAAATAAAAATAAATATCCGGACAAAATCACACACGGCTAATTAGACCCAAACTTAGCTCTAACCTTGTATTATGGAATCTAACTAACTGATACCACTATACATACACAAATACTTTATAAGAATATATATATAATTGACACCCAGACGTCGTCGCCAACAACTATGTCTTCACATATTGTTGACTCCGGGCGGGAATCGAACCCGCAACTCCCAACACAGTAGCGCTCTCACTGCCACTGTGCCAGCGGGAACAAACATATAAAATAGTTACAAACGCCGTGTATCAAAGTAGCGCCGTGATCACAAGCGTGACGCTGTCTGTCTAGAACACCATACTCATTACTCAACTCCACAATATATTCACGGACTCACGGTGCCAACTAAAAAACAAAAACATTCTGACCTTGGCTTTGATAATACCAAAGGGAACGTGTAATGGACAATAAAGTGATTATTAACATGGATGGAATAATAAAAGATTTGAATTAAATGTCTTGTATCTTAATATGAATACTTTTTTAAATACAATTAGTGCGTGTATTTAATGTTAATACACCTATATTTATTAGTAAGATTAATAAAAAAGAAACAAATATTTATCACATACCATAAACTACAAACCTCTAATAATGATTTTTTTCTTATTTCCCTAATGACTCTCTCTATGACGTCACACGGGAGATTGTCGCCATTTTCTATCAGAGACAATATCCGCGAGTGTTTGTTTCCTCTGCGCATTTATTCAAATATGGAAAACTCATTTCCTTCACCATTTCCACGCGGGTCTCGCTTCACTCTCTAATTGCATTGCTCTCCTCGGTATACTCGTTTCGTGGTTGCAATTCAATTGGGTTACCAACCGAGTCTGCGTACACCTAGACACTGCAATATTCATAAAACATTTTACAAATTACAAAAAAGTTGTATCTACAGAAGTTTCTACAGAAGATAAAATCTAATTAAAAAAATAAAATGATTCCTCTATATACAGATATTGAACTCTCCAACTCAATTAAAAATACATTTTCAAAAAAAGAACAATCAAATTCAAACGCCCTATTTGTCTATTCGTAGAAGAAAGCAAATATCCCGGAGCATCAAAAAGGTCAACAGTACCCCGAAGGTAACACAATACTTGGCAGAATACGGGAGCTGTCGAAAAAATCGGCGTTTTATTTTCCGGTTGGTAATAATGGGCCCTCTATATCCGGCGCAACACGTGCTGGGCTGCTATTGTAAGATGTGTACCGTGTTCTAGGGTTGGCTCTCATTCCTATTGTGACGAAACCCTCCCTCGAAACTTGACCCGGTTCCCGCCCAGAGACTCGTGCCGCCCACCGGACTCATCATAATCAAACATCAGGTATTAGTGTCACACATCTGCTACGATATTGAGAGATTATATCGTAATATGTAATCTTCATCTGTGTCAAAAATGTCACAACTTCAAAAATCGAAACCCTATTTAAAAATTAGTTATAATCATATACGTAGTCGTATCAACTTTGTAAATGCGAAATTCAAATGCAAAAACATTTCGTACGTTAAATTATGTACAAATAAGTCAGAGAGGTCAAATTCGGCGGGTTATCTACATTGTCCGCACATTATTGTAACATTAGCGGTAAAACTCTATTGTTAGTTGTTAACGATGCAAATTCTACTTATTCTGAACGTACTTATTCTGTAAGTGATTATACATGAACATTGTATTAATTCGGAGAGTCCCTAATCTGGAACTGGGTTGATTACAGAATAGGTACGTGTTTTTAAGGATTCGTTCTACATAGTTTAGAGATTCGTATTCTTTAGGTATTTATTGTATCGGTACGTATTTTGAATATACCTATTCTGAATGTAGAATTCGTAGGTACCGCGACCGTGGCATCAAACAATAGGAATCGGGCTGAAGGTCACGCGCGTCACGGCCGTCATATTATAACGTAATTGCGATCTACACCCAGTTCCACGTCAATTTTTGAAACAATCCAACGCAATATTTTTGTTGCAGACTAATTGTTACGTGGAAGACGTAACGAATGTGAGAATTAGCTCTTTACTGGAAGTCAATGGAGAATTGTCTTATCTAATTGACAATTTCTTTTACGTCCTTTTTCTCAATTTTCCTTTCTAAAAAAAAAGATAGCGACGCATTGAGAACCTTTTCCTTTTTGGGAGGTGGGTAAAAATATGAAACAGTTTTTCACATATATATTATACTTCGTAGATTGACCCATTGTAACCATATATGTAGTACAAGAGCTGAAAGCAGTAATCATCAATCCATAAATTGTCCCTATCGTTCCTCTCGCATAATACATTTCTCACGCTCAAATAGTTGTAGGAAAAATCCATTTTTCAGTGCTAACTACTTGAATGGTCATCATTATGCAGACACACGTCATCAGTCCATTAACTCGGTTGATTATCTCGGTGGCACATCGTTCTTGACAATATAATCATTTTGTTTTTATATCTCTTTGGAAACAATGAAACGGGCTGTAGCGACCGTAACACTCAAGTAAATTGCCTTATTATGTACACTGTATACTGAGCTATTTTTCAGTTGTAATTAACATATTACAAGCGAATTGGTAAATGTTTATTTTGCTTTTGAATGGGGAATATCAATTTTGCAACATGTTTGGTAGAGTCAGAAATTGCACTAAGGCTGTACTTAAATTAACTTATTAGACTAAAATCCCGCAATGTTAATGCAAATAAATTTTTAACAAAAAGTAAGTATGACTATTGAATCGTTTCAGTCGAAATTGATAGATTTGGGAACAGTACATTGAAGCCAGCATTAAAGCCGACGGTCTTTTAAGACGTTAGTTTAGATTATTCGCACTCGCATTCGCTCTTCAGAGTGAGTTTTAATGTGTACCGTCATTTCTTCTTCACCGATATCCTAAGTAAAACATAGTATTTTTCTAAAGTTAAAATGAATGTCTAGTATTAAAGATTACAGCACCTCGTCGCCTGTAAAGGCTTTTGTTCGTATTAATCTCGAGTTGAGTACTTTGTTGGGGGAGTCAGGTTTGGCAAAAAATCAACGGTCGCGCAACAGTTGGCGCGGCAGGTGTCGCGGCAGGTCGGGCGCGCTCGGCTCCCCTCGGCGCGCTCGCCCGCCCGCCCGCGCGCGAGCCGCGACGAAAGCTCGCAGTCGGTGATCGCTCCTCGGACTACACGGTGCTGCGCCGCGCGCTCTCGCACCTCACTCGCGATACAAAGCTCGACGGAAAAGCGGACGCGTTTTCAAAAAAAGAATTTACACTTTCTTCTTTTATTTTACTTTTATATTTTTTTAATTTAGTGAGTTACTCAGACTAGTGATGTGGTATTAAGTCAGTGTGTGAGGACCCGAGGTCCACCATGCTCCTAGTGGAGGCCCGCGAAGCCGCCGTGCCCCCCTGCGCGGCGCCCCTAGACCTCCCCATGTCAGCCCTTACTAAGCTCAACTTCACAGACTACAGTGTTAAAGTGAACAAACAATTCGAAAGCCCGCCCGAGGCCCGCGAGGTCGACTCTCGGTTGAACTACGAAGCGCTAGCCAGTGTCGCGCGGCTCAACTACGAACAATCTGTTCAGACAGTGAACAGTGGCAGTAAACTGCACTATGCTGAACAAAATAGACTTGCGTTTGACCCCTCTATGGACCCTATGTGTGAGCCCGCGTACATTCTACCAGGTTTGTAACGCTACGTATGTTTTTTTTAAATTATATTCATCATGAGCGTTTAATGGTATAAATAACTATATATCCCTTTTATACCAATACCCTTTACCTTTATTCGTTACTTTTTAACCGACTTGAAAAAAGGAGAAGCTTTCTCAGTTCGACCGTTCGACTGACTCTTTATTTAACTTTAATGACTAAAAATATTATTTCTATCTTTTTAGTAACTAGTATTGAATAGGTTAGATTCTTTAAAAAGTTTTTGTAATTTTTATCATAATATACCTATGTGGTTATTATGAATTTAATAAATATGATTATAACAAATGGTTAGTGTTTCAAAGAAAATAAATTAATCATGCTACTTTGCTACCAAAATATAATCAAATTAGTTTCTACGTAAATGTTGATTGCTAAAATACAAAGTACAGTAATATTGCGAATTGCGAACTACATATTAACATCACTAGGTATTTTGCGGTGAACATTACTTTATCTGCAATAACTTTACTACATTTTTCCCTTAAAATTGCACACAACAAATTAAATGTTCCTATTATTCGCATAATTTATTATCTTTAACAAAATAAAGGAATTAAAATATTATTCATTTAATAAGTAAATAATTATTATCCTTCCATTTAGTTCAATTAATACAATTTAATTAATAGACAGCTATTAATTTAATTGGTCACATTTGTATACATAAAACAAATGTATACTACCCCCATCAACTGATTCGTACTTCTGTATACACATACGAGTATACATACATATTATAAAACAAAATCCCCAAAAAGATGTTTATCTGTATGTATTGATTTTCTCAAAAACTGCTGAACGGAATCTCATGCGGTTTTCACCAATATACAGAGTAATTCAAGAGAAAGGTTTGTGATTAATTTGTATGCCAAAATGTCTATAGAAACGGGTACAATGCGGGTAAAACCGCAGGGTACTACTAGTTGTATAATAATTTAAAATAAACACATTTGTATTGTGACTGGCTCAATATACTAGACTATTTTATCAATTTGAAGAGTACAAATATAATTTAAAACCTGTATTAGTAAATGTGACTTCAAGTATTCTTTAAATTATTATAATGATACCTAAAATATTGAACTACCTAAAGTTATTTCAATATACTTTTTGAAAGGAAAGAAAATTGTTCTTTACATTATATGAATTTAATAAAACAAGCTTCAACCAAAACATCAATAAAAGCTCACTCTACCAATAAAGTAAAACATCTTTAAAAGCTCATATTAAAAGCTTAAATAAAACTTGTTAAAGTAAGATGCATAAAGAACTTAAACATGAAGTTGTAAAAGATAAATCATAAAAGCGAAGAGACTTTTAGTTAAAAGCTCGTTTAAAACAAACATAACTCGAACAATTACAATCAAAAGCATGAATTAAAAGTTCATTCAGTTATTTATAAAGCGGTTTCATTGAGCTCTCAAACTCGCCGGAAGCACTTTCGCCGCCGCCATGTTGGATCCGGCGCGAGGGGGTTGCGCGGGCGCACCTCGCGCCACTTCCTCCGCGTGACGCGCATAAACAACCTCTATAGTCAATGGTGTCTATGGCCACAGACATTTGCATACACAG
This sequence comes from Cyclophora albipunctata, assembly GCA_963082685.1. NCBI lineage: Eukaryota > Metazoa > Arthropoda > Insecta > Lepidoptera > Geometridae > Cyclophora > Cyclophora albipunctata. Next base: position 2,238,517 of record OY720129.1, on the reverse strand, counting down.
CTTACGTGAAACAAATGTAAACTACCCACAACTGATCTACAGATTCGTACTTTGAATAATAATTACATAATCACGGAATATAGTATTGAATCATAACTTACATTGCTCGTTTGGGTATATGCGACCATATTAAGACGTTATTTTTTATTCAGTTGAGATATGATACTTATACTGCCTCATTAATAAACGCTGTGTAACTAAAACACTGTTATACTGTGTTTTGTCTCTTTTGCTCTCCGGAAAATTGCGTATGTCAGAAAGTGACAAACCATTTGATAGCTAAAGTGTTCTTAATATGGCCCATAGTGTTTCTCCTCGGAGTCACAGGATATTAATAAAGAGGCACACAGGATATAAAGAGGTAAAATTTGTAAGTTTGTTTGTTTGTATGTTCGAGGTAATCTTAGGAATTATCAGTCCGATTTGAATAATTATTTTTGTAGTAGATAGCCAAATTCAACGGGAAGGTTATAGGCTATTTTTCATTCCGAAATTCTCACGGAAACGGGTACAACGCGGGTAAAACCGCGTGGCGCTTCTATTATTAACACATTACCAATTGCTATCAATAAGTATATTTTTACAAACTTTCTATAATTATCTGATTTAAAATTAATGCCATTGTAAAAAGGCATTATAAAACCATGTTTGAATTAAAAGAAAGTCATCAAAATCCTGAGGGACAAAGAGATTAAAGTCACCTGACCATCATTAGCAAATTAGCTCGCACCTGGTCCGGATTTAAATGATAATTCCTTCACTCATAGACAATTAAGATGCAGTTCCATTTTAAAATTTTATAATTCTTTAAAAAAACTTAATTTGCAAAAAAAGAACAATGTCGTTTTTATACTCGACTCACGTCCGTTGTCTATGAAATATGATAACTCTAGATTTAATCGTTTTTGTCTATGGTTTATTAATATGGCGGTGCAGTGGTGAACGATTCTGTTTTTGACGATGACAGAGACAAGAGGTAACGGTTTAAGGTCGCTTACCTTTCATTAATCGGTTCCTACCTTTTATAGAAAACATAATCCCATATTTTACGTGATCAAAATTGCGATTCGGAGCCATTATGGTTCTCTACTAAATCAGGTGAGCCGGTCATTGACATAATGATAGGTACTTTTGAATTAACATTTGGTAATTAAAAAACTATATTTATGCAACATCATAAATATTATATAGTTCTAATGAGTAGTTACTGTTAGGTATTCAAAAATAAATCGCCAGAGCTACATAATTTGCCAATATTATCACAAAACTGGAAATAATGTCGTAGTTTATTGATGATAAAAAGAAAATGGCTTTTTAAACTATAAAACTAAAGCACTCCAAATGCGAACTAATTATATAGACTCTAATTAAGCTATAAATTAAAACTGGATTTGATCATCTAAACGTTTTGATTTTATTGATAAAAATGTGAAATGACACAAAATTACCAGACCTGACATTAATCCGACATTAGTTTCGACACAACATACAGTTTACTTTAAAAAAATATAAATTATATCTCAAAATTAAATTTAATTCTTTTAAGTTAACCTTTCAGTCTAGACTCAAACTGTTGGTACTTGAAATAACTTTACATGTTGTCATTATTGTCATAGATAATTCAGTCATAATAAATATTCATAGAAAATATGTACATTTAAAACAATTTAATTTACTTATTAAGTATTAGAAACTCCTTGAAAAGTTATTCCAAATCAGCTGTAAGGTCAAACAAGTGTCACAGATGCACCTGTCACATTTGACAGCAGCTGTCAATAAGCAAACATTTAGATAATCTAACGATCACAAAAATACCGGATAAAATAATCAAATGTTATCGAAAATGTCTGTTAAACGTAGCTTTTAGATAACTTTGTATCAATTGTAAGAGCTTCATTTATCCTTTAATTATTTAATTTATCGACATTTTCTAAATGTTACATCACGATATTAAGTTACTGCAACTGAGGTGACATAAGTCGATGACAGTCAGCTGTTGATACGAGAATTTGCATTTTCTTTCAAAATAGAATTAATTAGGAATTTTACCATTTTTATATCAAGTGGACAATATTGTACCTATTGTTAGTTTATGACAATTTACATACGAATTAATTAGTTATTACAAGTTAGTTTTACTTGAAACATTTTAGTTCAAAATAATTTCTTTTGGTCACACCAAAAAGATGGGACGTCTGTTAATGAATGAACTCAAGTGGTCTCACTATACGATAAAATCGTCATAGTGTTGATGAATGAACTTTGCTAAGAGCTGATTCAAATCATTGGATTAAGTTAGTTATCTACCAGAATATATTTGTCTTAGAGAACTTATCTGTCGATGGATAAATCGTCTTTAAGTCTATCTGCCTGCTCCTCGCACAGTAGGAGAGCGTGTCTTGTCTCGTGACGTCACATCCCCATTACCGGCGCACGTAGCCCGTTCATTCATAAAAATGTATATGGCCTCTTCCGGCAGCGGCGACGCCGCGCCACTAATCCACACACAGTTTTTAATCACTTCCCGTCCTCATACATTCTCATTTCGAAAACCAGAACTCGATTAAACTCGATTAATTCGAAAAATACAAAATGTTACGACTAAATTTTGTCGATTCTCACGGTGTAACACGAAACAGGTTTCAGCTATAAAAATTGAACTCGTTTAGCTCCACGTAATTTGGCGAAAGTTATATTCACACAGATAGATGTGTGACGGTTGATTAAATACATTAAATTATAAATAAACAACGAGATGTGGACACGTGACGTGTGTTTTTGTTTATTAATGAGATTTGAGGCGAACGGTTTTATAATTTGGAAAACATTAAATTAGTATGTTTGCTTGAGAAACATGGTTATTGCGGATTGTTTAGTGGTCGTTGACCTTCGTGTGAGGTTTGTGCCATCCTTGTGATGTAGCGTCTCGCGAGGTGCATCGTGAATGGTGTGACGTCACGTGCCGCATCTCGATACATTCGCGCGCCATTGATGCGCGCCGCGCTTCCGTCCTTAGCGCCGTAACATCCTGTCTCATGTTTAATGGCTACTATTATTAACTGTACGTAATCAAGACTTTTTGCTATAACACGGTTATGTCAAATCTTGAAATATAATTCTATTAAAAAATAAGCACTCAAAGTTTGAAATTCGAAGCAGCTGAATTTAAAAATTGATATTCAAAGTTTAATGAAGGTTTAGATATGCCATCCTTGAAATTAGTTGGACATCTATAAGAAACATATGATAACAAAATCGTGTTCCAAGTATTAGTTAGATGTTAGAAGTGAGTAGGACAGGCCGATCGATCCTCCCCTCGCGCATGGTTTTTGTAACGACATCGGCGCGTGCGCAGGTGGCGGCGCACCTGCCGCGCATACCGACAACCAACCTCGTAGACACGGCATAATGCACGCGATTTGCCATTTTTAATGCCAACTTTATTAGCTTGTTAAAGCCGCATTAACGTATTAAGCATTGACGTATGTGGCAACACTAACCGACTCCACGACATAGTTTACGAAACTTTTCAATGAGGTTTTTGTAATTTTCCAGTTAAATTCAACTTGTATTTAAAATAAAGTATTTATTGGTGGAACTGAAATGTAAAGTGGGGTATTTATTTAATTAAGTATTGGTTAATTTTATTAGTCTTACTTCGGGAAGTTAAGTAAGATTTTTTCCGTAGTGAGTATTGAGTGTTGGTTGTGTCTATTCGTTCCTAGCTCTATGTCGCGCTAGTCTAGACAATGTAATAGCTGAACGATTTGCAGCGCTGTGTGAAGGTTTTATTGCAGTACTAAAAGGATTGCCAAGAATCGATTAAGGCTAAAGAGCAATCGGCATCTGCACTCCTATTATACAATCATTCGGTTTTTATGTCATCGAATATCCGATTAATCGATACATTCTAGATTATTTTTAAAATCAGTATAAAACATCTGCTGCGACAGCTTTATTACAAATTAATGTTAATATTCAACGGATATTATTGTTAGTTGGAATCGTAAAAGCAATACCGTCAGATGATATTTTCGTTGCAATGTTTCTTGTGTACGCGGTTAATTTAAAGTTTTCATGTTTTACAACCAATAAATATCGAGGGAAGTGATCAATGTCGCTCGCAGATGTTGTCACTCAACTGAAACTTAACAATTTTCACACTTTTAATTAACACTGGCAGAATAGAAAAGTATATTTAAAAACAGCCAACTCAATTAAAAAAAATAAAAAGTATGAAGACTGCATAAAGTAGCGGTTGACTTTTTAAATATTTTATACATCCTGTCGAAAGATGTTCCAATTTTGAGTTTGATTTAACACCACTCGTTGACATCAATTTCCTTTTATCTCGTCGTTTTCTCGCGATTATTTTTCATTCGTTCTAATTTTCATAATAATTTTTCTTTTGACAAATATTTAAATGTGGAACTACACCTGTTTTGAAACATTTAATGTCCGTTTAAATGATGGATCAGCACTTAAATGAGAGACAAATTATGATTCCAATTTTAAGTTTTGGGAGTGCAGTACGTTGGAGGTTTATTATGAAATGTTTATTTTTTAATTAATTAATAGGCGTGAGGGTATTTATGTGGCGGGTGGTAGGTCCTAGACGTGCAGCAATAATTATGTCGTCGAAGTGTCACCCGGAGCTCACCTGCCGACATTGCTTCTAATTTTAAAAATCATATTTTTCGACTTCCGTTCCCGAATGGGAATTGGCGCGATGCGAGTCGCCCGAGCTCGTTCTAAAAAATAATTTTCATAAATATAACAAACTAATTCAGAATTGCGTCCGCTGCACGTTCTATTCAATACTTATGATGTTTTTTATATTGAATCAATCCTGTAGGTGCACATTAAGGAAAATAAGACGGACAGTAACGCCCAGTAATGGCGGGAGATAAAACAATTGTTTTGAGGCTAAAGTTGTCTACATTTTAAGCAAATTTTCAAGCGGTATTACGCAATTTGTATTCGCTGAGGCGTAATAACTGAAGTCATTTTAATAACTGTTGCGAGTAACAATAATCTGCAAACGCTCCGTCATCGAGACGACACCATATGGCGGCTCCGCGCGTGCTCATTAAAAAAATAACGTGGATTCGCGGGTTTCGAGTTTCCTCGGAGATAATAAGTAAAAAAGCGGAGTGTCGTGTCGCAGCTGCGCCGGGGTCTAAGGTTACTGTCGCATGTGCTGCCGACATTCTTACACACTGCGTGCTTTGATGTTTGAATTTATTAACCGCTGTGGAAGACATTGTGTCTGTTTCATTAATCTGAGTCGAAACAATTGCCTCTAAGTTTACCTTATGATATATATTATACCTATCCTTAGTGAGATGGAAGGCCTTTTTCCTGCAGTCGATTCTTACAGGCTTATTCTTTCTTTCTAACAAACGAATATGAAATAAGTAGGTAATCACTTATAAGACAGTTAATAAGGCAGGTACGAGCATCTCAACCTTTATTAAGTACAGTGAGAGATCGCTACAGGACAAAAGTATCTTGTTCAATAAAGTGGGCACAACGCAAGTTGACAACAGTTAAGGAGATGCGTAATAACCTCGCTTGCCTAATGCAAGATAGTGATCTCAAACCCGAGCCATGCAGTACAAGTACATAATTTATCTAATAGTATGAGCAATAGCAGCCGACAGCTCACAGCAATATTGTATGTATTGTACGAGAGGAAAGATACGGAATGAATCAGTGCGGTTCTGCGCCAATGGTCGCGGAGAGAGGCGACCTTTCGACCCGCGCTGGGGGCGTGGCCTCGCGCCGCCCCGCCCCTCCCCCCTCCAGCCCGCCCCACACACGAACAACTCTACACGTTATTAACTCTTTTGTTTAACTGACACTATTCATATTTTGAAATATTGGAACGTGCCAAGTTTTTAGTTGAGATTGGAATGCAAACTTTTTGAAGGAGGTTTTATACATTTTCTTTGGCTCTTAACTGGCTGAATAATGATGAGATTTCGATGAAACGAATTTATTTTAACGAATTGGAAAAGCGAATTTCATTACGAGGGAATTTTAAATATCGACCACATTATATTCGTAGTTCACTCTCCACTCCATTTTTTAACAGTATCAGCGTTAAAAAATGCTATAAAAAAACGTTGCTCGCTCAACCAACCCGTGAATAGCACAGCGTATTGTCTCCTAGAGTTATGTGAGGTCACCGAATCGCTCTGCTGAGCTTTTTACGTGACGCCGCGTCACTAGGATTTATTGTCACTATTTTGACATCTCCCGGGAGTTGTAATTACCGACTATCGACTCATTAAAATACTTGTCTTTGTCATTTGACAGTTTTCAGTGATTTGTTCACAAGGTTCCGCTCGGTAAAAACAATTACGTATTTGTTCGTACAAATAGTTTGGAAATACAAATAGTTGGGACATTCTTGGGGTGTTTTTGACAGGAAATTGTTCAGGGTGACTTTTTTCTTAAATTAGTGTGAGGTAAATGGTGTGTATCTAAGTACTTACTTTGGGCTATAGAGTAGGTACCTACTTTACTATAGTACAATAAATACTATCTATTAGTACTTTACTACTACCTATATATAGGCTATAGACTATACACTAATAAAGCAACTCATTTTTTTTAACGTGCAATCGGAAAGTTTTTAAGTATTTAAGTACATTTCATGATAGTCTCAAATAAGTTATTTACTAAAACCATTTTGCCATCTGTAGTAGATGAGATTGTAAAGTAATAAATAATTTTAAAATTATGAATTTCAAAACTGGAAATTTTATAATTTCAAATTTTAGAATCAAAATACCAACATACGAATATCAACAGACACGTTATACCAACCACAATGTGCATAGGTTCAATACATCACGCACAATGGCCGTGAGAGCGCAATCACGACGCACTCGACTCGACTCTCCACTCTACTAACTACTTGACTACCCAACTACTGTACTGTAGGTCGGTGCATGACCAGTGTATTCATTGATGGATATTGTCAAATTAAACATGGCTACTTTATTTCGAATTGAAACTAAGTACGTTAACGGATACACTTCGCTTTTATTTTACACTAGCAGCGCCCCGCGGTTTTACCCACGTTGTGCCCGTTCCCGTGGGAATTTCGGGAATTTTTTTACATAAAAACCTTCCTCTTGAATCACTCTACCTATTACAAAAAACCGCATCAAAATCCGTTGCGTAATTTTAAAGATTTAAGCATACAGACAGACAAACAGTGTGACAGACACGAAAAAGAGACGACTTTATTTTATACTATGTAGTGATTTTTATCTGACGTTTCGGCTCATACAGGAACCGTGCTCTAAGAAGACTTATCAGTAAATGCTAAATTTAATTTAAATATGGAATATGGTTGATATGTGGTCAATGTTATGGAAGTCATTTAGATGGAGTTAGAAAATAGAACATTTCGGTGATTGGTTAATGATGATTAATACTGTACGATGATTGGTGGAAAATTGTTAAATAAGTTAAGCCTTGTTAAATAAATAGTGTTGTCACATTTGATCCGCCGTCGTTTAGCATATCAAATTACATTATTTTTTTATTAAATTATCTATCTTTTAAAAATACTGCCATCAAAAATAACCTGATATAAAAACTCGTACCTATTGGACGAGATTTGAGTGATCATTTATTTTAACAAACCAGTTATTTTAAAAGTATCTATATTTTTATTAAAAACAGAAATAAATAAAACCTCCTTTACATAATATTAAAATACGATTAAAAATAGATTACTCGTAATGTTTTCATAAAAATATCGACATATTTTTTTAAATAACGCCGTGTGTTGAGGGGGCAACACAATAACCGTGTCCATATGCTGTGAACAATGGACGCGCCGACCACACCAAAGTATACTACATGTGTTACACTTTCAAATTGCAATTATGTTAGAGCTTTTATAAAAGTAAAGTAAAGTGACCTGTAATTTCCCTTTGCTGGGCAATGACCTCTCATCTCACTGATGATATGAGTACCTACCATTGAGAAGGATTACGCGTAATCCCCACGCTTGTATTCTTCTCATAAGGCAAAGGCCTCTCTATCATCATACTGAAGAGATCAGTACAGACAGGACGGTTAGGCGTAATCACCTCGGTTACCTATTTTGACTTGGCGGTCTCAAACCCGAATATTTTTAAACCCGTAATTTAATTCGAGTCGAGAATTGAAGCCTTTCCGACGAATGCACTTGACAACTGAATGTAGTATTTATTATATTTAAAAATGTAGTATTTTCGTTATAGAGCATTCACTATAACGAAAATACTACATTTTTAAATGTTTTGTCTCCTTTGCTCTTTGAATAATAGCGTATGTCGGAAAGAAACAAACAATTTGATTGCTAAATTGCTGTTAACCTCGTAAGATTTTAATTATCAACTATTTTAGACACAAACTAGACACAATCTATATCTGTAGCAATACCAGTCCAAACTACCAATCGAGCACAGTACCACAGACACACATTGTCTGTGATTTAGCCAGCATAATCATTTGTCTGGTCAATCGCATGAGGTGTCCGCAGAACAAAGGGCGCGTCGTGAACCGGAACGGTCGCGCGCCGATGCGCACACGCACACATACTAAACTATTTTTATATATATATGTGTGTATAAAAATTGGTGTTGGCGATATGATCTGACACTTTCAAGCTTTGGTTTGTGAGTTTGTGGTTCGTTATGAACCGTTTTTTTGGGCAGTATATACGCTTTGAAGGTAGTCTGTTGAATGATTAAAGGGAAAACTTCTTTAGCGGCGTTGTGCACTTTTATTATGATGAGTAAAAAATTTAAAACTCGCGTCAGGACACGTGACCTGATCGAAAATTCGTAAGATGTTTTGACGTTAATATTCAAGTTTTCACTTCTGCCGGCACTCCTGGAGTGCAACGCCTTGATTTTTTTTACTTCACTACCATATATACTATTAGGTAAACTACCGTAAAACCGTCATCTGAAATATACTCGTAAACTAAAATGTAACTCCTTTTAATACGTGTAACGTTTAAGTTAAGATCAGTATAGTTATAACAGTAATACTGCAATGGTTCCTACTAGTATAACGCTTACAGTCTGTAAAACAATATGTGCGCATAATGTTTATGAAAAGCACCAACTGAAAACAGCCTAATGCTATGTTGGTACATACATTCAAATCTGGATCTCCTTTGAGTTGCAACTAAGTTAACATTTTAAATTTCTTAGTTCCAATTTAAAATGAGTGCTGTCTAATACCCTAAGAAATGTGCATAATTTTTTTGTATTATTTTCTCTATGTTAACCCAACTTCTTTCTTCCCAGGCGGCTACACGACCGGCGCTACCCGCGAGCCCGCGCCCTACTACCCGGAGGGGCAGAGCGCGCCCCCGCCCGCCGCGCCCACCTCCCCGCTCGACGAGTACTACCAGCCCGAGTACCCCGCGCCGCCCGCGCAGCCCTACCTGGACGACTACTACCACCACGCGCACGCGCACACACAACCCTTGCTCACGCACGAACAGAAGTACCAGCCGCATCCCTATACGAATAAGCCTTATCCTAGAGGTCAGTATCTAATGTTTAGTTATATCTATCTATCTATATGTTTGGTTACCTAGCGCTTTCTATCGGTTAGTTCAGTCATCAGTACACGTACCAAATCAATACAAAATTACCTAACCTAACAACGTTCACCCCCTAGCAAGTCGTCAATAATATATTACCTACTTAGGAAAAGTAACCAAATTCAAAATAATGTAACAACAACCAAATCTACTCAGTTTACAACCAAAACAGCACAACTACGCTCTCATAAATCATTCGAACCGAGCTCTGTTTAAAGTTAAAAGAATCTACAGACGCGCATTCATTATGAAAGATCAGAGAGAACAATTAGAGACGACTTGGTCAGCGTCAAATTAATGAAGATCCAGTTTCATGATACGAACTTGTCAAAAGAGGTTCGCTTCATTAATACAGAGTATCGTGTTCTGTTGTTTATGGTTTCATGTAATGTGTTGACGGCGGCGCCAATTAGCAACTTTTCAGTTTATTTCTGTTAACTAGTGAATGACGTCTTTGATTGTACGGATTAATTTGAACATCTTGATTTAGTTTAAATGCTTTGATATTGAGCTACACGTACCGTAACAATAACATCATTCTAGGGTCTCTTACACTGTTAAACACTGTAAGTGCCATATTAATAAACGCGTACAGTTTAACTATCAAATGGTGTCACTTTCTGACACACGCAATTTTCCGAAGAGCAAAAGAGACAAAACAATTTATAACGTGTTTTAGTTACACCGCGTTTATTTATAAGGCGGTTCAAGTTTATACTCTCGTATAAATCTTTTTTGACAATTTCAATTGTATAACTGTACGGGTTGACACTACATCCACTACTACATCTGTACCTAATTATGATAAGCAAATACTTCCAACTTCACACAACCATTCACTTCCAAATACTCGTACAAATACTTGTCCAAACATCCATAACCCTACCATTGTCTTATATTGCAGGTGGCGGCGCCAGGTACGGCGGAGAAGGGTACGGGGGTGAAGGTTACGGGGCCGAGTACGGCGGCGCATGCGCCGAGTGGAGCGAGTGGCCCGCCGAGCCGCACGCGCTGCTCCCCCAGGACAAGCTGCCCTACCCCACCGCGGGGCCCTGTTTCACTGGTACGGATACAATACAATACATAACTCGTTCTTACTACTATATAAGCGGTATGCAACTTTGTACTTTTATAAATGAAATGAAATGAAATAAAATTTATTTGGTTAAAAAGTACAAATTAACAACTTAACCAAAAAGGTTACCAGCTCAGCGTAATGCTGCAGCCGGAGCTACAGCGCTGATTTTCAGCTGGACCCGAGTCAGTAACGTGCTACCCCTAGAATGAGTTTTTAGAACTGACCAATTACGAAACGAAACGATTTTGACAATGCAATGCGCTGGGAATCGGGCACCGCACCACTCCGCATCGCTTTTCTATGGAAACGCACCCCAGATAGAAAGAAAAAAACTCCGATAGAGTTTCAGTAACGAACCATTTATTTTTGCTCACTATGACAGCTTGTTCTCCTACGACTTGACATCATTATATTCTGAATATTATTTCCTTTAACAATTAATATTCTATGGGATTACATTAAAAAAATACATGTATGAAATAATCTGTGCAAGAGTTCGCTAATTCTTTTTATAAAAATCGAACGCGTTGAACTCTTTTAATGCAATTTTAATATGCCTTCACACTACGTGCTACGACGGCTACGCCGTAGGCTCCGTAGCCATTGATTGATATTAGTTAATACTGCACATAATTACTATTCATTTCATTACCTATGTTAACAATATATTCTATACCCAGCTCAGTATTGCCATGTAACGTAACATCGTAAAACAAATGACTGTTATATCTTCACCCACCTTCTTAAAAAGTCTAAAAATACACGTAGTATTAGCATGTAAATGTACATCGTAAAGCAAGTGTGTGTGCTATGCGCAGGTTCAGGCCCGATCCAGCTGTGGCAGTTCCTGTTGGAGTTGCTGACGGACAAGAGCTGCCAGGGGTTCATCTCCTGGACCGGAGACGGGTGGGAGTTCAAGCTCACCGACCCAGATGAGGTATGAATACGTTCAGTTTGATTTAACTCTACATTTGTCTATGCTACTATGCTTGGTTATGCTTGTATGGAAGTAGAGACTTAAAGGTGTTCTTAAGAAGGAAACCATAGGATCATTCATGTTAATTTTGTTTAGTTGAGGTGCTACGAAATATCTGTTTTTTTTTATGTAAAAATGTGAAATGTTTCGTTGTCATTTAATGTCAGCGAAATTACTTTTGTATAGAAAAGTCATCGGTCACTGCTTCATAAGTTGTCTCATAAACTAATCAATCAATAATTATTTACATGTTTGCCATCTACACTATGTAGATAGATACTCGTAACTATATATTGCTATCATTTATTGAAACATAAAGTTGTCTTGTATATGCCTTAACCTAAACAAACATCTTTCCAGGTGGCCAGGCGCTGGGGCATCCGCAAGAACAAGCCCAAGATGAACTACGAGAAGCTCTCCCGCGGCCTGCGCTACTACTACGACAAGAACATCATCCACAAGACGGCCGGCAAACGATACGTCTACCGCTTCGTCTGTGACCTGCAGAGCTTGCTTGGGTAAGTAGCTGTCGTTTAATAAAAAAACATATTATTGTCTATGGAAAGAACGTCATGGAATACTTTGTGTCAAATTTAAAATTAGGCTGTTACGTCTGTCCTTTGTTTTTTTTAGGTTAGCCATAAATAGAACAATTGCCTGCTTGTTCTGTTTTTGAAACTCGAATGATCCATAATTCCTTTGAGATTTGATTTGACTATACATACCTACTTTTCGTCGCTTATCATAATCTCAATAATATTAAGATAAATGATAACTGTACACTAACAAAGCATATTACGTTGTCTTGTATATTAATTTGTATTATTATTTTTTTCAGTATATCACCAGAACAGTTGCACGCCATGTACGAACCCAAGATGGAGAAGAAGGACGATGACTGAACCCTCCCGGACACAGCCCTACACAACACTAGAACGTGTTCACTCGAAACACTCCTTTCGGCCCCTCACGTTTCAACGCCAACGATCGCGACACTCACTGTTAATGTCAATGTCAAATACTAACCTTTTTTTAATTTATCCAGATGTCGGTTTGATCTCATACTTTATACAGCCACCAGTGTATCTAACCTCCTTGTAATTCACTACATGATAAAGTACCAAACCAATGGTGCCTTACGTTATCACAAAATGTTGTTTATTCATATAATAACTGATCACTGTAATAATTGGTTTACTGGACACACACGGTCATGTGATAGTACACTCTATCTTTATTTAAAAGTTATTCTTTCAAAAAACAACATTAAATTTATATTATATAAAATGAAATCTTTAGTGCTAAAATAGTAAAATTCTGCTATAATTATAATGATAACTGTAAATATAAGTTAATTTTGTTACTTTATAAAGAATAGGTATTAATTATTATTGTAGGTGTTAAGTGTTGTATGTTTGATTCGCAAATTGTTGCAATATGCGATTAAATTAATGCATAGTCAGAATGTGAATGGACAAAACGTTATACGACACAGATTCATTATCAGTCCAAAGATTTTGTAAAATCTATTTCCCACCAATTGGTAAAATTTTCTGTTACATTTTCTTCGTCCTTTTATTGCTTTCGACGTGATTTTCGGGGGAACAGTAGTGGAATAGTACACTTATGTATTATATTAGAACTGGCTTCCGGGAATGTATTCCAGTCACTTGAAGTTATTATATAAATCAGTAACCGGGCGATGAAGCGTATCTCATAAAATGATCATTTTGAATGGTAGCAACACCGGGTGACGTCATCAAGTCGCTGATCTCGTGGTAAGGGATTGTCTTACTAGTTATGAAATTAAATTAGTTGTATTATTTTCAATTTTTATAGCTCCTAGCATACACCGAAGATATTTCGATAAGTTTTATTTTGTAAAGTATTTTCCTCCATCAATATCATACTTTTGCCTTTCGTCTTGTGCAATGTGGTGTCGTTTGCACATTTCCTGAGGGTCTTTCGGTGCTGTTGTAATGAAACCAGAAACACTGTTCATGTCTTCCCCGCCTTACCAAGTTATAGGTCTGACTCCGTTTTATTTAAATGTAGGTAGTCCTAAATAAATCATAGGATACTCAATGTTTGCCATTATAGAAAACTGCTGTACAATGGCAAATGTAAGTGATCATTTTGTAGATTATTATACAGATTGTGTAACTATATCAGACCGTAATGTTGTAATGTATTGTTACGATGAGCTGTAAGCGACCGCCATTATAAGTGAGACCTATTTGTAGTTATGGCCAAATTTTTTGAATGTGTAAGTGTCGTATGTATTGATGGAAGATATAAATTTAAATATATATATTTACGAAAACAATATGTATTTTATTGAAAGTCAACCTTATTTTGTCCCCAATGTTATTGAAATACCTTTCCACTCCCATCCTTTCTACTTATTCTTTCTCTTGAATATTGCTACCATTAGATAGCTATATGGATTTTTTTTTCGCTGGGAATATTGGTGTTAATTGGTAAGACAAACTTTATCTCTTAATATACGACAATAAATCCTTCTTCCTCTTCTACATTCTTAGATCATCGTCATTACCAACTGAAGAGTTGTCTTACCTACCTCTTTAGGAGCATCGACTCTCGTAACCCAATCTAGTGCTTATTAAGTACTAGGCAAGATAGAACTCGCTATATGATGATGAGCCACCTAGATTTAAGTAAAGTAAAATACCTGCGCACACCGCAGACGAATTAAGTCGCATGTCGTAGTTATTAAGATTGATGGATCCCATATCGCAAATTGAAACGTTTTTTAGAAATAGAAGAAGCCTACATAATATCTACATAAATCCTTGAAATAGAAGAAGCCTATATAATAGGACTTCTAGGTCATAAGATAAAAAGTGCATCTTATATATAAAATTCTCGTGTCACAGTGTTCGTTCGCGTACTCCTCCGAAACGGCTCGACCGATTCTCATGAAATTTTGTGAGCATATTGAGTAGGTCTGAGAATCGGCCAACATCTATTTTTCATCCCGAAATTCCCGCGGGAACGGGTACAACGCGGGTGAAACCGCGGGGCGCAGCTAGTAATAATATAATTATGTATACCACTGAATTGAGAAACTTCCTCCTTTTTTGAAGTAGGATAACATTTATCTGCCAAAATTATAAACGTCAATGTCAGACTAACTAACACCCATGTTACTGTCAAGTGTCGCAATCACTTTTCATACTGACAGTGACAGTCGAACAAACAAATGACAAAAACCTTGCCCCCTTGATTGAATAAGATTTTGTTGGGAAGCCAGTTTTTAGGTTAATTGGTTGATCGAAGTTAATTGAAGATAAGTTATTTATTATTACAAAACAATATAAAATAAAATGAGGATAACGCAGATATTACACCGGCAACATATAGGTTTTATGTTTAAAAAGCATTGGCTTGTACAAGGTAAACGAGTTCCAATAGACACTCATGTCGAAAAATATTTAGCAAAGAAGGGAATAAAGGTTGAAGATGCACTTGAATTTGTGAAAGAACCCACTAATCATGAAAGGTAAAGCTAGGTTTTATTGAGAGTTCTCACAATAATAGTTCTTCTATGTTTTCTAAGTTATTACGTGATTTCAGAGTAAACATTGTTGGTCCTTACGAGGTACCACTTGCGAAGAACGAAAGTCATCCCGATTACAAAGAGAGGCCTTGTTATACGCTCACGAACAAAAATGTGCTCCTCGAAGGCATATCCCAAGCACAGGTATTGACTAAATCAGTAATATCAGAAGGAAAACTGCCATCTAAAATCGAGGAGTTGGCCGAGCTACCTGCACCAGCAACCATACACGAAAATATTAAGAAAGCTATATTATCCGCTAATGTATTTGACTGCGAGCAAGAGAAACTGCCAAAAATCAAGGATCCTAACAGACCAGCTTACAATTTTCCAAGAATATTAGGTATTACTGACAGGAGGAAGAAGTAAGTTTGATAACCACAGAGACATTTTCTTTTATTGTACTTAACACTTGATTGTGTTACAATTTTCTATTTCTTCCAGTCAAATCCTCACAAACAGGCTTCTCCAACTGGTTGAAAAGAGTAGTGATACAGAGGTATCTCAATCGAAGTTTGTAACTAATGATATTGATGCCAACATTACTTTCACCAAAGAGGAAGACCTGATTCAGTTCCAAGATGTTTCAAACATCCTAGTGACTAGTAACGCTCCTGTCAAGTACGAGGCAGAGAATGATATACCATTTGTCCAGATACCCGACTTGTATCCAGTGAAATACACAATCACTCTACCTCCTGAGCATTTTTATGAAGAGTCCAGTACTTATCGTAAGTATAGTTTCAGGCATTGCTGAAATATGCTTTGCACAGTCAACTCCATATCAGACATTGACTGTACATATCGTATGTAATGCCCCTTAGAATTAAACCTGCCAAATTAAGTATAGGTATATCCTATATTTGACTACCTCTGTCAACTCTAACTTCTTCCTATTAAAATATCCAATAACATAACAAAAGTTACAGAATATATTTTATTTTTGTTAGTAGAATTAGCACACAAATTGTTCAATCCAGAAAAATATCAAACTGAACTGAACCCTTATATTGTCTATTCCAGCTCTCCGTCCCTCAGTAAGTCTCCGGCACCCCCACACCACCTGGCTACACTACAACCACACAGAAGTGAAGAACATTTTTGAGACCCCAGTCACTCATGATCAAGTCCTGGGCAGATCACTCACTCATGCATTTACTATTGCATCTTCTTATGCAAAACAGATCTATGGGGTAAGTTGTTAAATCTTAAATGACCACCACCACCAATTTCACGCATTTAACCATGGGAATTGTAAGATAGACAAAAATCTATAATCTCCTAAAATTTTATTTATTATAATGTCAAAATTCATAAAAAACAACAGACATAAAATTGTTAGTATCTGTAGCACAATTTTCTAGTTGTTAATTATGATTAAGTTTAATCATGCAAAGTTAGTTTCACATTACTGTATATTTCAAAAAAATAGAAATAAAAATTAAAAAATATTTGTTATCTTCAGAAAAAATATAATTGTATCAAATGTTAGTCGAAAAACTCTGAAAATTGTTAGCATAACAATTTATATAATACTTTATCTGATGATAGTGTACAATCGCTCAAAGGGACAATAGAGAATAGGATGTAAAGTAAAGTATTAGCCTGTCCCACTGCTGGGCAAAGGCCTCTCATCTCACTGAAGTTATCAGTACAGTGAGGAGGATTAGGCATTGTCACCACACTTGCCAAATGCGGGTTGGTGATCTCAAACTCGAGCCATGTTTGAAAAGTAGGATAGGATGTGCTTTGAAGATATTAATCAAAACTTTAAAAACCCTATTACAGGAGGATGTCAAAGACTTGCCGGAACCAGTGTACATAAACTGCATCCAGACTGATGGTCAGTTGTTCCACTTTGGAGTTCTACAACTCAACACGCTCAATGTAGATGGGACAGACGGAACTAAGAATGTCTGGTACTGCAAGAATGACATGAAACTGTATGGAGCTAGCCGATACTTCAACGGAGTCCCCATCCTTGAAAACTACAATAACAAAGTATATGGATACATAAACGCCTTCTATAACTCGTAATATACAAACCTCAGAATAATTTTAGATTTAGTTTAATAAATAAATTTACAAACTCTATTTTGTGTTATAATTTACAATAGGTAAAACAAAGAACTATTTGTAATGTATTCATGTGTATATCCCATTATATTTACAAGAACATAAATACATTATATTTTCGATTAAATTAGAATACACAATGCTTATTCGTATCGAATCACTTTGTACATTAATTAATAGTAAGATAGGAAAATGGAACGAAAAATTAAACGGCAAACTCATTTATTGTTATCCATCGTGAACTTTTGCAGTCGACGTCTTCTCAGCTCCTCCGCGTCCGCGTCAGTCTTGTCTCTGGAAATACATTACAAACTAATCATGATTAACGGCAAAAGAATAGACACAGAAATGTTTTCTTTGAACCTCGTATACCATCGAGGTAAGGTTGACGACTTAGGACAATAACTACCCAATACAATAGGGTAACATAACTTATTATTAAACAAAGATATATCATCAACTAGCCGCGCCCCGCGGTGTTACCCGCGTTGTACCCGTTTTCGCGGGAATTCCGGGATAAAAATGTATCCCATGTGTTATTCTGATGTATAACCTATATTACTGTAAAGTTTTATCCAAATCCGTTCATTAGTTTTTCCGTGAAAGCGTAACAAACATACATACATACATACATACATACATACATACATACATACATACATACATACATACATACATACATCCTGAGAAACTTTCGCATTTATAATATTAGTTTACTCAAGAAAGTCATACCTGTTGAATGCATCATGAGTGTCGTTGGAAGGTCCGGGCATGTCGGCGGGCGGCGGCGGCGCGCTGCTCGCGCCCGCGGGGCTCTTCGGGGGCGGCGGCGCGCGCGGCGGCGGCGGCGGCGGCCTGCCCGCCCCACCCGCAACGTAACAACAATGAAGGTGAAACCAAATATGACACTCATTTGGACTATGGCGCCCAGGGGGTAGGATATGACAAATAGGACAGCTAAATTACTGAATGCTTTCTATAAATACCTACTTTTCCCTCTCCCTGGTTCAATGTACTTTTAGGCGACGCCTTTGGTCTGAACTCTACATTAGTATTATATCAATCAGAAGACCAAAAGAGCAACTCCTGACATGACAAATTGTCGCCGAAATCTTACTAGAACAATATGAAGATGAACTCACGTGTTGTCAGTTTGCGTGGCGACGGTGACGGTGGTATGGGGCAGGTTGGACACGACGCTCGAGTACTGCTGCATCAGCAACACGGACGCGTCAAGCATGGCTTGGATCTCTCGCAACAACTGGGAACATGAAGCGTGATACATTACATTCAAGACCTTCGTGGATAACAAGATGATTAAAAACTATATGACGAATATTTCTCAAAAAGATTTACGAAAACCGAGGCACACGGACGCGTGCTTAGTGATATGCACGCCCTCTAGTGGTGAGTGTGTGGTGCGCACCTGCAGGCGGGCCTCGATGTTCCTGCGGTCGTTGCCTTCCATGCGGCGCAGGTCGGCGGCGGAGAGCGGCGCCAGGTCGGCGGGGCGCGGCGGCGGCGGCGGCGGCGGGCCCCACGCCAGCAGCGGCGGCGGCATGGCGGGGAAGGCGGCCGGCCCGGGCGCCGCGGGCCCCGGCGCCGCGCCCGCCGCGCCCGCGCCCGCGCCCGGCGCGCGCAGCACGTTCAGCCGGCACGTGGGGCACGTCTGCTGCCGCTGGAACCACAGCCGCAGGCACGCCGCGTGGAATATGTGGTTGCACGGGAGCTTCTTCGCACCTGCAACGATAACAACATTTATGTTAAAATTATTCCCAAGGCGAAAAGAAAAACAAAAAAAATCGTCTTTCATCATTAGGTATATCTAAATTTAGTAAGTATCACCTGAATGTAAATTGCAAACAAAGAAAACGAATACACTTTGCGATATTCATAAATAGTTTTTTTTTTCGAAACTTTATCTACCTACAAAGTTTTGCATATACAGCTGATAAAACAAACCATGAATTTATTTTCACGGTTAAACCACTATGACGTAGGTATTTATTATTTACGTCATTTCTAGTATGTTCTAGCGCTAAAGGTTTATTTATTAATACCTGTAGTACACGAATTGGGAGATGTTTTGTTCCTACTTCGAAGCATTCTTTTTGCAGAAAACCTACAACTGTACATGAAGCTTTTGATTTATTTTGGGCGCCAAGTAGATTGGATTTGACAAATTCTTACGGCTAATTTTCAGCCTTTTGAATCTTAACCAAGCTTTAGAATGATCGGTTTTTTCTTGTTATATGTTGTAAGTTTTGTGCAAAAAATGCTTCGAAGTAGGAACAAAACACCTCAAAATTGTCTCGGAGTAGTCAGCGTGAGTAGCATGCTACTTCAAATCTGACAAAAAGCATGAACTTTAAGAAGGACCAGAAAAATAATAAAATTGGAAAAAATACTGATATATAAACACTTTCTCGAATAAAAACGTGGCTATAACATCCCATTAAATACGTACGTCAGTGATAATCACCTGATAAGATAACCTACAATGCTGCCTCATCGTAAACAATTAACGATCTGTTATAACAAGTATATTACTAACAATAATTTTGTTATTACAAAAAACGCACGATCCCTGTCTTACAAGAGGGTCAAATTACAAATTAGTTATACACATTTACAAAAGCACTAAATATAACATCGTAGATCCATTCTATTATATCGCTTTTCTTTTCTATATATGTAATTACTTTTATTCAAAGCAAAAAAAATCTTAACCAATTTTTACTTCGTTTTGGCCCTAAAGATCCTCTTGGACGTATGCGGAAGAACATCAGCAGAGAAGAATGGGCAAGAAACTGCTGTTTTTTAAATAATGTTTTTAATAAAATTTAAATCCTACTTATAAGTAAAAAATTACATAAATCAGATTGTGTTACAGGTGCAGGAATTTGACTAACCTAACCAGGTTTTGCCTGTAATGTCCCACGGCTGGGCACAGGCCTCTCATCTCACTGAAGATATGTATTGAGATATCAACATCACCTAATATGTAGGTACCTAATAACACAATATACTTTTAATGTGCTAATAATAACTTCGAAACAACACAACGTTCAGTGACTCATCTCAATATTCAATCAACTATTTACTTCACAACACGCAACATAAGCCAATTAGCACTAAAACTTACGTGTATATTAATAAATCAGAACTGTTTCACTGGCCTTGTAGCGTTATCACTATTGTTATATGTCTAACAACCAAAATAACTACAACAGTGAGCTGAAGAAAATATTCACGTTTAGTACTTTGTCAAATTATAAAATTTGGAATTTCTCACTGATTTGTTGGTAGATTTTATAGAAGTTTGAAAATCACAAGGTTCTTAATATGTTCAATACTTTCAAGTGACTACTGTACGTGTGAAATGTATAGTTAGGCCACGTAGAGGACGTCCGTTTGTTGCCAACGTCTTATCAATACTAATGATAAATATAGTTCGTAACGCAATATGCAAAGAAGTTGTATAAAAAGTGAAGATAAACAAATAATATTGTGTCAATATTATGTTTTGTTTGTCAATACTGACAATAAGTCTTGAATAATAGTCTTTACACATATGTATTATGTTACTGGTAACACAAAACTAACATCAATAGGGAAAATTCAACAATCAATAATATCAATAAACTCAGGTGTCAGAGTTATAGCACAAAAGTATCCCTATGTCTGCATATATTTTAACTCTTCAGTTCTACATCTTGTTGCCAAACAGCAAAATCGGTGAAGCAGTGTAGTCTTACAAACAGCGTAACAGTCTTACAATCAATCGCTAACACTAACATGATGTTCGCAAAAGTTTGATAGTACGGATATAAAGTAAAGTAAAGTATTAAACCTGTAATGTCCCGCCGCTGGGCAAAGGCCTCTCATTTCACAGAATATATCAATCACTAAAAAAAATATACCTGGACAAATTCTCACATGGTTAATTAGACCCAAAGTAAGCTCTAAGCTTGTGTTATGGAATCTAATTAACTGATACTACTACATATACATACACAAATACTTTATAAGAATATATAATTGACACCCAGACGTCGTCGCCAACAACTATGTCTGCACATATTGTTGACTCCGGGCGGGAATCGAACCCGCAACCCCCGACACAGTAAGCGCTCTCACTGCCACTGTGCCAACGGGCTTGTCATACTAAGGATATAAATGACAAAATTTATACAGTATTTCATCATAATTTCGTTTCGTTTCGAGTAGGTTAGTGGTTAACCTTAGTATCGGTGTTTTTAGACCGCCTAAAGGCCTCCGACTTGGTATAATGATTGAACAACCGTGACCGACTACTTAACTTAGATAGATAGTATTAAATAGGATATAAACTGACCAGAATGCATCTCCTCGCGGCATATGATACACTCATTGTCCGCGGCCGCTAGTTCCTCGGGCGTGGCGTCCGGATACAGCGTGTTCATGTTGCGGATGGCGCGCCGGGACAGCACCACGTCATTGTACGCCTTCTTGAAGCTCCTGGGGACATGCCGTATAGTTATTACTTGCTCGACCCGCAACTTCGTCCGTGGGTAATTTAACAAAAAAGCAACATAAGTTACTCCTTATTCCATCACCTGTCAGTAAAAGTCCCGTCAAAATCGGTTTATCCATTTCAGATTAACCGGAAAAAACAGGGGGTGTGTCAGAGGAGTAACGACAAATTCTGAATCTAATCTGGGCCGGATTTAGCCCAGGCCATAGACCCTGGCATTTACATTACGGCCCCCCAAAGAAAAACCTAGGCTATTGTTTTATGACTAAGGGCCAAGATTTGGCCTCTCTTTTTCGCACCGAGATTTGAGAGGGTCAGTACAGTGGTAAATCAAGTGTATATCATTATTTCCCCCAGCGATCAGAAGTAATGATCGGGACTGTAATTACTTGATGATTACAAATTAATAGGTAATTAATCATGTACTTTTATACGGGTTAGAGTCGGCCTTGACCGACCGTGTTTGTGAATGTTTAAATATGCGTCGCCCCAACCACATATGTACCCAAGAAAATGTTAGGTAATTTGTTCTTTTTTCACGTTATACAATTTGAAAGTTCTCATTCATTGATATCTTAGGGTGCGTTTCCTTGCAGTGGAGTGGAGCTGACAATCGACCAATTACAACTGTCAAATAAGGCATTGATATTGTCAAAGTCCTATCGTGTGTTGTGATTGGGCGTACAGCACAGCTCCACTCCGATGCTTAAATACGCTTCAATAGAAACGAAACAATAGGAGGTGTAACAGATATTTGAATAGAACAACTTTCTTTGTATGGTTTGTATGGTTATAAGGGTCGACTTATGTGAAGTGAAATTGAAGATAAAACGTAGATATAATTAGCATAAAAACAATATATTTATGCATGATATAGGTAAAACAAATAAGTCTGAACCGTTTGCAATGTAAAATACAAATAAAAATGGTATTTATACATTAAAATATTATCTTTTGTTGTAATTCCTTGTTGAACACCTAAGTTCAGCTCAAGTTATTTTAAATAAATTATATATTTCAATTATTTCAATAATGTATGTGTAATGTGTATTCAAATAATGTATTTCAATTATTCTTTTGCTAATAACAAAATACCGAATATTTATGAATAATAATTATGGGGTGTGTGTGTGTGAGTGTAGTATCTTGATCCCACGCAAGAGGACCTTTTATATTTTTTTAATAATCATTTCCATTCATGTTCTTACTTTGTTTTTGTTTTACACTTATTGTATGTCGAGTTGTTTTGACAAAACTTCTGATTTATATAAACAATACCAGCAGCCAGTTTTACCCGCGTTGTGCCGTGTCGTGTGAATTTTGGGATGAAAAATAGCCTATAATTTTCCCTTTGAATGTGGCTATCTATTACAAAAATAATTACTCAAATCGGATTGGTAGATTCCGAAATAACACGTTCAAACAAACAGGAATCAAACTCTTCAGCTTTATTAGTATAGATAGATAGTTGGATAGTAGTATTATATTGGGACTAGCGACCCGCCCTCGCTTCGCTTCGGGTATGAGGGCCACTCCCTGTTAGGGGTTGAATTTGGCAAAATTTCGCATCATGAAAGGAAACCCTGTACCTCTTTACAAGTTTCTAGATAAAGTTGTTTCGGCTGTGCGTTGATATAAAGTCAGTGAGTAGGTCAGTCAGGTATGCCCTTTATATATTATATACTAGCAGCGCCCCGCGGTTTTACCCGCGTAGTAGCCGTTCCCGCGGCAATTTCGGACTAAAATGTATCGCATGTGTTATTCTGATGTATGTGTAACCTATATTACTGTAAACTTTCATCCAAATCCGTTCAGTACTTTTTGCTTGAAAGAGTAACAAACATACATACATACATCCTCACAAACTGTCGCAGTTATAATATTAGTAGGATGATCCTCACCTCATAGTCTCGTACATGGGCCTGAAAGCGAACAGCGGCAGCGTGTATATGCGGACCATCACCGCCACGAAGCCGATGTACAGGAGGACCTTGAAGAAGTTGATGGCCAGCTCGGTGTAGAGCAGCACGGCCGCCTTGCTCTCCCACGGGGCTTCCCAGCGGGAATCGATGGCGTGGAGGGCGTACTGAGGAGAGGAACTTGATTAGTAAGTAAGTAGGTTATGGGTAACCCTGGAGTTTTAGACAGCCTGAATGCCTCCGACATTGTCTGACGATTGAAACAACCGGGACCGGAAGGTTTACTCGCCCCCCGAAGCACGGTAGCGCTCAGATAGAAATGCCACCTATCCAAGCAGGGATTAATCTGTTTAATTCCATCCGTCACCCATCTGAATGACTTAATATTCACGAATGATTGAGCTCAGAGTACGCACATGCCTAATTAGATTATGGTAAATTTTAAAGATCGAATCAATCAAATGATAACGAATGAAAGTCCCGATCTTTTTGATTCGATGAATCGCGATCGATCCATAACTCACACACAGTTATCCATAGTGAATAATTTATCACACCCCTCACCTTAATCAAAATGTTGACAATCATAATGATCAGGATGCTATACTCGAAGCCGAAGACGAGCTGGACCGAGGGCCCCTTGGAGGCGGTGAACTGGTACGCGTGGTGGATGAAGTAGAAGTCGGCGTGCGCCAACAGCATCAGCAAGCCCAGTATCCGGATGTGGAACAACCAGCCAATCACAGGACTTCGTTCCATCTAAAATTAATAGAATGTGATTGAAATACCATGTCCTACTACTATTATAATGCCAAAATTTTTGAGAATGTATGTATGTATGTATGTATGTATGTTTGTTACTCTTTCACATAAAAACTGCTGAACGGATTTGGATTAAAATTTTACAGTAATGTAGGTTATACATCAGAATAACACATGGGATGCATTTAATCCCGAAGTTCCCGCAGGAACTGGTACAACGCGTGTAACACCGCAGGGGCAGCTAGTTTTAGTCATATTTCAAAGAAACATACTTTAGTGAGAGGATGGACCCTTTCTCAGTGGGACATTACCGGATCAACTGTTAACTTACATAATCAACTCTATCTTCAGCAAGCCAATGGAATGCTTTCAAGAATAGCAGCAAAGTGAAGAGTCCAATAAACTTGGGGTTGAAGTCGTCTCGGAACACAGTGAACGCTAGACATGTCTCCGTAATAGCATACCAAGATCTTTCTATTAGGTGCTGGAAATGAAAGTTTAGTTAGCACCAATCTTTATTTGTCAGAGATAACTTGTTTATTATTTTTCTATCTGTAGTTTTATTAGGAAATAATCAAATTCATTTC
Source organism: Cyclophora albipunctata (assembly GCA_963082685.1). Taxonomy (NCBI): domain Eukaryota; kingdom Metazoa; phylum Arthropoda; class Insecta; order Lepidoptera; family Geometridae; genus Cyclophora; species Cyclophora albipunctata. The sequence goes on along the minus strand of OY720129.1, from coordinate 2,213,398 downwards.
TATCAGAACAAAGTCAGCTTGGTAATATTGATTGATGGATAAACTGTAACTCATTTAGAAAATCTACTTTACCTCCTTGTAACTTTAAGTTTTTTATCATAAACTAATATGTATCATATACTAATAAGAAGATATACTAATGGTGCTTTTATCAAGTAATACAGTGTAATTAGCATTATTTTGAATAAGTAAAATCTTTTAAAAATCCATTAATAATAAATATTTGAAGCCTTCAATTTATTCAAATGGGATAAACAAAATGCTTTAATGTTAAACCCATGACTTATAAATAGTTAGGGCAGTATGACTAGAAGCTACTAGAAACTCTTGATACCAAGGTTGATTGATTGTGATTAGTTTAAAACTTAAATTAATAACTTCTATTATGTTTAGTTTCAAAATAAATATATATTTACCTCAAATTCAGCAGGTCTTAGTTGTCCAAAGAATATTTTCCTTAATAATTTACCAATCAATAAAACTAGTATAAATGCCTGCAAGTACATTACCTGTGGAAAAGAGAATATACATGTTAACTAGACATAAAAAACATTATAAATACCTACCACAATAAGAAAGAAAATATAACCAGCTAATACAACATTGTCCAATTCAAATAAATGCTCATATTTCCATATATTCATAATTTTATAATATATTTTGTAAGAGTTAGAACTTGTCATCATTAATTCAAGTTTTGATGTATTCACTAAAACTATAACTTAATGAAAATGGGAATTTTAATATTTCAATGCCACAAAATTTAGGTGGAATGAATAAATTAGGTAATTTTCTAATGAGATTTTAATTGGAATAGTTAGTATTCATACAGGGGTAAATTATAAAAAATGTTGTAGAAATATAGTGCTGCATTGTGGATATTATCTTTTACTTACTGCCATACTTGGGTTCGAATTTGTTAGGTAAACTATTGAAGGATAAAATTGTTTCTTCTGGTAGTAGGCATTGCCAATGACCACTGTCGTAAGCACAAGGCTGATCACGGTTGCAACTATTGCCTTCATCTTGGTGTGAGATCACTTCTTATGCACTAAAACTTTTATATAATCTAAAGTAAAACAGTTTTTAAGCGATCCAAAATTTGGTAAACGTCAGTAAATACATTTTCAAAACATATTTTCTTTGATCTTCTTCGTAAAAAACTAATTTTGACGTGTTCAATCTTCATTTGTGTCATTCGATTGTTCAACACAGATAACTCAATATTATACATTATACACAGATGTAAGTATATTCATTGCGTAATACACTAGAATAGTCATCAATGTGATCAGAATTTGCCGTCTTTTTTCGGATAGCAATAATCGTAAAAATGCAGATACTGGTAACATCAAGTTAAATGTCACTCTTCAGTTTAGAATAGAAAGAATGGTTGGAAATGAAAATGGATGTCGTGTTCTATTTTCCCGTATTAAAACTGTTAAAATGAATGGTGTTGTTAGTTTGAGATAATTTGTTTTGTGTTTGTAATACCACTAGTGTCTATTCATTGTTTTTCTTCTTAAGACATTGATATCGTAAGTATAATTTAGCTGTCTCACCTTTACCGCGCAATCTACTTTCTTTTTCTCTGCTTGTTGTTGTTGTATAAAATTTAATGATTTTTTATAATATTGCTTTGATTTACACCGTTAAATAAACTAGAATCGATTAGAATATTTCACGAAACTATCATTTACTTTATGAAATAAAAAAGGGTTACTATCAAGTTTTCAGACAAAGTATTTATTTAGAAAGATACAGCATCGAATACAATATTGAGTACACAATCTGCTAGATACCTAATTCCTGATAATTTGTAAGGTTTTTAAATGGTTCTTCGACAGGTTGACGCCTAGATCAATATTGCCAACTACAAAGAAAATGGTAAGTGGTATAATTTTACTTTTAACTACTTCAGTAGGTATGTACCTACAGTAATTGATGAATATTGAAGATCTTTGTCATTGGTGATTTACATACATACCTACACAATACTTTGAGATAATCTTTATGTTGTCCACTTCTTTATTGTTGTTACACTTCAAGACTAAATGAAATATCACTAAAAAAGGCATTGTATGCTTCAAATTGCCATCAAATCAAGTGCATTTTTATGAAGAATCTTACAAAATATGTGTTATATTGGGACCCCCCACCATAAGCAAAAAGTAATATGGATGTGTTATATTTTCAGCAGGGGGATGATCCTCCCTACCTGCCTGTGGGCACGGATGTCAGTGCCAAATACAAGGGGGCTTTCTGTGAGGCTAAGATCAAGAAAGTTGTTAGAAATATAAAATGCAAAGTGAGTATGTTTACTGTTCTAGAATCAGTAAGTCTAGATAACATATGAGACATTGGTGTTCATAGTAATATGCTAAAATGTTGAGCTAAGTTTTCAAAACATGCAGTAATGTTTGAAGGTTCAAGTCCGAAACTTCAATTTACATAACTATTTACAAATCTCTATCTATACTTAAATAATAAAGCTGAAGAGTTTGATCAATGCTTGAACACACTGAATTCAGAAACTACTAATGAGGGTAAAACTATAGGTTGGTGCTAATACTGTATACATAAGTCTGAGAGACTACATATTAACATGCTTCTTGGACTTGACTGCATAGCAAAAGCCTCTTACTGGTATGTGATATGCTTTATATAAAAAAATGTTTTTCAGGTAACATTAAAAGCAGGAGGATGGATTACGGTGAATGATGATGTGATTAAAGGCACTCTCCGAGTGGGGAGCACAGTGGAAGTGAAGCAGGATCCCAAGAAGGATGCCATGGAAGCCGTCATCACTAAGATACAGGACTGTAGCCAGTACACTGTTGGTAAGTTATTGATTTTATTGTATATATTTGTCTATTGGTTATTAATTGGACTGTTTCAACCTACTTCCAATAAAAAAAAATATACCTTCTTTTAATGTACTGCCACTTGCTATATTGCCCTAACAGTATCCTGCATTGTGGAGGATCTTTGGAAAGCAATGATAACGCAATAGAACCAATTCTGGTCTTAACAAATATGAACTTAAAATAACCATGTTAATTTGAGAAGACGAAGAACAAACATGAATTGTTATCCATTGAAACAAATAACAAATAATTATTGGTGTATTTTTGATCAGATTGATTGCTTACAGTATTTTTTATAAGAGTATTTTTCATACAGTATTTTTCAAATAACTTAACAAGGTCTTTAACCTTGTTAAGTTATTTGATTAACAATATTGATACTTAAAACATTACAATGATTACTTTTGTCTGCCTCAATCCTACGATTCATTTTCTTTTATGCCTCCATGATTTTAAAGGTATCCATCTAATTAGCTTTCATTTATTCCAGTATTCGATGACGGCGACATAACGACGCTTCGCCGTTCTGCTCTGTGCTTGAAAAGTGGGCGGCACTTCAATGAAAGTGAAACATTAGACCAGCTCCCTCTGACGCATCCTGAACACTTCTCTACGCCTGTGATAGCGGGCAGGAGGGGTCGGAGGGGGAGAGCTCAGTATGTTTAATAAGAATATAGTTTTACAATACCGACACAAGTTAGCATTGATTCATTTTGATACTTTGAAATCATGTCTGTACATACACACCAATGTATCCTTGAATTAAATTTGGTAATTCTGAAAATTTTCCCAAGATTTTGAGAAAAAGATCGACCGGCCTTAGCAAGGCTTTAGCTGTCTCTTCTCACTTCATATAAATTATAAGCCAAGAGTATGGCCAAGGCTGCTTACTACTACTCCGACTCTCTAACTAAAACCTATACCGTTGATTCCCAGGTCATCGGAGAGCGAAGGCGAGGCGGGCGTGGCGCTGGTGAAGGCGGACGCGGAGCCGCACGTGGGGCGCGTGGTGGTGGTGGAGGCGGCGGCGGGCGCGGAGCGGCGCCGCCCGCACCAGCCCGCCTTCCCCGCGCTCGTCGTGGCGCCCACGCCCGCCATACGCGTCAAGGAAGACTACCTCGTGCGCTCCTTCAAGGATGGACGATAGTAACATCATTATATTACATCTATTTGTTACTAAGCAGAAATCTTAGACTTGTGGGGATTTTGGCAATTGCCTTTTTCATCTACCGATTACTTCATAGCTTGCCGTATTGTCAATACATGCCCTTTCTATATTACCCTCTGTTGCCTCACTAAGTAAGTAAGTTCGTGTAACTTAGTACCCAGACCTGATGGTGGAAGTTTTTAGACCGTTTAAAAGCCTCCGACTTGGTGTATCGATTGAAACAACCAGGACTTGACCCCGTAATGATTTGGTGCGCACAGCTACACGGTGCCCAAGAAGGAGGCGCGCGAGTTCGTGGCGACGCGCGCGCCGGCGGAGTGGGGCGGCGTGCAGGCGGCGCTGCAGTACCTGGCGCGCGGCGACCTGCCGCCGCACTGGGACCGCGACGCGCTCTTCAACGAGCCGCGCAACACCGACACCGACGTGCGTACACCACACACACACAACATCACCCACTACAATCCACTACACTCCTATTACACGCTGCAGTACCTGGCGCGCGGCGACCTGCCGCCGCACTGGGACCGCGACGCGCTCTTCAACGAGCCGCGCAACACCGACACCGACGTGCGTACACCACACACACACAACATCACCCACTACAATCCACTACACTCCTATTACACGCTGCAGTACCTGGCGCGCGGCGACCTGCCGCCGCACTGGGACCGCGACGCGCTCTTCAACGAGCCGCGCAACACCGACACCGACGTGCGTACACCACACACACACAACATCACCCACTACAATCCACTACACTCCTATTACACGCTGCAGTACCTGGCGCGCGGCGACCTGCCGCCGCACTGGGACCGCGACGCGCTCTTCAACGAGCCGCGCAACACCGACACCGACGTGCGTACACCACACACACACAACATCACCCACTACAATCCACTACACTCCTATTACACGCTGCAGTACCTGGCGCGCGGCGACCTGCCGCCGCACTGGGACCGCGACGCGCTCTTCAACGAGCCGCGCAACACCGACACCGACGTGCGTACACCACACACACACACAACATCACCCACTACAATCCACTACACTCCTATTACACGCTGCAGTACCTGGCGCGCGGCGACCTGCCGCCGCACTGGGACCGCGACGCGCTCTTCAACGAGCCGCGCAACACCGACACCGACGTGCGTACACCACACACACACACAACATCACCCACTACAATCCACTACACTCCTATTACACGCTGCAGTACCTGGCGCGCGGCGACCTGCCGCCGCACTGGGACCGCGACGCGCTCTTCAACGAGCCGCGCAACACCGACACCGACGTGCGTACACCACACACACACACAACATCACCCACTACAATCCACTACACTCCTATTACACGCTGCAGTACCTGGCGCGCGGCGACCTGCCGCCGCACTGGGACCGCGACGCGCTCTTCAACGAGCCGCGCAACACCGACACCGACGTGCGTACACCACACACACACACACAACATCACCCACTACAATCCACTACACTCCTATTCGCTTTTTACACGGCCAAAGTCGCGGGCTTCAGCACAAAGCAATGATGATTCAGTCAGACCTTTCGACTTCCCAAAAACCATAGAGTATGAAAACGTCGAGCGCGACATTTCGATCCCCGAACCCAAAGTTCTTTAAACAATATGCTTTAACTTTGAATGGACACAAACATACTTTCGCATCTCTAATTTAATACCACTGTAACAATTATTCTGACATCTTCAGTGATCTGAGAGGCTTTTGTCCTACCATGAGACGTTCATTATTCTTGTTCTTTACTTTAGAGTTCAGACGACGAGCCCCGTGAAGAAAAGGATCATTTCGTGGCGCAGTTGTACAAGTTTATGGATGACCGCGGGACGCCGCTCAACAGGAACCCCACCATCGCCAACAGAGACATTGATCTCTATAGATTGTTTAGGGTAAGAATGTGTACTTTTTACCGACTTAAAAAAGTAGACCCATTTTTTGTAAAATATAGTTTTAATGTTGATTTTGAGTTGATATTAATACAAAATTAAAGAATGATCGAAACCCATTGAACTTATTTCGTTTGAAGGTACAAGTTATGAAGATAAAATTATTTCCTAGGTGGTACAAAAATTGGGCGGATACAACCGCGTCACCAATCAGAATCAGTGGAAAACCATTGCAGACAAGATGGGCTTCCATCCCGTCACCACGAGCATCACAAACCTATGCAAACAGGCCTATAAAAAGTGAGTAGTAGTTTATCATATACCTATTTGTTATAGCGTTCAACTAAAGTCAGATTCCGCGGGCCAAACTGTAGAATTCTTATCGAATTTCAGTTTAACATCGCTGCGCTTTCCGCGTACCGATCCCAGTTGAATTTTGATGTTATAGATAGACAGTGACGTTATAGACTTATTTTTTGTGTGACAGATTCCTGCACAGCTTCGAGGACTTCTACCGCAAGCTGGGCGTGACGCTGGTGGCGCACCCGCGCGGCGGCCGCACGCCGCCGGCCGGCCGCTCGCTCATCCGCGACCGCGACAAGCTGCCGCCCGCGCCCGCCACGCCGCCGCCCGCGCCGCCCGCCGCCGCGCCCGCGCCCGCGCCCGCGCCGGTAACCTAACATACTACTTGTATACACTGATCCGACCGCGACAAGCTGCCGCCCGCGCCCGCCACGCCGCCGCCCGCGCCGCCCGCCGCCGCGCCCGCGCCCGCGCCCGCGCCGGTAACCTAACATACTACTTGTATACACTGATCCGACCGCGACAAGCTGCCGCCCGCGCCCGCCACGCCGCCGCCCGCGCCGCCCGCCGCCGCGCCCGCGCCGGTAACCTAACATACTACTTGTATACACTGATCCGACCGCGACAAGCTGCCGCCCGCGCCCGCGCCGGTAACCTAACATACTACTTGTATACACTGATCCGACCGCGACAAGCTGCCGCCCGCGCCCGCGCCGGTAACCTAACATACTACTTGTATACACTGATCCGACCGCGACAAGCTGCCGCCCGCGCCCGCCACGCCGCCGCCCGCGCCGCCCGCCGCCGCGCCCGCGCCGGTAACCTAACATACTACTTGTATACACTGATCCGACCGCGACAAGCTGCCGCCCGCGCCCGCCACGCCGCCGCCCGCGCCGCCCGCCGCCGCGCCCGCGCCCGCGCCCGCGCCGGTAACCTAACATACTACTTGTATACACTGATCCGACCGCGACAAGCTGCCGCCCGCGCCCGCGCCGGTAACCTAACATACTACTTGTATACACTGATCCGACCGCGACAAGCTGCCGCCCGCGCCCGCGCCGGTAACCTAACATACTACTTGTATACACTGATCCGACCGCGACAAGCTGCCGCCCGCGCCCGCGCCGGTAACCTAACATACTACTTGTATACACTGATCCGACCGCGACAAGCTGCCGCCCGCGCCCGCGCCGGTAACCTAACATACTACTTGTATACACTGATCCGACCGCGACAAGCTGCCGCCCGCGCCCGCCACGCCGCCGCCCGCGCCGCCCGCCGCCGCGCCCGCGCCGGTAACCTAACATACTACTTGTATACACTGATCCGACCGCGACAAGCTGCCGCCCGCGCCCGCGCCGGTAACCTAACATACTACTTGTATACACTGATCCGACCGCGACAAGCTGCCGCCCGCGCCCGCCACGCCGCCGCCCGCGCCGCCCGCCGCCGCGCCCGCGCCGGTAACCTAACATACTACTTGTATACACTGATCCGACCGCGACAAGCTGCCGCCCGCGCCCGCGCCGGTAACCTAACATACTACTTGTATACACTGATCCGACCGCGACAAGCTGCCGCCCGCGCCCGCCACGCCGCCGCCCGCGCCGCCCGCCGCCGCGCCCGCGCCGGTAACCTAACATACTACTTGTATACACTGATCCGACCGCGACAAGCTGCCGCCCGCGCCCGCGCCGGTAACCTAACATACTACTTGTATACACTGATCCGACCGCGACAAGCTGCCGCCCGCGCCCGCCACGCCGCCGCCCGCGCCGCCCGCCGCCGCGCCCGCGCCGGTAACCTAACATACTACTTGTATACACTGATCCGACCGCGACAAGCTGCCGCCCGCGCCCGCGCCGGTAACCTAACATACTACTTGTATACACTGATCCGACCGCGACAAGCTGCCGCCCGCGCCCGCCACGCCGCCGCCCGCGCCGCCCGCCGCCGCGCCCGCGCCGGTAACCTAACATACTACTTGTATACACTGATCCGACCGCGACAAGCTGCCGCCCGCGCCCGCCACGCCGCCGCCCGCGCCGCCCGCCGCCGCGCCCGCGCCGGTAACCTAACATACTACTTGTATACACTGATCCGACCGCGACAAGCTGCCGCCCGCGCCCGCGCCGGTAACCTAACATACTACTTGTATACACTGATCCGACCGCGACAAGCTGCCGCCCGCGCCCGCGCCGGTAACCTAACATACTACTTGTATACACTGATCCGACCGCGACAAGCTGCCGCCCGCGCCCGCCACGCCGCCGCCCGCGCCGCCCGCCGCCGCGCCCGCGCCGGTAACCTAACATACTACTTGTATACACTGATCCGACCGCGACAAGCTGCCGCCCGCGCCCGCCACGCCGCCGCCCGCGCCCGCGCCGATAACCTAACATACACTGACATACATCGCGTCGACAACACTCCCTAGTGAACTGCATGATCGAGTTACACACACACACACACAATGGAGCCGGCATTAATCACACTTGAGGGCGGCAAATCCGAGCGACAAAAGTGTAATTACTTCTGATCGGCATTGTCAGCAATACTAGCCCGTAAAGCAATCCTGAACTACTTGTAAATGTAAAGACTGATAATGTTGAGATCTTCCTCAATCACTGTTTAAATAATGTGAAGGTTATTTTCTTCTATCTAATTTGTTTTTTACAGCGTCCAAAGGACAAAGACAAAGACAAAGACTCCGACAAGAGTGAGACGGACAAGAGCGAAAAGGACGACAAATCCGAGAAAGGAGATAACAAGGAGAAACCGCGCGTCAGTGATGGAGAGGACAGCGCCGACAACCAGCCGCTCATAACTACTGCGCCGAGGTAAGTTCAACTTAATTAAAGCTAAAGCGTGGCTTTTACGCGTAACTCTGTTTGATAAAGACAGAGAAAAAGCTGTATAATAAAGGTAGAAAGAGAGATAATCAAATATCAATATAAGCATCGTAAAAGTTAAATTGACATTAATTTTTTTTTTTTTTTTCTTTAACCTATATCGTCCCACTGCTGGGCAAAGGTCTCCCCCAAACTCTTCCATCTCTCCCTGTCCTTCGCGGTCTCCCACCACTCGCTGTCGAAGGAGACAATGTCATCCCTCCAGCGTTTCCTAGGCCGCCCGCGGCGCCGCGCTCCTCCCGGGACCCACTGGGTGGTGATGTGGGCCCATCTCTAAAATAAATATTTATAATGCAAATTATCATCACAAATCATCGTAAGCCAACATAAAATTGTATCCAATTTTTTCCCTTATAATATTTTGCCTGTAAATAAAATAAGTATCTATTTTTAATTTTTCCCTTATTAACTAATAATTTGCCTTTAAATCATTATTTTTTTTGTAAAGAGCAACAGCCAAAACTTCTTAAATACCTATTATAACAGGTTGGAAAAGGAGAAAGACAAAGAGCGGGAGAAGAGTACCTCGACCACCACCAGCGAAGAGAAGGCGCCCATCAAGCCGCGCTCGCAGTCCAAGGGACGCACCATCACACCGGTCAAAACGGAACGCACGCCTAAGAGAAGACTGCTTTCAACTAAATGTAAGAAAATGTTATAAATACACTATCCGCGTTCGCCTGTTCCCGTGGAATTCGTTCCCGTCGGGATAAAAAATAACGTATAACTTTCCCGTAAAATGTGGCTATCCATTATAATAGAATTATTCAAATCTAATTGGGAGTTTCCGAGATAAGTGCATTCAAAATCAAACTCTTCAAATTTATTATATTAGTAGATATACATAAAAAAATTATACATATCCGAATTGAGAAGTATTTCCTTTTTAACATTTGTTTAATTAAAACAACTTTCTTGACACTGTCTTGTCTATTACCATTAAACTCTAGAAAATACTGAACGGGTTTTCAAGCAGTTTTCATCAATAGGCAGAGAGATTTAAGAGGAAGGTTTTGGTTATTCCTTTTTTACCCAGAATTTCAACGGAAACCTTACGCAAGCTTAATCAACCTAACTAACTAGATCCTGCTTCACTACATAGTATAAAACAAAGTCGCTACTTTTGTCTGTTTGTTTGTCTGTATGCTTAAATCTTTAAAATTACGCAACGGATTTTGATGCGGTTTTTTGTAATAGGTAGAGTGATTCAAGAGGAAGGTTTATATGTATAAAAATTCCCGAAATTCCCACGGGAACGGGTACAACGCGGGTAAAATCGCGGGGCGCTGCTAGTTACTAATAAATTTCAAAATAGTTCAGTACTACTAATAGGAATTTGTTTGTATTGTCCAGGTGAGAGTGCGAGCACGAGCGGCACGTCGCGCGCGTCCCGCCGGCCGCACGTCTCCACTGACAGTGATAGTTCCGGCAGGGCTTCCAGGTAAATATAAATAAATAAATATACCCGGGCCAACTCACACACCGTTACTTAGTAGACCCAAACTAAGTGATAATATTACATATACATCCACAAATACATATTTTATATGAATATGAATTGGTACCCAGACGTCGTTGCCAACATCTATGTCTGCACATATTATTAACGACGGGCGGGAATCGAAACCGCAACCCGATATACATAGTAAACGCTCTCACATGCCACTGTGCCAACAGTCTTGTCAATGGACAAATTTGGAGAACATTTATAAACACTAACATCACTTAGATTGATCACCGACGTATCAACTTTTTGCGATTTGTAGTGATCTACTTAAGTGATATTAAGTAGATGTTATGGTATACGTGAAAAGTTGGCTAATAATGTAACGCCGCTGGGCTAAAGCACTTCTTCTTCTTCATCGAGTGGATGGCCAACCTGACCAATCCAGGTGTCAGAGTTATTGAGCTGCCAAAGGCCTCTGACATGGCTCAAGTAACGACTACTATCAGTAGAAAGTAACCGGGACCGACGGCTTAACGTGCCAAAGCACTGAAAGACTAGACATCAGTACAGTGAGATAGAATAAGCATAATATGTCCACGCTTGCCTACTGCGGTATGGCTATCCCAAACTCGAGTCATGTCTTAAACTTGGAAACATAACTTTGCTCCACCCGGAAATTGAACCAGGACCTTTGCAAGCAAGTAAAAAATTAAACAAATATGATCGGCCTTCCAAACCAAGTCAAAAATTATCTAAATCTATCTTTAAAAAATATAGTGACGTGGCGAGAATGAAATGAGCTATATTATTTAGAGATAGTAATTTGTTCCTCAGATGTGGGCTCACGAAGAAGATGCAGAGCCGACGCAGTCAGAGCGCTAACTCGGCGAGCAGCGGGAACACGATCGCCTCCAATAGCAGCAAGAGACCGCGGAAAAGGAAGAATACTGAGTAAGTGGGACGTTTGATAATCGTACTAATATTATAAACTAGAAATGCCCCGTCTGTTATCCGCTTTATAGCCTTTCTCATTGAAGTTTCAGGATGAAAAGTAGACTTTAACCTTCCTCTTGAATTATATCTTATATATGTATATAAAATTCAAAGTCCTGACTGACTGACTGACTGACTGATAATCAACGCACAGCCTAAACCGCTACACCTAGAAACATGCAATTTGACAGGAAGGTTCTTCAAGTGACGTAAGTGCACACTAAGAAAGGATTTTCGAAAATTCCTACGGGAACGGGCTCAACGCGGGCAAAGTTATAAATTAATGTCCTTATCCTCAAGGCGAACCCTTTTGCAAACTATGGTACTCTTTGGACTATGTCATAACAAATTTGATTGTACCGATCTCCATAATAAACTATGTTACACCGTGCCACGCACAATACATAGAAGGCGGGTTCGTGCCGGACATCTCTTCGCAGTAGGCCTCGCCAGAACTAAGGCTGGTCTCCGTGCCCCTGTTCGCAGAATGTGCCAACTCTACAACAAGCATTTCTTAAATGTTGATATTTTTAATTGTAATGTCTACAAATTTAAATCGTCGATAAAGAATATTTTGGAAAATTTACCACATTAACCTCACTTTAGTTTTTTCTCACCGTATTTTGTTTTAGTTAAATTTAAATTCCTTTTCATTCTTTTTTAACCTTCGTGATCACAGTTACCAATTTTTATATTCTGTTTCATAGTAATATGAGGATAACGTGGTGGGTTACACTGTTATTAAGTTTTTTTATAATCTACTGTATGTACATCTAACTGTGTAACTGTTTGTTATCCCGATGTATTTAATAAATAAATAAATAAATAAAGCCGCGGGGCGCTGCTAGTCTATCATGTTACAAAAAAACTTTTTCAAGTCCAACTGAAAGGTGTCGAGGGCATAAAAAAACAAACTCTTCTGTTGATCAGCCTCAACTACAGCATATACATTTTGTATGCATTGTTTATACGACACACACTTAAAAAAATGTTATGATGTTTTGTTTATTGACAGACCATTCACAAGCGAGCCAACGAGAGGCGTGTCTAACGTGAAAGCAAAAGTTGGAGATAAACTCAAAGTCTATTACGGACCTACACAATCTGAGTCAAAGGTAGATATAATATTAAGTACTTAACTCATACGTACGCGGCTATAGATGTCAAATAGAATCTATACATGACACCATCAAAAATTCAATAGAAATGTACAGAATTGACAACGTTTACGGATACACTTCGCTTTTTCGCTTCGAATTTCGGGATTTTTTTTACATAAAAACCTTCCTCTTGAATCACTCTACCTATTACAAAAAACCGCATCAAAATCCGTTGCGTAATTTTAAAGATTTAAGCATACAGACAGACAAACAGACAGACAGACACGAAAAAGAGACGACTTTATTTTATACTATGTAGTGATTTTTATCTGACGTTTCGGCCCCTTTACAGGAACCGTGGTCGCAGAAGACAAGTAGTGTTCGCTTAAACAAACCAGTAGAAATGTAGTAGAAAAGTCTTATATTTTCAGTTCAACAAAATGGCCACATCAAATGTCTATTTCGAAATAATTATCTTTTATTCACTTTACGTTAGACCTAAAAACTATGTCACCAGTTAGTAATTAAATGTAATTTCATAATTGAAAGACAATTGTAAACAAAAGCGATTCGTATAGGTCAGTGACGAACCCCGACCAGCTAGTTTAAATATAACTGGGTGTGAATAAACATAAATTATTTTTGGCCAAGGTAACCTACGAAGCTAAAGTGATCGAGATATCGTCGGAAGGCATGCTACGCGTGCACTACACGGGGTGGAACACGCGCTATGACGAATGGATCAAACCGCAGCGGATAGCGCTCAACGTTACGCAACACGAGGCGAGAAATAAAAAGGTCAGAAGTCGACTGTAGTACACAAAGTAGAGGCATTACCTTGTAATGTCCATGTACAGGGCAAGGCCTCTCATGGCACAAGATATGAATCCTACTAATATTATAAATGCTAAAGTTTGTGAGGATGAATGTATGTATGTTTGTTACTCTTTCACGCTAAAACTACTGGACAGATTTGGATGAAACTTTACAGAAATATAGGTTATACATCAGAATAACACATGGGATACATTTTATCCCGAAATTCCCGCGGGAACGGGTACAATGCGGGTAACACCGCGGGGCATAGCTAGTAGTTTATAATGGCCATTGCCATTAGTTGTACGGAGTCTCCCATTCTAACATGACATGTGAATAACCCGTCGTAATACGTATTATATATTTTTTAGGGTTCCGGTATTAGCCGACGCGTTCGAGCTAAACGGACTGAAGGTAATATACATTTTTTTATACAAAATACTTTAAAGAATCCTGACTTAATGAGATATAATATTGTAATGTATTGTTTTATGCAGAATCTTCAACTAGATCCGACTCCGACACTTCGGATAGCGACGAAGACGTGAAAAGACCACCCAAGAAAATTGACGACAAATCAGGTGCTAAAAGTAAGAGCCACTAACCCCTAACAAAATAACTTTACAAAACTATTGTTATACAAAGATTTCATAATAACATGTATTATATTCTAGCTCCATCACGCTCCAAGGACAGTAAATCAAGCGACAGCGGTAGTTCAAGCAAGCCTCGGAAACGGCCAGTCCGTACAATCACAACCCCTACCAACATTTCTCCCGCCAAAAAACCAAGGACCACCCCTTCGGCTCACCCCGGCCGGGATTACGATCTCAACGAAATAAGATCCGAACTGAAAGGGTTCAATACTGTGAAACAAGAACCTGATGAAGTGAAGCAGGAAACTCCGGAGAAAGATTCCGCGACGCCTCCAGTGCAACCGCCTTCAGAACCAACTCAGCCGGAGAAACAACCGGAAGACGTCTACGAGTTCAAAGAACCAGAACCGTTCGAGTTGGAACTTCATGATGAGAAGAAGAAGCGCACGCACAGGATATTCGACGATATATCGCCCAGTAAATATACGTCAACCCTCTCGAAATCTTTGAGCGAGGAAATTTCCGAAGATCCAATTAGACCTTCTGGTTCTAGACCTCCCTCTTTGAGGTCACCTTCGTTGTCTCCGTTCAGAGACTTCGGCAATACTCGGGATGTCGGCCCGAGTCCCGAAGACGATTCCAAAGACGGTCTGTTTTCTTTAGACGACGATTCCTTCCAAGGAGATGGAAGTTCAGGTCCAACTTTCGAAGGTTTTACTCCGGCAAAGAATCAGGAAACTTATTCGAAGAAAAGCAAGGTCTCGAAGTTAAGAGACTTGATTGATGATTCACCAGATTCGCCTGCTGATGATGAACAGTCGTCTGAAGATGAAGCAGAGAATATTAAGCAAGAGGCAGTGGAAGTAGAAAAAGATCCAAGTCCTGTTTCTAGTGCTGAAGTGTCGAAAACACCGGAAAATCAGCCAAAACCTGGAAATATTCCCGTTAAAGAGGAAACCACGCCTGTAGCAGCGCAACCCTCACCTCCGAAACCAGAATCTCTCAAGGAAGTGAAAGAAGAAATCTTACCCAAAGAACTGATGGCTATCGATATACAAAACATTCCTGAACCTCCAACCACGCCGCCGCCACCTCCTATCGTTAAGAAAATTGAACCTGTCAAGAAAGTAGAGAATCCCAAGAAAGTAGAGGTACCTAAAAAAGTTGAGGTACCCAAGAAGGTTGAAGCTCCCAAGAAAATCGATCCGCCGAAAAAGGTGGAAGCCAAGAAAGTGGAACTTCCTAAAAAGGTTGAAGCCACCAAGAAAACGGAACCACCTAAGAAAATTGAGCTTCCCAAGAAACCAGAGATTCCCAAGAAAGTCGAAGTGCCAAAGAAAGTTGAACCTGTCAAACCCAGCATTATTGTCACGCCCGCGGTGGCCACTACAAGCACTACAACTACCACTGAAACCAAAGTCCCAAAGAAGGAGGAAGTGACCAAAGAGGAACCTATAAAATTGCACACAATACCTATACCTGCTGAACAGAAGGAAATTCCAACCAAAGTTACTAACCTACCTAAACTAGAAGTGGAACCTATAAAGACTATACTAGAGCCTCCTTCGAGTCCGCTCGTAGATACCGAGGAGGATAAATCCGAGCCGGACAGTCCGGCGAGAATCGATGTACTCCCGGAGCCTCCACCAGCTTTCCTACTCCAATCCGAAGGTCCGAAAATAGCCGAAAAGCTTCTCAAAGCCATCAGCAGCGCTAAAAGACTTTCCATGTCACCTCCACCCATCGAAACTCGTCCCGACACACCTACAACTGACACTTTGAAAGTTGCGAAACCAGAAAGTAAACTTTCGCCCATATCTCCTGAACCTAGAACTTCGATATTGAAATCCGAACCTATAAAAATTATGGCCAAGACTATTGAACCGATTAAGAAAGAGGATTCTATATTCGGGGAGCCGTCTAACTTGATTGATATCAAACGGGATCCTTTGGACATTAAGAAGAAGATAGAGGAAAGAGTTTCGCCGCGACTCCAAAGTCCTTTGAGTATTCTGGAAAGGCGGAAGAGTATAGCGGACTTGCCGCCGAACATTCCCGGGAAAAACAACAAGATACTGAGTGATACGATACAGAAGTTGTCGAGTCAGATCAACCAAACAGTTTCCGTTGCGAACATACCGCTGCCACCGTTCCCGCCGGAGGATCGGAGTGAATCAAGCGATTCTGATGACTCTGATAGAAGGTAAACTTATTATTTCTTAACTTGTTTAACTCCCAGGTAATCTTTTATCATTGAAATTTGTATATTCATGGATTTTAAAATTTTGGTTTTGCTTTTAAACAGTCATACGAATTGAGACCTCTTCCCAGCTTTTGAAGTTGGTAGAATAAATTGAAAAGTAATTCTCAATGTACTGCAAAATCCATTCGCCGGTTTCTTAAGTTTGTTCCATGATCTCAGGTTAATAATCGACAAAGCGTCAGTCGAAGAGTGGGGCAGTGGCGGGAGTAACGAAGTGCCGACGGCGACGGTGGCGACGGCGGGCGCGAGCGTGGGGGGCGGAGCCCTGCGCGCGCTGCACGCCGGCAAGTCGCCGGGCGAGTGGAGCGCCGGCGAGTCGCTGCTCATGTTAGAAGACGCCTGCAAGAACGAGAGGAAGCACAGTCAGTATCCCACGATATACCACTTGGTGGTCCATAAATAATAAAATATTTAGTTCTCGAACAAAACTACTGTTTACCTGTATACCGGTCTGCGGTCATAAGGGACGTTAGCATAGCTTAGCAAATAGCAAAACCACACTTGTTTTTAGTGAGCTTTAGCTTTAACATGAATGAAACGTACAGGTGCGAGCGTGGTGGTGGCGGGCAGCGGGCGCGGCGGCGGCGCGGGCGAGGAGGACAGCAACATCTCGCTGCTGCTGTGCGAGGAGACCATCCCCGGCTCGCCCGCGCCCGACGCCGAGCCGCACGCGCTCGAACACGCTCCCGCGCACAAACAAGGTATACATACTTCACACATATCACTAGTAAACATTAGTGCACACGTCTTAAAAAAACTTTATAAGTGATAATTGTCACATAAATTCCCTCTACTCTACGCATAAATAAGTATTCCCTAATAAATATATAGTTTAGCATTATGATAGCTAGCCTTTGAATTGTAATTGAATATTTAACTTTCCTGTGTTTTGCAGAAGACCGTCGCGGCGAGGGCAGCTCGCGCGGCGGGGGCGGCGGGGGCGGGGGCGGCGAGGCGGCGGGGGCGGGCGGCGGCTGGCCGCGCCGCGCGCTGCTCGACAACACGCCGCCCACCACGCCCGACAGCAGCCTCGACATGTCGCCCACCAGGTCGCACCACACCACACCACACCACACCACATCCACACCCTCCATTACATTACTTCTTCCTTGTTTACGGGTCGTCTCGAAAATTGTACTCGTTGTTAAACCGAATATTTTGAATAATTTAAATTAAATCTGATTTAAGAGTCCGAAACATTTGGTTCTTAACAGAATTCCATACATTTCATTCGTTACCGAAGGTTAGATCTAGTAAGGCGCAATATTTAACATCTGTAATTTATCTTTAACAGGGAAAGGCGGATATCGGAACGCGACAGTCCGTCGGACCGCAAAGACGACGAGGACGACAGCCGAGTCAACGACGGCGGACTCGATATAGACAAACCTCATGGTAAATATAAAAGTTTTATATTATAAAAGGTGTCAAAGTTAAATGAATTCCTACTTCTATCTTAAATAAAATTATGTCTTGCGATTAGTTACCCAAAGCAATGACCCTTTCAATAACTTTCTATGACTCCATGCTGTATGCTGATTTGCATTCATCCGATGAAAATACACCGCCCAAACATCATACTACATCACAAATTATATTATCGGTTTATTTCTGCAGGTGTATGTGGTAGATCTCGTAAAGCTTCAGAAAGTTCAGGCGCTCGCGGGCGGAGGCGCGCACGAAGAGATACGGACGATGCGCACACGCACACACTCAAGTACAACTTCTTTGTAGATCTCGGTAAGTAACAAACGACTTACGTTAACCCGTGAGGGTGAGTTAGATTCATAATTTACTCGTAACAAAACATCAAGCATTAACAATTAAAATTCACTTGACCACGAATTTGACGCTCGATGTTTTGAATTGAAAATACGTTTAGAGAAACATTTCGCTTTTAATTTACATTTTTATCTAACGTTTCGGCTCCTTTACAGCAGTTTCATTCATAAGAAAATGTGGTATTACCCTTTACTATAGAAAAGTCATACCAGGATTCAAATTTAGGCCGTTTATTAGGAAATGTGAAGCTTCCCTGTACAAAAAGTTACATCACTTCATTCTAATTAGTACATCTCATTTCAGACCCTACGTGGGATTGTCAGACGCGTATCAACGTGTTGACGTCTCGTCTCACGGACTTGCGCAAAGTGTACCATTCGGTGAAGGCAGAGCTCGCGGCCATTGACCGGCGAAGGAAGAAACTGAGGAGGAAGGAAAGAGAAGGTATATCTGATAAACTTTTTTTAACTATAGATTAGCTAAACTGATTTTCATGTTTTCTCATAGATGAAGTAGCAATATGGAAGACATAGGGTTAAAACTACAGAACACATTGTTTTAAAAAAAGACTTCAAATCCAAATGTAATAACTGACTTGACACTAGTTTTTGTTAAAATTTTGCACATTGAGTTGCAGCGCAATATTGAGTCTCACATCCATAGTTATCGCTTGGGTAGTTGTTGATTCATCTGTTTGTTTTCAGCTGTGAAAGCGGCCAAAGCAGCGTGCTTGTGATGAATGTGGTCTCAGCAGAAAGTTGTTTCCATAAATTAGTGTTTATTCGTTTTAGAATAAACGCTATAAAACACAAAACCAATTTTGTTGAAGACTTTGCAACAAACCGAATGCCACAAGGAAAGGAAATGGATTTTGACTTAGATAATGGAAAAATAGCTCATAATATTTTAGTTATAGTAAAATCAATTTATTTTGTATCATTTATCTAATAGCAGATTTTTATCGAATCTTGTTACCTTTTGGTATTATGTAAGTCGTTCTCCTAGGTATAATAGTCAGCATTTCAATGGAATATATTTACGATTACAAACCGGGCTAAGTGTAAAAGCGGGCTTTTAATAAACGCACTGAAGACTGACTGAAATAATAACACGGCAGATCGAATCTTGAAATGTATATTTATTTGAAAACATTTGTAACTTTGAATGATTGCAATTACCTAATAAAAGTTGAATCACTCGCGTGCATTTTATTATCTATCGGTTGGCGGCGCTAGTAGTAGTTGGGGTACTGCGGCCATGCGCCGGCGGGGTGGTGGTAGGGCTGCGGCTGCGAGTAGCCCCAGGGCGGCGTGTAGGGCTGCGCGTACGGCTGGTCGTAGGGCGCGGGCGGCGGGTAGTAGGCGCCCGGCGTCGCCGTCGTCGCCTCCTTCTCCTTCTTCTTCATGACGCTGATGGGCGGCTGCAGCGGCACCCAGTCGGCGGGCGGCTTGGCGTCCTTGCGCGCGCGCTTGCGCAGGTGCTTGGCGAGCGCGCGCGCGTGCGCGTGCGCGCGTCGCGCCTCCGCCGCGCTGCCCAGCTCCTCGCACAGCTCGCGCCGCCGCCACGCCAGCGACGCGCTCAGCTCCGGCTCCGCGCCCTCCACGCGCTCGTACGACTGCACTAGCTCTGCACACAATACACACTTATTAGAAGCTTACCTCAATAAGACATTATTTACTATAAAAAAATAATCTTGGTCATTATTCTCTGCTGATTTCAAAAATCTTTTGGGGCCAAATCTGGGAATAAGGGTACATTTCAGATAATACTCTGGTGTATGTTATTGTCGGCTACACTGACCGTCGAGCTCGTCGAAGGGCGTGTCGGGCGTGTGCAGCGCCAGGTCGAGGCGCTGCAGGTGCAGGCGGTGGTTGAGCGGCTCGCGCGCGATGGCCTCGTCGAGCGCCGCGCGCGCCGCCGCCGGCTGGCGCCGCACGTGGAACAGGAAGCGCGCGTACTTGATGCTCAGCGCAGACGCCACGGGCTTGCTCTTGGCGGATGCGATGTAACCTTCGTAAAGTTGACACACTTTGTCGTAGTCTCCCCGGCGACGTTCTAGGTTTACACGCCTGAAAAAATTGCTCATTTATAACTTCTAAATAATTAAATATTAGTTCAGCCAAATTCAGTGGCATATTACCAGTCACACAAGCAGTGTGCTGTGGTGAGATTAGCGCGTTAAATCAAACAAAAAGTCAAACCCTCGACCTCTATTATATTAGTACCGAACAGCACCTGTACTGTATCTGCACGACGTTGGGGCACGTCTTCTCGATGCGGTCGAGTATGTCGGCCGCGCGCGCCGCGTTGCCGTGCGTCTCCTCGAACTGCGCCCAGTGCAGGTGCAGCTCGGGCTTGTCGAGGTGGTGCACGGAGCACGCGCGCTCCAGCACCTCGCGCTGCGTGCCCACCAGCGACGGCGTCGCCTCCGACCGCTCTTCCAGGAACTTTATTAACTGCAACAGATGGTGTTAACCTTTTTAGTCTAAATAAACTACATTCTTACTGAGAATGGTTAAAAAAGCTATGAGAGGAAAGTGGGCAAAAAATTATAAATCTCAATCTTTTCCTACGTAAATAAGTCACGGGCACCGTCACTGCACCTTCAACTGGTATTCATAAAAAAAATACAATGTACTCACTCGCATCCAAAACTCTTCATATAGCGCGCAGGCGATCAAACACCGTTCGTGTAGTATGAGCGCCCGCTTCAACGTGCCGTGTTGTTTCTCCCAGTCGAGGTACGCCTTCCAGTTCTTTAGTTGACAACGTTCTAGTGGTTTTACGTGGAAGTATGGCCTTTTTATCTGGAAATGAGATACAGGTTTGGTTTGAATAAAGAGTATACTGAGGAATGTTTGGTAGATTCAGTTTCAGTATATCAGGATGATAACTAAGTATTTCATAATAAAGATGGGCCTCACCCCTTCTTCGAAAGTCCACCGAGCTGCCACCTGTTCGCCGGTTGTTTTGTGCACTTTTCTTCTAGCTGCTATTATTCGTTCTTTGATGGCTTGTGCTTCTTCTTCGGAAGCCTGTAAATACGAAAACGGCTTTATTTAGTTTGTGGCACAACAAAGCTAAGTGAAGTAAGTCTTGTTTATTAACTACCTATGCAAACATGGCAAAGCGATCAGGACTAATAGTCAGGTACTATAAAAATTAGGTGTTCATTACATTTTATTACTATTATTAGTAACAATGAGTGATTGGAGTTAGTCGTATTTATTGGGAGAGATAGTATAGTTGGCGCCGTACGATGTGGTCGCAGGGCTCGTCCTCGCCCGGCGGCAGGTCGGGCGGCGGCTGCGCGGGCGCGGCGTCGCGCACCTCCGCGCGCACGCGCACCAGCTCCGCCTTGCTCACCACGCCGCCCACCGCCTCCGACATCACGTGCTCTTGGAAACTGGAACATCCCGGAAATTATTCTATATCGTGGCCAATCAATATGTTGTTAGTCAAAAGAAATAAAAAAGTATTAATTTCTAAAAAAATCCATATTCTGGTAGCAAAATGAATCTCGTAATTTATGTATAGAACAATGGAAATTGAAACATGAACTCAAGTTCTGGGCATGATAAGATATGATAGTGGTGTAAATAATTTCCGGAATGGCATGCATGATATGAGAATTTAGATATTGTGCAGTGTTATAATAGCTATCATTCAACATAGCCCGACTTTCACAATCATTTCAAAGAGTCATACTTATCAAAGTGCGAAGTGTATCCGAGTGTAGGCGTGGCGAGCAGTCTATCGTATATGTTTGTGACATTGAGAGGTGTTCCGTTTTCGGCTTCCCATTTTATGTACGACTCCCATAACCTGTCCGAACGGAACTCTAGTCCACATGCCTCTGAAATAACAAACAATCATTGAGTATTACAGTGAAATAACACAAAAACGACATGTTTTTTGTTTATGTTCTTACCTATAGCTCTTTCGTACTGTGATCTGATGTAAGCATGATCTTCCGTTCTAGTAGTTTTAATATGATTCAAGTAATGTATCCAAAGATCCACCGATAAAGGTATGGCTTTCAATCCTCTTTCCAACACCTGAAACATAGAAGGCGTCAGACGGGCCCGAGTGTCGGCCGAGCGTTGCCGCGCTCGCGACAACACTATGAAGCAAAGGGAATAAATCAATAGCATTGTATTGTATTGTATGTCCATGTATAGACGAAGCGAGCGGCCGGTCGGGCCGGTTGTCCGGCCGCGGTCCGACCGCTGGCTTGAGTCTAAGTATTATAAAGGTTGTCGGTCATATTACACCTGTTCGGTCGCGTAGCTCGCCGCCGCCGCCGCGCCGCCTCTTGAGACTAACGCCATTCAATGGCTAATACGAATGCCACCTGCGTTCCATGCTAACATGGAGTCGGTTATTATTAAACTTAATTATGACCATCATATTAAAATATGCGACTTACTAATTAAATATATACATGAAATAATATTACAAAACATCACACCAGTAAGTACAATAAATGTATGCACTAAATTATAAAAAATACACCACAACATATCAACCACTAGTACGATATCTATGTGACGTATTAACTCTCCGATGTGTACCGTAGCCTTTGCGTTACGAACGTCAATCGCCTCGTTGCACTGTTGGGAAAAAAAATAATTGCAAAATACCATATGACGTTATAACATTACAAGTCATCATTGATTAAGTATAAAAAGAAGCGTTACGTAATAGTAGTTACTTATAAAATATATGTCATGTGTTGTGGCGGCGGGGCTCACCTCGAGGCATTTCTTTTTACTCCCTTTCCGTTTCTCGTAGTCGGCGTACTTGCGCCAGTACCCGTAGCAGTACGGGTAGTGCGACAGGAAGGCGTCGTACGCCTCGCGCGCCGCCTCCACGTCGCTCTGCGCGAGCACACACATTACTACCTCTCCACGTACTCATCAGGTTACGATTATATAGCGATACAATCAGTTGGCCCTTGCTTATCAACATTGATATTCAGATCCCATCGCTTCATAAAGCAATAAGATTAGCAATTATTTTTCATCACTGAACGTAAATAAAGGATTAGAACAAATTTGTTAAAGACAAAGTATAACAACACTAGTTATTCCCCGAGGTTAAACCCGCATCAATGTCATTCCCGTAAGAATTTCGGAATAGCGTGATTCGACATTGTTTGACGTTTAGCGCCAGTTACATCGTTACATCTGAACTCCATCAATCAACTTAATTCTAAGTTAAGAACTAATCTGAGATCAACCTTCAATATTTATTCACTAAACCGGGGTTCAGTTGACGGTGGTTCGAGATAGAAACGATGAAATTGGGGCTAAGTCATCTACTTTCATGTCAAATGAAAACATGACAAGACAGGGTTCCTTCTAAAATAGACAGACTAGTATCTATAATATAAAAATGAATCGCTAAATCTGTTGCTAAGCGCATTACTTCAGAACGACTGCACCAAATTGGATGATTCTTTTTTTAATGTGTTCCTTATTGTCAGGACAAGGGGTTTATATAAGAAAAATAAGGAATAAAAATCTCAAAATTCCCACGGGAACGGGGGCACTGCGGGTGAAACCGCGGGGCACAGCTAGTTTATTATATTAGTACAGATTACTTGCTCACCTCTTGGTCAACGTATTGCAGTAGATAAGTCCACCCCGTAAAGTCCGTAGGGTCGTCATTGACTACCTTCCAGTATTTGTCAAGTTCGGGCAACGCTTTCTTCTTGGGTTTCTCATCTGTTGAGGATCTCTTCTCGGAAGGAATCGGTTTGCTTTCGCCATTCTGAACATAAGACACTCGATTATCCATCTATTTCAAATTCCTGAAGTTTAGTTAGCACAAATCAATTCAGTATTTTATATATCTTGTATTTGTCGCAATCAATTATAATTTTAACTGTGTCATTTTAAATTGAAACTACGTTTTTTTTTTACATTTTTACATTTTTATCTGACGTTTCGGCTCCTTTACAGAAGAACCACGTCACAGAAGACGTGAGTTGTTAAGCGTCTATATAAGAAAAAACTTGAGAGGTGTCAAGGGACACCCGGATGGAACGAAGTTTATTTATTATCAACAAAAATAATCGTCGCGACACCACACTGTTCAATGCGAAATAGAAAGACGAAACGAAAATATCTGGCTTGCTTTCTATAAGAGAGAGAGAGAGACAGACAGAGAAACATGTGCACGCCAGAGAGAGACAGACAGAGAAACATGCGCGCCGCGCGTGTTTCTGTGTCTGTCTCTCTCTGGCGTGCGCAAGTTTCTCTGTCTGCCTCTCTCGCGCATGTTTCTCTGTCTGTCTCTCTCTGGCGTGCGCAAGTTTCTCTGTCTGTCCCTCTCTGACCTAAAAAATGTCGTTACCATTTTTTCCGTCTAGCCCCCTTCCGCAACGCGCGATAAGGAACTTCGTTCCAAAAGTAGTTTCAATTCAAAGTGAGTAGTGTTCGTTTAAACTTAAGAAACCAGTATTAACTGTGTCAGTTGTTTGAAGACAAATAGAGACTTTACCTTAGCGACAGCCTGTTTCTTGGTGGAGGACTCTGTCTCGGAGGTGGGCGAGCCGGGGTCGTAGCCGTCGCCCTCGGCCGCCGGCTTGCGCTTGCGGGACTCCTTGCCCTCCTTCTTGGATGAGGGCAGCTCGTCTTCAGAAACCACCTACAAAACATACACGGTATTTAGAATGTTTGTCGAGTTGTTAGTTCGAATAAAGATTTTACTTTTTAGTTAATATTAACTCTCTGGATTGGAGATTAAAAGATCTATGTTTAAATGGATCAAATTGGGTTGTATGGATAATATACAGTTCTTTTATATGATCCAGCATGTTTATTTATAAACAAATTCACACAAGGTTAGTTAGACCCAAACAAAGCTATACGCTCGTATTGATATTCACCTCAGTGTCAGCGGGTAACTCCGCTGGCTTGGGTCCGGGCAGTTCATCATCGGACACATTCTCAGCATCCTTCACACTGGGCTTCTGTACTTCAGGCAACTCATCTTCAGACACCACCTCCGTTTCTTCGGCACCTCCCGACTGTAGAGAAGAAAATTAAGTGTCTTCGAATTTACGATTGTAAGGACATAACAGCTATATCTAAATGCTTCACGAAGTAATAATTGCCTGTATATTGGTTTTGTTTGGTACCCACCAATCATATCAACGTAGCATAAGACAGTTCAGGTAAAAAAAGGCACACTAAGGGTAGGTTATTTCAAACGGCTAGTTATCGTAACATACGTTTTTTAAAGAGTGAACGACTTTTAATTTTCTTACGTCTGTTAAAACTGTCATTTTTTGTTAAAGTTTGCTGGTGCGCGAGCGTAATATTGCAACCCACCCTAAGCGAGCTGGCGGAGCGGAGAAACGGACAAATATAAACCAGGATTGCATGAAATCTGCTGTCAGATATTTTACGAAATCCTATCGGTTAATATTTGTCCGTTTCTCCGTTCCGCCAGCTCGCTCCGCGTCAATGGACAGGCACCCAGAAGGCTAGGCTATACAGTATTACCACGGTAAGTTAAAAGTTTCCTTTTTTAAAAGTGTGCAAGAGGAAAATCCAAGGGCAACTGTAAAGTGCATAATTGAACAAATCACTAACCTTAGAAGTCCGACCGGTATCGCCATTTTCTTCAATCACGTCATTTGTCAAGTTTTGTTTTTGAGATACCTACGAAAAAAAAAATTTATAATAGTCTTCTAAGGTTCTAGAACAGTATTTGTAGAAAAAAATAATGCGGAATTTTAATTTTATTTCTATTACGATTAACTAGATAGGTAAATGAGGTCAGTAAAGGTCAATTAATTTAATTTGCCTAATGTTAAAGCTTCATTATATTGTGTCTACTATTTCCGAACAGAACAAGTAAACAATATTAGAAAAATGCAAGTTAATTGTGCTCATTCATCAATCTACACTAATATAATAAAGCTGAACAGTATGATTTTTTGATTAAAATACCAATCCAATTTAAATAATTATGTTAGTACTGAGGAGCCACATTCAATGGGAAGGCTACAGGCTATTTTGCATCCCGAAACTCTTACGGGAACGGGCACAACGCGGGTAAAACCGCGGGGCGCCAGTAGTATTTCTATACTTATAAAAAGCTCTAGGATTTATTTGTAAATAAACATGTTGATTTTTCCAATACCTTGGATACAGAATCCCCTTTTTCATTGATTGCTTCTGGTGCACTGGTTTCTGTGTTCTATAAAAATAAACAATATCAATAACATCATACAAACAATAATACACAAAACAAAGTCCTTCACCATGTGTCAATATGCTTCTGCTAATCTCAAAAACTGCTAATGGAATACTAATATGGTTTAAACCAACTGAAAAAAATGATTTTAAGAGGTGAGTCCCTATGCTAGAATTCTGATGGATACCTTAAGCAACCTTGATTAACCAAAGCAAAGCCAACGTGGGTCGCTAGTTAATGATAAATGATAGTAGTGAACAAAGCCTGTATACAATCACTGAATGTTAGAGATAATAGCATCCTGGAAATGAACATTCTAGATTACAAAATAATGATTAATAAATAAGTTTTACATAATGTTACAAAATGTAGCCATCTTAACTTACACTGGTGTTATGCTTTACCAAATTAATATACCAATTACCATTAGTAGTAAGATAGTAGTATTTTTAATCAAAATAATGAACAAATTTCACACTGTTATTTATATACCAACAAAGCTTATAGATTGGGTGAATCAATTTACCTATAGTAGAGGCAACAGCATGAAATGTTTAGTTTAGAAAACTTAAGTATTCACTTTAAATGCTATTTCTGACCAACTATAAACAAAGGTCCCAGAAAAAAAAATCTGGTGTCTCCATAAGCAATGTTATTTTTTAAGCTTGACATAAATTGGCTCACCCAATGCAATAACCTGTTAATGAATTAGGAAGCTTTTATGTTCGTGCCCACAGCCCAGAAACAAATGAATGTGTGGTAACTTTGTTTCCTAAATACCTTGGATATAGCATCTTCAATTACAGCTTCTATGGGACTTGTCTCAGTAACCTAGTGAATAAATAGATTATTAAATAAAATGTGAGACCTTTGCCCAGCAGTGGGACGATATAGGTTAAGGAAAAAAATGGGATTTTTTGGGGAAACAATAAGCATTTCAATGTTAATATTGCATTGTTTTGGATTCATAAACAAATATTTGACTGCCATTAAGCTTTGCAATGTTAGTTTACAGCTTCAGGCATTAATTTAAAAGTTTTGTTTTGTTTCTTACTCACTTTTTCATCATTAGTGTCTTCTAAAAGGATAACTTCATTGATTTCAAGTTTCTGTAAATATATTTTAGATTTGTTATAGAACTGAAAGTCAAACTAACCAGTGAATGTATTTGGTTGATGACCATATCATCTACTATCTACTTGATATGATTATATTTATTTAAATTATTTAATACTTAAATTAGACTATGAGGACCAAGTAGGTATGTAAACAGAATAAAGTATTCTATTATAAAAGTTAATTTTACCTCAACTTGTGAATCTTCAGGTTGGTCATCAATAATTTTCTGGAAAAAACCATGTTGTTAATTAATACATAACCTGGAGTATTAGAGTAGTATAAAAATGAGACAAATATAACACAAACCTTTTCCGAGTCATTAGTACAATCATTACTTTCATTGATACAATCATTGTTTGTGTTGGTGTCCTCATCAGCAGGAAGTTGACAACTAGCATCCGACTCACTTACATCAAAATCATTTTCCATCTTCTGGCTCTCTGTAACATCACCATCAGTATCAACGGTGGGCCTACACAACGAGTCGCTAAGCAACGAGTTCCCCTCAGAAAGATCCGGATTCATAGATTCGCTTGGAAAATTCACGGCGTTATCCCCAACATCGAAAGAATCTGCATTGAACCCGCGACTGTTGTTGTCCAGGTAATCTCCTACGCTACCAGCAGACAGTTCGACAGCATTTAGAAAACCTTGGTTGGAAGTTGAAGATTCGTCCGCTCCCGCGTCCACACTGTTGAACTCGCTTTCCGTCAACAAATGTGACAGCCCATTTGAATTTTCATTTATCAATGGACCCTCGTCAGTTTCCATCGGCCCGTCTGATAGACATTTCTGCGGAATAACAAGGCATTATTAGTATTTATACTACCTCGATTTGTAATTTAAGTCTACCGGTATTTTCTCATGACAAATAACCTAAATCCAACCAATGAAACTCACTTGAATGTCAGAACTCGATTCATCTTCCATTTTGTGTGTGATATTCCTAAAGTAAGACTACACACCGTTTAATTAACCATGAACTTCCTGGTCATTTAAAATAGTATCGACGACCACAAGAATTCCAAATTGTCACGCTTACGAACGAAGTACAAAACGAAACTAACTAACTACAAACAAATATTTGTTTCAGCAAAAAAGAAGCGCATTTTAATAGTCTGGTGGTCTCGAACTCGGAGCAGAACAAATTCAATTAACCACAGACTAGGGATGTTGATCTCAAATCGATTAATCGAACAATCGATTATTTGGACCAAACAAATCGAAAACAAATTTAAATCGATATGTCGTACTGAATCGATTCAGTGAATCGATATTTTAACCTTGAAAATCGACATTAGATTTTTTCTGTTTTGGTAAAAAAATAAATATTTAGAATTAGCTGAATATACTGTTCTCAGCCTGTTCTCGAGCAATAAATAGAATAAATACTTCAATTTTAGATATTCAATCACAGCAACAACTTCCACCAAATAATAGTGAAGAATTCGACGCAATTGAAGGGACTAATTTAGAAAAAGGAATTTGGGATTTTCATAAGTTGCTTGTCAAAAAGCAACTCTCTACATGTAATACACTTGCACTGGAAAGTCAAGGCTTGAACGAAGAGTTTAAACACTATTTATTATCACAGGCAGTTGTGCACCTAAAGTATAATCCTTTACTTTACTGGCAAGAACAAAAAAACTCTATTTATCACCATGTTCACTCAATAGCCGTAATGTATATGAGTATCGTAGGATCATCTGTTCCTTGTGAGCGCCTTTTTTCAATTGCCGGCAACATCGCAAGTGATGAGCGGAACTGCTTGGATCCCAGTAGACTTGACAGATTGTTGTTTTTAAAAAGCTTAGATATGAAGCATTGGGAACTATAAGCTGTATTATACTAAATGAAACGGGTCTGTATCGCGTTAGATCTACCCGTTTCATTTAATATAATTAGTGCAAATCGTGTGAGTTTAAAAAGTATATAAGCTACATAATATATTATCTATTTTCTTAACTTTTTATTGTAACAAATACATATAAAAATAAATGTCTTCTTTTATACCTGGTCTGATATTTTGATATGATAATAAAAATAATTGTAATTATCGAATTCCCTGAACTGAAAAATTCCTGATTTTACTGATAAGAGATCCCATAGATTGTTTATTATGGTATAATTCTTGTTTTTCATAAAATGGAATTATATTTACATTGTGAATACAAATTTGAAAAAAATTAGATCGATAATCGATTTTTTTAATCGATTTTTTAGACCTCGATTTTTTTAATGAATCGATTCATCAGGTTACGATTCGAATCTATTTAAAAAATCGATCTTTTTTGGAACGAATCGACATCCCTACCACAGACAGACAGCGAACGAATGAATGAAATTAATGAACAAACAGACGACGAAAGAAAGAACATCAAATCACAGCATCAAATTATGAACATCTGTGTGTGTTGAACCTAATGTTCAAAGCCGGACGTAATAAATAGATCAAATGTAAAGAGTAGAGTACACAAAATTTCGGAAATTGTCGAAAATTATAATCGCACATATTTTCTGTTTCTGTATTTCCTTATTATTTTATTTTAAGGAACGTTTTCTTATCAATTATCATTTAAATTATTTATCAGTAGCGATTATAGCAAATTATGGGTATACTTATATAATTTTGATCCAAATCAGCCCTTGATTTTATTCATCATTAATCTATACTAATATTATAAAGCTGAAGAGTTTGTTTTGTTTGTTTGTTTGTTTGTTTGTTTAAACGCGCTAATCTCAGAAACTACTGAACCGATTTGAATAATTCTTTCACTGTTAGATAGTCTATTTATCGAGGAAGGCTATAGGCTACATTTTATCCCGGATTTCCTACGGGAACGGGCACAACGCGGGTAAAACCGCGGGGCGCTGCTAGTCTAGCCATAATCATTTTATTTTCAGTAGGTAACCTTATTTAATGATTGTAAAATGTTGTTTACGGAACGGAACTGAGTAGGTTTTGGTGTTTATGTAAGGTTGAATAAAGTTAATATCACAAAACCGTTATTAGCGCAAGTCTAGGTCTGGGTCCCAGACTCCAGAGTACGGTTGTAAAGCGGTAATATTACTTTCGTAAACTTACGTAAAATACCATATTTTAGGTAAAATACGAATAAATTACGGTAAATTACGGTAAAATTGGTAAACCTAACCACCACAGAAGCAAATAGAACGAAAGAAAAAGCTGTCAAAGTCAACGTCACACAGACGGACGAGGGGTGCAGTTTGCAGTAGTGTTTGGTTACCCATGGTGTTTACTTACACAGACACACTTTTTACATTTGTTAAAATGTTCCGTCATCCGAGTAGCATTAGCATTTTTGTACTCCGTATTACAAAATAGACACACCACATGTTTTATTTTATTATGTTCATGTAAAATTTGGAAATAATCCCAAACTTTGGCTTGATTTCGTGACGTTGACTTTGGCAGCTTTTTCTTTTGTTCTATTTGCTTCTGTGGTGGTTAGCTTTACCAATTTTACCGTAATTTACGGTAATTTATTCGTATTTTACGAGCGTTTTCGGTAAAATTACGTAATTTTGCAACCCTACTCCAGAGGCATCGAATTTATATTCTATGGCTAACTATCTATTCTCATCTGTGATTCTCATTCTGTGATTAATTTCATTCATTCATTTTGTGAATGAGTAAAAAAAATCTGGGAAAAAAAAATCAAAATATTATTGATTACCTGTGGTGATTAACTATCTATAAAAAAAATTATAACCTGAAATTTTATAAATCTTGTAGTTATGAAATGAATTAAAGTTATCGTAATATCACAATTACGTTATCAGCGGTAACAATATATACAAAACTATGTTAGCTCTACGGTCATTTTTTAATAAATCATGCACTATCGGTCCAAATTTATCAAGTCAACAGACCAGGGTTTGTATAAATAAATACATTATTTTACTACTGCAATGCTCATTGAAATCAGTATATTTGCAATTAAAACATTATTCGGGCTTTCAAAATGTTAATTT
The DNA here is from genome assembly GCA_963082685.1 of Cyclophora albipunctata. Lineage (NCBI taxonomy): Eukaryota > Metazoa > Arthropoda > Insecta > Lepidoptera > Geometridae > Cyclophora > Cyclophora albipunctata. Next base: position 2,181,908 of record OY720129.1, on the reverse strand, counting down.
CCAGTTCACATTATATCAGTTCCTCAAAACAAAAATGTAATGAACATATACGAATGTTTTCATTGTTCTAGAATACATTTATTCTGAAGAGAAAGAACCCACTTCCTCTTCATAAAAAAGGTGGCAGACCAACCAAAATGAGAGGAAGACATTTCGTTTATGACCTGGTTGAAGACACAAATATAGTAAAACAACCTAATATATCTGTTGTCTTGAAGGAATTTGTGCCAGGTATGTCGTAGTTATAATTTATTTTTACAGTTTTTAAATAAAGAAAACCTACACTTAGTACTCAACATGGTGTTTTCATAACTGTGTTACTTCTCATGCTATGCAGAGACCTTGAGGCATTCTAAAAACTAACATACTTCAACTTCTTTTCTACAGATGTAGGCAATGTAGGTGATATAATAAATATGCGTCCAATGCAAGCATACAAGGAACTGTTGTTGCCTGGACATGCAGTATATGCTACTCCTGAGAATCTACAAAAGTATAAGGTGGATGAGAATAAAGCAAGCACAGAAAAGGAATACAGCTCTCCATATGTTCAGAGAGTAAGTAACTAACTTTTTTATTTATTTACTTTTCCAATTTCTGTTTACTTCTGTGAAAGACTGAACAATAAATTATTGTATTTATACTATAAATTCTGTATTTTTTCCCTAATCTCTATTGTCTGCAGGGCAACGTTCTCCCCCACTTAAAATCTGTTATTAAAGAAATATTATTTTACAGACAATGGCATGCCTCTCAAGACTAGTATTACAAATAACTATGAACAAACTGCAACCCTGGACACTAGAGCCGTGGCATGTGAAGGCATCATTCCGTAAAGCCGGATTCTTTATGCCTGAGAGTGCTATAGAGATGCCCCCAGTCCAGATTAAAGGTCCTGACCTCACACTGCAAGATAAAGAGTTTTATGTCACTGTTACGGTGAGTAATAATTGCGGGAACGTAAGTTTAAATAATTTGAGAAACTGGTCATTTGTGCAGGTCAGTGGTCAGCCCTAGTGTTGGTGTTTTTAGAACACCTAAAAGGCCTCCAACATAGTTTGATGATAGAATCAACCAGGACCAACAATTTTAGTCAGAAAGCTTATGTCATGCACTGTGTCTTTTACTATATAGTTACTGTGCTCAAATAATTTTGTAATACATAAAGAGTAATACATATGTTGTAAAAATTGGAAGAAGCCTGAAAATTTAAGAATAAAAACCAAGCTGTTTCAAAAAGTGTTCTATTTTTCATATTATTGATGACTTGATTATTTGATCGTACATTTAAACAAAAATCATATTTACAGATCAACAAAACAGAGAAAGTCAATGTGAGATGTAGAATACATCACTGGGCTACGGGCCTGGACCGCCTTCCCTGGGAAGAGAATCATTGGAAGAAGCCTGCAGAACCACTGATACCCGAGCAGGCCTCAGTGTTAGCGGAAATACCATTACATGAATAACTTTGTATGCTGTAGAAATATAATATATAGCTTGTAAACTATTATAGAATTTTATTTGTCGTATCCTGTAAAGCAGAAGCAGATACTTAATTTATACGACTATCTTCAATAGACATATATTAATTACATAATACAATTGTATATTTTCATACAGATTAAAAACTATGCCCACTTTTATCATAAGCATAAAATATTTCTAATTCTTCATCATCATTTGGTAGGAGGTCTCGTAATGACTCTGCGCCAATGGCTGTGAGTATCGCTTTTTCCAGACCCATGCCAACCCTTCCCTTGAAAACTTGACTCTTGCTTTGCTCGAGAGGCACGTCGTATATCTTTACAGTTTACCGCAGGCCAATGGCCAAATCAGGAGTGGTCCAAGTTTTGGGCTTTTGGCCCATCGTGTAGAGATGAGACGTATATACTGGTAGAGGTATATATACCAAGTATGTGCTTCCCAGTACAAAGACCGGGTACGGACCGAAATACTGGGTAAATACCTTGAAGGTATGACGTCAGACGCATAGTACGATACGAACCGCTACCACAAGGTAGCGCCCAGTTTTATCGGTAGTTCGGTACGCCGAAGCAACCCGACAGCTTACGAACGAAGGGACCCGAAACGTCATTCGTGCTTTATGAACATTCGGTTGATTTAATTTAGTGACAAAATGGGTACTTATTTTTACGTGCATAAGGAACATAATAGCATAATTACATTTTTGTCACGACGTGAAAGAGTTCCTTAGTTTGTTTATGTTAGGGAATATTATTACGTGTTTGAATGTTTACGTTGTCTAGTGGTACTTAGGTCGACAATGTTTTGATTTTTTAGATTTTTTTAGATTTTAGATATTTTAGATTTTTTAGATATAACTAGAATTCATTAATAACCATCGTCATACTCTTAGCCGACAGTCCTAAGCCTGGTAACGTAGGAAGGAAAGATTTCATATCTCATAATGCATAATTACGTATAGGTACTTGAAACATCGTATCTACATGATATTGGAGGCATACCATATTTATCGCATACGTTTACTTATCGAAATCCTACCACACCCAAATACTTAGAAGTATTTTGATACCTGGTATTTGTACCAGGTATTTAGTGATACCCATACCTTAAAGGCCGGGTATGGAGAATGGCAGGTATATCTCATCTCTACCATCGTGTACATTGACATTGACGGATATACAACAAAACTAAATGTCACTGTCATCAGAATTCAGAAGCAATCAAACAAAAATTATAGATGGACGGTCAAGTTTATTTTTGTTGAATTTTATTTTAGATTTTTACAAATAAAGTGTTTTTGATAAAATGTCTACATATTTATTATAAAGATCAACAATAGCGCCGTAAGAATGATATCTAGAAAAGGTCAGAAGGCTATTAAAGAAGGAGTCGTTGGCAAATATATAAAGAAAGATACACCACCAGATCTTCCAAGTAAGAAATGTTAATTAATAAACGTTGTTTTTGTCCTTTACTACAAATTAAACTTAATACATTTCACATCTGATCAGTATAGCGCCATATGGTTACCAAATCGGTTGAAACAACTTTAAAAAAGCCATGAAGATCGGTCAATTCATAACATGAATCATTGTTTTATGTTTTAGTTATAAATGTGTGGACTACGGAACATAACAAGAGGCCTAGGAGCCAGCCGTTTGGGGCCACTGAGGGGGCTTCCACCAGCCATGAGAAGAAGTTTGGAAAGGCTCAGACTATGAGTGGACATGCTGGAAAGTACACACCTAGTGAATCTGTACCTAACTTGGCACACAGGTATAGTGATTTACATAAAGAAGAATTATTGTCCATAATGTAAATAATATGAGTACAGGGTAATATTAAAGCTAACAAGAACCAATTAATTTCTATAGGTACTTATTACTATTACCCCCTTTTACCATAATTATGGTGACATATACTAGTAATATTTTTAATGATTTTTGTTGGTAGGTTTGCCAGTTTATCCACAAGTTCTGAAGGTGCTGGTGCCAGTACATCGAGCAATTATAACTCACAGTATCATTTGGACTCTAATGTGGTAATTAACAATAAAAATTGTATACTACATAATACACAATGAACACACATTTACAATGACTATATTAAATGTGACTTAATAATAACTTTGTGTTTCCAGGCATCCCATTCAACACTGAATGAAATTGACGACTCCTTCAGCAGGCAGACGAGCTATAGATATTATAGACAGCAGCAGGAAGATCCTATTTATCAGAATCAACAACAGGTTGGTGGAAACATTTAAGTTCGAGTACTATCTACCATAATTTACATGTTATGTTATTAAATTATATTCTTTTGGCTCAGTTTTTATGTTTGGAGCGATGCATACTTTGTGAATTTCATAGAAAATATGAAATTAAATTGATCTTAGTTTCAATGAAGTTGGTAGAAATGAGTTCTATGTTTTTGTTTAAGTTTCAACTATATATAAGATATAAGCTTAGTTTGGAACTGACAAATGTGCAAGAATTATTATATGTGTGTGTGTGTGAGTGTATTTTATTTTTTCTTTATGAGAGTTAAAATTCAAAACATCATGACTGATTTTTCTTTTCATGGGTAAAGTGATGGTGTAAGAATGGTATGAAATGACTAAATTCTTTATCCTCTTCGGAAGGAATCTTTGTTGGCTGGAAAATCTACCAAATTAACCTACATTTTAACTCCTGTAAGGCAAAATAGAGTACATGTTTTTATTATTTCCTATATTATAAGTTATAGTGTCTATAGGTGCAACAACAGAAACAGCAGCAGTATGGTTCCCGCGAGTCGAGCATGCAGCGGCTGTCGTCCAACATGAGCCTGGCTCCGTTGCTTCACCCTCCCTCACCACACTCCATCCGGCTACACAACTGTGCTGATTGTAAGTTTATAAAAGTTATAAAAAAAACTTGAGAGATGTCAACGGACACCCGGATGGAACGAAGTTTATTTCTATCAACAAAAATAATCGTCGCGACACCACACTGTTCAATGCGAAATAGAAAGACGAAACGAAAATATCTAGCTTGCTTTCTATATTTCTGTCTGTCTCTTTCTGGCGTGCGCATGTTTCTCTGTCTGTCTCTCTCTGGCGTGCGCATGTTTCTCTGTCTGTCTCTCTCTGGCGTGCGCAAGTTTCTCTGTCTGTCCCGCTCTGGCCTAAAAAATGTCGTTACCATTTTTTCCGTCTAGCCCCCTTTCGCAACGCGCGATAAGGAACTTCGTTCCAATAAATAATATATAACATATGGCTCTATTAAAAAGTATTATTAGCCTGTAATCTCCCAAAAGGCAAAAACCAAATTATGATCTTTTATTTAGTTTCTCTCTGTACTGATATCTTTAGTGGGATGAGAGGCTTTTGCCCAGTAGTGAAACAATACAACAATAACAACAATAAAGCCTAATACTTTTTTATTATATATAGTTTCGCCTGTTGTCTATAATGTAATTTTAAAGAAGTAAAACATCCAGTTCTAAGTTTCCGATTGAGCTCACATTTAGTTTCAATGACAATTAACTTTCTGATTGAGCTCAATTCACGATTTATGATAAAAGTTAAAATAAAAGCATACTTTTTATGAAAGACTTCTTTTCTTAGAACTCTTTAGTGTTACCAACACCAACATTGGAATTTAACTATCCTTTTCTTTTTTTTACGATAATACCAACTTTATTTTACAATATAACAATATGTTAAACATTTAAATTGTCTTCTCTTACAGCCTACCCTCCAGTAAGCCAGTCCTCGTCGCCGATTTACTCAAACTATGTGAACTCGTCGGCATTGCCATATCACAACAAAACACATGGAAGCAGCATTATTTCTAGTAATCAAGGTAAACTGTATATTTTATTTTAAGTTTAACACTTTTCAAATGTTATAAAGAATTTTATCTACACTAAATGATGTTATAATATCCACATCGATATCAAAAAATCTTATTTTAACATCATTATAATGCGACCAATTAACCTGGCGAGCCTTATATCAAAATCCTCATACAAGTTGTATAAAATTTTGATATTAGGCTGGCTTTTGAAAACAGTTGGGTTATACGTGAAAACTTCGTCGAAACTACATACACAAAACTCTTTGGTAAGGTCTCGCTCGCTCCTGATTGGCCCTACGCGCAGCTGCGCTCTCATTGGTTAGATTTGAATGGCGGCAAGTTCACTGTGACAATACACGTACGCGTGAATTTAATGTTTCGCAATGTGTTTTGTTTTTAAAATTTTGTTAATTTTAGTGAAGATTAAGTAGTGAAGATAAAGTAGTGTATGCAACTGCATATAACACGGGTATTAAAACACTCGTTACTATTATGAAACTCGCTGCGCTCGTTTCATAAACTCACTCTTGTTTTAATACCCTTCTTTATATGCAGTTGCATAAACTACTATTGACCTACTACAATATCAAGGAGGGAGAAGTGCTTAATTTATGTTAGATCATATTATCATAAATTTATCAATATCAAAAATACTAAGGTGTGCTTCCAGAATAGCCATGCTCAGAGTTCTAATCTTATATCATTTGTAACCCATTTCTAAAAGATCTAAACAATTTTTGTTTGAAAAACGTTATTTGTTACGCTTTTAAGTAAAGCATGAACTCTTTAAATGTGTGTGTATTATGAGTGAAAGTGTTTTATTTACTGTTTATGTTTGTGTGTGTGATATGTAAATTGTGTTTTCAATGTTTTGCCACAGATAAGGTACAAGTCAAGACAAAGGCTTTGTCTTCGTTTTTCTCTTAAAACATCTCTCGCACTCTATTTCTTTATTAAAAAAGAGATAATGATTGTCTATGGTGTGCATCTGTTATATTATAATAATAGTGGTTAATATCGTGGTTGGGCAGGGTCGGAGGAGTGCGAGCTGCCGCTGCCGCCGGGCTGGTCGGCGGACCGCACGCTGCGCGGGCGCCGCTACTACATGGACCACAACACGCAGACCACGCACTGGACGCACCCGCTCGAGAGCGTGCCGCGGCCCTGGCAGCGCGTCTCCACGCCGCACCACGGCGTCTTCTACTTTAAGTACGTGCCTGATTATTTCGTGTGGATTCAATGGGGCCTTTTCTATTTTACATGAGCACACAAACACTGTGGAAGACTTTGTTTCATAGTATAGTAGCGGAATGTAAATGGGAATTTCGGGATTTTTTATACATATAAACTTTCCGCTTGATTCACTCTATCTATTAAAAAACCCGCGTCAAAATTCGTGCAGTAGTATTTGAGTTTATCGCAAACAGACAGACAGACGCGGCCGGGGACTTTGTTTTATAATATGTAGTGATAAAGATGAAATAGCCTGGAAGACATGACTTTCGCTTTAAAACATCCTAGTACTTTTTATTTCTATGTAAAACGTATCCCATGTGTTATTCTGATGTGTAAACTATATTACTGTAAAGATTCATCCAAATCCGTCCTGTAGTTGTTTCGTGACAGAGAGTAACAAACATACATACATCCTCACGAACTTTCGCATTCATAATATTAGTAGGATATCTGTTTGTTCGTAGTGAAATAACCCGTCAGACGACGTACGCGCACCCGTGCCTGGTGGGCGGCTGCTACGTGGTGAGCCCGTGCGTGCCGGCGCTCGTGCCGCCCTACCTGCTCGAGGAGATCCCGCACTGGCTCATAGTATACTCGAAAGGTACGTCACTACAAATATAAAACTGGACACCAAAAACCTCTGTCGTAATAGTTAATGAATCTTGTCGTCATAAGAACACTTACGACGTCACCAACCCGATGTAGTGTGGTGATTACGCCTTACGCCTACTCCTCCTCACAGTACTGATTGTCATTGGTAGATGCCTTAGGTTAGGCCCATCTCGTAGCCAGATTTGGTAGCTAGCTACGAAATGAGAAAAGTGTTTTCCCATCTTGTAGCTAGCTACTAAATGGGAACGATCTATTCGGTAGGTTAGGGTTTTTTTTTTTTACTAGTTAAAATCCTAAATCTTTGACTTTCGAATTCCTATTTCGTAGCCAGCTTCGAATCGGGATTATTTCTCCCATTTGGAAGCTAGCTACCAAATCTGGCTACGAGATGGGCCTCAACCGATGCCTTTGCTCGGCAAGGGGCATTACAGACGAATATAAACTTTCGAAGATTCAGTTAAAAAATCTTTCATATCATTAGAGGTTTTAATGTAACGAGGTTGTGTTACAGCGGATCAAGAGCTAGATCACAAGCTGCGCTGGAACATGTTCCGGCTGAGCGAGCTGGACTGCTTCTCCGACATGCTGACGCGCCTCTACAAGCAGGAGTTGCAACTCATCGTCATGAAATATGAACAGTACAGGTAGGTGATAAAATGATGTTGAAAGTCCGCTCAGGTGCGTGTCCATTGAAGTGGAGCAGAGCTGTACAGAGCTCATTTGACCAATCACAAATTAGGTATGAAGATTTTGACAATGTTAATGTGTTGTTTGACAGTTTCAATGTGTTTTAATTCCTGAATTGAGCTCCACTCTGCTTCAATGGAAATGCACCGTTAGGGTTTCCTGCTAAAGGTGTATTTTCATGTAATGGTCAGGAATATTATGTTAATAGAAACTAAAATTATGTAAAATTTTGTGCAAGGCTTACATAACAAATTATGCACCAATTTTAGTTCTCAAGATCACCAAATCAAACTCGCCATTTTTTGTGTATATGTATTGTTTTTAATTACATATTTAGGTTTTTGAAATGATTTTAATGTATGTTACAGATCTGCATTATTACAAGAGTTGGAACGAAGACGAAGGCGCGGTATCACATACCAGGGTGCATCTCATTCAAACTGATGAAATTATAATCATTTGCCTTATTGAGCTGTGATCTCTATGTAGTTATACACATACATGCCCTACAATGTAATTAATCAAATCTATTTTAATATGAAGACATTTACAAAATGAATATTATTATATTTTTCATGTAATGCATAAGTAAAAGTGCCTTTATTAAATAAAAATATTAACTTTAGATTTTAATATTTTATTTTATTAAACTTTGGGCTTTTATTTACAAATTACTACATAGTTATAAAATTACTGTACAATTTATTTATTCCTTAAGTTCCTCGTTATTTGTAGGTGCTTGTGGTTCATCTACCACTTCCCCCTCAACAATATCATACTCTCCTACCTTTGATAAGCCAGATATCCTGTATACTTTTGCATTTTTAATACCCAGGATGTTGGCCCATGACACAGCTGAAAGGAATAAGTTCCAATGAATGTACATTCGGAGTTAAAAGTTATGTGCAAGAAATGTAAGTTACTTGTGTATAACTTTTGTACATGAATGTGGTATGTGTAATGTTTCTTTACCTGGTCTAACTTCCTTTTCCTCATCTGTCTTCAACCCGTAGTAATGAGCCCAATCAGCCTTCCCCTTGTAAGCGCTGTATAATAGGACACCGAAGGCATTCCATGCACAGAGCCCGTACACTATACTCAATCGCTTTTTCCACAGTGCAGCTACATCCTCTGGAATAGGTTTCGTTCTCCGACGAACAAACTGATGCCACCATTTATGAACAGCCATAGTAACTTAATTCCTGCATTGAAAATACGTAACTTTATTATTTTGTAGTCAATGTTATTATGTCACAAATAATCTTATTTTTGCACAGTTGTGGCACAATTATTTAGCCAAGAAAAAAAAGTGCGAAGCTTACTTCTGCAAATACGATTTCAAAGATTGAAGTAATTTAATATTTAACTACGAATTTTTCAAAATTACAAAATCAAAATAGAAAACTAACCAATATTTTTGTTTGACAGCACAGATTGACAGACACCACCCACAGACCACTTCAGACCAGGAAACAAAGATAGAACGACAACTCCATACATTCAGGGTGACACGATAGGCGGCCATTGATATGGGGGCAGCCGAGGGAGATGACTGTTACCCGTCTTACTTCACCCTCACACGCAAACAAATCTCACTTACACAAGCAAACAATTTTTTGTATACACATTCTTAGCCCTCCCTTGTAACAAGGCAATGCAACTTAAAACTAAAAAATAATACAGCACTCACAATTTTAAATTATTTAATTAACAGTTTGCATACATTTTGTTAGTTTTTTCAAAATACCTATGGCCATTCACAGTAACGGCACTACTGACAATCTCAGATAGCAGATAAAATTATTAAATGCTAAAATTATTTAATAGCCATGCTATGCTTTATAAAAACAATTCTCAAGTACACTGAGTGAACAATAACTTAACTTTGTCTATAAAAGGCAATTTGCTTGTTTGGTTTAACTTAAAACAAAGTTTAAAACATTATCCACAAAATTTGATTTGTTGTGGTTATTTTCTGCTCGACGAAATCGACCCTAAATGGTTGTATGCATTAGAATGGAGGTGAATAGGCATCACATTGATATTTTTGAGTAGGGGCTTGCTGGGGTGCTTGGTAGATAGATACAACTGCATGAGATCCGCTGGTAGGTGCATTGTTACCTACTGGGGGTCATTGGTGACTTGGTGACTGAGAACTAACAGTTCTGTGTGACTGAAAGAAAAGTAATACATATTAGAATATGACAGTAATAAACAAGAAATATTAATTTTAAACTATCAAAGGAAGCATCTATTATTGTAGATTCTACAAGTATTTTCGCCAATTGATTGACATGACAAGTTCACATTATTGTATTTTTTGGATAGAAGGTAACTCATGTTTGTAGCTTCAACTAAAGCTTTGTTTATATTATTGTACTCTGTATATAACCTCAAAGTACAAAGTAAACGACATTCAACATGGAATTCACAACATACTGAAATAGGAACTTGTCGTCACGTAATTAACCTTCTAAATTGTAATTGTGATTGTGCTTACAAATACTTCCTTCATTTGGTGCATTTCCGATGACTATCAAGCGCTTCTATAATAATATTGTCTTGAAATATTGCATTGTATAGGACACAGATATAATTGAAATTGTGGCCTCTGGAACCAATATTACTTGAAACACACATGAATCAAACACTGGCATTAAGTTTATAACTGTTTTGAACACAATTACAATGAAGCTTTCCAACCAATTTGCAATTTTTGCCAACGTAAAATCTTTTTGTTCGACAAAACAAAATGCCGGGAAAACAGATTGATTGAATTGAAGTGACATCAAGAAAACATCAAGATGGATGACGTAAAATACAATAAATACACTCATTCTGACTGTGTGAGTACTTTTGCATGTTCACTCTGTGGTTTCACCCACCAACATGGAATTAGTAAGTACTACCGTACAACAGTACTTACTAATTCCATGCCCACCAATCACCATGCACCTCGCCCCTGAATCGTGTTGTCCTGCTTAGATTTTCGAACAAAAGAAAGAGAAAGATTTATGATCACTATTGAGCTCACCTAGCACTCGAACTTGAGAGGGCCTGACAGACACACAGACAGCTGCTAAACACAGCTAAAACTGCACGAGACAGAGGCTGATTTGACAGTTGTCAGTATTAGAAAGACATTGACTTTGGCAGACGCAGAACTGAGAAATCACAGATTTTTAAATCTCCGTGGATGTAGGTATACTAGAAACATTTTAAAAGTTTAGCTTTTGAGAGATAAACTTGCGAGTCCCATGAGTATGCAATCGTGTCATTTAATTTTGACGACGTGTGTTCACCAAAATATGCAATTTTTTACTAAATAAATTTCTCGTGGGATTTGTAATCAACTTGACCATTATCAAACTTTTATTTACTTCACACTTTGGGAGATGCTCGAGCGAGTCATCTTCTGCAATGTTATTGCTAGTATAGTAGTATAGACACTTTGCTATATTCCTAAAACAAAACAAATGGGTATTCCATCTTTGACATATTCTTTTCTTGATCGATGTTGACTGGTGTCCTGCCCTTTGATTCGTTTTGTAACTAAAAGTTTTAACAAATTAGATATTGCTAAAATGTTAAAAAGTGCTGGAAAGTTGCGCAAGTTTAATTTAACGTAAGTCATGTATCTTTCTAACAAAAGTTTCCCACTATCAATACCTATTTCCCTAAATTACAATGTAATAAAAAAAGTCCTCCACCACGCTTGTTTTTCGCGATTATCTCAACTCTCTAACATATTTGCATATGGGCTTCACGGATAGGACATTCACGAGGAAAATTATTACTCTAAAGCCCTATATTCATACGGGTACCAAACCACTGAGCGATGGTAGTCTAGAAAATAAAGTCTCAAATCGGCTGGACTTATTTTCATAACATCACAGCCCCGAATTGATTGAGACTGAAAATTACCAAATTCTTAGCCAATGTCTTAACCAGTCAACGTGCTTTTTAGCTTTTTTCACTTGACAAATGATTATTAACTAGGTAGGTATGTAGTTTTATAATAAAAATAATAATAGCATATTATATAATACATATTAATATAATACATTTAATTATACATAGGTAAGTATATATTATATACCTATATATAATTAAATATGCGCTTAAAATGAAGCAATTCTGAAAGTCTTTGAACCATATTTAAGTAGGTTCTGTTAGCGGAAGTAAATACACTAGATAGGTACCTACCTATGTATCTAATGTACTTTGTAAATGACTAAGTACCTAAAAGGTAGCCCGACTCCCGTACTATCAGTATAACAGAACCTTTGTAGGTAGGTAGCTTTTGCCGGCACCATCGATTCTACCTTATTACAAAATCTAGACTACCTACTGCCTAGGTTAATTGGTAGATATAAGCTAGATTCTACCTTAACGTCACCAGGTAATTCAGAACCTAAACTACGGATATAGCAGATAGGTTTACGAACAACCGGGTACCTATTTAAATAGATACTAATTTAAAACTGAAAGTACACTACAGTGCAGTTTCTTACTAACATTTACTAGATCGTAATATCACATATCGAATATTCGAGTTTATTGAAATAGTTTTCGTCGGTTTCGTATATCAAGGTTGAAGGTCATTTTATGGTTTGAGTTGGCGTTTTACAAAGCTATTATGAGCTGATGGTGAATATCGTACCACTTTGAGACTGTTACTGAAGAAACTACAGGTACAGACGACGATACTTGCTGCATTTTTGCTGGCTAGATATTATATTGTTTACTTGGTTGCGTTTGGCAACACTTGAGATCTATTTCCCTATATAATAATATATAATTCTTTATTCAAAAGTCAAAGAGTTCAAAAGAATAGGATCTACCTAAATACGGAAATAGATGGCGATAGTCCATATTCAAGTCAACTTCAATGAGCACCTAGTGTAACTTTTTTCTGGCTTTCCAATCGGGAGTCACAAAAAACCTTGAATTGCTTGTAAAGGGTTATTTTCTCTTTGAACTTCTGCTACAAGGTCTCCAAGCGCTGGCAACTCCTCCTTATCCTTAGCCATCTATATAGCCAGTATTTCTAATTAGATTATAAACGTACCGTAGTGTAAACGTACTCATGTCAGATTTTGCAAGCAAAGCTGTTTACGATATTGGTAACAAGGTGCGCCAAGTTCCCGAGCATGCAAACCTTCGCAAAGGTTGGGCAGACGTTGCTTTGTTTACATCGGTCTGCGATGCCAGACAGTCTTTTTGTTTTGGACTGCGAATAAAAGTGAAAACATTTATGGGGAAAAAATCGGATAAGAAGTAAACAAATAAGACTTTTCCTTTTTAAACTTTTGCCTTTTTATTTTTACGCATGTTTTTTTATTTTTCAAATTATCTCACCGTTTCTGATTTATTGTGAGACTTAAAAATATGCACTTTCCCAACTTTGACTTTTAGCTCGACGAACTATATTGAACAAACAATTCTTTTCAGGATAAAGTCCGATCGAATATTTGTTTTAAGAAAGCAATACGATGCATTCCTTGAGGAAGACAAGAAACGCAAGGAGAGGAATGAATACATACTGGGATGCTTGGACAAGATGCGGTACACCAAGGCCTTGGTGCCGTCACGATCACAGGTAAAGCAATTTATTATTTACTACTTACTGAATGCCTATGGACAAAGAAAGGTACTCACTTAGGAACATAGTTAGAACTTAGACGTGTAGGTATACCCAACGAGAGGAAAATGCTTTACTCTGAGCTGAGGTAGACTCGTAAGCGAGATAGTTTAAGTATTTTCAAAAACATTAACTCAAAATCTAAATAGACAGTGGCTATTCTTAGCCCATTGTCGAAGGTTTGCGATAGTAAATACATATTTATTTGTACAAAATCTTTTAATAATAAAAACAGAGTTTATTTATTATTCAAAAAACATCAATGACAACATTGTACTCTATTCCAGTCAACCCATGGCGAATGTTACGCAACACCTTCACACAGAATGGAATATCGATTTGATAAACTAAGGGGTCACGAGGACACCGTGTCATCCATTCGTCCAAACATTCAGGACGTAGCTCCGGCACGAACCCACGACGCTCCCCAACGGGCGCAGGAAAACAATCTCCAACTCGCAACTTCAACATCTAGTTACCTAGACAATGTTAACATTTTAAATGAAATTAGTAAACAATATATTCTTATTCCTAAACTGAAATCTATGTACCCAACTGAACATGTTATGGGTTCTTCGCACGATATAATTCCACACTCTGAGGATAAACCGGCCCTGGTATCACCTCTTGGCAATATAGAAAACAATGATTGGAAGAGCAAATATGATATATTAGAAACACTTAAAAATAAAGACAGCGACCGAGTATCGACTACGTTCAATGGACATACTAATTTGTTTTCCGACAGAGATAGCGATGAAATACCGATGAATGATGCGTACATAACACAACATTATGAATATGAAGACATTCCCACACCACAATACAAACAAGAGATCCCGGAAAAAGATTTGTCAGCAAATTATCATCCATTAGAAAAGGAATTACCAGCTGTGAAGGGCTTAAGAATTGTAGATGATGACGATGATGAACCACCATCAACTCATGCGAATGCTACAGTTATTGGTGCTGCTGAAGTAGTAAAACAAAATACTCACCCACTATATGAAATGGATACTGTCAAAAAAGAGGATGTTAACAAAACAAATTATTTACCGGAACAATACATTCCAACTGGGGATTATAATCCTGAAAATACGAATGAACCTTATATTGATACCGAGGGTTACGTGGGATTCCAGAACATAACCCAACCCGAGGAATACGAACCGCACACAGCAGTGACCTATGAAACTGATAAACCACAAGAACAAGAAAAAGAAGTTACATCTACTGTAAATCTTGAACATAAGGATCCAGCATTGCTGAACGTGGGAATGGCTCCTACCGGATATAAAGAGCCAGAAGTTCTTCACACGCCCATCGACCCATATGCTCCTGGCCCCTACACAGACCCGAATGCTCCTCATGCTAACATAGAGTCGAGTGCTCCTGAACCTTACATAGACCCAAATGCTGATAATGCTTACAATCCTTATGCTCCTGCTGCTACTGGTTACAATAATCCAAATGGTTTTAACGCTTACGTCAATCCAAATGCTCCCTCAGTTTACACCGATCCAAATACACCCATGGCTTACACCGATCCAAATACACCTATGGCTTACATCAATCCAAATACACCTATGGCTTACACCGATCCAAATACACCTATGGCTTACACCGATCCAAATACACCTATGGCTTACACCGATCCAAATACACCTATGGCTTACACCGATCCAAATACACCTATGGCTTACACCGATCCAAATAAACCTATGGCTTACACCGACCCCCAACCATTCGGAGCTTTAAGTGATCCGAATGCTACACCTGATTATACCGATCCGAATGTTCCTAATGAGAAGCAAAACACTCCTCATAGTTTGGATTCTCATAAAACAAATGTTATAGCTGCTAATATTGCCACTACTCATCCTTCCATAAAAGTGCCATTACAGGTTATGAGTGCAGAATTCCCGCAAGCAGCAACTAAAGAAAGTGTACAAGAAGAAGTCAAAAATGACTATGCGGATGCAGGGCATTTTGAAAATAACGACGAGCATCCTGGTCAACCACCAGAAGGACATGTTATATACGATCAACAAGGACAAGCGGAAAGCATCATCAATGAAACTGAGGTTGATAACACTGGCATCGAAGAATTTGAGGCTGAACAAAGAGACATGTTTTATAAAGAAGATGACAATCAGGCTTATACTTACAACCAAGACGGTTCCGTCAACTACAATGTGGAATACGGCCAACCTGAAACCTATCAAGAACAGGGCGATTATGCTTACTATCAGCATGGCGAGCAAGAAGCTGTGGGTATTAACGAGCATGAGGAAATAACGCAGCAGTATGATCAGAGTTACCAGGACCAATACGCGCCCACATACCAAGAAGAGCAACCTCAAGATCAACAACCTGAAGCGGCTTATGAAGGGTCTGCAGAGGATTACAAACAGATGCAGCAAGCGTATCAAGATTACTACGAGGACCAAAACCCCGAGACCGTCCAAGAAGTGGAAAGAGCAATCGATAGAGAGGAACAGCTGATCCCTGCAGAAAATGTCATTGAAATTAGAGAGGGCAAAGAACTGAAGGCAGAATAAATTAATCATACATTTTTTAAAGCACTTATAGCTAAAAAATCTAACTATGCTCAAAATACAGGATGTAGTGGAAAACGTTAATGACATTTAGTGAAATAATTCTGTAAATATTTTACCACTAAATTCGATGGCTAAGTAGGTATGTGATATTGCTATTTGTTGCGTTGATTTCGGCTCATCAAGGTCATGTAAATATATTATTTAACCATTTACTTAATTCTCTGATGCCAAACTAACAATGGAAATAAATAATAATTATAATACATAATTTATTACCTATTCACATAAAGTTCTCTTATCTTGTTTAATTTGGGAATATATCCAGTCCCGGTTTAGTGCATATGCAGAATTATCGCGCAGGTCCAGCTCCACATTCGCAAAAATGAAAATGCCGTTTGATTATTGTTATATTTATTAATACATAGGTTCATACATTTTCTACATCTAGTGAATTTGTGTAAATTGTGCACTTTTTATGTCATTACAATATGCAAAAATATGTATCCTATTTTTTTTACATACTTTTATTGTTAGTGGTCTTGGAAGAGTGAGTAGCGTTATTAAATAAAAATTGTATTTACCTTACATGATATACCTAGTAAACTCAAATCAACGATATTTTCCATAATAAAAAATCACCCCTATTAAAATCAAATAGCAATATCACATACTTAGTCATCGAATTTTATTGATATAATATTTACAGAAATATTTCACTAAATGTCACTAAAGTTTTCAACTACATCCTGTACCTGTTCGCTCTGGGTTTTTTTGGGCATTCTCTTTTCACACTGGGAATGATATCACCTAATTGTTGGATTATTGTTGTTGACAAAATGCGTCTAAAACATTATGCGTCATTTAGATCCCAAAATTTATTTCAAGTAGAATTATTATGATATTATAAATGTGGCGGCCGAGAAAAGTGTCTTAAATTATGACTTTAAATTAAAATATAATACCGAAGCATTTTTGTTTTATTTAACTTAAGTTAACGCTTAGACGTAGAGACCACAGGTTTCATTAATGAAACCTGTGGTCTCTACCAGCTCTGAGCTCGCCGTCAACCCCCGGAAAGAGGTATATCGGGAGGGAATCTTAAAATTACTGGTGACCATAGATAAGAATAATAAAACTGGAGCTGGTAACTCCAAGGTGTGTCCCGTAGCATAAGGTGCAAAAGCCTCGTAAAAAATATAATCAGAGCGTTCCTAGAACAAAATGTTTCCTATGGAACAACCTACCCCACCCTCATCAGGGTAGAACATACTGGATTTGCTGCCACTGACGTTTGACCGTAACTTTTTTAACGCGCGACCATGGATTTAATATACAAACTATTAAATCCATGCGCGCGGCAAAGCGCGAGGCTCGTTCGTGCCAACGAGAGTGTAAGATTTCAAAAATATTGAGTGTCCAATAATAAGTCCATGGTGTCCATTTACCTCAAAGCGAGCGAAAAGTTTTTTATGTCGGTCAGGAGTCTAACTCAATGATGTAGGTACATGGGATTAGTATCATTTCGTCTAAAAAGCAATTCGTCTATAGGGCAACTCGTCTAAAACGCAGGTTGTCTAAATCGCGGCTCGTCTACATATCAACTCGCCTAAAAGCAACTGGTCTACATGATTTTTTCAGTAGCAGCTCGTCTAAAACGCAGGTTGTCTAAATCGCGGCTCGTCTACATATCAACTCGCCTAAAAACAACTGGTCTACATGATTTTTTCAGTAGCAGCTCGTCTAATTAGCTATTGGTCTATATAACGACTCGCCTAAAAAAACTTAAATTACGTTACGTACCTACTCTCTTCAAAGCATTCAACCTATCTCTGTCAATTGATGTTAACCGATAACTATGGAACTAGTAAAAAAAAAATAACCCTAACCTACCGAATTACTTACTATTCGGTAGGTTAGGGTTATTCGGTAGGTTAAGGTTATTTTTTTTTACGTTAATGAGAATAAAAAAGCTTATATACCAGAAAACAATGATTAATCTGTCCCCGCTAGGAAGTATTGATCTTTTTGACAGTTGTTCATTTAAACTTAAGCACGTTACAATAGCTAATTAGACGAGCTGCTACTGAAAAAATCATGTAGACCAGTTGCTTTTAGGCGAGTTGATATGTAGACGAGCCGCGATTTAGACAACCTGCGTTTTAGACGAGTTGCCCTATAGACGAATTGCTTTTTAGACGAAATGATACTAATCCGGTACATGGTTCATTCAAGGTTCATTCAGTCAATCAAATTAGGGGAAAACGATTAGTAACCATGGCCACTTTCAGGAAATGGGTACTTGGTACTTTTCCGATTTGAAATAAAAGACGTATTTAATTTTCGCCATCTATTAACGTATAAAATAATTGTCATTTAGCTTTTAAAATAGTTGAATTTTTCCCAGGCTTCAGTACTAAGTTTAATTTGTATAAAAGAATATCTAGTAGTCTTAATATTTTTTGATTTATCGTGTGTGTGAACTAAAAAGTTCCTATGCCTTATTATTTTTGATCTCTTGTTAGTTTTATGCGTAAAATGCATTTTTTTCGTAATAAATAATGAACGTTGTGTTTGTTCAGATTGTTTTTAAGCTATTGCATAGCTTCTATCGCGGGCCTTGAGCGCGGGGACCGAATCCAGAAATTCCGTAATGAAAAAACCTCACGTGAAAAAACCTCACGCTCCCCACTAAAATAACTATGCAATAGCTTTACCACGGCAGTCCCCGAGTGCCACACGTCTTTTTTTTAAATATTCCTTTAGAGATTGTAAGATTAAACTGAGACTTATTTCAAGTGCCCAGTTAACGGTAAAAAGTGATTGCTAGGGTTCCGTACCCAAAGGGTAAGAACGGAATCCTATTACTGACACTTCGCTGTCCGTCCGTCCGTCCGTCTGTTACCAGGCTGTATCTCAAGAAAGGTGATAGCTAGACAGTTGAAAATTTCACAGATGATGTATTTCTATTGCCGCTATAACAACAAAATACTAAAATAAAATAATATAAATATTCAAGGGGGCTCCCATACAATAAACGTGACTTGTTGTCGTTTTTTAAACTACGAAACCCTCCGTGCGCGAGTCCGACTCGCACTGGCCGGTTTTTTATTTTATTAAAATTTTACATAAAATAATATTTTATTTTACTATTACAGTAACTACGTTTATTATATACTATTGCAATAAATTAAATTCAATAACTTATGTTGACATAATTCAAGTGTCGAGAGTTATGTAAATGCTTTAGTGGCTAGTTATTGGTCATTTTACCCTATTTCAAATTGATTAGTAGTACATATTGTCAATGTAATATTATTATTTATTATTCATGGATATATAAACTTATCAAAATACTAATAAACTAATACCTAAATATAAAAAAGCAAGATTAATAAATTAGTAAAGTCTGAAGAATATTATTGAATCCCTCATGTAAACCATGTTTTGAAAAAGCACACAAAAAATGGCTCGGCGGCAGCAACATGGCAGCGTTTCGCTATTCAGCCAGTGTTTAGCCGAAGACTTTACAGGACTTAGAAATTGTGTAAATCTTACTCTCCAAAGCACTATCAAAAAGATACAAGAGAACCATATGGCAGTTACAACTGTAGCATTGGTGGTAATAATGAGTTTTGTTTTACCTAAATTGCCTCCAAGGATTCACAAATCCAACGATATGAAGGATTTAAAGAAAATGTTTGATGATATGACCACTGAATTGAGTCGTGCCGAGGAATCATGTCGTTCAATGAGCAACGAAATCTGTTGCATCCAGTGTGCGATCAAGGGGGGATCTGGTGAAAATTATAATTCATATGCATGTGGTAATTATTGCAATTGTAAAATAAATAAGCAATTTCCGCAGTTTTCTCCTTATTATTAAATTACTATTATGCTTTGATTTATATCTTAACTGTGTTTGTTTGTTTTCTTACAATTTGCGGCGGGAATTTGATATATATACCGCTTGTATTATATAATTTTTATTTGTTTCGTATCTAACTGTATATGTACAGGTACATTGTAATAAAAAAAGGACTTAACTATGTGACTAAATTGCAAATAAAATATTTTGAATTTGATTTTGAAAAAATGTTTATAAAACTGATGAATGACGTTTTTGTGAAATCAAATTTTTAGATTTTAATAGCTACGCCCCGCAGTTTTACCCGCGTTGTGCCATTTCCCGTGGGAAATTAAGAACCGCACGACCGATTTTGTGCAAACTTCACATAAACCGTCTACTAAATAGTCCGAACAAAAGCCTAAAGATTTGGTTTGGATAGGTGAGCCCGCTCTTGAGTTATAAAACCACAACGAAAAGTGGCATTGATTTTTATGATTATGTATACTAGCTGCGCCCCGCGGTTTCACCCGCGTTGTACCCGTTCCCGCGGGAATTTCGGGATGAACAATAGATGTTGTCCGATTCTCAGACCTACCCGATATGCACACAAAATTTCATGAGAATCGGTCGAGCCGTTTCAGAGGAGTTCAATTACGCACCCCGTGACACGGAATTTTATACAGTGCTATTGGTAAGGGCTCCCACACAAAACTACGACGCGATGCGATGCGAATTCGTATCGCAGGAACTTGCGATGCGAATTTCTGCGATACGATTTAGTGCGGCAAACCGTTTGGTAGGGCAACCATTCCTTCAAGTGTAGTCAGCCGTACTGGACGTATTTTTTTTTAGGAAGCGTAAGATGGATCGCAAAAAGATTATTGCACTGCTGTTATTGTTAAATAGATATAAAAGAAAAAGAAGATTCTGGATTCATCCATTTATTACGATTATGAACTCTGATGGGAACTATTTTACTCAAAAGTACTATGCGTTGAGAACTGAAGAAGATAATTTTTTTGTTTATTTTAGAATGAGCATATCTTCATTTGAAGATCTTTTGAGTTTATTATCACCATGCCTTCAAAAACGATCGTACAAGGGAAGAATTCCTGTCCTGAAATGTACTGAAATGGCGTCACCAAGGATGACGTAATATCGCAGGAATGTGCGATGTGAAGCAGATCGGAAATTCTTACGGCGTGTTCGTGCGAATTCGCACATAATTGCGATGCGATGCGAATTCGCGGTTTTGTGTGGGAGCCCTAACTCGACGTATTCCCGCCGAGATCAGGTAGGGGAGCATGTAAAACCTTTTTGTATGGCCTAATAAACAAATAAGTTTTATGTGTTATTTGCAAGCTTAGTGTCATATAGTGGGTACACACGTACGTACTTGCTCGATAAACTTGCTCGATCTCGAGCAAGTACGAACGTGTGTACCATGCAGTGACGGATTTACAAATTTGCCGCCAGTAGCACAGATTACTAAATAGTACTACGTTTTTTTTTCTGAACATTTTCGCTTTTAACTTTTTTATTTATAGTTCTACGACAAAAAGTTACAGGACCAAAGTTGTAGAGAATTTAATTTGCAACAACAATGTTAACAATTTTTTTAAATAAAATTAATAGTTTAAGAGATATATCGTAAAAACCATTTCAACCACTATTTTCAAGATGGCGGCCGTGGGACAAGGGCGACCCCACAAACTTGTTTTTAGCTTTACACTGACCCCCCCTACACATCAAAAAAATAAAATTGCGTCCTCTAAAAAACGCAACCCCAAATGTAACTTTTCGATGGACTAAAAGGTCTTCGCAAATTACACCGACTCCACCGAATATGTTTTACGATAGGACAGAATGGACCGCTTATAGCGCCGCTGCTTCTCATGCAAACCTACCATTACAAGGCAACTGTCACGTAAAAATGACAATGTCAAAATCTAAAATCGAATTGTCAATGTGAATTGTGGATGACAGAACAGAAAATAGTAAAAAAACAACAATAGCAAAATCTGAACAAAAACTTTGTAAAAACTTTTGATAAATTATTTTGGTTACATTGTTTATTTATTTAAATTGACCGAAGAATACTGAACAAAGTTCTTCAACCAAGTTTAGTTTTTAGTTTCTTGCAACTTACTAAAATGAGGAGATTATCATTCAAACTGTTAATCGTAATATTTTTGAGTATATTTACTCTTGTTTACATGTTTGTGAAGTTAAATACATCCAAACAATATAGTAAACAAACCAAGGAACCATTAATGTAAGTATATTTAACATTGTCAAGCTTTATTAAATTAGTTGATCTAAGAAAATTAGTAGTCTGTCTGATGCATGCAGACAGTTAATTAGGCCTTTGCGACACTTGACGGATCTTCCGTCGCCGATCTTCCGCGACGGAACGCCGATACATATTATTGTATATAAATTACAAATAGCGGGCACACTACGCGGAAGATCGGTCGTTCCGTTGAAGCGTAAATTATATGCAATAATATGTATTGGCGTTCCGTCGCGAAAGATCGGAAACGGAAAATCCGTCAAGTGTGGCAAAGGCCTTATAGTTTATCTTTAAGTCGGTTATTCCAGCAGACCTATGCTATGCTACATTTGTTACACACTAATCATTTCAGATGTAGCATCGCCATGAAACAATTATATTGGCATTCACTAAGTTATCAAATGTGATACAGCAACAAAGCCTAGCTTATGACAGCTCTGGTCGTAAAACTCCTGGAATAATTGCTTTCTAAACCCTAATTCGCAATACAGATAATATATTTTGTAAACTTAACTACCTACTGAATACTGATACAACTTCAATCAGTTGTGGATACTTTTATACTAAGAAAACTGAAACCCGGATGGAACGAAGTTTATTTATTATCAACTAAAATAATCGTCGCGACACCACACTGTTTAATGCGAAACAGAAAGACGATACGAAAATATCTAGCTTGCTTTCTATAAGAGAGAGAGACAGACAGACAGATCTCGCGCATGTTTCTCTGTCTCTCTCAGGCATGCGCAAGTTTCTCTGTCTGTCCCTCTCTGGCCTAAAAAGTGTTGTTACCATGTTTTCCGTCTAGCCCCCTTTCGCAACGCGCGATAAGGAACTTCGTTCCAATAACACACTGTTTACACACTATTTATTAACTAATTATTCTTGTTTTTCAGATTAATTCCAGTTTCAACAGACAGTATTAAAAAAGCAGATCAACCTAGTAAAGTAGTGATATCATTTGTGGTGTGTGACTCTAGGTTCAATGAATCTCTCAATGTGATCAAGTCTAGCCTTCTCTTCTCCAAATTATCTATACACTATGTAATATTTACCGATGACACTCTATGGGATAAGTTTAATAATAGATTAAATAAATGGAAAGATAAAATTGATAGATTAAGTTTTGAGCTACATAAGATAAACTTTCCGGAACCTCATAGAGAGGACTGGCTGAATTTGTTCAGTAAATGTGCAGCCCAGAGACTTTTTATACCTGTAAGTATGAGTTTGAGTGAATGTTTTAATTTATCTTTCTTTCAGGATTATTAATATTTGTGGAACCAGGATTGTGAGTTGAGTTGCTTAGCCCCACAACACAACCTTCCTCAATCCATTACTGTTTATTAAATAAAGTTGAAATGGAAAAATGTGAAAACCTATTGTAATTAAACTCCTGCAATATTTTTTTGAAATCTATGCTAATGTATACAGTGTTGACTATTATTGTTCTCCCAAGCCCTATCTAAAGCTATTTGTTTCCCATCTTTCAGAAGTTAATACCACACATAGACGCGATGATATATGTGGATACAGATACCATGTTCCTGGGGCCAGTCGAGGAGCTCTGGAGCTACTTCAGCAAGTTCAACTCCTCACAGATATCTGCCATGACGCTCGAGGATGATAACCCTAATGTGTCCTGGTACCCAAGGTTTGCTAAACACCCGTTTTATGGGAAATATGGTTAGTACCCTTACTTTATTAGTTTTCTTGATAATCCAATGAACTGATTCTGATGTTATTTTTCAAGCAATGGATTTTTTATTCCTAAGAGAATGGGTACTATACCCATTTGGGTGAACCCATAGACAAAACACAGTACCTATACCATAAGAAACAGAAAGCTTGCTAAAAAAGTATTTATTAACAAAGTTTTCTTTTAAAAAAACAGCCATACTGTTCATACTGTCCCATTTCTGATACTTACTGATACATACATCTATATTTAAAGTCTGGAAAGCAACAAGCACTTGATACTTTACCTATGTTTTAGGTTTAAATTCCGGAGTGATGCTGATGAATCTGACTCGTATGCGAGACTTCGGCTGGGTTGACTATGTAACGCCAATCATGCTCAAATGGAAGCTCTACATACCCTGGGGCGATCAGGTAACTGATATTTCCAACTGCAGATGAAATACGTTTACTGTATAATTTATGTATTTTTTCATACATAACATGTCAAAATCGCAAGGTGGTCAACTGGGCCCGCAGAGCACTGAGCCCACGGGCTAAGTTGAACATTTTTTTTTCTTTAGGGGCGACTCGACCCAAGGGTCAACCCAGCCCGCTTACTTACCGCCTAAGAGTCAATTCAGCCCGCGGGCGTAGGTACTATTCGGTAGGTTAGGGTTATTTTTTTTTTATCGACTGAACCTGTTGGCTGAGCATGCCCTTATCGGTTAATAGTAGTCGTGTGATTAGTGTGGGTCGAGTCACCTATGAAAAAAAACGGAGTGGGTAACTGAACCTGCGGGCTCAGTGCTCTGCGGGCCCAGTTGACCACCAAGCGGTCAAAATCACTCATTAAATATCTACGGTTAATAAGAACCAAACTAAACTCTAAGATTGTATTATAACAATATAATATGTATAATTAAATATACCCGGACAAATTTACACACGTCTAATTAGATCCAAAGTAAGCTCTAAGCTTGTGCTATGGAATCTAACTCACTGATACTACTACATATACATACACAAATCCTAACTAATATTATAAATGCGAAAGTAACTCTGTCTGTCTGTTCGCTTTCACGCCAAAACTACTGAACCGATTTGAATGAAAGTTGGTACACACACAGTTAGTCCAGAGCCTGAAAAAGGACATAGACTACTTTTTATTGCGAAATTCCTGCGGGAACGGGTACAACGCGGGTGAAACCGCGGGGCGCTTCTATTACTTTATAAGAATATAATAATTGACACCCAGACGTCGCGCGTCATATTGTTGACTCCGGGCGGGAATTGGTATCAATTCCCGCCCGGATTAGAAGTATTTCTACTATATATTTCTTTCATCATTTAACAGCCATGTGATGTTCCTCCCCAGGACATAATCAACATAATCTTCCACTACCACGCGCGCGCGGTGCTGGTGCTGGCGTGCCGCTACAACTACCGCTCGGACCAGTGCATGTACGGGGACGCGTGCCGCTCCGCCACCGAGCGCGGCGTCTTCCTGCTGCACGGCAGTCGCAAGGCCTTCCATTCGGAGAAGCAGCCGGCTTTTCAGGTAATCTTCACTTAATCCTACTAATATTATAAACTAGTAGCGCCCCGCGGTTTTACCCGCGTTGTACCCGTTCCCGTGGGAATTTCGGGATGAAAAATAGCCTATAACCTTCCCGTTGAATGTGGCTATCTATTACAAAAAGAATTATTCAAATCGGACTTACCTATAATTCCTGAGATTACCTCGAACATACAAACAAACAAACAAACTTACAAATTTTACCTCTTTATAATATTAGTATAGATGTGAAAGTTTGTGAAGATGTATGTTTGTTACTCTGTCACGAAAAAACTATTGGACGGATTTGGATGAAAATTTACAGTAATATAGGTAAACATCAGAATACACATGGTATAAATTTTATCCCGAAATTCCTTCGGGAAGGGGCTTAACGCGAGAAGGTTTGATATTAGTATTGATATTATGTATTAAGATTACCTATTTAGGTTCAATATATAAAATAAACATAGTATAAAATAAAGTCGTCTCTTTTTCGTGTCTGTCACACTGTTTGTCTGTCTGTATGCTTAAATCTTTAAAATTACGCAACGGATTTTGATGCGGTTTTTTGTAATAGGTAGAGTGATTCAAGAGGAAGGTTTTTAAGTAAAAAAATTCCCGAAATTCTCACGGGAACGGGCACAACGCGGGTAAAACCGCGGGGCGCTGCTAGTATAAAATAAAACACAAGTTCAGAATAAATTGATTTAAAAAGATGTTATTAATGAGATACACAATCAGCATACGTGACCGCTAAAATAAATATTAGCATTACAAACGAGTATCAAATATATTCATATTTTATTCATGAATTTAAATTACAATAACATTAACGTGTGTCACTTCCGTTACAAATAAATTACGCGAGACGTTTTAATGGAGTTATTGTATTTTTAGATCATTTACAGTTTCTTTGTTAACACAAAAAAGGTTTTGTTAAGCTTTAATCACGGAAGAACGAAGTACTTACTGACTAAGAATGGATATAGTGAACGGCCCTAACGCCCCTTCTTATAACGCGTTTATTTTTATCATGAAATTACAACAGGGTACGACACTGGGTGTTTACTAACAAAATGCGTTTTGATTTAATAACTTGAGTTTAATTTTTAGCCGACTTGAATCTAAAGGAAAATGCTCTATATTGTTTTAAATTACATTCATTCTAACTTAGCTTTAGTCGCTTTAAATCGATAAGATCAGAATTTAAGGCGAGAATGGAGGAGGCTTTTGCCCAACAATGGGATGATACGGGCTAACAGTATACTGATACTGTATATGAAACCTCATTTCTTCGTCGTTTATCAATCGATAGTTTCGGTATATAACGAACCGTTTTCGAAATGGTGTTAGTTTTCATAAAGATTAAAGTAGATTTTTTGCTTGAAATCCTACTAGCATTATAACTGCGAAAGTTTGTGAGGATGTTTGTAACTCTTTCACGAAAAAACTACTGGGCGGATTTGGATGAAAATTTACAGTAATATAGGTTATACATCGAATAATACATGGGATACATTTTTCCCGAAATTCCTGCGGGAACGGGTATAACGCGGGTAACACTGCGCGGCTAGTGTTATCTAATTTTATATATTTTTGCAGGCAATGTATCGAGCGTTGAACGAGTACGAAATGGGCTCGGACCCTTACCATATGCTATCAAACATGGAGCGCTATATTTCGGAAGGCGAGCCTTCTAACTGCGGTAGCTTGAAAGAGGCCTTCCTCGCCGTGCCGAATGAAACGATACGGATACTCTACCCGAAGACTAATAGGTAGCACCACAGACCAAGTAACAGGGTAGCATCACTCACTATATTCCAACTCGGAATGCTGTGCAGTGAACTGACGTCGAATGTCAAAACTTAAAATAATGTTACCATATACTCTAACTACTAATCATGTGTCAATAGTGCTGAAAGTGAATGATTGATATCGTTCAACGATCTTTTCGTAAATTGAAATTGGAATCGTTCATAAATTTTTCATTCACTACATATTTGTAAATTAACTAATAAAGTAGTCGCAATAGAAAGTTCCAATTATTGCTTAAACTTTCAAGTTTTACTATAGATACATACAGACACATAGTAGCGACACGATGACTACTTCATACATACAGGAGGCCAGCTACTACGTGTCAATACTAACGCACGCACACATGTTCGCGCGTTTACAGTTTCGCACTTGCCCGTTGAGATTTGCTTGTTAAGACAAGTAGGCTTGCGTCTATGTGTGCGTATATCTGTTTTGAATTAAGCCTTTAGCTAAATCTTCTGTATGTATATGATATTTCGTAGTGTGTAGAATAAGTTTATTTTAGTAAGTTCGATCCAAATCTTTAGATGGATTACTGGTCATTCACTCAAATACCCGACCTTTCGGGTTAAGGGTGCGTTTCCATAAAAGGGGACCGGTGCGGAGCTCATTCAAGCAATCGGAACACATTAAAATTGTCAAAATCTATTCGTGATGCCTTGCCTTTAGGATTGAGCTCAACACTGCCCTGCACCCTTGAACCGGTTTAATAAATAAATAAGAATGGAATCCTATTAACAATACTCAAAAAGCCGCTGCCTTAGTGTACGATATAGTGTGAATACCCTTTAATATTACCACCAGTATTTTATAGATGTAATAGGTGAAATAAATATAACACAATATGATCTTCACAATATATGTTATGTAATCTCAATTAATGATCTTTCGATTGAATTCATGCTAATGTAATAAAGTGAAATTACTTTAAGACGCCTTTTTTGACAGATGTCATGCAAGATTCATCAAGAATAGTATGGAACTATTATAAGATTATAGTATTTATATTTTTGTGTAGAATCAAATGTTTTTTGCATTTATGTTGTCGACTGTACCAATATACATTGTCTGGTAGTTCAGTTGGTAGAAGTTGCCATGTTTTTAAAAGTATTAACGGTTTCAGATTTAGTGTTAAGTCCAAATACTCAGACAATACTCAATAAACTATACTAATCTAGTTAGAAGGAGAGGAGGAGGAGGAGGAGGGAGGAGAAGGAGGTTCGCTTAGAAGGGCACTAAATATTGTCGTTCCCGGTTGTTTCAATCGTTAAGACCATATCGGAGGCCTTTAGGTGGTCTAAAAACTCCGACACCAGGCCCTGGTGACCAGGGTAGGCTACTGACTTACTCGAGTTTACCTTTTATTTACATCAATTTTGACAGCTGAGTACTCCTCTTGAGACCTCCTCAATTGAGTGCCCATTGAGTATTCGAGGGTAGTAAGTAACAGCTTTCAAATTAAGACAAATGTCAATTAATTTCTTATGTTATGACAAATGTCATTGAATTTTTTATGCCCAGTTGGTTATATGTCCGAATATTTTTGTATACTACATTGTAGATAGTAAATATTTTCATACAGTGAGATTTAGAATGTCACAAAAGTGATGTAAAGGTGCTGGCGGGTATAATTTATAATTAAGTGTATTATTTTGGGTCCTTTGTTAACACTTACGGCCGATCGAGCCCACGAAATAAGCTTAAGTACTTTATCACATTATTCAATTTTAAAATTCTCATTGACTTTTAGTAGGTATTATATACGTTTTAATATGACAAGGTTCTAAGTATTCTTAACATTTTCGTGGGCCGACTTTATATGGACCAACTAAGCTAAGTATTAATAGAATTATGTAATGAAATGAACTCTCGAAATATTGTTTGTATTGTTTACGTATTTATATTGAAAATAGTTTTTTTTTAAATTATTTTAAATATACCAAATATACACAATTAGCTTGTTTTTAATTTTATATTTTCGTAGGATACCGTTTTTATACTTTTTTATTCCCACGGGAACGGGCACAACTCGGGTAGAACCGAGGGGTGCTGCTAGTTAAAATAATAAAATGAATGATTGCCTTTAATAAGAATTTACACAAATAGTCGTTTATGTACCTAGGTAGAGCGCTAGCTTGTTATATTTAGAGCGCTAAGTACACCTTGCTTACCGAACTATGCTATGCTACGTTGGTATGGGTACGTATGATAATAAGTATACCTTTCCACCAGAATTAAGCTATGCTACATAGCTATGGGTCCGTATCACTATAAGTATACATTTCCACCAGAGCTATGCAATGCTAACGAAGTAACTATTTAATAATCTGTGGCTATGCTACGTTGCTATAGATCTGTATAATATGATAAGCACAAGATTCCCACGTGACTGCGAAATACTGTACTTAGAAAATTGATACACCGAAGCTTTCATAGTGCGAATACTTGTTACTGCAAAATATCTTTTGATCGACGATTTTAAATATCGATCATCGTAACGTCGATACCTTGTTTCTCCGACTTCTCTTTGTGCGATGTTAACACAGATATATACATTTTTCGAAATCAATAATCTATCTAAAACAAAATCTATAAAAATATGATGGACTCCGCCTGCTTCCAAAAATCATCTTGGATACTTCAAATTTGTTTTAAGTATTGTCAATGCTTTTGTTTTTTAGTTTGTCAAACAAATAATTATAATTTTGTATATAAGTATTCAGAGTTGAGTTTTTAGTTTTTTAATTACTTTTTTGAACGCTAGGATTCAGACATAAATAAAACATGATAAGTCTCATTATTATTAACACGAGCGTTAAAAGCGCACATGCGAATGAGTCGTTTATGCATAATAAAATACTTTATCGTTCTTCATATCATAATGTTTCTCAAACATGATTGCTGTTAATATTAAAATTATTTATACATCTGCATATTCAAGTTCAGTGTTGATCTCTTGAAGGCCATTTCATAAGGTTGACGGAAATGCAATGCAGGTCGATTATATGTGTGAACGACAGATTTTGTAAATACCAAATACCTAATAAATAACCACTAGCAGCGCCTCGTGTTTTTGCCTGCTTTGTTTCTGTTGGATATTTCTATACGAAATGTAGCCTGTATAATATAACCTTCGTATTGAAAGTTTTTGTATGTTTAAGACATTTCGTGTTAATATTTTTTTTGATATCTGACTGAAATAAGCTCCTTATTTATATTAATTTGTATTTATCTATAGGTTTGAATATTTTTGATGTTATGTTTTCACTTTTAAACTCTTGTTGCTTAATTACCTTTCTGACATATGTTGGTCCATGATATTATTAAATAGTCCACGAACGCTGTGTGTCTGTATGTAATTGATTTTCTAAAAAACCACTGAATAGATTTTCATGCTGTTTTCACAGACATACAGACAAATTCAAGAGGAAGTTTTGTGATTACCTTTCATGTAAATACCCCACAGGGCCAGGAAAACTGCGGGGCAATTCTTGTATCTCTTATCTTCTATAATATAAAAATGAATCGCAAAATGTGTTGGTAAGCGCATAACTTCAGAATGCATGCACCAAATTGGATGATTCTTTTTTTAATGTGTTCCTTATTGTCAGGACAAGGTTTTTATATAAGAAAAATAAGGAATAATCTCAAAATTCGCACGGGAACGGGGGCGCTGCGGGTGAAACCGCGGGGCACAGCTAATCTAAATATACACGGTGAGCCTTAATAACCCGAAAGATTTAAACGACGTATTTGTGACGACAGTACGAGTAAATAATGCTATATCAACATGGGTCCAATTATGTGTCTTAATTAAACTACTATTTCAGTACAAATTAAATCTTATTAATTGATCGCTTCTTTGTAAACAAACCTTTACTTCAGAGAGTGAGCGAGTTTTGATTAATCTCAGTTGAGAAACAAGGAGCGAGCATGACACTTAACGAATCACTCCGATATCATACGATGCATCAACCATGCGGTTAGTGCGTCTGCGTGTAAAAGTAGTAGGTGGCTACGTCACGCCTTTAGGGTGTGTTACAATTGAGATTTTCTTACTTGTGGTTTACTTGAAATAATTAATATCTCTTAAAATATGGGTTTTTGGACTATACGTTATATAACTTTATATAGGTACTCTAATTAGGCTCTAAAATCGTTGGTTTAAATCTTTCGGGTTATTAAGGCTCACCGTGTATATAAAAATTAAACCCGTTTTCCTTGGTCGCGGCATCACGCGTGAATGGCTGGACCGATTTCACTAATTCTTTTTTTGTTGTATTTGTTATTATTAGGAGAAGGTTCTTACGGAAAAAAATATTAAGAAAATTTCTCAGAAATATTGAAAAATATACATTTAATTTTGCATATTTAAAAAAACACGCGTAACGAATGTCAATGTCATTTAAGGCGGTACGAAGTTCGCCGGGTCAGCTAGTACCTAATAAAGTCCAAAGATGATCTCATACGATAACTATGTATTTAATAAAGTTAAAATTAACTACAACTGAGACATAATTCGAAGAATAAATATAAATAAACAAAATGTAGGATTCTCTTCCTTATTGTGAACAAAAGGTTTAATAAATAAACCATCGAAAGGTTTGTTTATAAAGAGAAAAACTGTTTTGTTTTATTTAAGGACATACGAGTTACAAGGATCGATAACTTCCAGTGTAGGTACTTGCTTGCTGCTTTCTTAAAAATATTTTTAATCAAGGTTGATGTTCTTTATGTATTTTGTTATCAGTAGTATTCGGGAGGCAACCGCTTCACTAGTTAGGGAATGTATGTGAATGTGTCATACATAACCATAGATGTAGAAACCCTCCGCTGCGGTTAGTCATAACCACGTGACTGTTAGGTGCCAACCCTATATATTTTTCCTTTTTTCTTTCTTTCATATTACTAAATCCGTTAATATATAATTATCCGTTCTAAAAACCTTTAAAATGATTTTAAAAGCTCTTTGTTGGCGCCAACTGTATTTTATTCACAAAACAAATGGTCTCATGGATATCCTTGCAATCGTTTTTGAGACACATTATTACTTGGTGTTTGAGTAAAAGTAAATACCTGAGACACGTGACTTGATCGCGAAATTCAGACATAATATATCACCTACCTAACGTTTCGATCGTGTCCATCGATCGTGTTGTCGTTTTAAGTGTGTTATAAAAGTGATAGTTTTAAAATTAGGGTGACTTATTACTATAATAAATAAATAAGTGATGAACTAGGATTGACTCGGAATGAGGAACTGAGCCTTCTTCATAGATGTCACCTGAATTACTTAATTCATTAACTACTTCGAGTATCTACTTACAAGTAAATAGTTGGTCATTTTTTAATTACTTACTTACTAAGTACATGTAAGCGCTGTGAAAGCGTCAAGTCCCTGGTGAAAGTACTTTTCTTGAAATGGGAAAGCTAGTTTTGAAGATAATTTATCCTCCTACGTATGTAACGTACGAAATTAATTGTAGCTAAGTCAACTCAAACAAGTTACCTTGAAGAACTATCCTTAGTACGGAAATATAATGAAAATAATTAGGTAGGAAGGTATAGCTAGTACCAACAAAGAACAAGTCCAATTAATTGTCTCAAAAAACGGAAAGATTCCGCGTTTATATTTCCTGGTAATTCAGGCAAAAATATGAGCAAAATGTTCATATTATCTCCCTCCGACAGAACACCTTTATTTTTACCTTTTGCGTAACAAACTTTATAAATTACACGCAAGCTTCAAGAAATACACTGTAAAGTATAGGCGGCGGGTCTTATCGGAACACTCCGCCACTTTTGTAGTTTAGTTCGGCATTGTCCGAAAATTGGAGAGTGCAGCCTTCGATTAGGTTTCATTCAAAAGGTTTTGATACTAATATCTAAATTGCTCGCGGATCGCTGCGTGGACGGACGTACTATCGTAGACACTGAATACCTAATACAAATCAAATATGAATTCTGAATACTTGAAATTATTTATTTTACTAACGATTGCTGTGAGTGCGGCGGTGGCGGCCACTAGCGTAACTCCGAGCGAGCCGTGCCCTGGTAAGATCATATTTTATTTTATATACAAACGCACACATGCAAACACTTACCAATATCGTAAAATTTTGTTTATTATCTGGTTTTTCTCTTAAAGAATTTTGAAGGCAGGTAGACCTGTAGCTTATTGTGACAGAATCCAAAATATACGATTCTAGTCAAGCAAGGCGGCTTGCTGCTTTCTTAAAAATACTTATATTGAATCTAGGTAAAATTTGTAATTTTGTTTGTACGAGTATGTTCGAGCAAACTCGTTCGGGAACTCACATACTAAATAAATAAATAAATAAATACTCCCGGACAAATTAACTCACGGTTTATAAGACCCAAACTAAGCTCTAAGCTTGTACTTATTATGGAATCTAACTCACTGATACTACTACATATACATACACAAATACTTTATAGGAATATATATGTAGTAATATATAGTTAACACCGAGACGTCGTCGCCAACAACTATGTTTGCACATCTTGTTGACTCCGGGCGGACCCGCAACCCCCGACACAGTAAGCGCTCTCACATGCCACTGCGCCAACGGGCTTGTCAATTACTATACCCTGATCCTGTATCATTTGTGCTTACATTACTCAACCTAGCCTAAGCCCCTGTATTTATGTGTTGTCTTAGTGGATTGTACTTTCCAGGGGAAAGCGATCTTGAGGATCTTCGCCAAAGGATTACAGTTTCTCCTTGCGGCAAGAAACTTTGCAAACTGGTGAAAAACACTAACACGACTGTGATATTTAAATTTAAACCAAGTGAGTAATACATTTTTCATAAAACATCCTACTATCTATAGTACCAGTATTATGACATTTACTCATAATAATTTGCTTAGCGTTGGTCTCTGCTTTCTTCTTATCATGCGCATAATAGTTATAGCAAGTAGCACGGCAAGTTTTTATGACTCACGCATGTGCTGTTATGGTTCATTAGGAACCATAACTATCAATAAAGTAAGGGCCAATAAAAAGCAAATTAATCTTAAAATACTACTTAAATTCGAGAGTGACTTAGGTATACCTACCAAATCAGTTATTTACCTATTTCTCTCATTGTTGAGTGTACCTTACCTTAAGTACTTCGTTCTTCCGTGGGTACACCCCTTTACCTCTTACAAAGATTGAGTTGCGAGTTGTGTTAAATATTTTATCTACACTAATGTTGTAACATTCTACTTATGTTTCCAATACTTGACTTATAATTACTACTGTTATAGCGCAGGCAACTAAAACACTCAATTTAAGCAATTGCACATGATGTTATAATATCCACATCGATATCGTAAAATCTCATTATAACATCATTATAACGCGACCAATTAACCTGGCGAGCCTTATGTCAAAATCCTCATACTAGTTGTATAAAATTTTGATATTAGGCTGGCTTTTGAAAACAGTTGGGTTATATGTGAAAACTTCGTCGAAACTACTTACACAAAACTCTTTGGTAAGATCTCGCTCGCTCCTGATTGGCCCTACGCGCAGCTGCGCTCTCATTGGTTAGATTTTAATGGCGGCAAGTTCACTGTGACAATACACGTACGCGTGAAAAACTATTGTCAGCTTTTACTCTTGTTGTTTGATTAATTGCATTAGTGTAGATAAAGTAGTGTATGCAACTGCATATAACACGGGTATTAAAACACTCGTTACTATTATGAAACTCGCTGCGCTCGTTTCATACTCACACTCGTGTTTTAATACCCTTCCTTATATGACAGTTGCATAAACTACTATTATCTACACTAATGTTGTAACATTCTACTTATGTTTCCAATACTTGACTTATAATTACTACTGTTATATAGTGATCGATATCGTATAATCTCATTATAACATCATAGGCTGGCTTTTGAAAACAGTTGGGTTATACGTGGCTCGCTCCTGATTGGCCCTGCGCGCGCAGCTGCGCTCTCATTGGTTAGATTTTAATGGCGGCAAGTTCACTGTGACAATACACGTACGCGTGAAAAACTATTGTCAGCTTTTACTCTTGTCGTTTGATTAATTGCATTAGTGAAGATAAAGTAGTGTATGCAACTGCATATAACACGGGTATTAAAACACGAGTGTGAGTTTATGAAACGAGCGCAGCGAGTTTCATAATAGTAACGAGTCTCTTCTTTATATGACAGTTGCATAAACTACTAATTTTTAATTTACTTTTCACTTCAAGTTTCTACTATCTTCAATGATCTGACAGACCTTTGCCTATCAATGGAATCTTACAAGCAATCACACGGAACGTAGGTTCGATAAATATTAGGCTCTGTTTGTCATGTAAGGAAAAGGTCTTTAACGTCACTGAAGATATCAGTACCTACAGTGAGGACGATTGGGCGTATTAATATTATAACCTTTTTTGCATTTTCAGAGACCAAGATAAACACTCTTAGGAACAAAGTATACGCGACCATAGCAGGCTTACCGTTACCGTTTATCGGCGTGGACAACCAGGACGCGTGTCCGTTCGTGCGGCGCGTCTCGGGGGAGGCGGCGCCCTGCCCGCTGGAGGCCGGCGTCGAGTACGAGTACACCAACGTGTTCCCCATACTGCCCCTGTACCCCGCCGTCCCGCTCAGGGTCCACTGGAGCTTGGATCAAGGAGCCGACAGCGTAATATGCTTCGAAGTCGACGCCGCTATTGTTAACAAAAAAAGCGGCCAAGTGCGAGTCGGACTCGCCCATGAAGGGTTCCGTAGCAGCGAGTAACATAATAAAGAAGTTGTTTACGATTTATGTCGTAAAAAAAAAACTACTAACTAGACCTCGTTCAAACCAATTTTCGGTGTTAGATTACATTGTTATGTACATCATATATTTTTTTTAGTTTTATCATTCTCTTATTTTAGAAGTTACAGGGGGGGGGACACACATTTTACCACTTTGGAAGAGTCTCTCGCGCAAACTATTCAGTTTAGAAAAAAATGATATTAGAAACCTCAATACCATTTTTGAAGACCTATCCATAGATACCCCACACGTATGGGTTTGATGAAAAAAAAAAATATTTTTTTCATTTCTAAGTATGGGAGACCCCCCTAAAATTTAATTTTTTTTCTATTTTAGTGTGAAAATATTAATGCGGTTCACAGAATACATCTACACACTAAGTTTCAACAACATAGCTCTTATAGTTTCGGAGAAAAAAGGCTGTGACATACGGACAGACGGACGGACAGACAGACAGACAGACATGACGAATCTATAAGGGTTCCGTTTTTGCCATTTGGCTACGGAACCCTAAAAATAGGATTTAGTCATAAGTTATATTATAATGTAGGTACTACGAACGATTTAGTAACGTTATAAAGTTACCTTTTGTTTTGTTTTTATTTACTGTCGATTTAATATTTAATATCTGCTGTATGTTTAAATTATATTATGAAGTTTATTAAAGAATAAATTATATTATTTATTTGTGACTTCTCTCTTAACGACGCCAAGGTTCTATTTAATAATTGTGTGGTATACATGAGCAGGCCGATCAGATAGTTTAGTTTAAACGTCGCGTCGACTGTCGCCGCGGTTTATTTTGGTTCAAATTAGCTTAAACTTTTTCCAACCATGCTGCGCTGAAGCGAAGAAATTTTATTGGTTATTTTGAATAATTGACTTCAAACTTCTGCTTACCTATTATTTCTCAATAAGGATTTGTATTTTTACGGGCCTACCAGCCACGAAAAAGCGAAGCACTTACTGCGTCATTCTCTATTTCGTGCGTAGACCGGATGTTAAATTGTCAATTCTTGTTGTTTCAATCTGAATATAGTCCCAAAAATGCCCAAGATCAGTGTCTATAAAGCCACATATACCTTCTGGGTAATTGAATAAAACAACAACTTCAAGAAGTCTCATTTATTGATTAGAGTGGCCGAGACCCCGTACATTGTCAGAACACAACGCTAGCGTGTTCTAGGAACTGGCGACACTAACGCCATCTATCGAATACTATGTGAACTAAAATTTTAACTTTATCTTACAATGGTATGAATATTGTACATTCCGCCCGGCATGGACAACATGGCCATCCCTACGGTCAAAAAAAGTTGTAACAACAGACAAAGTAAACAAACATAAAACAAAATTCAACACTCTTAATCAAAATTAAACAAACTGTTCTAAAATAAGTGAACCAATTTGAAGGAAGAAAACTCATCCAGCAAGCTGTGTATGGTTGCGTAAAGATGATATTAATTAGATAGTTATTAAGTCATTACTCAGCAACTGGTAGTGTAATAATTTTAGATACGGGTCTCTTAATTACCGAGCCTTTGCAGCGCAAACTAACGACGCGCGTAACCTTATCTAAACCACTATGTTTATCAACAATGACCCCATGGAGCCATCTAGCTGGTGGCAAATCATCCTCCTTAACCAGTACGACGTCACCAACCTCGGGTTCAGGGGCATCATCCCTCCACGCGTAGCGGTGCAGAAATCGAGTCAAATATTCCCGTGACCAACGTTTCCAAAACGACTGCACCATCCGTTGAGTCAACTGCCATCGCTTTAGGATTGATATGTTGGAACTCTCATAGTTGCACTCGGGAACAAGAACCAACGGTTCGCCTACTAGGAAGTGGCCGGGAGTAAGTGGGTAAGGATCTTCTATGGCGCCATCTCTACATTTGGTAATAGGTCTCGAATTGAGACAAGCTTCAATTTGACTCAATACTGTAGCGAGTTCTTCATAAGTAAGCGTGGATTGACCAATTACTCTTTTCAGATGTGTCTTGGTCGATTTGACACCAGCTTCCCACAGTCCTCCAAAATTAGGGCTATAGGGTGGTATGCGATGCCACTTCGTGCCATTAGTAGCAAGCCAGTCTATTATGTCCTTAGCTACAGTTGACTTCTCTTTGGTAAGTAAGGCTTTTAGTTCGCGATCAGCTCCTACAAACGTGGTACCGTTGTCGCTCCACAATTCAGCGCAATGCCCTCGTCTAGCGACAAAACGCTTGAAAGCGGCAATAAACGCTTGAGCGGTGAGGTCACTGACAATCTCCAAGTGAATAGCTCGAGTCGCCATACACACAAAGAGACAAATGTAGCCCTTTGTAGCATGGTGGCCACGGCCTTTGGTGGTTCTGACAGCAATGGGTCCTGCGTAGTCTACTCCGCTGTGGCGGAATGGCCTGTCCGCTGTTACTCTAGCCGAAGGTAGTTGACCCATTATGGGTTGTGCTACGCGAGAAGAGTGCCGGATACAGGTGACACATTTATGAATGTGTGACTTTACAAGATTGCGCAGGTTGATGATCCAATATTTAGTGTGTATGTAGTTAATGGTCTGTTGAGGACCGCCGTGAAGAGTTTTTTCGTGAGCATCTGACACAATCAGCCTTCCTATGTGTGACTCACGAGGTATTAAGATAGGATGCTTACGATCTTCGGGTACATCAGCATTTTGCAACCTGCCTCCAACACGCCAAATCCCACTGTCATCCTTGAAAGGATTAAGAGATCCAAACTTACTTCTCTTATTTTCAATATCTTGGTTGAAGTATTGTGCTTGAGTGTTCTTAATGCACAATATCAATACTTCATTGAGCTCCTTAGCAGTCAGCCAAGCAGGTTTAAGCTGGCAGTTAGGTGTGTAGGCTCTTTTACACCAAGCCAAAACTCTCATTAGTCGTCTCAAAGAAGAAAAACGATGTATGAAGGAGTCACCTTCTGCTGCATAAGCGGCCGTATGAACCTTAATCTGAGATTTGGCTTCTTCCAGAGTCGTCACAGTTGAGCTGTCTTGATAATCGATTTTCTCTTGATGTAACCAACTTGGGCCACGATTCCAGAGTTGATTGAAATGCTTACATTCCGATGGCTGAATGCCTCTTGACGCGCAATCAGCTGGGTTTTCAGTGGAGGCTACATGAGACCATTGATTTCTATCTAGCATTGTTGAGATCTCTGAAACTCTGTTTGCCACAAAAGTCTTCCATCTTCTAGGGTGACAACTCAACCATGCAAGAACTATCGTGGAGTCCGTCCAAGCGTGTAGGTGATGTTTGGGAACATTTAACATTTCCGCTACTTCCTTCAGCAACTTAGCTAATAAGACTGCGCCACACAACTCCAACCGCGGGATTGAGACCTGCTTAATTGGCGCGACCTTGGTCTTGGATGTGACAAGATTGACATGAATGTTGCTCTCACGACTAATGACTCTCACATATACTACTGCAGCGTATGCAACGTTGGACGCATCTGAAAATCCATGCAATTCTACAAGAGGGTCATTAGCATTCATGTGTACCCATCTAGGAATACGTATCTCTGCCAACTGAGGGAGTTCTTCACGGAAGCGAATCCAATCATCAAGCAATGGTGATGGCAGTTCAGAGTCCCACTCAATACCGGTGATCCACAATCTTTGGATGAAGACCTTTGCAGTAGTAATGACAGGAGCCAGCCACCCCAGAGGGTCGAATAATCGAGCTATATCCGAAACGACCCTTCGCTTGGTAACCGGATACTGTACTGTTGGAAGATTTACTGTGCACTGAAACGTATCAGATTCTCTGTTCCATGTCAGCCCTAAAATCCTCATAACATCATCAGTTCTGATTGCGATGTCGGTGACCGTACTGTTTCCTTTATCATCCAATTTTACCATTAACTCTGAGTTATTGCTAGCCCATTTTTGAAGGGGGAATCCGCCTTTATTCATGAGCTGGTTGAGTTCATTGTATAAACAGAAGGCTTCTTCTATAGTATCACATCCAGTCATCAGATCATCTACATAGAAGTCATTAAGGACTCGCGATGCTGCTAGAGGAAACTTCTCACCCTCATCATGAGCTAATTGCTGAAGAGATCTTACAGCTAAAAATGGTGCAGAAGACGTTCCAAATGTGACCCTCAGTAATCTATAGTGAAGAAGATCTTGTGATGGATGATCACGCCAATAAATCCGCTGATAATCTGCATCTTCTTGGGATACCTTGACTTGGCGATACATTTTGACAATGTCAGCAACAAGGGCTATAGAGTGGCGGCGCCAACGCGTGATCAAGTGCCTCAGTTCTGGCTGTAAGGTGGGTCCTGTCAACAACTCACTATTCAATGAAACACCATTCGAATCCTGACAGGATGCATCAAACACTACTCTCACCTTACTTGTGATCTTATCTTCGCGAACCACTGCATGATGTGGTAAGTAAACTCCATCGCTTTTAGGATCCTCAACCAAATCCATATGACCGAGATTTACATATTCCTTGATTGTCTTAGCGTACTCAATCTTAAGCTTAGGGTCCTTGACGAAACGTTTCTCCAACATCAGAAATCGTCTCTTCGCAATCTCCTTGGAGTTACCACTCTTGCATAAAGGATTTGAGTTTTTGAAAGGAAGCTTGACCACATACCGTCCTTCAGGATCTCGACATGTGGTTTGAGAGAATATCTTTTCACACTCTAACTCTTCTTTAGTCAGGTGTTTACCTTGAAATGGCTCAGACTCCATTTCCCAGAACTTTTTTAGAAGTTCCCCCCGCCAAAAACTCAGGGTGGCGCAATCCACGGGAGAGGGAATCCCACACAATGGACGGACAGCCGTTGGTGCTGCTCAAATAGGACCCCTACTATGGGCCGGTCCTAGCGATTTGAGACAGCGTTACGCGGTAGATAATGTGCCGAACGGACCGAGCCCCACGAGACGCCTCAATAGGCTTACTCGAAGGACCATGAATATAGTCCCAAATAGTGGTGAGCGTTTAATGAACGAACAGTTTTTTTAGACTGTTTCTTTGGCGTGAACGGATAAACAGTCTACCGTTCTCTGATAAACTAGTTTATGAATGAACTACAAGCAACGCGTTGCGCTTTGGTCGAGCGAAGTTCACAGTTCACACTGTGAACGCGTTGCTTGTAGTTCATTCATAAACTAGTTTATCAGAGAACGGTAGACTGTTTATAGTTCACAGTTCACAACGCGACGATACTTAAACCTACGTCATCGTCGAGTGAAATACGAAAGTAGCCGAATATTACCGAAGCGAGATTGGTCGTAATTATGATAATTTAAAATAGACTCTTAATGTTTTCTATTTAGGTACATTTTGCTTTATCATTAATTTAAATTTTGTTTGTTTACAATAAATTCGTAATATTCGTTAGTAGAAAAGTTAATGTTTTTAAATGTTAATTTAAATGAAAAAAGGTTCGAGAATTACTTGTAAATATAAATAAATTGATTGTGTAAATAAATAGTGTAAATACCCATGAAAATGTATATAAAATGAAATGAACTTCTAAATACGCCAGGTTTATGTGCACCTTATATTTATTAATAAAACACTTTTAAAAACATAAAATTTTACATACAAATAAACCTGCCAGTCCTAAGCCTGGAAAAGTATGAGGTGGAGTTCAGTTTATTTTATTTTAAATAGTTTTGTAATAATCGCCGTAGCGTAGTACAACTGCTCACGTTCAGTCTAAGAAGTAAACTAGTCGAAAATTGGACTGTTTTTTAAACTAGTTTATCGTTTACCATAAACGGTCTCGTTGCGTCGACGGAAAATACGTCAACGACCCACCGCTAGTCCCAAAAATGCCCAAGATCAGTGTCTATAAAGCCACATATACCTTCTGGGTAATTGAATAAAACAACAACTTCAAGAAGTCTCATTTATTGATTAGAGTGGCCGAGACCCCGTACATTGTCAGAACACAACGCTAGCGTGTTCTAGGAACTGGCGACACTAACGCCATCTATCGAATACTATGTGAACTAAAATTTTAACTTTATCTTACAATGGTATGAATATTGTACACAATCATTATACCATGACCATGACTGATCATGTCACAGATTATAAGACATTTGGAATCCTCTGATACCTCTGGTTGCTCACTAACCTCCTCTGCTCAGAATTGGTTTTTATTCCTACGGTATGGTCCAGGTAAGGGGTTACCCTTGGTATTTGGTAGAATGAGAACTGAGGCTAGGACCGGTTCCTAGTAATAAAATAAATAAGCATAGGAAGTAAGACAATGAAATTATTTTACCGGAACCATTTTGCATTTTATCTCTTTAGTTTATTTGCATTAGTTGAAAAATTTACACTTTAACCTTCGATCTAGATAAATTAGTATAAAGATTTTGGATGTCCATCATTTAGTTCCGAGGATCGCACCGGATCGGTCGCTTTTCACAATGTGTTCTGCATATTTAAAATTATTTGTTGTGATGTTGACGGCGAGTGTGACTGCAGCTGGTATCACCCCAAGCGAACCGTGTCCAGGTAAATATAAGTATTTAATTCACACTAATTATCAGATAATTACCATTAAGGGTTATTTTTCCAGAATTAGAGGTAGCATAAGACTAGCTAGGTGATGAAGGCTAATCCTCCTCACTACTGTACTCATACCTTCATTGAGATTTAATGAGATGTGAGGCCTTTGCTATGTAGTCTCTCTAATATACCAATACCTTTTATTTTAAAAGTTAATTTGGTTTGAGTGTTAGTCCTATCCTACTGCATCGTCGGTACCAGATACCGACACGTAAAAGTTATTAAGGGTGTTTGTTCGGATGTCTTAATGTTCACTCAAAAACTATTGAACGGAATTTTATATAATAATAGCTGCGCCCCGCGGTTTCACTCGCGTTGTACCCGTTCCCGCGGGAATTTCGGGATAAAAAAATAGATGTTGTCCGATTCTCAGACCTACCCGATATGTACACAAAATTTCATGAGAATCGGTCGAGCCGTTTCAGAGGAGTTCAACCACGGTACCCGTTCCCGCGGGAATTTCGGGATGAAAAATAGACGTTGGCCGATTCTCAGACCTACTCAATATGCTCACAAAATTTCATGAGAATCGGTCGAGCCGTTTCGGAGGAGTACGCGAACGAACACTGTGACACGAGAATTTTATATATAAGATGGCACCGTGTCTTATAGTATTAGGCTTCTTCGATTAGGAGTTGTTTCTATAACTGAAGAAGCATTCTACATATCCTACGCTTTGTATTTTATGTTTCGTGCATTTTTCTAGGACAAGAAGCCCCAGAGGATCTTAGACAGAGAATATCACTATTAACTCCTTGCAATAAGAAACACTGTAAACTAGTGAAGAATACTAACACGACTGTCATTTTCAAGTTTAAACCAAGTAAGTAGGTTTACACAATAGAGCTTAAACATATACTTTAATACATATCTGTTTTATTTTTTGTATACAAATACAGTGAATGTAGTGACTTGAGTAGAGGACAAAGAGACGTGGTTTTGTCTGCGAATTCGCTCTTTTTCGTACTGTGATTTTTATTTTTTTGCATAATTTTCAGAGGTGGAAGTCACCGAACTGAAAAGCAATGTATACGCAAGTATAGCCGGCATCAAAGTGCCGTTCGTGGGCGTGGACAACCAGGACGCGTGTCCGTCCGTGCGGCGCGCGTCGGGGGAGGCGGCGCCCTGCCCGCTGGAGGCCGGCGTCGAGTACGAGTACACCAACGTGTTCCCCATACTGCCCCTGTACCCCGCCGTCCCGCTCAGGGTCCACTGGAGCTTGGACCAAAGGAAAAGCTCGGTCATATGCTTTGAACTCGAAGCTGCTATCGTGTCTACGGCGTCGAAGAAAAATAAGAGCTTTTAAAGTAGGGCATTAGGTATGGGAACTTACATGGGGTGCAAACGCTTTGTGACGTCAATTAAGGCGGCTATGAAATCTGTGGATTCATAAGGTTTCATATTTCCACCTTATTCATAAACGCTCCTAAACTTTTATAGAGTGTTTTGTCTCTTTTCCTCTTTGGCTAATAGCGTATAATAATATCGGTAAGGGACAAACAAACCATTTGAACCAGCTAAAATGCTGTTAGTAAGCGTTTTTGAATAGGCCTATAGTATGAACTTTGACAGTTAAGACTACTAGCCGCAGTATGCAGCTGTTGCAGTTTATTTATTTTTATTAGACACATAGTGAGATTCAGGCTTAATCATATTCATTGAAGACTAAGTAGTGACAGACTTGCCTTGCATTTTGCAGGGAAGTCTAGGCTAGGCGGTACATCAACCTGCCAACATGTCATCAGTCAAAAGTAGAACTTACT
This sequence comes from Cyclophora albipunctata, assembly GCA_963082685.1. Taxonomy (NCBI): domain Eukaryota; kingdom Metazoa; phylum Arthropoda; class Insecta; order Lepidoptera; family Geometridae; genus Cyclophora; species Cyclophora albipunctata. Next base: position 2,137,520 of record OY720129.1, on the reverse strand, counting down.
AAAGTAAGTAAAAGAGAGAGAGAGAGAGAGAGAGAGTACTACTTACTTTACCATATACTTTACCTTACTGTTCTTTCTCACTATGAATTAAGTTAATTAATAGTAAATCACACTTAATATAAGGTATTTATTTATAAAACATTTTATTTAAATAAATTATTCTGCCCTCTTTGTTTTTCTTATTTACTACGCAGAAACCTGTCGTGAATATTACTTGTTCAAACGGGAACTTACGTACGACGGAGGTTACTGTTGTCCCTCAACACGTTTCGATCACGTCCGGTGAACTTCATCAGGAGGTGGGTGAGGTGAAGCCACGGTAACGCTCGCGACAGCGTCTCTCCCCGCACACAACAACAGTAACCTTCGTCGTACGTAAGTTCCCGTTTGAACAAATAATAATGATATTAACGTATACGATTCAATTAACTGTCGTTTAGCAAACATTTTACATTGCTCGTTATAATTTTGTAGGCAATAAAATATTTGGAACGAACTACATATATATCTGTATGCCATCAAAAACAAAACTTGTAAAAAAAAAACAAGTCTCGCAACTCAGTTCTTCTACCGTAAAAGTAGTGAGATCCATGTAATACCAAGTCGGGTGATTTATTCGGTCCCTACCCTACTAAAGGTAGCCCCCCCTACCCTCTGTCTTAAGTTATTACTTATTACGTAATTACCTTATCTACCACAAAGTGACCACATTAATATAAAAAATCTTTTATGTTTAAATATAAAAGATTGACTTGGCCATCGCATAAAAACACAATGTAACTCACAAGCACTACATATTATAGTAATTAAGATTGTTTAATGCGATTGCAAAATTGCGCTGACTGAGTTGCGTTTCAAGACTTGATTTTTAAAGTTATAGGGGGTCGAAAATGGTCCGAACAACTTCGAGAAAAGTATATAGTACGGCCGTGCCGCTATTTTTGCTTGACTTGGCGGATACTATCTATAATATTTTTAGTTTAGAGAAAGCCTACAGTTGTTTAGGTTCAATGATATTGGACCATAATTTTATTTCAATTTTCCTTTTTCACACGCTAATCAGAATAATCATACACATGCGTGTCATATCATAGTACTTGATGTGCTGGTGGTTATTTTTATGAATAGACTAGCAGCGCCCCGCGGTGTTACTCGCGTTGTGCTCGTTCCCGTGGGAATTTCGGAATAAAAAATAGCCTATAGCCTTCCTCGATATGTGGAATATCCAACACTGAAAGAATTTTTTAAATCGGACCAGTAGTTCCGCACACCGCGTAGTAACGCGCTAATCTAAATTAGCGCGGTCAAACAAACAAACAAACTATGCAGCTCTATAATATTATATATACCTAGATGTATTTCTAATTAAATTAAAACAGAAGGTCACACTTACTTATCTGCTCTGCTGCACTCCTTCTCCAAGTAAAGTCTATGAACTAAACTAACATACTTTCTTAAAGGGTACAAAACAAATGAAGTATTTGTTAGATGAAAAAAAGTTACACGTTTAAAACAATATTTGATTACAAAATTTTAATAATAATTTATAATTCCTTAAAAATAACTTAAAAATTAAATAATAACAAGTAAGTTTGAAATACCTCACAGTTTACGTGAGGGTTCCTACTCGTACTCATACATACAAAGGTTATTCGTTCATTCCCCATTACTTCTTGGTGACAATACGATCTTAAGATTACACATAAGGTCAGCCACATACATATTTGATCAATGCACAACCCATTCTAAACAATTACTTCACACGTAATTCTATTTTACAACAATGTTAAAAAGTTATGACATATCCAGCCAGCTCGCAATCCTCGTATTCACAAACAGTACTACATAGCTGATAGAAAAAAAACGAGGCGCATTTTTAATTACCTATTTCTATAAACAAATGTCTATTGTACTGCTACGCGTTCCATCTAGTCTATTGTACGATTTATGAATACGTCAATAACTGAAATAAGAATGTTATTGTATTCTAACAGGAACTTCGAAACATACGAGTACTTTATCCGCCGAGTTCTTCAACGCCCAGTGGACATTTACTGGGATACTGGGGTAGATGGAGTGCACGGGGAACTGGTCCTTGTAGATGTACTCCGTGCCGGCCTTCAGGGGACACGCCGCCTGCTCCCCGGACGGGGTATAGATCTTGTCGCACACCGACACGCCGTCGACCCCCACGAACGGCAAGTTCACGCCAAATACTTCAGCAGTCACGCTATTCACTAGATTTTTTTCTTCGGAATCTGAAACAGGAATGAATGACATGAAATACATGAAATTACCCCTTATATTCTCAATACAAAAACTAAATACATACAGATTTTTATCTCAATCTAAAAGTGTTACTATCAATATTTTCAGTTAATTTAGAAAAAGGAAACTTGCTCAAAATATTTTGGGGATCTCTTTTTTAATGGAGCAACACGAGAAGTGTCTATTGATAATGCCTGACAATGTTATAAAGGACACTAATTTTAAATCTAATAGACTAAAAAAATATTATACTATAAAAATGAATCGCTGAATGTGTTGCTATGTACCTATATGCAAATCTCAGAAACTACCTATCCGATTCGAATAATTATTTTTGTAATGGATAGCTACAATCAACGGGAAGGTTAAAGGCTTTTTCATCTCGAAAGTCCCACGGGAAAAACCGCGGGGCTAACTAGTTATCAATAAAAAGAACAAACTGTAGACAACTCAAAAAATGGTGCCAGTGGTCAAACCTAGATTTTTTTCCCAACATTAGCCGACAGTTAAGTAAGCCTGTAATGTCCCACTACTGGGCAAAGGCCTCTCATCTCACTGAAAGTATCAGTACAGTGAAGGGGATTAGGCGTAATCCACATTTGCCAACAGAAGCATGGGCGAATTTAACGTGCCTTCAAAACTTTAGCAGGCACTCAGACATTCCAGTGTATCGAATTCTTATGTATGTTATGATTAGGTCTACGATTACACAATTACAACTGACTGTCTCATACATACTGGAGTCAGGTTCAAGACAAGTGTCAATGTAGCTCGAGTTGTGAATATAATAGGAAGTTTACTTGACGTAGTTACAGGTTAAGTTACGTTTTGTAGCTGTAACTAGGTAACCAAGCCACGGCAAGACATGTTGTAGGTTTGGTTGTTTTGAAAAACTTTATCCACAGGGTTATTGATTTTCATTTTTCTTTAATCCGGCGTACAGTTTAAGAGATTATACCCTTAGATCGTTTAAAAAAAAACAAAGTTCGCCTTTATTATCTTTTAATATTGTAAATGAGAAAGTTTGTTAGGATGTACCTAGGCTAGGCTGACGCGTTTATGCGTGTTTGTTATTTTTTCTCTTTCACCCAAAACTACTGAACGGATTTAGATGAAACTAAAACTAGAAAACCCGCTAAAACTCGAAAACGCCGATTTGCCTCATTTTGGTTCTAAATTTGTAGAAGTTTCGGGAAGGTTCATACCTACAAGTGAAATCGCAGGGTACAGTTAGTACTCGTATTAGTATTAGATAAGATACAATTATATAATGTAAAGTAAGTAAGTACATAACATTAACACATTTATAAAGGCGCATACCATAAGACTTTTATGTTATATTACGAGTACTAGCAGCGCCCCGCGGTTTTACCCGCGTTGTGCCCGTTCCCGTGGGAATTTCGGGAATGTTTTTACATAAAAACCTTCCTCTTGAATCACTCTACCTATTACAAAAAACCGCATCAAAATCCGTTGCGTAATTTTAAAGATTTAAGCATACAGACAGACAAACAGTGTGACAGACACGAAAAAGAGACGACTTTATTATATACTATGTAGTGATACTTAGATGGTTTTAAACTACTTAATTGTTATTAAGGTTTAACAATTATTATCTGTTAACAAGTGTTCTACTTACTATATCATTAAATTCATTAAAGATTCTTCTTAATCTAAAGATACATTCTCAAATAATTCCTGTATCCACTATATACATGCAATAAATAAATACATACTTGTAGTTATTATAGCCACTTTGTAGGTAACGAAGACCTTTGACATTCAGTATTTATAAAACAACTTTGTAATAAAGTGAGATGAATACAACTGCATGCGTCATATGCGTTACTAGCAGCGCCCCGCGGTTTAACCCTCGTTGTACACGTTTCCGTGTGAATTTCAGGATGAAAAGTAGCCTATAAGCTTCCCGATGAATGTGACTATCCATTACAAAAAAAAATCGAATCGGACCAGTAGTTCCTGAGATTAGCGCGTTCAAACAAACAAACTCTGCAGCTTTATAATATACTAGCAGCGCCCCGCGGTTTTACCCGCGTTGTGCCCGTTCCCGTGGGAATTTCGTGAAATTTTTTTTACATAAAAACCTTCCTCTTGAATCACTCTACCTATTACAAAAAACCGCATCAAAATCCGTTGCGTAATTTTAAAGATTTAAGCATACAGACAGACAAACAGACAGACAGACACGAAAAAGAGACGACTTTATTTTATACTATGTAGTGAAGTACTTATAGATTTACTTTGTCTGCTACTCCACGGGTTTTACTGTGCTGTTACATAACCGCAAGGCTGTAAAAACTGATTGACAATAAGTATAATAAACTGCATATAATAGCTGATATTAACACTACCATATTTAATTTTTGTTGCGGTTGAATCCTGAGCAGTAATCGCTTTACTTATAGGGCCATATTAAAAGGCGTATTAAGAACAGTTGGATAATCAAATGGTTTGTCACTTTCTGACATACGCAATTTTCCGAAGAGCAAAAGAGACAAAACGCATTATAACAGTGTTTTAGTTACACAGGGTTTATTAATAAAGCGGTAAAGTTTAAAAAAATGAGGGTGCCTTTACACCAGAGCTATCATATGCAACGTATAGCAACGTTTGCTCCACCAATCATTTCAAACGTACAACTCATAATTCATGCTTTTACGATTTCCCAATCAACTTACCCCCAGTAAGTAAGTTTCCGAAGGTTAGTGATCAGCTAAATATTCAGATTATCATTAAGATATATACATATATCCACCTAGCCGTTTTCGGCTGCAGCGACTTGGCTCTGATATACCAATTCGTTAGTTTTGCCCTAATAAGACTAATGTACCTAAATTTTGCACTAAATGTGCGAGCACAAATAGGATACGTCAGGGTACCGTTGTCATAGTGTATGTTGGAACTAAAAAGATATTCCCATATCCATTGGAGTATAGTATAAACCTCACCTAGCATTAACTTGATGTTGATGTGCTGGTTGGTGCCCTTCTTGAGGCGGCAGGGCAGCTTCTTGCACGGGATCAGCGTCACCATGTCACTGAGACCCTCCTCCGACCGACCTGGAAACGTTAACAATGCAAACCATTACAAAAGAGTCAACAAATAAATGCCTGAAAGATTCCATTGATGGGCAAAGTCGTTTGGACTCACTGAAGATAAATACAGTGAGGACGATAAGCGCAATAAAGCAGTCCAGTTAACTATAGATAAACTTTGTTTTATAAATAATTTTAACTCTATGGAACCGTTTAAGAATCCGTGATTGGTTTTGGAATGCAGTTTCGCGCCCAAAATACACTTTAACCAAAAACAACATTAAAAGATAGATGTATTCCTTCGTCAATCTCAGCCTTACTCGCGTGAAATAAAGCATAACAGGACCATCCATAAGCCAGGAAGTAAGTCAAGAACACCAGGTAGGTACGGCGGTAATTGAACCAGGTTATACTCTTAAGTTGATTACGGTCAATTAATAGGAGGTTAAGTCTAAACCTTTTCTCAAACGCTCTCAATGAAGGTTCTTTAGGTCTGAACAAAAACATTGTCGCCTTAATGTATTCAATTATTCAAATCGCCCTATATTAAGATCAAGATATTAAATACATAAAACACTCAATTAAACTTTATGTTTGTATCTTGGTTGGTTCTTTTCCATTACAAAGAAGGTAGTACCTATATGATGGTATAAAAATAAGGTACCTACCTACCCATTAAAATAAATCTATAATGGTCATATCTAGAAGTTTTTATAGAAGCGAAAACAAGACTTAAGTAGGTAATTCATTTATTTAAGTATAAAGTTTTTGTTAATATTTTTTCACTGTTTCTAGTTAATTACTTCTAATTCAAGAGCCATCAAGATAAAAAGTAAAAAAAAAGTATTAGCCTGTAATGTCCCACTTGTTGGGCAAAGGCCTCTCGTCTCACTGAAGATATCAGTACAGTGAGGAGGTTTCAAGATAAAAGGACGTAAATTAACGCAATTAATGATCCATCGTATTAAATTATTTACTTAAGTATTAAATTAGAATAATATACACTTTGCAAGATGCTAAATAAATAAAATCTTAATTATAATATTTAGTGAATCCTTACCGCTTTTTACATATGGTTTCTAACAATGGTTTTAATTTAACTTTTTACAAGCGTTTATTCGGTATATCCGGATGGGTGGCCATAGCAATGCAAACTCCGAGGACATTTTAAATGGTCGGAAGAACCGGTTATTTCAAACATTAGACCATGCCAATCTTCGGACCAAGAACTCCGAGAAGATTAATGATTAAAACCTATTTTTTAAATATTATGTTAATCCACGAAATAAGTACATAGCTCGCTCTTTCGTGTGTTAATCTACTCGCCAAACAAGTTATAGATTTCTTAAACACAAGACAATAACAAAAAATCAGACATCTTTTTATAATAGAACAAAAAGTGGTCCTCACTGCATATAAATTAACACACAGGCCATATACGGATGTCGTGGATAGAATGTCAACTTACAACAATACTTGCGGTGTGAATTTTAAGACGAATCTTTGTCATACACTCGATTGTACTTATGACGAGGCTCCGGAAACAATATTTGTTTATAGCTTAAATAAACATCAGGTTGTTTGTGCGCCTTTTTAGGACCAAATCAAAATCAAATATTATGGTAACCTTCTCAGTTTAGTTTCCTAATCTGTACATCTTATTTTAAATGTGAAATATGTGATGAGCGAAGTTCACACCAGTATATCTAAATAAACGTTCTTGTAGGAATTTGGAATCTCAGCATGCAACTTCCTGGACGCATGCCTCATCGCATGCCCCAAACTAGTGCGACAAAATGCATGCCGTGTTGAATTAGTTTTGAGGCATGTGGTATTGAAAGTGCAAGTTGGAACAGATATGCTGGGGCTCCATTAGCGGACGAAGATTCGTGTCGCGTTGTCGCGACAAAAACATCGTGTTCGCCCGAACACGATGTGCCTGTCTACACTAGCGGGCGAAGATTCGTGTCGAGTTGACGCGATGTATCGTGCGTGCCGGATTGTGTTGTTCAATTCCCAACTGTGCGGCCGAGACGTAGGTCTTAAATTAAAAATGGATGCGATGACACGATGTACGCGGCCACATTATCGCGTTAACACGAATATTCGCCGTAGCCCGCCCCCGATGCTACATCGTCTTCGCCCGAATACTTCGCGATGACACGATGTACGCGGCCACATTATCGTGTTAACACGAATATTCGCCGTAGCCCGCTAATGGAGCCCCAGCAATAGAAGTATAAAGTTAACGAATAAGACAAAATTCTCCATAGAATCTATGATTCTACTAAATATTTTTTCATATTTTTCGGGTCGAGCGAAAACATGTTTCCTACTTTTCAAACGTGGCTCGGGTTTGAGATCACCAACCCGCATTTGGCAAGCGTGGTGATTATGCCTAATCCTCCTCACTGTACTGATAACTTCAGTGAGATGAGAGGCCTTTGCCCAGCATTGGGACATTACAGGCTAACACACACACACACATTAATCTGTCAATGTCAACAATGTGAAAAATATTTGCCATTTTTGCAAGACTCGTATTATATATTAGCAAAATGTGAGGAACTATACTTTAGCACCTGAGGCATGTAGTTCGTAATGGACAAATATGTATTCATGGCATTCGTTTCTGGGAACGATGATAAACACATCAGATAGAGGTATGACTTGAATTTAAATTACCATTAAGGTGCAATAAGTGGCTTGCTTAAACATGGACTATAGACGACTATACCATGACACAAAGTTTCGTGCAGATATTTTGAAGTGTTACTACTTTGTGAGAAATAATATAATTGCGTGAAAATTGAATGCATGAAAATAATAATTTCAGCACATAATTTGATGGGACTTAACGTTTGCGAAACGTACAATGTAAACAAAAGCTGGATACTAAGGGCTCTATTCATAAACGCTTTAAACAGCACTTTAGCTATCAAATGGCTTGTCCCTTTCCGACATACGCTATTTGCCAAAGAGCGAAAGAGAAAAAACACTTTAAAACACTGTATAAGTTAAATATCGTTTATGAATACGGCGGTTATTAATTAATTAAATTAATTATTTGGCAACGTTTTATTTAACAAACGACTCGCAAATGATGCCACTAATTAAGTCCTACCCATAAGAAGGTAAATTAAGCCACCTGTTTGATGAAATGAAATACAAATAGGTAGCACATTAGATGCTTGAAAATACAACTCAAAAGAGGCACCACAATACGTTCGCTAATTGAATTCGCTCGCTTATGTGTAATCAGGTGTAAAATTTCCGAAATGTATTTATTTTTAAGACAGTTTGATTGAATTGAAGACTTGCTTCGATTTACTTGTGTAAAACGCTGTAATGTGCGCTTGCGCCGCGTCGAAGCGGTTAGCCCTGACCGTGGCCATTGATGCAGTACTCGGAATCCGATAGTTATCATTAAAACGTGTTTTGCATCGTCACTTATCCATAAATATACGAACTAAAGGGCGCAGGCAATGATACAAATTTATTTAACTTGTTGTGCCTAGGTAGTCATATCGTTATTGTTTACAACCTGTTATGGTGAAGGTAATATTATTATTTAAAGCTGCAGAGTTTGTTTGTTTGTTCTCAGAAACTACCTATCTGATTCGAATAATTCTTTTTGTAATGGATAGACACATTCAACGGGAAGGCTATAGGCTACTTTTCATCGGGAAATTCCCAAAGGAACGGGCACAATACGGGTAAAACCGCAGGGCGCTGCTAGTATACAATAAATATTCATTTTATTATACAAAGAAGCTTACAAGGTTGGATAACTCGGGTTTTAAATTACGAAGTTGTAATAGGTATCTTGTTCGGGCAATTTGGTTCTCGAAACACAATGAACTTCGACTCTGGGTAAATCAAGTAGGTACTTTGAAAGTTGGGCTCTATATGGGTACTTAATACATTGCTCAGATAAATAGATACGTTGACATAGGACCTGTTTTCGATTAGACCGCGGTGATGCAGTGGAAAGCTTGTTTCTACCGCTTTTGTACACTCATTTAGATAACTACAGAGTGCTCTGCAGACTGCAGTTTAGATAAGAACTGTTATTTTAAGAGAAGTAAGAGTCATTGATGCCACCTTAAACCTTAGTTGTTATTTAATAGAAAGTAAGGAACTCGATAGTTTTGCTTTAGTATAGAAAACTGTTTAATTATGATACATAAATAGATAAACGTGGGTGTTTTTTTGCTATTTTGATGTTTTTGTATTACTTTTTTTAAACTTGAGTAATCTAGTCATGATCGCGGTCAACGTCGCGTTCGCCACGGGCAGACTGAACATCAGAACCCGACCTCTTTAGCCAATTAAGCAGCTTCTGTGGTATTTAAAGAGCAAAAACACCCGGTTCCTTAATAACTTTGTAAATTTGACTACTCTTATATTTTTTTTTGGTAAAAGCTACATAGGATTAAGCAGAACCTTACCATACCTAAAATAAGTAGCTACATATATGTACCTACATATTTATTTCAAGATTTATAATAATAAGTAATTATAGTGAGATATAAAAAGATAAACCAGTATTTATAAACGTGCTACATATCCGTAATATGTATAATTAAATTCCTAAAGGCAATATGCACATGCTCACCTCATTCGTTTGTTATCGATATTATTGTCAGAGTCACGCAACTGCGCGCGCGCAACTCATCTGCTTACACCACTATAATTATGAACTGAGAAAAACTCATGTTGCGTGTTGAATGAAGAGATAATTAAAATTTGAATGCTTATTCATTCTTTTTTACTTATCGGAAAAGTTATAAAGATACTATAAGTTATACGATCTTGGCATGTGAGTATCAATATTTTTGTAAGCCTTTTACGAAAGAAAATAATTATAGTTAGATCTCGTCTTCATTAAGTAAGACTAAAAAGGGATAAATATGTTAGATTAAAAAAAATAAAAACTATTTCATAATGTAGTTTATCAGTGACCGAATATTCTATTGGTACCTATAATAAATATGAAATACCTACCTAGGTACCTAATCTTAAAACATCTGCTGAAATTAAATAGGTATTCGCCTTAAATAGAACTATATCATTACGAGTATATTTACTAACTAAATAACGATTTACCAAATGAATTGAATTGCAACAATTTTTCATTTAAGTAGTTATTTTGTAGTTAAGTATATGTTTTTGTTGCATGTCCGTTACATTAACAAATAACAAAGATTACTCAGGCACGTCCGTGGGAGCGAGAACAAAAGATATACTTAATGATTAATGATACATAGTTAGGTACCTAATTTTTGTTAATCTAATTTGACCGTAATTGCATTTTTATGTGAGAATGTAATATGAATAAAAATATTTTATTTGTATCCAGTTGAAAAATAATTAATTTTAATTGAATATAAATCTTTTATTTATTCAGACACTAGTTTACAGTAAATACCTAGTTCTCTTTGAATAAATCAAGATCTTAATATGAGATTAAGCGACATATTCATAAACGCTTCACTACATAGTATAAAATAAAGTCGTCTCTTTTTCGTGTCTGTCACACTGTTTGTCTGTCTGTATGCTTAAATCTTTAAAATTACGCAACGGATTTTGATGCGGTTTTTTGTAATAGGTAGAGTGATTCAAGAAGAAGGTTTTTATGTAAAAAAATTCCCGAAATTCCCACGGGAACGGGCACAACGCGGGTAAAACCGCGGGGCGCTGCTAGTTTTAGCTAAAACACTGTTATGTAGGGCAATACCTATTCATAAACGATATCAAATGTACCTTTCTGACATACGCTATTTTCCGAAGAGCAAAGAAAACTAACCACTTTTTAACAGCGTTTTAGTTAAAGAGCATTTATTTATTAATAAACCGGTAAGTGTTTTGTCTGTTTTGAAAATAGCGTATGTCAGAAAGGGACACACCGTTTGATAGCTAAAATGCTGTTTTAATAAGCGTTTGTGAAGAAGGCCCTACGACGTCAAAATACCACAAGCTAGGCAAAGCTAGGTAAAGAATCTCGTTTATTTAATGTCCTTGATTTAATTGCTTGGATTTAGATCAGTGTCATGTCGTTTAACTTACACCTTTAGTACTTATATTAAACACTATAATATTACTTAGTATTACCTAACCTGCTTACTATATATACTTAATAGTCTTCTCTACTTATTGTTTCCCGTGTGAATTAGCAATTCGTTCTGGTTTCTCAAAGAATTCTTTATAGATCAGTAGGTTTAGTTACTTCGTTTTTTATCTAAACTAATATGATCGATTTTCCCACACAAAGTAAATTCCCTCTATAGAGGACACTGATATTTCTCTTGTTTCTTCAGACTTCTTTCTTGAATCAAAACATAACATCACATTAAACAAAAATGTTACTGTATGTTTACAACTTCCATAATGCATCGAATAGTTTTTTTTCAAACTTTCGCGATTTTTGCTCAATAAAATTTGCGACCACTAGTGGTGCAATCCGCTCGCCATGTGGCTTAGTAGTCGATTCGCCCGAATTTAACTTGCCCGAAACGTGCCAATCGACACCTTTGAAAAATATTATTTTTTTAGTAGGCGATTCGCCCGAAGGTAATTTGTTGGCGTGCGAATCGACACCTCCAAAAATATGTAGTAGGCTATTCGCACAGATATTGTGTTTTATGAAATGCAGTTAAAATAAAGTATACGTGAGTACAGAAGTAGTAAGGGTCAAATATCTTAAAAACAAAATAAAAACACAAAATATGTATAAATCACAGAAGTGCACAGTTTTCTTATCACAATAAAATATCATAAAACTAGAACTATAGCTATTATGTATATACTATATATTCGCTCCTCGTTACCGACAGCTTATGACCGTATTCATCTCTATTGTAATAGAATGGGATTGTACCAATGTCGGAACAAGGCGCATCTTGTAGTTCTGAGTATGTGAATATTATAAAAGAAAGAGTCGCCGGCACATGAACGAAATTTAAGTCGACTCGCCAGGCGAGTCGTCGGCACTGAATGTGTTAATTTTTCATAATTCTCAATCAGTCAGAATAAAGGGATTAATATTTATATTTATATGTTTATTACTTACATGCTTTTCGTCTGCACATTAATTTGATTTCCTGCCAGCACACCACATTGTGTCACATCACAATATAATCTTAAATTATGGACTAGGCACGCATAGTATCTACAGTTAATCTTAAAACACAAAACTAAACCAAATGCAGAGTAGACCCATGAGTTCCGTGACCAACGCGAGTGAGCGTGATAGCATATAGAGCTTTCTCTTTCATTTTTTCTTTTATTAGGGGAATATTGCTGACTTGCTCTATTGTTTTGTATTAATAAGCATGTAGATATGCCACGTTTTAAGTCATAATTATTACTAATTAAACGCACATTTTTCTTACTTTTAAGTAAATACCTGTTATTTAAACTTCGATTATTTTTTGTTTTATTTCAATGACGGCTGAGTACGACTGTACTTTAATTTTTTTACTCTGTAAAATAAAATGTGTGCGAATAGCCTACTACATATTTTTGGAGGTGTCGATTCGCACGCCAACAAATTACCTTCGGGCGAATCGCCTACTAAAAAAATAATATTTTTCAAAGGTGTCGATTGGCACGTTTCGGGCAAGTTAAATTCGGGCGAATCGACTACTAAGCCGACACGTCGGCTTTTTACTTTATAAAACAACCTTTTGTGCCGCGAAAAAAACCGTATGTATCCAATATACAAATTAAATTCATAAAATAATTAGGTAAAGAACGATCCTCTTTGATCGTTTCAAAGGCCGTTACTCATGGGTGCTCATGGTTTCTTCACCATCACTTAAATTGCAGCTTATAATGACTAAACAGGAAACAATTCGTGGTGAATAGGCACCAAATAGCGGTTTCCCTACACACTTCTGACAAGGAAATAACGAAATTTACAAAAAAAATAACAATCACTCGATATTCAATCATGAGTATTCATGAGATAAAGGTATTTATTGGTTTTTGTTGAAATCGACTTGCACGTGGAGAGATTGTCTTTGTTTGGGAAATAAATAATAAGATTGACCTTTAGATAAATGATAATTATACGAGAGAATGAATTCGTGATAAAATGCGATGGACTTCGATATGTTTTGTAAACATGTGTGCATCAGAGAGTGTGGGAAGAAGTTGTAACTTAAAACAGATAATAAATCCTTTGTTATCTTTATTTATAGTCCTTACATAGGTACCTACTTATTGTATTTATGTTTTTTATATTAACATACTTGTATATTTTTTTAATATTTCAATTTGGTTGTACCTACTTATCACAGTTAACTAAAATTGACATTATGGTAGATAATAAAGCTGAATACCGAGGTCCTAAAACAAAGTTTGGCTCCTAAAAGCATCTTTAGTTTTAACCATCAAAATAAACCTCATAATGTGATGTGATTGTATCTTATTGTCTGAATTGCGTTTGTCAAATGTTGTTAAGTCTGAACCTACTGCACCTACCGTAATAATATTATTAACTTCAGAGTAAAGTTCAATAAAGGAAGACAGATTAATTAACGAGAATTAAGTTAAAATGAGTATAAATCAATATTAACCATCTACTACAATGCTCTAACTGCACTATGGCGCATATATGGAAAGCCATTGCGATACAGGTGGCCAAATTCTGGTCCGGACATATACCTACAAGTAAATAATAAATAATAACCATATATTTATTCGATAAGAAGAAGAAGAATACTTATTTACATTATATCCTATGTGTAGAGATACCATTACTAACTCCGCCTTTAAATAGCCGCTCATTATTTTGTGTAAAACATTTCGAAAGTGCACTTTGGCGTAAAACCGGGTGACCCACTCGCGTTGTATGTCAACAAACTATTGGACAACGCTGTAACATTGATCTAACATAAATTTTTGAGTGAATGCAACCGTAGCAGTCGTAATATCGCAATAAGTATCTCTTGCACGCAAAAATTACGTAAAACTAACTGTAATATAAACTGCCTGTTTGCCTTCTGTAGTCTTTCAACTCTTGTTTAATAAATGCATCATAAACAAAGTAATGAGTTATGAATTATGAATCATTAGCACGGTTTATTTGTCATAACTCATAACGTTATCTAATTTATAGTAAATATTTGCATTTAATTATAGTCTCGTAAATAAAAGTACGACATATAAATAAAAACAATAAATAAATAAATTTGTATAAATAAATAGTATTTAATAAGAAACTCGATCAAGTGCAATTAATTAAAATACTTAGGTACTTAGATCAATATGTTTTATAAGCTTTAGAACATATTATTATTTGTTTGATTTAATCTAAGTAAAAATATAGCTAGGGCTAAGATGCTAGAAGACAAAGGGTTTCCTTTCGTTTTCTTCTACACACGTTCAAAACTCCCGGAAAACTTTCAAAGCGCAACTATTGATCGAAGTATCTTGTCTTGTAAAGTAAAACAATACGTTACCTGGACAGTTTTTGACTTCAGTGGCCATCGCCGTGGCCAGAAGGGCTAACACGAATGCACTGCACAGAGACATGGCTACGACTGCTCTCGGCACTGACTATCAACCGACTGATGTGATGTGCAATACAACGTTTTCGCGTGAACACTACGTAAGCGGGCGCTCAAGTGATGGTACTTCACCAACAAATTGGCATATATACTAAAGTGATCCTAATGCAGACGTTAGGTTTTATGTACGTTCAAAATGGCACATATGACGCTCGTGTCTGGTTTATTCTGACTGGATAGATGACCTTAATGAGAACAAGTTGGTTATTGACGCGTTAGTTGGTTATAGTATGACTTCAGCTCGAAATATTGGGCGTTAAGAACCCTCGAACTGCAGCTTGGTGCACATTATATTAGGCGTTCTAAGGACTCCGGGACCCATACAGGGTTGGACACAAAACTACCCAAACTTTGACCGTACTTACTTACTTGCCTTACTTGTAGTTATCATAAGAGCTATCTAGGATTTACCTTACATCGGGGATGTGCGGTTTTTTAGCTAAATAAATAAATAAATAAATATACCCGGACAAATTCACTCACGGTTAATTAGACCCAAACTAAGCTCCAAGCTTGTAATATGGAATCTAACTAACTGATAGTACTACATATATATACACGAATACTTTATAAGAATATATAATTGACACCCAGACGTCGTCGCCAACAACTATGTCTTCACATATTGTTGACTCCGGACGGGAATCGAACCCGCAACCCCCGACACAGTAAGCGCTCTCACTGCCACTGTGCCAACGGGCTTGTCAAAGCTATGTTCCTATGTTAAGCGATATCGGGTACAATTTAACATAATATTCCACACCAGTAGGCCTTACGGCTGTTATTAAGGGTTTTCAGTCGTCTTGGTACGTGCGTTTTGTATAAAAAACCCGAAGAACATCCTTGCGCGGATGACTGCGCACTACCACGCACTATTGCGAAGCGTGCCGGACGACAAAAACCGCTTAAATTGAAGAGGCCTAGACGCACATCATTTGCTAAAGATAACGCTTTATATGTCTATCTTTAACTCTTCTTTTCATATACTTAGCAATATAATAGCGAGAGATGTTCTTTAGAGGAGGGAAAACGAATCCAAAACCTTTGTCTGTGCTTGTATCCCTGCTGGATATGACCGCGAACCTCCATTAAAAGAAGTACTTCCTATTTCATTTGTTTATTTATTTATTTCAATTAAAACGGGAACCCAATTCCATCAATTGAAAATACTTACAAACTAAAAGCTTGAAATCACAATAATAAAAACAATTAAACATATCATAATAATAAAAACAGAATATAAAATATGAACAATAATAATTACTGGTAACAGGCAAAACATACAAACAAACTTGAACTTGTTGTTCTACTATTAAGAAAGTATAATGTTACCCATACTCGTATGTACAAATGTTCAAGGACCCGTCTTTCTGGCTTTTTAAAATAATTAATTACTTACCGCCATATATGAATCTGTACTTACCTTTATCTAACTAATCAATCACAGTATCTAATGTATAGCACGAGTAATGGCGTGTGGTTGTAACACGAGTTCTCTGTAGGTAGTACTGTGGTAGGTACTCATTAGTACATTTGTTTACTCCGGGCAAACGAAACATCGGTGAAACAAGGCATCGGTTACTTGATACTTCGGGGAATAGTGTTCGAGTTCGGTAAAATGAATTCAGATACATAATATTTGTTAATAATTTACATATTTACCTAGTTCAAAGTCATATTAGCATTAATCTAAATGACCACTGAACATATTTTCATGAGACTTTCACAGACGACTGATAGCGTGATTCAAAAGAATCTTGTCTGGGTGTTGTTAACTATTTCAAAATTAACAAACACTTTACTGAAATAGAGCGAGGGCGGGTTACCAGTATATACTAGATAGAGCAAATAATTCCTCATTCAATACCCACCAGATGCGATGAATGAAATAAATATTTAATCGCTTTGAAGTAAAAATGTTATCTTTTGGATTTACACGTGTTTCTTATACTTGACATTCTTATCAAGAATTCAAGTTTAGAAAAAGTATATTATTATGTAGAGTTCAAACAAAGACATGTGTCACTGCAGGTAATATAATAATTCTAACCTATTGATGTATTATGGTATTTATAGTATGGAATAACTACAATTATAATTAGGAACCCGTAGTTTACCGTTGCAGGGCGAAGACCTCTCTACTCCGTCTTTTTTATTTTTTCATCTATACTAATAATAAAGTTGAAGAGTTTGAGCTAAAGAGGTTATAGGCTAATTCCCACGGGTCACGCTGCCAGTGTGGTTTAAAGAGAGGAGATAAAAGCTGGAAGAATTATTCTTTACTTCTAGCGTGATTCGAATCCCTATACTTAGCCCTGATACGAAGCTCTGCGCACTCATAACCATGAGTTGGTTTCCACGTTGATAACCCTGAGAGATCCCTCAGACGATCATGCATCAACGTCAATCGATTTAAAATGTTGCCAACTTTCTTTATGAGGAATCTCAAACCTAACTGATGTACACTGGGCCACGGTAATATAATCTAATAATATGATTATATTACCGTGACTAGGCTTAGGTCCGCGTACATAGTAAACCAGGTGTTTCACCGACAATTGAAATTTAAAGAAATAAATGAATAATAACCAGTATTTTTTCCATCATTTCCTGCGATATTCTCTGCTTCTGCAGGGACATATTCGCTGACATGTTGCTCTGATGTGTTTGGAAATGTGTCACTGCTTACATTTACATCTCCAAACGGCCTCTACGAGTTGGATCTGTATCACATGCCTTTCAAAAAGCCGGGCCTGTCCCGTGACTAAGGAGAAACACTATAATAATATAGTTCGTAATTGATTTCGGCTACAGCGACTGCGATCTCTCTTAATTTATAGACTTGATGTAGTGATTTATAAGTGTACGGAAAAGCGAAGTACTAACTGCCTACTCTATTTCGTGGATAAGCACATGTATTGTACTTATATATAGGCCCATCGCAGACGACAGACTATCCGTGACGCACTTTTTAGTCTGTGAAAATAGAACCTATGTAATTATATGCAGTAACGCACACGACGCGCAAAAATCCGCGACAATCCGCGACCGAATTTTTGTGCGCCGCAGACTCGATCGCACAAAAAGTCTGTCGTCTGCGATGGGCCATATACTTATAATATTCATACAAAGGATACTATCGGTTGAGGTGCACGGTGCTGAGCCGGTGTTGGGTGACTTTAGGGAACTAACCCGTATGCTCTGTGAGTACTGGTATAGAATACTAAATTACCTATGGTATACATATAGTTGTAAGGTATTATGCAGTGTAGGTACTAGAAGTAATCAAATGAAATTAGTTTCGAAGATAGCAATAAGTCATTGCGAAAATATTACGTAACTAGCAGCGCCCCGCGGTTTTACCCGCGTTGTGCCCGTTCCCGTGGGAATTTCGGGATAAAATGTAGCCTATAGCCTTCCTCGATAAATAGACTATCTAACAGTGAAAGAATTATTCAAATCGGTTCAGTAGTTTCTGAGATTAGCGCGTTTAAACAAACAAACAAACAAACAAAACAAACTCTTCAGCTTTATAATATTAGTATAGATTATTTTCGTTACCAACTTATCTATTTACCTTATAACATCTAAATTAAACATATACCTAATTACGAGTATCTCCTGAGAAAAACAGTTTTAGAATGGCATTTAAAATGGAAAATTCTCGTATCAGATCTACGTTCGTAAAATACTTGTTTTAATAATAATACGCAACATTGTGTAATAAAAATATTTAATATTATACTGTAGGTAATAATAAAATAAATAATGTAATGTAATTTCCATAAATAAATTGAGCGAGAGCGTTTTTTTGAGTAAGTATCTAGGCGAAGTGAACTTATAAATTCGCTCAATGAAAACATCATTTTTAGTGTTGATTTTTTCAGGTTGCGAAGTTTTACATATTTGATAATTTATTAATCATTAATAAGAGTAGTTAATAGAGTCAACAATATAATTAAATAGCAGCCATATAGTAAGCTCTTATTACACCTTTTACGTATAATTTGAAAATTGTTTAGATAAGTAATAAGCACATAAGCACATATAAGAAAGTTTATATGCTAGTACAATTAATAC
This sequence comes from Cyclophora albipunctata, assembly GCA_963082685.1. Taxonomy (NCBI): domain Eukaryota; kingdom Metazoa; phylum Arthropoda; class Insecta; order Lepidoptera; family Geometridae; genus Cyclophora; species Cyclophora albipunctata. The sequence continues at coordinate 2,118,541 of OY720129.1, read as the reverse complement.
TTTCAATCATCTGACAAATGTATTGCCACTTGTCAGATGATTAAGGATTGCAACTATAAGCTTGTAGAAAACTTGTGCGACTTGACATGTAATACCGCGTTTTCACTAAGTGTTCTGAGCAGTTATGAGCGAACATTCGTATGTTATGGGGTAAATGAATACCCGGCGCGGACGAATGTTCGTCCAGTGATTATTTGAAGACATTACTCACTTCCTCATTACTCATACAAACACGGTGTCTTCTATTCCAACCGTAAATCAGTTCGGCATTTGTTCTGAACATTTCTTTTAAGCAAGGTTAGTGAAAACGCGGGTTAACTTGCACGAGATTAATGTCGTACTAACATTTAGGTAATCTGTGTCGTTTCGTTAAGTGGCACCGTACTGTAACTATACTGTAATCTGTGTCGCTATGTGGCGGTGTGGTTGAGGAGTGACCGGGCCAGCTTCTGCAGCGGACTCTGAGTCTGAACCAGCACCGAGTAGCACAGGATCATGACGCCACTCTCGTTGTAGATACGCCAGTGCAGGTAGCCTCGTTGGTTCTGAAATACAATGTGATTTACTATCGTTGGTAGGCGGAATCGTGGTAAGGTGAGACGAACTTGACTCGTACTTGCCTGGTTGGTGTGAGGAAGCTCTTGATAGAGCTGAATGGGAGAAATAGGGGGAGGTCTTTGCCCAACAATGGGACACTTAAGGCTATATAATAATAATTACATTAAACATCTCCAAAGGGCCTCTACGAGTTGGATCTGTATCCCCTTGCATGCCTCTCAAAAAGACCGGGCTTGTCCCGTGACTCCGAGGAGAAACACTATAATAATAATCATTAGTAGTTGAAAATCATAGTGTACTTTACCGTAGCGGTGATAACAATGGTATGAGTTAATGGGATAAAGAAGGAAAAGCTAATGTAATCTTGTTAGAAAATGTTAATATCCACGAATTTTCCTCTATTGATATTTTCAATAGTTAGAACCGACTTCAAATAAACTTAGAAAGACTTTGAACCTAAACAGACATTTAATGCTTATATGAAGGTACATACTTCATTACAAACTATTCTAGTCCATCCAATTAAACTGTAATGTACGTTACCAGCCAAATAAACATTGAATTTTATTACCATTGAGATAGAACCCAGTAGTTTATGGTCATACCGGTTATTATATTACAGATAACAAAAAACTAACACAATAGATGAATAGGATATAATTTTTATATTTTAAGACCGAGCTGTAAGGTTTGTAGCTTCACGTGTTAGGTCTTTGTGGCTACACATGGCTAGGCATTGTGGCAAAAAAGAGCTACCTGAATGCATAATGCTTTTATGAAGTAACTAGCCGCACCCCGCGGTTTCACCCGCGTTGTACCCGTTCCCGTAGGAATTTCAGGATAAAATGCATCCCATGTGTTATTCTGATGTATCACTACACACGCTGTCTGCCTGTCCCTATGTATGCTTAGATCATTAAAATTACGCAACAGATTTTGACGCGTTTTAATATTTTAATAGATAGAGTGATTCAAGTGGGAGGTTTATATGTATAAAAAATCTCGAAAGGGAACGAGCACAACGCGGGTAAAACCGCGGGGCGCTGCTAGTTAACCTATATTACTGTAACGTTTCATCCAAATCCGTTCAGTAGTTTTTGCGTGAAAGAGTAACAAACATACGTACATACATACATACATACATACATAAAATCCTCACAAACTTTCGCATTTATAATATTAGTAGAATTTGAACCGAGACTTTAGTTGTTTTGATCATGTTACAGATATAATCGTATTCTTAGAATCTACGTGTGTAGATAAACCTGTTGGATTAGTCCACTCAAGTTTACGTATTTAGGTAATACTAGCAGCGCCCTGTGGCTTTGCCTACGTTGAGCCCGTTTCCGTAGGAATTTTCGAAAATCCTTTCTTAGTGTGCACTTACGTCACTTGAAGAACCTTCCTGCCAAATTTCATGTTTCTAGGTGTAGCGGTTGAGGCTGTGCGTTGATTATCTATCAGTCAGTCAGTCAGGACTTTGAATTTTATTTACCTATATACCTAGATAAGTAATGAAACCTGTTGGATTAGTTCACTGTGGTACATAAATATTCTCAGTCGGGTACCTTGAGATGCATAAGAAACTCGTTGTTAATCTAGTTCATCTCTACGTCATTTGGTATCAGGTAATCTACATTCGTTTATACGTTTCTAGTTACCACATAGGTACTAAAATTAACATTATAAGTAATTAACTTTGATACTCATTAATCATTATAAATAAATTACATTCTCGGTTATTTCCATTAAAACCATCTACCATAGTTAAGTTGAAACTAAAATATTTTACCACCTTTATTTACTCGTGCTTTTGGCAAATAAATATTTCATTATTTATTTCCATTTTATTTAATACCTAATAGAGTTTTGGTCACAGAGCATAGAATCACCGCCCCGCCGCGCCGCCGGTAGGAGCGTGTGGTGATTCTTTGCTCTGTGGTTTAGGTCTTAATGCCCGTTAAAGACACACATAGTGCAGGTGCGGGCCGGGTGCAGGTCATGTGACGTTGTATTCCTTGCATATTTGTATTAAAGGGTTCACACTGGCCCGAAGTCCGCCCGCAGCGTGTGATGCTCTTTAAAAGATACTTGCTAGTTCCTGGTCTGTAGATACCTACTGTAACGTGCTTTTACTCACCAGGGCCATATTGACAGGCACGGACATCACACTGGTGAAGTACGAGACAGCATTTATCATCACCGGACACAGTCTGTTGTCACACAGCTCTGGAAACACGGAACACACATTAACTTAAGTAGGCCATTATAGCGTAACGCAGTAACTAAATTATAAGCTCTTAATTGCAGGAAAACTGCGGTTTAAAGTCAAAGTCCTACGCAGTCCTTTATAGGTAACTTATGTGTTTATGTTATACAAAGTCCTTGTTATAATAGCACTTTAAACCGCAAGTCAATTTAAGTGTACTCATATTACTCATATTTCCGGTTGGAAATCCCGGGTCGAGGAAAAATATGTTTCCGACTTTTCAAGCAATTCAAACATAGCTCGGGTTTCAGATCACCAATCCGCATTAGGCAAGAGTGATGATACTGGTGATTATACCAAATGCTTCTCACCGTACTGAGTGTGTTCGGTGAGATGAGAGACTTTTGTCCAGCAGTGGAGCATAACAGGCTAATAACTAGGTTTCCTTGTTGTGCCGGTGATCTCAGTACTAATTGAGTAATTAATCAATATTCATTCATAATTATTTTTGACGTGTTTCTTTTTCGTTAAAGATTAAATTTTCGGATGCTCTACCAATATCTACAAGTAAGTGGTTATAATTAGTTGTCAAAGTAAAGGGTGATTTAGATCTACGAGTACATCATACAGAAAAGTTTTGTTGTATTGTTTTCTTCAACAGAACTTATCTTAGGTACAATTCACACTTCTTGAGTGGCCTCATCGCTTTGAATACTTTACCTAACTTGTTTTATTTTGAATTGAAACTTTTACGGATACTCTTCGCTTTTTAACATTTATTTCAGACATTTCCATCCTTTACAGGAACCGTGGTCACAGAAAGCTGAAGACGAAGTGTGTCCGTAACGTAGTTCCGATTCAAAATGAGTAGTGTTCGCTTAACTTAAGAAACCAGTACCTTTGTTGATCCAGCTACTTATAGAAAGACATGAATAAAACTCACCCGGTGATACAGCGGTTCTTAAATTGATCTGGTTAATATTAATTACGACATCTTGATCGAGTCTCTGCGAGTGGAAGCCTGTAACAAAAATAACCAGTTCTCCATTATTTCTGGTGTAGTGAATACGTTTTTACGAATTTACGAACTTCCTACATACATCATCAGTATAATATGACGCAATACGTAGCATTTACTGTTTTAGAATAACTTAATATCAAATGGCGACTATTTTTGGGAATTATCCGTACTTGAGTGATATGACAGGCCTTTGTTTCGTAGTAAGATAATTAATACTAAATACAGTCTCATCACATTAGGTAGGTATAAGTACATACCTAGGTTTAAGTGATTAGGTAGGTATAAGTGATGTCACTGTATCATTTACTGTGATACTTGTGACACAGTAAGCAACAAAGCCTGCAAGTAAGTAATTTAGTACTTAATTACAGTCTACAAGTTTCTACTAACTTAAAGAGATATAAGTGTCTTAGCCTTTTCGAAACAACATACATTGACTAGGAAAATAGTACTTATTGGTTATTTCCTCTACACTTACTAGCTCTGAAGACCAGACTGACTGGAACTTGCTCCCCCAACGTGACGCGGCATGGCAGCATCATACCACACCCGTCTATCATCACCGATTGCAGGTCATAAGCAGATCCTAGAACAAAACACATAATATTATGTTCGGCGCTTGCAAGTTATAGACAAACAGACTGAACAAGAAGGGAAGTTATATGTAGAACAAGTAAGTTTACCACTTTTAAATGATTAAAGATACAAAGTCATAAATACCCAAAGTCTTAAATACTTATGATCAAAGCTTGCAAGTTAACCTTATAATAGTCACATTTATATTTTCGCCGCTTGCAACTTGCATGAAGCAGTTCCTCCTCAGTTTCTTTCGCTCTTGCAAGTCATATGTATGTACATACAATATGTAATAGTATCAGTTAGTTAGATTCCATATTACAAGCTTAGAGCTTAGTTTGGGTCTAATTAACCGTGATTGAATTTGTCCGGGTATATATTTTACTAGTAGCATCCCGCGGTTTTACCTACGTTGTGCCCGTTCCCGTGGGAATTTCGGGTCTAAAACCTTCCCGTTGTATGTGGCTATCTAGTACAAAAAGAATCATTCAAATCGGACTAGTAATTGCCGAGATGTTTAATGTAATGGATTACAACTGCAGGGACACACTCCCGAACACATCAGTACAACGCATCCGGGAATGTGTACCTGCAGAAGTAGAGACTATTGCATGAAATTAAAGAAATAAGAATGGGCTATGGCAATGAAGTTTGGATGGATTAGCAATGGGTTATTGTAGAGAGGTCGGCACCTGCCATAACATGTAAAGAAGAAGTTATCAGCGGCAGATTAGATAAGTAGATGTAGATTATATTATTATTAACATATACTTATATCAACAGTTCTCAATATAAATGCATAGTTTGGTTTTTGAAAAAAAAACGTGGATTTGGTAGTTTAAGTGGATTAAAAACGACAAAAAGTTTAAAAATCCAACTTCCAAACTAAAAAGGAAAAAATCTCCATAATCATAATATAAGTACTATTATGGTAGGTATTAATTATTATTAATCACATAGGTACTTGTTTGGTTATTTTTGGAGTCGGTTACAGTCAAGATAATATGCTTTATATATAGATATAGATAGATAGTTACCTTTTAAGCTCGCGAAACTTCCGCGAAGTTTATCTCCCTCCGTCTCTCTCTCTCTCTCTCCCTCTATGTCTCTCCCTCTCTTTTTTTCTCTCTCTCTCTCACATACACACACACTCTCTTGGCTGTCACCGTCCACCGTCGCGCATTTTTAAGACGAAATAATTACAAGTATTTGGGAGCAATTAAGATATGATTTCTTTTTTCATTAATGGTGTCCTTATCCTAATTTTACAATAAGCGTTACCTTGAAGAGGAGGAAATGCTAAATAAATTATACAATACAAATAAATAATTAATTATTAATAAAATTGCAGCTGTATTTGTACAGTATATCTATATTCCACATTGATTTACATCATATTATTAGGTATGACTTTAGATTCGTAACAAATTAATACCTTTTATTTATTTTTATATAGTCTTTAATGGAGTTGAAACCAAAACGAAACTTCAAGAAGGTAGGTGATGGTCATTGCCAGCTCTGGTATTAATTAAATAATTAGTCCGAGTTTAAGGCTACTAGGAAGGCCCAACAAATAAAGGTGATACCTACGAGACTCTCGACAACTTGCATCGAAGAAATGCATCTCATAAGAGCACCTAATTAAATAAATAAATATATGATTTTTGGACATAATAAGTCAGTCCTGTGTGCAGTTTTTAAATAAAGTAAATATTTAAAGTAATATTTGCGTTCTACAACGAACGATATTATCAGTTCAGTAATATCCCAAAACAGATAAAACAAACGATTACACACTCGTTTATAGCGTGTGCTTGCACTTTGTACTTATTGGTTGTTTTTGTAGCCGGATTAACACTAGTGGATTGCACAAGGGTTCTTATAAATTTAAAATACAAATGATGGTCGATTTAAATTGTGTTCTATTTGGATCAATATAAAATACAATTTTCAATGAACACCTTTTGTTTTTTATTATTCCCGGGTCGACCGAAAACATGTTTCCTACTTTTCAAACATGGCTCGGGTTTGAGATCACTGATCACCAACTCGCATTTGGCAAGGGTATTATGTCTTAACCTCCTCACTGTACTGATATCTTCAGTGAGATGAGAGACCTTTTCCCAGCAGTACTTTTTACACATACTTTTTTTTAGTAAATTGATTGAAAAGTTCTTGTGCAATCCGCCCTAAGGATAACTTCCTGTCTATAGTACAATGAACAATCTACATGGCATGGCTAAAAATTTACTAAATTAACTAAGCCCTACCAAACCAACATAAGAATTTAAAAAGTAGTTCAATTTGTCATTTTGTCTATGCTGAATCGTATCACGTCTTGTTTTATTGACCTTTATAAGTTTTTGCTCAATTAATCAAATCATGAGTTATGAAAAAAATATCCCATTTACTTAGTATAAAAAACCAAATGCTTCTGTTGAAATCTTTAAAAATTATCACGAAGATTACGACAGTACGTATTTTTATACTAGTGCAGGTACCATCCAAGTACAGTCTAACTAAATAATGTAGAATACTTTTCTAAAACACCTGTAGCTAAATTAATAGCAATGACGTAGTAGCTAACTATAGGAACTGACGTAGAAATATCAGTATATGTGATAAAAAAGATATGCCATATACACTCATGCCAATCAACACGATTATCGTTATCAAAACTATTACCTATAATAAAGGTTAATAAATATTTACTATAACATTGTAAAACGGAACTGATTTATGAACAAACAGTGATTGTAAAATAAATAATCCCTTGATTAATCGACGCGGCGTTAGGTCATCTAATACGAGGGCTATTTAACCTTTAACTACAGATAGTACATTAGCTAAGTCGGTTATATCATAGATATGGAATTTTAAATGGTTTTGATAAGGTTACTTTTTTAGCGATAAAAATAAATTAATTTATAAATAAATACTTTTAATAAATGAACAACCAGTTCTTCTGGACTGGTGTTAGGTGTTTATACACCTAACTATAAATAATAGCTACTATAGTACTTAACTATAACTACTATAAGTAGTACTTAACTACTTAGTACTTACCTACGGTTGTTGTTTAGTCAATTAAGCACAAAGGTAAAGGCACAAAGGTTTTACAAACAGTTACAATCATTATTTGTTTTATAATAAGTTTTGATTCCGAAAAATTGTAAATAAAGATAAAATATCTAATATTGACTGGTCTTAAAATATAATATACACATCTATAAGTTTATTTACTTCAGTATGTTAATAGATAACCATTAATTAATATTAACGACCGGCAAGTAGGAAACACTAACATACTATACAACACATTCGTAACTTTAGCCTCTAATAAAACATAATTGTTCCTACTTTATCCGGTTTAATTTCTAGTCATAATATTTACTAAAGTTTAACCAACATAAACAAACAAACCGGAGTTAAGAAGCGTGGTTAAGCAGTCGTAACGTAAACAAGTAAACAACATATGTTCTAGAAATATGAAACAAGTCAACAATCACGAAACAAGTAGGTATTTATTATTTAATTTTATTTAAGTCCACTCACCATCACCTACTCGATCTTTAAAAACAACAAAGAAATAAACAAACTTACCACAGTCTTCAAAAATAACTGAAGCAAACGCACTTCCGAAACACAACATTAACAAAAGAAGTAACATTGTTCACCACACGCTAAAATAAACAATAATTTAATTAATTGAACGAAAGTTCAGACAAATAAGGACTTTATATCGAACGGATAGGCTGGAGATTATCGCCTTAGATAACGAGCTACACCTTTATTAAATTGCAACGAAAGTAATGAGTAATTAATAATTAATCACAATTAATGTACGCATGTGTGACGTATATAATGATTAATCAGTTTAGGTATTTCATTTACTATCCGTAACAGGTAGTGCATAGGTCAGCTATAAAGGGTACAAGAGTACCTACTTTGATAATTGTTATACCAAAACATAACATTTACTTTCATTACAGTACAGTTGGTATCTAAGTATTTAGAGTAATGATGTTTCTTCAGCAATTACAATTTAGTTACGTAGTCCTCTTATGTAAAGTATGAGTAAGAATAATAAATGACAAAGGATCAAAGGATCACGATCGATCAACATAAGACTCCTACTTATATTTTGTTAGCAAGGTACCGCAGACTCTGCGGAACAATGAAGGTACTTAGTATAATTACTTCTTCTGTGGACTCGTCCTTACCAAAACAATCCGAAGTTACTGTATCTGTTCTGGCTGTCAATATTACAAAGTGTCAGATGTCAATGTCAATATGAGCGGCGTGCTGACGAGCTGTTATGAGAAAATAAAATATCAAACAAAATGTAAACAAATAAAACAATATTGTTGATTTGATAGAAAATTAAATATTTTCTTAATGTTTGAATTGGATAAATAAATAATTAATTCAAATTCAAATTAAGCGTCAACAACAAAATGATAAAAAGAACCTTGCAGTCGTATATCACCGGGACAAGAAGAGATTATCTTGTTTTTAGTTTTAGGTTAAGACATAAACTAAATAAAGATAAAAATGAAGAAAAACCTACGCCAAAATTGTCTCAGGAAGTTATTAATTACATTAATAGTTATTCAGAGTACCAGGACATCAGAGACAAACTACCAAACGTGTTATTAAGAAAGTATAAGAGCCCAGAGAGCATGTACCTGATAAACAGAAAAACTGCTAAAGAAATAACTAAAGCATTAAAGAGTCATCTTGATTCCGAGTCTCCGATCATAGAAGTGAATCCAGGATTAGGCCTTCTGTCTGAGGAGTTGTTAAATTGTCAGAAAAACAATATTTATATGTACGAATCATCTAACCATTTTAGTCAGTATCTTAATGTAGGTAAACTCCTTGCTTTTCCATAGAATACATTTCTGAATGTTATGTGACTTTAGTTGATCCTATAATGTTAATTTTATTAAATACTATGGTTACTCTATTAATTACAGCAATTACAAACAAAGTACCCGAGCAGGATAACACACAAAACAGGAGATTTCTTCGGGATGTGGAAACTGGCTTTTAAAGATAAAATGGATGATGGGAACAGAATAGTGGAGTTGTTGGGAGACCTCTACACTAATGATAAGAGTATGTGTACAGTTAAAAGTCTAAGTTAGGAGAAAATAAAAATTTGTGATTGAGATCATTATACAGAACATAATATCACTAAAGAACAATTTAGTGATAAATAAATGATTTATCTAAAAATCCTAAAATTTCTAACAACCTATTCAAGGTTTTTACAAGTATTATTCTGGAATTCAGATTTATTTTTTTCTAATTTTTTTTAAAGATTTTGCAATGCATACATTATGTGTAAAAATAATGTCACTTTTTCAGATAGAACAGTAAAAATAATAGGATCAATGCCAGGATTGTCTTATGTAAAACATATGATAAACAACATTGTGTTTCACAACACTACGGGGCAGCTCGGGAAGCCTGACTTGTTCATAACCATGCCGGCACATCAGTATGAGGTTGGTATACCGTTATTAATTTATCAATCTATTGAAAGGGCAGGGTGCTTATGTTTTTGTAGGAAAATTTATTAAAAATATAATTATTTGTTTCTACCCCTGTTCTTCTTCGTCGTGTCAAAATGGTTCTAGTTAAAAATTATATGAAGGCAGACCAAAAGTTTGGGGCAGCAATTGCGGTTTCGGTCCTCCATAGTAGTAGGACAGGACATAGGACATGTCAACAGGTGGGTCATAGTTTGGAGATCGGTGCCTAACCTTGTTTAACTCCAGTATCAAAATTGATATGGGGATTTACAATTAAAAGCTTAGAATAATATAAGCTCATATTAAAAAGTATCCAGTGTTGCTTCTTATGATTTTTTGTATCAGTTCCTTACAGACAACGAGGTTCAGCTCTCAAAGCAGAAGGTGGTGCCGACTCTGTTCCAGCTGTTGTTTGACTACAAGGTTCTGACGCCAGTGCCTAAAGTGCACTTCCTGCCCTGGGCACAGCTGCCGAGCAACAAGAGGGTTACCAAGGTACTCTTACTAATGTGCTAATATTATACTTATACAAAGATTAGTTTTAAAAGTAAGGGGTGGATATTTGTCGATTCATCCACCTGTAAAAAGCTATTGTGAGCATCAAAAAACTTAAATATGCTTAAACTTATTTACCTATTTCCAATTTTAATCCTGTGTTATATATTCTAGCTCCCAATCGGGCGAGTCGATTTTGATTGAAAGATCATTTAAGTTTTGATTAATTTTAAGATTAATTAAGATGCCAAATTGGCAAATTTTGCTATTCTTATTATCATAACTCTTATTAGTTTTTCTCAATCTACAATATTCCGGCCAATGGTTCCAGATGGACGAGCACAGCCTGTACCTAGTTAACATCACTCAGAAGGACAGGCTGCCGTGCCCGCCCGATTACTTGCCGCTGCTCTGGTACTTCTTCAAGCCACACATGTTCTCCAAGTCAACAAGAGTGATCCCTTTGCTTGAGTAAGTTATGGCCATCGCATAATATACTGGGCGGTCTTAAGTTAAGTCTAATTTTACTACCAGAGTCGTAAGCGCATATCTTATAGAATCGTCAACCACTTGTTGCAGACAGGGCTGATTGGTTGACGGGTTGTTAAATGAGTAACAACAATTAGGACACCTTTTAGATATTGTGCTGTTAGATTTTATATAATTAGTGGATAACATCATCGTTGTTATTGGCTATGCTTACTTGAATATCACATGTCCTGTCCTATTACAGACAATGGATACCCGGTTGTGGAGTGTGGCTGATCACGGGCCAGGACCCCTCCGACTCCAACAAGGCGCTGATGCCGGGCAAAGACGACGCCAAGCTGCCTCACATGACGATATTCACGGAATTCGGAGATCTGAACCTTCATCAGAAAGTCACTATTTTTAAAAAGTAATATACCTAATATGTTATCTTATTTTTTATTTACAATATCCATGATCAATTTCACCGGGTATAAGATCGCAAAGCTATTGGCCAGGCATATCGGCGGCGTAGTGAAATAAAAGATTTGCCCAGCTGTGGGACATTACTTATTTCGTCTCTGTCTAAAACAATTTACCCGCCCACTTTTAGAGCGAGATAGATAGTGTGGATTTTGTTGATCTCTGTCGCTCTCGTTAGTTTGAAAGTTGTGTCAACTTGCCTCTTCTTCACTGGGCGTCACCTCGTTATAAAAGTACCTTGACAAATACTTTGTCCAGCTGCAGTAGGATAATACAAGATAAGAAATACTTTAACAGTAATTACTTTTCAGGTTCATATCATGGCCAGAATTCGAACAGTGCCAGTTCCGAATAACAATGGAGAATAATTTGCCGAAGTTCGTGACTCAACTCGAGGATGACGACAAAGAATCGATTATAACTCATGCGGAAGACTTGGACCAATCCGACTCGGACAGCGAACATGAGCGGTAGTTACTGGATATACTGTTAAGGCAGGCTCTTTTAATTTACTTGATTTTAGTCCTTCTGAACTGCCTCGTTTTGTATGAATAACAAATGAACCTTTGTGAGCCGGGATGACTGCGCATCACCGCAGAATAAAAAACTTTTTACTTTTTTAGTGCCGCAACAAGAAGGCTAAAACGCTTAAATTAAAAGAACCCATAGGTGAATAGGCGGAGGGTTTCAACATTCCCCTACAAAGAAATGTTCGAAATATAAAAAGAATGTAAGACTGAATGAAGTCTGTTAAAAATATGTTTGTTTTCGCCTACGTGAAGTTATATTGATTCCTATGGTTAGGTGTTATGTTTGTAAATAAAAAACATTGTTCTATAAGGATATATAATGTGTTTTCTTCATATTTACAATTATCAACAATAAAAATAAGGCATGTGAATATTAAATATTAAAATTAATTATAAATAATAATGGTAATACATGAATTCAAACAATTCGAACGAAAGGCGAAATGAGAACAATCATTACGAATACTGTTCTAATACGATGTGATTGAAATAAGGCGGGGAATTTCATACCTTTGACTATATAACTAATATTATAATTGCGGTAGATTGTCAAGATTAGTGGATTGTTGTTACCATTTATACTTGGTTCATAGCTTGCTTGAATACATAGCATGCTTTAAGGGTGTGTTTCCTCATTAAAAGCGGAGCGGATCGGTGCGAAATCCTATTCTTCTTCATCGAGTGGATGGTCAACCTGACCAATCCTGGTGTCAGAGTTTTTGAGCCGCCAAAGGCCTCTGAAATCCTATTGACGAATCACAACGCATTACCAAAAGATTTTGACAAAGTCAATGCTTTGTTTGCCAATTTTAATGCGATGTGTTTGGTGAATTGGACTGCGCATCGCATCGCGGAGAACGCAGCCGTATCCTGGAATTGCTACGGGTGAAACCGCGGGACGCTCTTAGCAACAAATAATATGAGTGTATTAACCTCATTTAACCTACTTCTGAAAGGTTGGATATGTCTGGCTACTTCATAGCTATGTAACAAAACATTATATTATTACATACTATCAATACATACACGGAACAATTTTACTCTAACACTAGACTCATTTACAATTTACAAAATTCACATTTCATTATCATAACGCAAATAATTTATTCTTTTAACCATAATTATGTATATTGCTTTCACATAATATATTTAAATCTCTCTTTTGTAGCTACAACCTTTTAATTACAAAAAATAACTATAAATAAAAATAATAACTTAAAAGAAAGGACGGGTCTACTCTGTAGCATTTGATGCGATTTAGTTAAATATCTTACATACTGTTAGAAAATATATTGTTAACAAAAATAATGCAACAAAGACCTGTTATAATATAAGCTAATATTACTACTGAACATAGGCCTTTATAGTTCCTTTGCACTACCAAATGAATATTCAATGATAAGAAAATAAACATCTACAATATAAGGAAATTAGAAATGTCTTTCATAATTAAAATATAATTTAACACGTTCCCTGTCCCCATACAAACATGCAAAACTGACCCGACACGTCCAATAGGTTTTTTCTCATAATTGGGTTTTTTTATAGTCATAGTGTAGCCCTAGTAATAAAATAATTAAAAAAAAAAAACGGGAAGTAGGTTTTAATTCCCTGAAACACATATGGTTCAGAGCGTGAGGAAGACATTTTTGCTTCTGCACGTTCATGAAACACATGTGGTTCAGAGAACTTTTTTTAGTTTTTCAAAAATATTTGTATGTGGCATTACTTTATTGTTCGTATTATAATATCGTAAAATGGGCCCTAAAAGAGATCAAGTAATTGCTCGACAGAAGGACAATATAACAGTCATGAAATGGAGAGACAAACGAGATGTTGCCATGATTTCTACATGCCATGACGCTAGTATGCAAGTGTCTTCGGGATATCAACCGAAATCGAAACCGAGAGCCGTACTCTATTACAATGAGCGAAAAAAGGGCATAGATGTATCTGACCAGCTTTCTAGTTATTATGACCCTAAAAGAAAGTCTCTGGCATGGTATAAAAAGATAGCTTTAGACGTTTTGATCTGTGCATCAGTAACAAACGCTACGCTTTTGTACCAGAAACTACAGACGCAGCAAGAAATTATAAAAGAGTTCTTGCAATTGAACAATGCATCCGATGCGAGTGCAAATACATTGACTAATAGTCCAAGACCGTCTACTAGCTCGATCGCAAGTCAGCATTTTGTGACTAAAATTCCGCGGAAACAAGACAATAAAATTGTCAGAAAACGATGCCATGGATGCTACGAAAACTTGCGAAAAGACGGTACAAACTGGCAAATTGCTGCAAAAAAAGTAAAACGTGTAGATATTGAATGTTTGCCATGCAAAAAATCGTTTTGTTTATCCTGTTTCCAAAACAAACATAACATGTGGTAGTTCAAAATAAATTTGTAATTTCTTAAAAAAATAAAAATATTTTTCCGTATGTCCCGGCGATTTTATTTACCTTATGATCGTACCAGCACGTCCAATACAAAAACAATACAGTTCTAGCACGTCCAGTAGAATTATCCGCTTTAGAAGTTGTATGTGTCTCCTGACCCACATATGGCTCAGGAGCGTATTAGTGCTATTCAAGTACGCATTTTCTGAACCATATGTGGCTCAGTGGACAGTGAACGTGTTAACGCATTTAAAAATACTAAAAAACATTTTATACCTCCACCATATTTACAGATGTGAGTATATATTATATTAAACATAATTAAGTACACAAGTCTAGAGTGATATTTTCTCTGTTATAAGTTTTGGAAGTGTCTGTTGTTGTAGTTGTGTCCGCTCGCTTTGGGTGTGATGTAGTTTAACGTCGGCAAGTCTATGGGCACTTGGTTGCTTTTAACCGGAAATTTAACGTTAGTTTTTTGTATATTTGAATTGGCGTGGACGTTTAGGCTTATAGTGTTGAGTCCGTTGAGCGGTTTCACGCTGGGACTGGACACGAACTCCGTCCATTCATCGTCGTCGGCGAACACGGGCTGTTTCTTTGGCAATTGCTGCTGTTTCGGCTTGCTCGATACGAAATCTCCCCAAATATCATCGTCACCCGCTTGATTCCCCCCTCCCTTCTGCGAGTGTGCAGGCGATGCGACTTTACTCGACCCACTCATACTCAAATCGCTCTTCAGCGACTGCAAAGTCTCCACAGGGTTAAACCTTGACAGATCTTGCAAGTCGAAGCCAGGATTCGGCCAGTTGATTTGCGAGTAACTTTCTAGTGATAGTGGTTCTAATATTTGAGTTGGTTTTTGCGGTTTAGTCGAGGAGCTCGCCGACATCGGCTGCAATAAGCTAGGGGGCAGTTGGACTTGGTTCGTAAACGATAAGGGGGATTTATTCGGAGTACGCTCTGCTGTATTCGAGAAACCCAAGTTACTGCTCGGGGCTACGTTGTTGACGGGTGTGGAGTCAGCCTTGAATTCTTTCGGGAATGCATCGAAGTCAGCTACTTGCGACGTTTGATTTTGACTTGGAATGTTATTGAAGCTCGGTAAACTATTAAAAGTAAATTCGGTCTTTGGAGGCAACGCTGATCGGAACGTGTCGAAATCATCGTCCAGTTCTTTACTGTTTGGCAATTGAGTTTCACTTTTAGTTGCTACATCTTGTTGACTATCATTGCTTGTAATCTGGTTAGGTTCGATCGGCTTACTACTTTCAGGGACAGAAGGTTGTTCATTCCAGTTCGAATTAGAAATGAAGTCTGTAAAGTCTTCGAAGGTTTCCTTGACCTCGCCGGGGTCGGGCCAGTTCAGGGTTGGCATCAGAGGCTCCATTTTGATTGGTTGCAGCACTTGAGTCTGGTAGGTCACGTTCGGTTTCAACGCCGGCTCAGGTTTGGGTTCCACTGTTTCTTGTGGTATCGAATTTGAAGGCACACTCGCTTCAGTGCCCTTGAAATCTTGGAACTCCCAGTAATCATCGTCTTCCTTACTCGGTAATGGCTCATTAGCTTGAGGTAAATCTTTTCTGGTGCTTTCTATGGGGGTTTGTGGTAGTAGTATTGGAGGCCCTCGGTCGTAATGTATGGTCTTAGATCTGGGGGTTTCGGAGTCTGTGGGCGTGAATATGTGTGTGTCGGGAAGGTTTATTTGTCTTAAAGGTTGGACGTTGAGTGTCGATGAATATATCTTTTCGGGTTTAGGGGCCATGGTTTCGAACACTTCTAAACTATTTGGCCTCACCTCGGCCGGTCTTTCCGTTTCTGTGTTACAAGCTGGAAAATAAAGGATTTTATTGAATGGTTTACTCAGAAGGTGTATGAATCTACACAAAATTACGCCATACATTTTAGTTGATATTATGCACTGAAACAAATCTTATCTACTTAAATCTATTATCATCATCTTTATCATTCTTCATACAAACATCTTTTTTGACAAACATGAATAAAACTTTACCTACAGACAAGGTTCAGTACCTAAATATTCGTTGTTTCCGAGTAACGCTTTTACAAAACAAACATGTTTATTTTCTTTAACTAAAATGTTAATTTTATTACCTGGTATACCTCCGTTAGCGTGAACAAACTGTTAATTAATCTACTTACCTTGCGAGAGCAGCTCTGATATCTTGAGGGTGGAATGATTGTGAGCCATTTGGTCAAGGGTGGCCATAAGGTGTTCTAAGTCAAGGAGGAGCGCTTCCGCGTACGTGACTAGGGATTGGGATCAAGCAAATATACAGGGTGGGGTGTATCCATGTGCGAGACATGCAAAAAATGTTCCCATGTGAGAAAAGCGTTAATAATCACATTTTTATGACGAAACCTTCTTTGCTTAGAACTTTTTTGTGTTAGATACTTTGTGCTGAGCAGTGTTTAGCTTTTACTGTGTCGGTTCAGTTGTTGTTTAGCATTCTATACTGTTCATTTTAAGTTCTATGTGTAATACTTGATTATACTTACACTCGTGGCCGTCGGAAGTAAACGGGTCGGACCATGTCCCGTCCTTAGGTGTAGTCTTCTCCGTGGTGACGGTTTCCGGGTGGGACGTGGATGGAGTCGAAGGTTTCTGAGGCTGTAACGGCGCCACACTCAAATTGGCCGCATATTTCGGTGTGTTCGAACTCCATTTCGGACCAAATAGCTGCAATAATGGACGGAGATAACATCAAAATAAGTTTTTACGCAATACCTTTATGTATTTGGGTTGAAATATGTATTAAAATATTACGCAGTTGCTTTAAGTGCACATTGATATGCATACCAAAGTATTCGTAACAATAACTTTGCAATAATTTGCATAATAGGTAACTAAGAATTGAATTATGTTGTCCTTTATGACTAAAGCACCAATACTTAGGTGTAATAAAAGTGTAGAGATAACATGTTAACAATAAAAACAGTTATTTAGGCTGTAAATGTGCCATTTAAACACAATGGTTTGCAATAATATGTTAAATATTATGTTTTTTTTACAGCGCTCGCGGTTTGACGCCCGTAGTATCCGATTTCGTGGGAATTTTAGCATGAAAAGTAAAATGCCTTTAATGTTTCTTTACCATATACTTACAATAATGTTTTTCAAATCAGAAAATTCCAGAGATTGCCAAGTTGAAACCAACTAACATTCCAGCTTTATGTTTATATATAAAAATTACGTATCACGTTGTTTGTCCGCGATAGACTCCTAAAGTGCAATATGATCCAGCTTGAAAGCTAAGATAGCTTACATCTCAATTTATAGTGATTAGGGTGGTACGGCCCTTAATTTTTATATGGCAAAACAATGTTTGCCCGGTCAGCTAGTACATAATACATATAGATTGTTGTACCAACATACGAACGAATATTCATTAACTGACTATGCAAGACAAGTTCATTATGAACAAGAATGAATTTCCTATTCATCAGTTAGTATAGTCAACTTTGTAATTGAGACTGCATGTGAACTATTTTGTTATTAAACAATAAGTACATTGAAAACATCATTGTAACAAGCAATCACATATGTATGTTGATGTACTTGACAGTTTCTGCCACATACTGTGACCTTCTTTAGGAGTTAAAGTCATCTGCTACCGATTGAACCTCACCTCGCCCAATATGTGGCCAAAACTGTCCAGTACATTGACTTACATCCATGTACGTAATAACCCACTTCAATAATTAATTAAGCATGTAAATGGTTATAAAAATATACTCACAATATTTCTAGAATCTATGCACAAAGCTTTTAAAAGAGTTTTTTGTCCAAGCGAATTGTTCCAGTTGATCATATAAGGCTGCCGTACATCAGTCTCCCTCAGATGTCCCCAAGCTACACTGAGGCAGGTTTCTAGTTTACTTTCAAACTCACTCGCTGTGTCGGAAACTTCTTCATCATATATAGAACTTACAACTTTCGTAATACTTTCTGTTATTTGACTCTCAGAACCCAACATGTGCAAGTTAAGTACTGACAACTGATCACCTTCAGTTTCATCCTTATTTTCCGATAATTCAGTATGAGTTGAAGATTGGAAGTCATCAAATTCAGCAAAGTCGTCATCATCAGTTTTGTTTTCAACTAAATCATTGTTCTGGTTGCTTTTTGATGAATTTGTAGGTGTTGTTTCTGCTGTTACTGGTTCTTCTACAGTATCAAAGGTAGCAGTGAAGTTTCCGAAGTCATTGGTCTCTGCATCATGAGCATCACTCTCCCAAGGGTTATCACAGGCATCAACAATTGCTGATGACTTCACATAGGAGCTGGCAAATTGGAAGTCATCAAAATCACCAAAATCATCATCAGACTCAATTTCTTTTGTAACTTTTGGTTCTATAACATTTTCGTTAATGAGATCATTATCATTATTGTTAAAATTTGTATCATTAGACTTACTACACTTAGGTTCTAAAGGTGGTTCTTCGAATATATCATTGTTTTCTATAATTTCTCTTTTATCTGGACTAGGGTGTTCAAGTACATGTTCTTCAATGGGACTAGGCGGGGTGCTGTTGATACTCAACTCTGAGACATCATTCTCTGAGTTGACAATGCTCTCAGGACTCTCACTCTTTGTACATTCATTTTCCTCTTTCACAGCAGTTATTGTGGGGTCTTCGCTGAGTTCCAAGTTCAAATCTTCAACATTAGTATCCTCGTCACTCTTATTGCTGATTTCATTGGTGTTATTGGTCCCGGTGCAGTTGTGATGGTTGTCTGTGGTGTTATTCTCTATGATTTCCGGTATGCTCTCTACTACACCGTCACTGAAACTCAAGCCTTCAATATTGTTACACATCAAGACAGAATCCTTTTTCTTCTCAGTGGCAGATGTAAAATGATTGAATGATGAAAAATTTCCATAATCGTACTCGTCATCGTCTTCTTGCGATACTGAAATAAGATAAAACTTTATAACACACTATATTACACAAAGATACGTCCAACAATAGGATATCAAATGCTAAAGAAAAACAATAGTGCCAAGCCTTAAAAGTTATTGAATTGGTTCTCTGTGTCCGTATTACTTACAGTTATAGTGTATATCGAAGTCTTCAGGGTCTTTGTCGTCCTCACACTGATCAGGTGGTGGCGGAGTACTACAAACCAGTGGAGGAATCGACATTTTTAAATCACTGAACCAAGGTTTTCCTCGTTCACTTTCACACTACCAAAACTCCAGTAAACTAATAAAATAGCCACTTAACAATATTCTGCATATTACAAACACTGATTCAAGAAAATACATGAAATGAGGACAGCTGTTTATTAATTGACAATTCCACAAAATAGGAAGGATGAAAATTCTAACGACGACGGACGAACGAACGAAGGGATGAACAAAAACGGTGACATATTTTTGACACAAAATGTATAGTGCTTATCCGTCACGACTGTCAATTATTTTTACGTCAAAACGGTCAAGACGTAGCAATTTTTTATACAAGCAACATTACATACCGGCCGGTCAGTGACTGACTCACTCATTTATTATCAATAAAACTCACTCATTTCACTCATTCTTTCACTCACTTAGAAAAAAAAGTTGATTTTGTTGAGTGGTTTCTTCAGTTTTGCTGTAATTTGTTATTTTAATTTGTATTGTAATTATAACATCCGTTTATAAGTAATAGCTCCAACAGCGGCGGGAGATATTACACTGTTAGTTTTTTGATTTCGGTGAGTAAACTTTGCCTGTGAGCCAAAATATCGTAAACTCAAGTTTCAAGTTCTGTAATTCTTATTGGATTTACATAATTTACATGCACCTTTCTAACAGTATAACACTTATTAGGTCAATTTCATGGTAATTATCATGATTACAGCCATATCGAAAGCTTTAATCCACTTATTTTGTACTTTCTAACGAAAGGCCTGTCACCTTTGACATGTGTCACTGCTTACGTGTCAGCCGATACCTTCATTTTGTGCAGCACAGTGAAGCACTTACCCAGATTTCCTCTGATTTTCCTGATAATATCACACAGAAACTCTATCGAAACTAATCCTTAGTGCCTTGGTGTGTATACTTCAGCATTGAACGTATTTCGTAAGCATAACATACTGTACTAAGTCATAGAACTCTTGACTTTGGCCTTAGCTGTTCTGAGCAGGTAATACTCAATTGACATCGTAAATTGTGGTTTTTATGATGTTTAACTGTAAAGTATGTTATGAATTTTGTTGAGGATTGTTGGGTGCATGTTGATTGTTGTTGTTGTCACAGGTTGTCGGCGTGTAGTTGGGATGGAGCTGCAGGCGTTGTTGGTGCTGTGCGGCGTGGGGGTCGCGGGCGTCGCGGTGCTGCTCCTCATGGGGCTCTTCTCCACCTCCGGCACCAGCTACGAGGAGGCCATCGCTCAGCAAAGGAAGGCCGCTACTGAACTCCTTGCTCTGGCCGTCAACAAAAGTAAACCTAAGAAGAACAACAAGAAAGCCATCAAGAAGGTAAATAAACTAATCGGAATTGGTATTGTTCAAATAATTATTTCATTACTGATATCAAATTCAAATCTCTGTAAAATATATTAAAAACCGTTTAATTATATAACATAATTTAACAGATTTTAATAGAATAAAACACATTCCCAATATATACCTAGGTAATTATTTTTAATTCTTTTCTGTTTTCTTATCTTTTTATTTTTTTATAACATAGCAAGCAAAGAAAGACAAGAAAGATAATGCATTAGCCAATGGCAGTGAGTTGGAGAGTGAGGCTCCTGCCGAGAGTGGAGTTGAGGATGAACCGGCTCCAGCACCCAAGGCCCATGTGGAGTTTAGCCCTCCGGTTGTGGTAGATGTACCGAGAGACACTCCACCCAATGTCAAGGTAAGATCATTTGTTGATAGATCTTCATCATTACACATTTATTGTAATTTTTCACATGGGAATAAAATGTGTTTTATCTTAATATTTATACTATAATTGACACTCATGTTTGACCTTTTCTAAAGGGAACTAAAAGATAAATCATGTTTTTATGCCATTGCTATTTTGTTGTAATAGCAGTGCCAAGCGGTGTTACTTGCATTGTTAGCTTTAAAAAAATATTTAGGAATGAACGTATATGTATAAAAAAATTGGTTACAAAATAATTATTTCAAAATTAGCTCCAAATTCCTCCAAATATTTAGCATGAATCTGCAATATATGTAAACATCATCACAAACTTATAATATATTATGCACCCCTTATTATATGATATGTTTATGGTTGATGTGGGAATACAAGGTATAATGTATAATATATGTCCCGCACTTGGATATGGGTTAAATATTTTAGTAATGGTGATATTTATTATGGATTTTGTTCATTTATTTACGTATTTTATAAATGTTATTGGTTGATATTATTTTTGGGGCTTTATAATGGTAATTGTTCTACAAATATATTATGTTTATTTAATTTAAATCAACATGCTTTTGATGTGGTTAAAATAATCTTACATATAAAGAGATAATTGTTTCTATAGTGAAATATTAAAAGTAAGATTATGTTGTATTATTAAGAAAACTACTGTTTTCAACTTAACCCATAGGTAACATTCTGAAAAGTAAACATTTAACAGAAAACAATTAATTTTTTAAAGTAACAGACATTTCTTCTTTATATCCGTGATACATAAAACTACATATAGGTATATACCCTTTAATTTTGTTCAAACTATGAACTTGCATTTATTAACAATCTATTCTGTGATGGTATTGATTGACAATCTCTCTTACATTATGGCAGCTCATATTTCAAATGGAATGTCTGTCTTGCATAAAAAAGGTTGCATGTAAACTTACTCCTTAAACTAATAATTAATGAGTCAACAAATATTTGGAAAGAATAAGTCTGTCTACTACAAAGAATATAAATTAATTATTCAAACTCCAAATACTTTATTATATAATAGCTCAAAATAGGTGGATAGTCGTTAGGTTAAAATAAATAGTAAGGAATGGCTTACTATGAAATAACATCATAAGAATGTGAGGCAGTAATTATTGTAAAATAAATGGGTTTTTAATTATATATTGTAAAAGAATGTTATGCAAATAATTTCGGTAAAAGCTGTTAAAATGTGATCAGTTGATCACCTATAAATGATCAGATAAAAATGCAGAACTAAATAATAATTCCAGACGTGAGTTTTTAATTAAATCTCTTTAAACATGAAACTGTTTGCTGTTTGATGTCAATGAACTATCAAGGATTTCAGTCGTGATAGTGGATTCAATTTGCCTAGTTTTGTTGTTATCCTTGCGTACTTTGCAGTTCTTATTTCAAAAGTTTTTTTTTTATTCGTTAATGCACTTATATTAATGGATATTATGCCTTTTATTTAGATGTGATAATAAAAAACACTTGTTGTTATTTGCAATGTTAGGTCAATAATATGAAGTTCTAGCCTAAACCTCTAATTAGATATCAAGCCTCGGGAGATTCGGGTATATACAAAAGTATCATAATCATTCGTCACTACATAGTATAAAATAAAGTCGTCTCTTTTTCGTGTCTGTCTGTATGCTTAAATCTTTAAAATTACGCAACGGATTTTGATGCGGTTTTTTGTAATAGGTAGAGTGATTCAAGAGGAAGGTTTTTATGTAAAAAAATTCCTGAAATTCCCACGGGAACGGGCACAACGCGGGTAAAACCGCGGGGCGCTGCTAGTTATTTATATTTTATTGGCATTATAACCATAATAATGAAATAATTTACGGTAGTATAGTTAACTTTGGAAACTTCTGGTAGTTTATTATTAAGCTACTGAGTTGTCCTCGCAGATCCGCAAGCGCGGCAAGGACCCTAAAGTAAAGCCGATACTGTTAAACAAAGAGGATCCGAGCTGTGTCAGCGATCCCACCTCGGTGTCCGCGGACACGGCTCCCCTCGCCAACCATTTCGAGGAAATGCATCCCAAGGACGAATTCGAACTGATGCATTCACAGCATTCAAGTTTAATCGCTGATAAAGTGAGTGGTACATGTGTGTGCGTTCCTTAGTGCGAACGTCTATTTATATTTACGTGTAACTATGTGGCGGTTTATTTTATTGTTTTAATGCATTATCGCTTTATAATTTCATTGTGCTTAGTGTATTGTGCTCCATGCTCATTATTATGTAACTTTTCCATTTACTTAGTAAATAATAAGCATTGAAATGCATGTTGTCATTAATTTTATCACTTGATTGTCCCAGTCGTGTTGTTATGTTGCATGAACGCGGTGCTACAGCTACAGACGTCAATAAAATCTTGAATGTCGCATGAATATTTTATAGCCTCAGTCAATAAACTCGCCTTTGTGCGACGCAAGTCATCGAGAATTATGATTTATGATATATGGTTGATGGTGGTCTGATGTAGAGAGAGTAAATTAGTTCACTAGATTACTTTTATCTTCATGTTAGTTAGTGGTAAAATTTCAAGATTACGTAGTTTAATTTTACAGTAAGCATTTGAATTAATATGAATTCCTCTCCCTTTGATTTAAAATTATGTTACTGTAAAGTATACATCAAAAAGTTCTTACATTTTAATATCTCTGTTTTGACCCAGCTTTTACTTACAATCGTTATACACTTTTAACAATATTGTCTAAGGCCCAAGTTGCATCCAAAGCAAAATGCGGCGCAAGATATGTTTATAAACAATTACCTACTAGAAAAGAAATCCTTCACAAGTCTTACTCATAATATTATTTTGATTGTTTTAAAACACATCTAGCCTTACGCATCTCCGCTTTATTGGAGTCTGGTCTTTAGTACAAACGTAGCTTTACGAAATTGCCTACTCACATCTCTTCTGTGTTAAACATGTCTTTGTGTCAGAGGTCTAAAAACTCCGACACCAGGGTTGGCCACTAACCTACTCGAACTTATATGATTGGCCAATCTCGGTAAGCTTCCTACTCTCAAAGCAATGCTCAATTACAGCCTCAGGAGAAAGTTGAAGAAGTCTTGGAGAAGAAGGAACCTAAAGCCGCCAAGCCTGCGAAGGTGAACAAGAGCCAAGCGGCCAAACCGGCGCCGGTCGAGCCCAAGGAAGAAGTCTCCCGTGAGAGGCACAACAGCGGCGATGGACCTAAGGAGCAGAGGAAAGGTGAGGCAATTTATAACTACATTTTACGCGCGTTGTCCCCATGGGAATTTCGGGATGAAAAAAAAAAAAAATTGCCAAAAATAAAAATTATCCATTAAATCTATAATATAAAAATGAATCGCTGAATCTGTTGCTAAGCGCATAACTTCAGAACGACTTGGCACCAAATTGGATGATTCTTTTTTTAATGTGTTCCTTATTTGACAATAAGGACAAGGTTTTTATATAAGAAAAATAAGGAATAAAAATCTCAAAATTCCCACGGGAACGGGGGCGCTGCGGGTGAAACCGGGGGGCACAGCTAGTTCATTATAAAAATAATTTACTATCCATTACAAAAATAATTATTCAAATCGAATTGGTAATTTCTGAGATTAGCGCGTTCAAACAAAAAACTCTTCAGATTTATTATATTGATAAAGATATTGATAAGAGTACCCAGGCGAGGTTTTGTGTGATTTTACTTTACACAGCCAACTATCGGAGCCCTTGTAAATATTGACGAAAGAATTTTAGATCCTATAATTTCCAAGGCCTTTAAACCGATTGACTAGGTGACTTTTATTATTTATTTATTACTAGCTGTGCCCCGCGGTTTCACCCACAGCGCACCCGTTCCCGTAGGAAATACGGGATAAATAGTATCCTATATCCGTCTCCTGGTTCTAAGCTTCCTCCCCACCAATTTTCAGCCTAATCGGTTTAGCCGTTCTCGAGTTATAAATAGTGTAACAAACACGACTTTCTTTTATATAAATAGATTTTTATTAGAAGAATTTTTATGTGTGGTGTAGCAATATATATAACCCCTGAACTATACTTTACATCACGTGAATAGGTGTAAGCAAAGTTATGTAGTCAAAATTAAACTGTCATTACATTTTCAAACTATACCTTAATGCACTTGCACTAAATACATTTAACATAGTAACAGCAATCAATGAATCATTACGACTTTAGACATGTAATACAAACATGTAATGAAAACGTTATCTCCTGATCCTTATAACCACTCGTTTAATTCTATTTTTATGACTTTCCGCTGATAATGAGTAAATAACGTTTCTACTTATATTTTCATTTCACCTATTTCCAGAATACAATTATTTATATAATACCTATATATACTTAATCATGTTTATCTACACTAATGTTGTAACATTCTACTTATGATTCCAATACTTGACTTATAATTACTACTGTTATAGCACAGACAACTAAAACACTCAATTTAAGCAATTGCACATGATGTTATAATATCATTATAATATAACATTATAACATCATTATAACGCGACCAATTAACCTGGCGAGCCTTATGTCAAAATCCTCATACTAGTTGCATAAAATTTTGATATTAGGCTGGCTTTTGAAAACAGTTGGGTTATACGTGAAAACTTCGTCGAAACTACATACACAAAACTCTTTGGTAAGATCTCGCTCGCTCCTGATTGGCCCTACGCGCAGCTGCGCTCTCATTGGTTAGATTTTAATGGCGGCAAGTTCACTGTGACAATACACGTACCTACGCGTGAATTTAATGTTTCGCAATGTGTTTTGTTTTTAAAATTTTGTTTGATTAATTGCATTAAATAGTGAAGATAAAGTAGTGTATGCAACTGCATATAACACGGGTATTAAAACACTCGTTACTATTATGAAACTCGCTGCGCTCGTTTCATAAACTCACACTCGTGTTTTAATACCCTTCTTTATATGACGTTGCTTAAACTACTATTTTTAGTCATATATCATCCTATTTTACTAATATTATAAATGCGAAAGTTTACCAGGATGGATGTATGTATGTTACTCTTTCACGCAAAAACTACTGGACGGATTTGGATTAAACTTTACTGTAATATAGGTTATACATCAGAATAACACCTGTGATACATTTTATCCCGAAATTCTCGCGGGACGGGTACAACGCGGGTAACGCCGCAGGGCGCGACTATCTTATATATAAAATTCTCGTGTCACAGTGTTCGTTCGCGTACTCCTCCGAAACGGCTCGACCGATTCTCATGAAATTTTATGAGCATATTGAGTAGGTCTGAGAATCGGCCAACATCTATTTGTTATCCCGAAATTCCCGCGGGAACGGGTACAACGCGGGTGAAACCGCGGGGCGCAGCTAGTTTATATTATAGTTACATACTTAATCATGTTTTATAATCATAATAATTGTTTATTTGAATGAGAGTTAGATAATTTATGGAATTTACATCTCGCCATATTTATATCTGACCTTTAGTTTTTACAATGTTGCATGATAATGAATGTGACACTTAACATGTGTTTATAGTGATTAAAATATGTTTTGTAGCAGAGTCCCGCGGTTTTGCTCGCGTTGTTCCCGTTCCTGTCCGAATTCCGGGATAAAAAATTGATTATTACATTCCTTTTGGATGCGTTATCATCTTTTTTCGCAAATAGATATTTTTTAAATAGTTCCAAAGATTAGCACATCTTATATATAAAATTCTCGTGTCACAGTGTTCGTTCGCGTACTCCTCCGAAACGGCTCGACCGATTCTCATGAAATTTTGTGAGCATATTGAGTAGGTCTGAGAATCGGCCAACATCTATTTTTCATCCCGAAATTCCCGCGGGAACGGGTACAACGCGAGTGAAACCGCGGGGCGCAGCTAGTCTTATATATAAAATTCTCGTGTCACAATGTTCGTTCCCGTACTCCTCCGAAACGGCTTGACCGATTTTCATGAAATTTTGTGAGCATATTGAGTAGGTCTGAGAATCGGCCAACATCTATTTTTCATCCCGAAATTCCCGCGGGAACGGGTACCATGGTTTAACTCCTCTAAAACGGCTCGACCGATTCTCATGAAATTTTGTGTACATATCGGGTAGGCCTGAGAATCGGACAACATCTATTTTTTAACCCGAAATTCCCGCGGGAACGGGTACAAAGCGGGTGAAACCGCGGGGCTCCGCTAGTTTAATATAACTTTCTTGATTTGGCATGTTTGTATAGATTGTTAGTGTATCTTCTTATATTTTTTTGGTAATATGGCAATATCATTAGCTTGGAATACAATGGATCATGGCCGTCGCATCGACGAAATCAAATTTTTGAATTACTTTTTGGGACTATTATCGATGTTTTATACACATTATGGTAACCATTAGAGGTCGCGGATCCGAAACCGGTTATTAATTTATATTTATTGCCGTCTCGGCTAATATTTGAGAAATGACTCATCATTTGAATGTAGACGGTGGGTAAGGGTAAATATTTGTCCATGTAATTATTTGGAATTTTGAACTCGGTTATCTTTTACATATTTCCTTGTGATTGGCACTTTAATAAAATAACTGAATATGATGATTTACAGTTGGTATAAAGACATACTCCGGGATTGAATTCTAATTTCATGTTGTTTTATTCAAAAATGGTGTATTCAATTAATTCTGATATATAAATATAACTTGGTTGGTATACTGATGATAATAAAAAAACTAGGGGCATGATGGTCTTTCACAGATAGCAGATATATAGGATTGAATTCCAATGTTCAAACTTCTGTTAGCCAACTCAATACTAAACCCAAAACGTCATTTACTCATAAACATGTTCTTCCAGCCAAGAAAGTCGAGAAGAAGGTAGAGAAGAACGTAGAAGAGGTGGTAGAAGTCCGCGAAGAAGTGGTGCCTCCGCTGAACGCGCCGCAGCCCAGCGAGCTCACCACCGAGAAGCTGTTGAAGCAGGCGATGGCGCCCGCCGCGCCGCCCGCCGCCGCCACCCCGCCGCCCGGCAAGAAGAAGAAGAAAAATGAACCCAATGTGCTCTCGCTTATGGGTTAGTATACAAATATCCTTAAACACTGCTTAGGATTTTAGGTCGGGAGAGCTTGACCCTAGTGGGGTATCAGTATCACTGGAGGAGACACAGAATATGGTTTTGATATGTAGTTTTGATGGAACCTATCGGTGAAATCTTTAAGTACTCCTTTACTTTTCGCCGGCATCTAGTTAAACTTTTCGTATTTGTTTACACTTGATCACATTGGTGTTTGTTGTACAGCGGGCGACGGCGGCGGCGTGAACGTGGGCGAGCTGGTGCGGGTGGTGCGCGAGGCGGCGCTGTCGCGCACCGAGATCCAGATCCTCACGGACGCGCTGCTCAACAAGCACCACGACCCGCTGCCCGAGCACTCCGAGTGGACCGAGGTAACACACGCACGGGCTAGTCTAGTAGTCTACATTCTAATATATATTATGGTAAAATTGGTAAGGTAGACTGCAGACCACTAGGAAGTCATAAAGTGACCAGGATTCGCCAACAGGTGGTTCGGCCCAGGTGACGTCAATGGCCAATAGTTTTTAGGTGAACTTTTATTAGCCTTTTCTCCGTCATTGTTCCGACACCGCGTATGCGTTCTAGCTGTAGCGCCGGATAAAAACCAAAATATTATGTGTATGGTTTTATTAAGTTCATGTGTATCGCGCAGGGTCCCAATGATCCGATGCAGAAGCTGAAAAAGCAGCTCGCCGACAAGGAGAAGGCGCTCGCGGACGAAGTGGAAGCATCGCAAGCGCTGCACAACAAACTCAAAGAGTTGAGGTACAGTTGTCGAAACAATTCATTGTTTTAGCTTTGCGATAAACTCAAAAACATTCCAACGATTTTCATGCTAGATAGAGTGATTCGCGAGGTTCCGGGCTTATTTTCATCCCAAAATCTCCACCTGACAAGGCAGGGTAACCCGAGCGGTGCTGCTAGATAAATAATATGCCGTAAATTATAGAAGATGGTTGACTAATTATTAATGAGACGTTATGTATTGCAGAGCCACCCTGAACGCGGAACGTCGCTCGTCGGTGTCGGCCGTGGCGGCGGCGCGCGCGGCGGAGCACGCGTGCGCGGCGGCGCGCGCCGACAACCTCGCGCTGCAGGCGCGCGTGCAGCGCCTGCTCGACGACAACCACGCGCTCGCGCAGGTACACGCACGCTCATCTTATTGTTGGGGGGACTCTTCCTCCCCCTTTGATTGTTATGTGGGGGCTATTTATACATAGACTAGAGAAACTACTTACAAAAGAAGAAAAGCTATCGATGCTAATTTAGGCTCTTTATATGTTGATTGAGGAAGTCAAGCATGATATATAGTATTGTATAGTAATGGTGATGTTATGAGCAGGCGGAGGGCGGGCTGGCGGCGCAGGCGGCGGCGCTGCAGGCGGAGTGCGGCGCCGTGGCGCTGGAGGCGGCGCGCGCGCGCGACCAGCACATCCTGGCGCAGCAGCACGCCGCCGACCTGGCGCACCAGCTCACGGTATCATCTGCTACATTTTACTGGTCTCTTAAGTTTAAGCAATCACTACTCATTTTGAATTGAAACTTCATTTACGGTATTCTTCACTTTTATTTTACATTTTTATCTGACGATTCGGCCTCTGCCTCTATACAGGAACCGTGGTCACAGAAGACTGAGATGTTATTAATCTCATCATCATCCTCCTGTAACCACGGTTCCTGTAAAGGGGCCGAAACATTCAGTTTTAGCCCCAAACAAGCTCACTGGAACGTACTACAGACACACCGTTCATCACTACTTGTTATGCTACATGAAATGACTTTATAAAGACATTTCGTTCCAGTGTGTTGGGACTCGTTCCTGCCTCATCACCCTATTACGGGGATAATTTTGGACCGAAATATACCTGCTAAAACTCCTACTGTGTTTTATCGCTCGTTGATTCGACATTTCTATTCTTCCACAGTCTTTGATGCACTTGAAAAAGAATTTCATTTGTTCATCTCCTCGCTATACCAATGATTTCAGTAAGAAACAGATAATTGCTTTATCACAAGCCATTTCTAACGTTACTTTTTTCATGTTTCATAGGAGGCTAACCGCGCCTTCACCGAATTGGAACAACAGAGGCAGTTGGCGATCCACGCGGAACAAATCGCTCAACAGGAACTCAGGAACACGCAGGAAAGACTTTTGGGTGAGTTTCGCTGCAACATTTGTAAAAATACAAGTTTACCTAAAGTATGTCGTATAATAACCAGAAAAAATATTATACAAGAATGGTCTGACTCAATTCTTTGGATCTTCTTCTTCATCGAGTGGATGGTCAACCTGACCAATCCAGGTGTCAGAGTTATTGAGCCGCCAATTGTAATTCTTTGGATAATAGATCTTCTGCATTATTCACAAACCTTCGCATTTACATAAACATTTTTAAGAGGTTAGTTTTAACTTTTGTATTATTTCCTATCTTTGAGGGTATGATGAACCTATAAGTATATGTATTGCTGTAATTGTAAATATCAGTATAATAAGTTAATTCTATATTTTTCTTTGTGCAGCAATGACTGAACTTCAAAATGAAGTGCAGCGATTGACGAGTCGCGCCGAGGCGGCCGAGGGCAGCGCCGACAGGATTATGGAGGAAGCGGAGAAACAGAAACTACAGGTAAAACTATTTCATGCTATTTTCACCAGCAGACAGAAAATATTATCCTTAACTATATCTGTCCACAGTAGGTTTCACGAACATGTCGTGAAACACAAAAAAGAAAGAATTTCGGCCACTGACCTTATCTGTCACACTAGCAATACGAGAAACAGCTGTTATCACTACATAGTATAAAATAAAGTCGTCTCTTTTTCGTGTCTGTCTGTTTGTCTGTCTGTATGCTTAAATCTTTAAAATTACGCAACGGATTTTGATGCGGTTTTTTGTAATAGGTAGAGTGATTCAAGAGGAAGCTTTTTATGTAAAAAACATTCCCGAAATTCCCACGGGAACGGGCACAACGCGGGTAAAACCGCGGGGCGCTGCTAGTCATAGATATAAAAGTAATAAATGCAATTTTTTTATTATAATATTGTTGTAGTTATCGAACGAGCTGTCGTCGCTGCGGGAGCAGCTGTCGGCGGCGGCGGCGGAGCTGGCGGAGCTGAGGCAGCTGACGGCGGCGCCCGCGCACAACGGACTGCCCGCCGCCGACCCGCACAAGGTACCGCACACTCATTCTATAGAGGGAGGTCGATAGGTTTGACTCGACTGCAGATTGCAAACTGCACTCTGCACTGATTTTTATCAATCACTATATTGAATTAATCCCAAGCGCGGACATAGGTCACTACAGGGACCGTAGAATGCACTATCAATTTTGTAAGTTCTAGGTATGTAGGTACCTATATAGAGGGTTTGCAGTCTGAGACTCGTTTGCTACATGTAGCTTAACTCAGAAGTCCATTTATATTGTGACCAGTTGGTCACAATATAAATGGACTTTGTGAGTGTGTACCCAAAAGAAGTTCTCACTACAGTTGTCGAGAGAATCTCCTGAGATTCTCGCGTGAATATCTCGCGAGAATGTGGAGCGCCCTTTTTAGATTTTCAAACAAAAGAAAGAGATAGATTTATGATCACTATTGAGCTCATCTTGCCCTCGAACCCTGATAGGGCCTGGTAATGAGGTTAGAATTTCTGTTTTGACAGTTTTGACATAGGTATAACCCTACCGAATAGAATACATTTACTCCGGTGTAGAGTGGTAGAACGTGGACGAAGTTATCCGAGAGTAAAATATAAGAATAAATATATTTTGTGGATAGGTATTCTCGAGTAAAGTAATGTTTAGTGAAATCGACCCTGAGTATAGTAAATGTATAATAACGTTAATCGTATTTGACGCAGGCTGCCGAGCTGGCTAAAGTGGAGAGCGTAGTGGAGAGGCTGCGCGGCGAGCTAGAGGCGGCGCAGCGCGGCGCCGCCGACCAGCGCGACCAGATCGCCGCGCTCGCGCGCCAGCTGCAGCGCCACCAGGACAAGAACAACGTGCGTACACACACACACACACACACACACACACACACACACACACACACACACACACACACACACACACACACACCGGCTACAGCCCAGATACAGACACTTCCTTCTTAGCGCTTAGGGCCGAAACTGCGTGACTGCCCGCGCGGTTTATACAAAAGTGAACCGTCGCGTCGCGTGCGTCCGCTTAACGCAGTTCGGCCCTTAAGGGTGCATTTCTAACGAAACGGATCGGAGCGGTGCGGAGTTCAATAAACTAATCACAAGGCATTACTAAAAGATTTAGACAATATCAATGTGTTGTGTGATTGATCTATTGAACTATGAACAGCGCCGCTCCGCTCTAATGAAAACGCACCCTTAAGCGCTAACTCTTTGATGATGACTGACAGATATCATTTAATCTAAAGATATACTAATTAAAAGTTTAAACATCGCAAATACATACTAATCAGATTACAAGGTTTAAAACGTTTCACAATTTAATCCCGTTTCATGTTAAGTTAAACCAACGAAAATAAAGCAATATAAAATAAGTAAAATAAAAAGTTTAAACCCCATAAAATCTGTATCTAAAATAACTCGTACATATAAAATAATTGTCCCACTGTAGAATACTTAAGCCCAACTAAATTTGGTACACATACCAAAACTAGTGCCAATGTGAATATAATAAGAAATAATTGAACTAACATTTAACATCATATTTAACTCCTTTCGCTCAGGAGTTGCGAACTAAAAATTGGAAAGTAATGGAGGCGTTACAATCAGCCGAAAAGTCGCTACAGAGCAAAGCGGCGAGCGCGAAGCCGGCCCAAGAGTTAAGCGTAAGTCTGCTTATATTATAAGCACCAACCCCGTATTAGCTTTAATCCCACTGCTGGGGAAAGGCCTTTACTATCGATGTCGGTACCGTAAGGGGGATTAGATGTAATCACCACGCTTGCCTACTGCGGGCTAAATCAAAATAAGCACCCCGAAAATCACTTAGTTTTTGTAAGTTTTATGTAACAACCAAGGAAAACTTTTTAACGTCGACAGAGCAAGATTAGAGATTCCTGGAGGTTTAATATTTGGTATTGAGAACTTTCGAGAACTTAAGGGGATTTTTTACGTATCGTATTAATCGAAATAAAATATATTTATAGTATAGTAACAGACAACCTTTGGCCGGCTTCGCAATGTTTATGCTTTATTTGTTGCTCCCAAGATATAGTGCAAACTAGAGTCGCATTCCCCCAATGTATACCGCTTTAATTGCACCAAATATGTATAGAAGAGTACACAATCTAAATTCGTTACTTACATTTGTGCACTTTGTGTTAACAGGAAGCGTTAACAAAGGCACAAGAAGCGCAATACAACGAAGTAGCGACCATACTTCGTGCCGTTTGCCCTTCAGCGGCTCCTACAACAAACAGCGGCAAGGACTGGCTACAAACCTTCGCCGAAAATCTCAAGAAAGAATTCCAAAAGAGAGACAACGAGAAGAAAGAACTAGAGCAGAGACAAGCGGAGAAGAAGACCGTAACTATTGTAGAACAAGCGCCGCCTTCAGATGAACGAGTGAATGAGTTGAAATCACAGAATGAACAGCTACAGAGTCTTGTGGATAAATATAAGAGGATAATTGATGATACCGTAAGTTATGATTGTTTGGGTTTGTGTATTATTTATTACCGTCTGAATTGCAGGAACCTTAGAACTAATTACTTTACATTAACATCAGCTCGACTACTACTTTATTGTATACTTGTCGATCTTCAACATTTCTTTCTGAACACAGCTGAGCTTCGGCCGACACGTTAAATACCCTGTCCCGGTTTCTTCACTGTGTCTGTCCCGGTCGCAGTCTAAAAAGTATTCATCATACACATATGTAATGATGTTTATGATTGCAGGAAGGAGTCCTAAGTCGGCTACAACAAAACGTGACGACGGAGGAGCAGCGGTGGGCGCGCCAACTCGCCGACAAGCAGAGCGAGCTCGACTCGCTGCGCCAGCGGACCGTGCAGCAGGTACCACTGAGGCAGCCGGGGGGGCTGCTACCCCGTGTCCATTTAGGGACAAAAAGTACCCTGTAACCTTCCTCATATTACTACCCATTAAAAAATAATTATTCAAATGGG
Organism: Cyclophora albipunctata; assembly: GCA_963082685.1. Classification (NCBI taxonomy): domain Eukaryota; kingdom Metazoa; phylum Arthropoda; class Insecta; order Lepidoptera; family Geometridae; genus Cyclophora; species Cyclophora albipunctata. The sequence continues at coordinate 2,084,177 of OY720129.1, read as the reverse complement.
CTTGGTAATTCTAGATCCCTTTAAAACAATCAATAGAAATCTTCAGCTCTATTATATTAGTGGAAATCTATAATTGTTTAAGAGTCCTAAAATATAAACAAATATGGCCGATTTTCCAAAGACAATTCCTTCTATACAGCGAAAAGCGTAGTGATACCCCATCACCAAGAATGTGATGATTTCTGAAAAATTATATTGTATGATACAGCATCATATGTGTAATGTAGAAAGATTGCACAAAAGCTTAATGCTAAAATGTTCCCTGCACTCTGTAAACCATTTATTGTTTTAGTACTATCCTTGTCATATGTCCTAAAATATCGTAATTTATGCAAAACTAATGTAATGTAGGAACCGCTGGAGTTCGCCTACTCCTGCATTGAAAAATCATTGCCGGCTATCACGAAGGAGGTATACAATGTTAACATCCGTCTACACACTTGTGTGTCAACTTGTGTGCTTTTGTGACAACGTGCGATATGACGTTTGTGTGTTTCTTTCATAGTTTTGTACCCCTCCGTGTTTTATTTAGTATACGACTTCTATCTCTCTTCTATTCTTCTCTAAATAAAAAGTCTAAATTATTTACTAAAAGTGTAATCTTTAAAATGTTACGGAAATGTTCCTAGTTTTGTCTTAAGTCTATAGTTGTTAGGTATATTTTTGTAATGGCTGGTGACTAAATTACTTTTATTTCTTAGAAGATAAATGTATTGAAAAATATTTCTGTCCTGCTCTTCATAGAAGGAATATGAAATATTCCAAAAAACAGCAATCTCTCAAATCCAATAACTTTAGGAGTAGATTGACGAATCTACGTCTACAGATTTGTCCTTCCGTTGTGCCGTGTGACTTCCTGATTGTAAAACTATGCTCTCATTGGTGAAGGTAACCTTAATAGTACCGGGAACCAGTTACCCATTGTCGTTCGGAGGCCGGTAGTTTCGGTGTTGCACATAATCAAAGTCTAAAAGTCAAACCCATCTAAAGTCTCGCTTCTCCTTGTGATCTGGATAAACTTTGGATCGAATAAATATAAATTTGATAAATTCACACACGATTATTTGGAGCCAAATTAAGTTCTAGCCTTTTATTATTTAACTTACTGATACTATATATACAACATATATAACACATAAAAACTATATATTAAAATATATTTGACACCTAAACGCCGTCGTCAACAACTATGTCATATATTGTTGACTTCGGGCGGTAATTGAACCCACAACCCCCGACACAGAAAGCGCTTTCACCACCACTGTGCTCACGGGCTATGTTCGCTCTTTTACTTACGCTCTCAGAACACTATAAGTAAAAACGCCTTGATTTTAAGTTTACCGTTCCGAACAGCTGACAAACGTCACGTAGTATTGCCGAGATAACGCTATAACGTCACAACCGAATCTATCTCTCATACGAAGGGTAACTGTTTCGGCTGGACTATACACACATGTATTGGAAAATGTAGAACACGTTGTTAATATTTTATGTATCTGTCCACAGCTGCAGAATAAAATAGACTCGTTAGAGGCGCAGCTGGCGCAGGCGAGAACGAACAATCACAATCATAGCTTCGCGGACGCGGAGCGGATGACAGAAGTAAGTCAGACACGTCCTACTAATATTATAAATGGGAAAATTTGTGAGAATTGATGTATGTATGTTGCTCTTTCACGAAAAACTACTGGACGGATTTGGATGAAACTTTACAGTGATACAGGTTACAAACTTTTTAAATAGGTTAATATACATAGTAATATAGGTTATATGAACATCAGAATAACATGGGATCCATTTTATTCCGAAATTCCCGCGGGAACGGCCACAACGCGGGTAACACCGCCGGGTGCGGCTAGTTATAAATGTAAATCTTTCTATCTCTTGTAGATTCAGGCTTGCCCATACTGACCGATTTAAAAAAGCCACCTGTATAGATAAAAGGCCCCGTCATTTTGATAAATTGCACGCGACAAGCCCCGAACCAAGTGCAGTGTTTATCAAATTAATAGAGTATCAAAACTGGATCAATCAAAGATTCTAATCACCAAACACTAATCGTCCCGATAAACTGTTAAAAACAAAGAATGTTATCAATTCCTTTAATTTGAGGCAATAAGAGATATTAAACCCGACTTTGCAAAAATTAGGTTCTGTTTTATATATTGTCTATTCTACACGCTGTTGCTCGGGATAAAATGTACATATTTGAAAAATATTTTGTGTAAAATATTTGAAGAGGGACTGGCAACTGGTGGCCCAAAATCGAGAAGAGTGGCGGGAATGGGGGGAGGCCTTTGCCCAACAGTGGGACATTACGGGCTAACAGTAACAGTAACAGTAGTAGTATTTGAAGAGGGGGAAGATATTTTCTCTCCCACATATATGAAGTCATATCGGGTTTATTTTGGTCAAGGGCTTGTGGTAAACTTTATTTTAGATAACAATGATCCATAGATGTTAATACCAAAAGAGGAACCTAACGCTATGTTTGATAATTGGTTAAATACTGCATTTTTATTTTTGGAACAAAGTTCCTTATCGCGCGTTGCGAAAGGGGGCTAGACGGAAAAAAAGGTAACGACACTTTTAGGCCAGAGAGGGACAGACAGAGAAACTTGCGCACGCCAGAGAGAGACAGACAGAGAAACATGCGCGAGAGAGACAGACAGAGAAACATGCGAGCCGCGCATGTTTCTCTGTCTGTCTGTCTCTCTCTCTCTTATAGAAAGCAAGCTAGATATTTTCGTTTCGTCTTTCTATTTTGCATTGAACAGTGTGGTATCGCGACGATTATTTTTGTTGATAATAAATAAACTTCGTTCCATCCGGGTGTCCCTTGACACCTCTAAAGTTTTTTTCCAACTTTTTAGTTACGCCAATGGGTATAAAGTTCGCGATTATCTATTTTATCATTTTAAATAATTAATGTCTTATTTGATCACAGGAAAGACTAATGGGTGGGCTGTCAGACAAACTCAGCGGCGACGTGTGTAACGGACCCTCACAGGTATACTTCTGTTCCTCACAACCGCTCATAGACAATAGACGTAGAAGAAGCTCCACTAAACTCAGCGACTAGACCATAGATAGGGTGGAGGGCGCAGTTTTTTTTTAATTTGCAATTTTCAGTTGTAGTAATGTCTAACAATTTTCGATTCGAATTTTGTGTTTTATTGTGTAGTGGCTTAGTGTGTATAATTTTACGTGTAATGAATCAAATCGCTTTTATGGATTAATTTTTTTTTTATTACTGTTCTAATCTAAACATATCCGTAAGTGTGGTTGGAAACATGGCATAATAAATAGTTTTATTTATGTTGATGTAATATCATGCCATAAACCTTTGTACCTTTGTACCTATTAATTACATTCATAACACATACTAACATTATTTTTATCATCAAGCTTGAATTAATATTTCTTATACTATTTTTTCTTTTAATCATATTTGCTTTGAATTCTAGTGGAGCTTTTGGTTATTTTTCCTATATAACCCTATATTACGCGAGGAATCAATCGATCGCCGATCTATTGAAAAAAAATCGATGGTAGAACAGTAATTCCAGTTTTCAGATCTTATGGAAATCTAATGATATTATATTCTGCTGTCGATTATGGCATTACGAGGTCGATCGACGGTCGATAAGTTGAATCAGTCATGCATGATGAATCGTGCATGAATCATTATAAAATATTCGATTACTATGGTATCATCCTTACTTTATAATTTTCATCAACAGGTGGGATTAGAGAAATAACAAATACCGTGCGTAGTGTTATGTGAAGCATCCCGCGAGATCCGCGCAGCGCGCCGCGTGCCGCGCCGGGCAGCCTTGTACACACATACTTATAAGGACTTGTAATTTATTAAATCAACCATAAAATTGCAGTTATTTTATACATTATCGTTACTATATTAACATTAGCGTAATTTTATAATTAAAAATCAAAAGACATTCACACACGTCACCTCATCATTGGGCAATATCATGAATGTTCGTTGATCGCTCGGACGCCGTCGTGTCATCGCGTTAGTATTCATGTTGATCTGTAAATCTATATTTTTGACCAGTTTATGTACCAGTTACTGTATATAATACCACAAAGTCCTTATTATATAGAATCGTTGTAGAATGCGTTGTTTGCCATGGCCACTTCATCGATATAACGAAAGGTTAAAATATCTCAACTTGAACTGCCAATGTTCTAGTTTAAAAATTGGTTACTTTTATTTTACTTCAATGATTTAGTTGTAATAGGTTTTATTTGCAATCTCCTTAGCTTTTTTATTTCTAAATCGGAAATAATTGCAAACTAGAGAGTGATCGATAAATGTTAGTTTGGTTAAGTCAGTGTATGTGGTGAGATGTAGCAACAGTAAACAACTATCATTAAAAAATATAGATGTTTAAGTACATGAAACGAAACAAGTGTTTATACAAATTAATGTATTTTAAATATCGGTGAATGCAATACTGAAACAATCCGTTCTAAAGGTGTACAATTGTAATATGATAGTGATGCGAGTCAAGCAGTGTATTGATTTGAATCTTTGTGCTACGTTCGGAGTATATTAGTCCACGTCACTGGACCGGCTTGTTTGTGACAAATTCGTTAGTAAATTAGTATTTTAATGACTAAAACAGCTATATTCATGTAACTTCATTTGAATAGTTTATAGATTGATATTATTTTTAAGATAATTCATATTATTCAACTTATATTCGTTAATAAATATTTGGGGATGTTTGTCTCAAGAATTGTGACCAATTCATTCAATTCGTTATAGTTTAATTTTATTATCCGAATTTATGATTTTCTATGTTTATAATATTAAGGAATGTTAAATAATATTTGCTCTATAATAGATTTACATACATTTTATGTGTAATTGATAGCGCACTAAATCATTTTGTCAGTGCCTTAGGGTAAGATAGGACTGGAAGCTGACGGATTTATTATATTATTTCTAAATTAATTCAATTCAAAATTATTGCTTTTAAAAATTGAAATGTAATTTATTTTAAATTAATTTATTTTCCACTCGTCCAAAAATGAAACATTTGTGTCAAACATCTAAAATGTATAATACGTAAACCACTTTGTACGATAAAATAGATAAAGACATTATCAAAATAAATATTTATAATAAGAATTTGTTTTATAATTACTTATTTCCTTTTCATCGATACATTTGATCCCTTCCCCTATACTACGTTTACATTCAGTCGAAGTGGGCAGGACGAAGACTTGGCACGAGAAGTATTGTGTTGACATACTCGTCCTGCCCACTTCCCTGCTCACTTCGGCTGAATGTAAACGTAGTATAAGGGTCTGCGCACATTATAACAACTCAACGGCGACTCGACTCCATGTCAAATATTGAAATTTAAGCCCTGTGTCATATGTTCAAGGTTTAATTTCAAAAAAATATATTAAAGAAGTGTACGACGAGTGGCCTACGCATCGTACACTAAAGGTCAACCCCGACACGTTTGTCACGCAATGACCACACGTTGTCCACGCAACGACCACACGTTGTCCACGCAAACTGAATTCAACCGAAAACAGACGAGTTGTCTGTTGAATACGCATTACCCACTCGTTGACACCGCGTTGTCCACTCGTTGACAACGCATTGCCCACTAGTGACCATGGGGTGGATCAACTAGTTGACTACTCATCGAGAGTGAGTAGAGTTGCTGCCGCGTTGGCGTGGAGTTGTTATAATGTGCGCAGACCTTTAGACCGCTCGATGGAGTTCGTGCTTGGAACATTTCGATGACATGGATGACACTCATGGAATGGTGGTGCCATGAGGACTTTTCTCCACCTATGAATTAAGATATTTAATTGGACAGGGATAGTCCCTGGTTGGAGTAATAAGCAAGAAGTTTATGCAAGTATTTTTATTATAAAGATGCGTTTACACAGAGCCGACCAGAGCTCAATTTACTAAGAACAGCATCGCAAGGGTCGAAATCTTTACAAAGTTTTCTCAGCTCCGCCGCAGGGGTAATAATATTGAATCCATGGAAACTATATTAGCTGGTGTTGCCAGTGTGCCAATAGATAATGTTGAACTGATGCGTAATCTATGGCAGTAATGACTTAATATCTTGACACTGACAGCGTTTTCGACTACTGTCATTAAAATTTCAACAATTCAACAAGTCAACAACAACAAACGAAGACGGACGTTTGTTGTTTTCTTGGTATGGTAATATAATCAGTTTGTAACTTTGTACAATGTCTGAAGCAACGGTCAAGAACGTTGATAATGCCTGTGAAACAGCTGAAGAGTTTACAAGAGTGTTTTATAAACAAGTTGACAACAGTCGGCACTTAACCTCCAAACTTTATTTGGATACAGGATTATTGGTTTGGAATGGAAATGGTATCAACGGTAATGAGAAAATCCAGAAGTTTCTTATGGATTTACCAGCCAGTAACCATACTTTGAAGACGTTGGACGCCCAGCCGATATCCGAAGGGTTGGTGTCAAACAAATTGACGTATCTCATCCAGGCCTGCGGAGACGTTGTTTATCAGAACGACGACGTGAAGAAGCCTTTCCAGCAAACGTTCCTCATCGTAGCCGTCGACGGAAAGTGGAAGATTGCCTCGGATTGTTTCAGGCTCCAAGTGCCTTACAGCAGTTAGTTAATATTGTGAAAACATTGTGATAACTCAATGACTCATTCCGAGCCTATGGCAAGTGCATTGTGCAACTAAACTATAAAAGCATGTGTGTGTTATTAATTGGTGTAACTGTTTGAAGAGTATTTGTTCAGTATAACTATTGTATTTACAAAGTTATGATTCTTAATCTAAAATGAATAAAAACATTAAAACACACTGTTTATAAATTACCTATACTTGTAGTTTATAAGTAAACTTAAACAATTAAAATTGTAAAACCACCAGATTAGTGTATTGTTTATTTATTATTTCTAGTTTAAATTTTTGAATAGCTTCCGAGAAGAGTATTGCAATTGGGGCAGTAATGGTTAGTTTTCTTAAAAGACGTTACATAGTAGGGTATAGCTGCGAGGCAACAAAGCATGCACCATCTGGAATTATAAAATATCTTCTATATACATGTTTCCATTACTTACTTGGTTCACATTAACCAGATTTGTGTTATCTAGTGGTAAAAATGATAACCCTACAATAACAATAATGGTAAATGAATTTTATTGACAATTTGAATCTGGGTGACTCATCTATAAACATTGTTTTATACAAAATTAGAGGAAACTTAATTGAGTAAAATATGAATGTCATGTTTTTCAACACATTCCACAGTACTCACAAAGTTAATCCACAAATAAATCCGGCCAGCATGTGAGTATTTTTCGAATTCTCATATTCAACTTTGGTCAATATTCTTTCTTGGCATCGAGGGCAGTTGTAGAAAATGGGGGCATCTTTGAGAGGGGCTTGGATGATGATAGTTTGGTGTATGATAGGCTGATCATGCATGGTGCTCGGGGAGTAAGGAGGCGGTGGGTCTCTGTGCTCAGGCTCCTGTCCGCTTGCCTCATTCTCAGGGTTGGATGTCACTTCACCATTTCGTATTCTTGGCATATTAAACTCTTACACACAAGTATTTGTACACAAAACTCATATTGCCTTCTAATACCACTGACAGACTGTTTGCCGTTATCATCATTAGCCGTTCACATTATCTTATCATTTCTGATAACTAAATATCAGATAACTCCATTTTCCCAAGTTTCTATTCTACTTCTAAAGAATTGTAATGAAACCAAAATTGCGATTTTAATCAACATTTATTTTTATTTTCACAATTTGTATACGATTGTATGAAATATAACTACAACTATATACATGTAAAACACAGGGGCACAGCAAAATAAAACTAAAATAATAAAAATAAATTATTATAATTACATTTCAAGAGGTACCATTAACATAATTTTTTTTTTTAGTAGCTAATGGAGGAACTGCATCCCCAAAATGGCTTTAGTAGTAAAATAATTCATATCACAAGACAAGCAATACTCAATACTATCACACAATTATTGTATTTATCGTCACTTTATGTCAATTTTTTTATTAAATAAAAAGACATTCCACATTATCATAATCTAGAGTTAAGGAATACAAAAATAACTTGAATTTTTATTTTATATCATTATTTTTGGTGTAACATTGAATTATTATTACTTAATATTATCATTCAAAATAGAAGTGGAATGATAATTCACTAATTATGTTTATATAATATATCATAGAAATATAATGTCTAGAAGAATTAATAACTATATTCACTAAAATACTTTCGGAATGTAGTTGAAGGTATTCAGTGAGTAAGTATCATCATGGGTCAACATATACAAGTTAAGTCTCTCGTCAGTCCTTTTGTATATGTGGGTCCATGTTATCATATCAATAAGCATTCCAAACAACAAGGAGATGTATACAGGATAATATACAAGTGCTACTACCACCTATCATTGAAAAAAGACTATCAATTTAAATTTTATAACTTTTCAAAGGCTATAAATAAGTTTATGAGATGTTTCTCATACATAAGACACTTAATATTCATGATTATTGTACTCTCATTACTGGCTCATAATGTAATAACAATTTCAATATCATCCTAGTCTGAGGATTTTGTTTCTAGAAATAAAATTTCTATAGATTAGAAGGTACTATATTACAACTAAAATATGTATGTAAATATCGCTGCCATTAGTAAGTCTTTAGAAAAAATTATGTTATATGAATAAATTATAATACAAATTAGAAACATAGCACCTTTGTACCTCAGCTTTGATTTTGAATTGAACATAAAATACAAAACAATAATCATGTCATGGTGATATGAATTATACACATTTATTAGTTCTGCCAAGGAAGGCATTGCAGTGGGGGCAGTAATGTTCAGCATCTTTGAATGTGTCGAAGCAGTATGGGACCAGGCCAAGGCAGCACATTGAACATACCCTGAAACATCATAAAATTACTATCAATACACATAATGTCTACTAAAATGTATGACAAATCAATATCTATTAATCATGAGTGAGCAATAAGTGGAATATTTATAGCACTCATGTGGAAAACATGTCAAATGTACACTACAAAAGCAATCTGGTCATTGTTCAATACATTATTCATTTTACGTTTTAAAAGCTGATGAATTTTTTGAGACACATTTTAAAAGCACATAAACCACAATCTTTGCATATTTCTATCTATATATCAAGTTTAACAAGTTCACAGTTCACAGACTCATCCCCCAGTAGTCCCCAGTGAGGCACTCTGGGCAGGGAACTTGTTATATTACTTACATTGTAATCATACAGACAGAGCCAGCGATCAAGTGTGTGTGCCACGCCGTGGTGTAGTTGACTCTAGTGGTGCCTGTCTTGCCACAGCTGTAGCAGGTGGCGTTGGTAGGCTCTGTGCCCAGCGCGCACACCGCGGGCTGCGCGGGCACCACGAAGCTTACGTGCCCCGGCGGCGGCGGCGGCGGCACGGGCCGCGGCACGTCGCCCACCTGCGGCTGGGCGTTTGTCACTGTTATCGAAGGATATGGGTACACTCCAGGTGCTGTGTACGCCTTCGGGGCCGGATACATTCCCGGCGGAGCCTGAATATCAGTTCCGGCCACAAAACCATACTGCGGGTTCCCCACTACAGCGGAATACGGTGGCGGAAGGTCATCAGGCGCACTAGGCGCAACAACCGGATTACTAGGCCCTTGCAAATTAGACATCGTCGTCATTCACTGTTTTTATTTCACAAAACTCTTTCCGTTTCAACCTCGGTGAAAATCGACTAAAGCAACTAGAGAGACTTGATATTAGAGATTTATCTCAAGATTATGCCAATGACTGCTACGCACAAATAATTTGTTTAGAAACTTCAACAAAGAGGAAAACAATAATTGGAACTTGGGAAAAATCTTGACGATCTTGCTTGACTGAAGTTGGAAGAATCAAGAAAAACATGAATGAATAATAATTGTCTCTCAAAGTCAGACATGTGTCTATTTGCATGTTTGTCAACGTCAAGTTCATTAATTTGAATAAGGTACTACCTCCATGGTGAAAATTACTTACGACTCGCCCAAGCCAAGCACCGCTTTGGTTAATCAATTTCATGTGGGAAAATTCGGGATTAAAAATAACCAAATAACACATCCTACATATAGTCACGTTTATCCTAGTAAATACGTTTCCGTCCATTCCCCCGCATGCTACCCGCACAATACAGTACAGCCCATCCGCGCCGCACAGCGCAGCGCACGCCAATAACGATCAATTTCGTCCTACTTAATAACTTTCGTATTTTAGTCGAACAAAACACCGTAATTTAATTATAAGTTAACAAAATCTTATATTAATGTTTTATGTTAATGTTTTGATCTAAATTTTGTTGATGGATGAGAGCCGATTCGACGAATACAAAGGTGATACTATAGTACCTAGTCTAACTAAATTCAAGGATTTAACATAGGGATCTCAGTTTCAAGCCCAACAGAACAAGCGACCTATAGAATAAAGTTACTTACCTACTCATTTTGTTACCATAATTATATTTTAGTGAAATGTAACAAACGCCTGAAATAATTATTGTAGCTTTGTCAATAGCATTTTTAGGAGAAAATGATTTAATATAATAGGTACCACTTTTCATTCATGTCTCAACATCTCAAAAATAATAATTATAAGTATTTACGGTTGAGTAGGTAAGTATAGGTATGAACAACTATAGGAAATTTAAAACAAAGGTAAAGAATTAAGAACTAGTCACCGTGAAGCGCTGAAAAGTTAAATAACAGTCTTGTTTGGCTATGGTGAGGGTAGTGTTGGGTAACACACAGCGGCGGGCCCGGTCGCCGCGCTGCAGCGAGCAGTGGACTCCCAGTCTCCGCGACGCGATCGCATGCGCAGTCGACGCACACCGACACACTCGAGACAGAACAACCTACAAACACACATACACAAAACCATTCAAAAGTAACTGAAATTGTGAACACTTGACAGAAAGTTTAACATAAGTTCCGTAAACCGGCACAGTGCATGTGTGCAAAGCGAGCGCAGATTCACATTCGGGTTGGTAATGTTTGTTAGTTATGTAATTTAAGCTAACTTAATATTATTCTATTTGAATCATATGCAATACTCAGACATTGCGGTTGGTAACGAGTCGATTCTCGAACTAACTCGGTGGGGAGTCCTGTTTTATTTTAAGTATGTTTGTAACCTCGTAAACTACTCGAGCGACTACTATTTGCGACAAAAGCGTTTTGGTTATCAAATGTATTTGGACCTTATTTTCAGGGTTGCAAAGAACTAAATGGTGTAACAATAAAGAACGATCCACATGTGATGCGATACGAACGCTTGTATTAAACATTTGCGCGCAAAAATATTTTGAATTTCTTATTAGAGTTTTATACGTGCTCTACTTGACAATCAGACAGATCCAAAATGTTGTATACAAAATTTAAATTATTATGCATTTAGTACAACTAAATATCATTACCACTTTTCATTCATGTCTCAACATCTCAAAAATGATAATTATAAGTATTTACGGTTGAGTAAGTTTCTCCTTCTTGTGTTAGTAGAATTTTGGAACTTCAGACTGTCTTAGTTTAATAACTACATCCAAATGAATGCAAGCTAAACAATAATCTACGCCCGTACTCAGACACGTCAAATACTTCCTGTAGATATTTAAAACATATTGAATGTATGTACATATGAAAAATTAAGACAATTAGTTAGTGTAGAATTAATGGACGTCTTTGAGTGTGACAAAGTATATAATATAATATAAATTACTAGCCGCGCCCTGCGGTTTCACCCACGTTGTACCCGTTCCCGTGGGAATTTCGGGATAAAATGTATACTATGTGTTATTATGATGATGAGAACCTATATTACTGTAAAGTTTCATCCACATCCGTTTAGTAGTTTTTGCGTGAAAGAGCAACAAACATACATCCATACATCCATCCATACAAACATCCATCCTCACAAACTTTCGCATTTATAATATTAGTAGGATTTAGTCAATTTTAGATAGTTTTAAGTGAATTTTTAAGATACGTCTAAACAGATAATTAATTTAAAAGGTATCTATAAGAACATTTTGTTACAATGTACATACATATATGCATGTAACCATTGACCTGCGGTTCAATACGTAATAAAATATGAACCCTACTTATGTTTTTAAACATTGAATTTAAACCCCATTTATACACGATAGGAAAAGGTACAATTTTAACGACTAAAATAAGTTATAATGCAAATATGTTATCATCACTAAGTTAAAACTATACTAATATGTATTATAAAACTGCAGAGTTTGTTTGTTTGTTTGAACGCGCTAATCTCAGGAACTACTGGTCCGATTTGAATAATTCTTTTTGTAATGAATAGCCACATTCAATGGGAAGGATATAAGCTATTTTTAGTCCCAAAAATCCCACGAAAACAGGCACAAAGCGGGTGAAACCGCGGGGCGGTGCTAGTTATTAATATGCGTTGAAAACACGTTGTTGGTACAAGTTACGTACACATAACTAACATATGCAAATAAGTTTGACTTGTCTTTCAAAATGTACTTTACTAGCACCTATTTTACTTGAACTTTGCTACATAGAAAAGTAGATATAAAGTAAGTTAAGCACATAGGTACCTAGTTCGTTGCTAAAGAAATTGGGCCTTATTACTGGCAGCATTTAAGCTATCAAATGGTTTTTCCCTTTCTGACAAACGCTATTTTCCAAAGAGCAAAAGAGACGAAACACTCACTAACAGTGTTTTAGTTAGAGAGCGTTTATGAATAAGGCAGATAGTGTATACATACACGATACTATAATAACTAGCAGTGCCCCGAGGATTTGCACGCGATTTGTCCGTTCCCGTGGGAATTTTAGGAAAAAAAAATCTTGTAACCTTCCTCTTGAATGTGGAATCTATTATAAAAATAATTATTCAAATCAGATTTGTTTCTAATTAGTTTCTGAGATTAACGCGTTCAAATAAACACAAAAAAAAAACAGCTTATACTACCAGCGCCCCGGTTTTACCCATGCTGTGGCCGTCGCAGTAAGAATTTCGGGATGAAAAATAGCCCATAACCTTCCTGTTGAATGTGGCTATCCATAACAAGTAAAATTATTGAAATTGGATTGATAGTTCCTGAGATTAGCGTGTTCAAACCAAACAAAAAGTATAGGGTCGGTAGGATATTAATTCAGTGCAATTAAATAGGTATTTAAAATTAACGAGGTCGGGGATGCCAGTGCCAGCTAAGCTATAAACGAGGGTGACGGTGATTATCGAACCAATAAAAGATTATGAAAGAAAGCTCTTGAGTTAATTAGAGAAAAAATACAATCACTAAAGACTTTTTATCGCCCTGTACCGTGGAACATCCTTATGCCTTAATTAAAGTATATTTCAGGAAATATCCTGTTAGTAATATTCGTGTAAGACTCAGTTTAAGTCAAAGGGTGGTTTTATTAATCGTTTCATGATCGTTTCATTTATTTGGGACCGCGACCGGACAGCCATAATACGGTGTGACAATTTCAAGTTCGGAGCGCGTTGATGTCTTTTCTATGAAAATCATTAGTATGAGAGTACTAGCCGCACCCCGCGGTGTTACCCGCGCTGTACCCGTTCTCGCAGGAATTTCGGAATAAAATGTATCTCATGTGTTATTCTGATGTATAACCTATAAAAATGAATTAATAACCTATGTTACTGTAAATTTTCATCCAAATCCGTCCAGTAGTTTTTTTTTTTGTGAAGCAGTAACGAGTGAGTTTTAAATAAAATTTATTAAAAATTACGTCAAATAAATAAATAGTTAAGTGTCTAATGAGCGTCTCTCAGTGCGGCAGTAAATGATCATTATGTATAAATAAATATACTTACCCGGACAAATTCAGTCACGGTTATTTAGATCCTAACTAAGCTCTAAGCTTAATGTTTTATTGGCGATTAAGTCCCGTCTAGATTATTGTTTAAAACTGATGCTACTACATACTTTATAAGAATAATATATAATTGAGACCCAGACGTCGTCGCCAACAACTATGTCTTCACATATTGTTGACTACTGTCGGGAATCCAAACCCCGACACAGCAAGCGCTCTGACTGCCCTGTGCCAACGGACTTGTCAAATCTGGACATATGTTACCACTACTTTTGTAAATAGATACATACTTTCATAGTTTTAAACTGAAAACTAAACAAATTACTACTGCAAAGTATCGGTATGGGTAATATATTACGTATAGTTCTTTAGGACTAACTTTAGCACGGAAGAAAAAGTTTATCACAAAAGTATATATTTTAGATAATTCCTACAAAGCCTTCAATTACCAAAAACACACTACACTTAAGTATAATATTTCATAATGAAAGTAAAAGTCCACCCACCAACGGCACCCAGCTTTCTATCTAACAGGGAAATGTCAAACCAATAGCCTTTGCCCGGCAGTAGACAGTAGAGACCATAGAGATAGGGATGCAATTTACGATGACGTAATATGTAATTTTATACGTCTCGTTACGTCACCGTTCCGGGGTTTTGTTCGACTAACGATATAACCAGGTAGTTAAAGGTGATTGGACAATTTATTCAAAATACTTTGAAGTATTGCACGTTTTGGGTAATGTATTGTTGCCACCCTTCAACAATGAACTGCCACAAAAGGTGCAATGCTTGTCTAACATGAATTTTTATTTAATGCCTACATGTGCATTGCCTTAAACATAACAGCTTAATATTAACTATGCTATACATAGATGGTATGCAATAAACTATCATTGCATAGCATCTATGCATAGCATCTATGCATAGCATAGTTCTGCTGGAAATGCTTTTAAGGCGAGGATATGTGAAAATAACGCGCATAGTCGCTACTTTGACGATCAAATATTAACACTTCTATAGATTCTATCAAAAAAATAAAAATACCAATTAAAAGAATATATCCTCAATAAAATACTAAATCGAGTAGAATTTTAAAATTCATTATAATAATGTAGAAATAAGATGCACAAGATTATGTAAAAATATTTTTTTCTCGTCCTAGATCTCGTTATTTGAAGCGATATTCATCGTTTTTTTTTTGGAATATCAATTTCCTAATACTCACTTAGATTCTAAATCAGTTACATTTTTCATTAGACCCGCCAATTTCTATAAAAACGCAAAAGAATTCAAATAAAACGAAATATTCGCCCGCCATGTTTCACGCACTTGAGTCTTGCTTCACAAATCTCAACCTTATTTTATGGAACGCAGGCATCGCATTTCGCATCAGATTGTTTACTAGCTTCAGTCGACGAGCGTAGCTCGTAGTGTACGGTTGTGAACCGGACGCTCTGCTTCGTGAGTTCACATCTATAAAATCGACTATTGTTTACATCATGGTAAAATAAAGTATCAATAAAATCAGAAACTGTTGCACAAGGAAGCGGAAAAGGAAGGTAAAAAGACATGCTGGTATGTTTAGGTAAGTATGTAAAATTAATAAATATAGTCAAAGCTCAAAGTAAAATAAATAGTCAAAGCTGGTCAAAGAGTAAAGTTTCAAAGAGTAAATTAGTAACTTATAGCCTTGTTTATTTTTTTAGGTGTCAGAATAACAGTCAGATAATATACCAATAACACTAACTGAACTTGTTCCCGTGCAACCAACTCATGCACAAATCGAGTAAGTCATAAAAATACCTACACTTCATATTGCCTAATTGAATGTACCTACATACTACACATACTACTAGGAAATACTCCAGTTAAAATAGACATTCCAGTTTGCATTAATTCCCAACAAGCTGGATTTTTGTGCAGACCTTGAATACGTCATTACAAATGATATGTCAAAAGTCCCTATCGATCCCGCTTGTGCGTTGTTTTTAATTCGAGGTCAAAGGTCACAAATTTGTGTTTTTTGCGTATATCTCTGAAACAATGAAAGCTACCGAAAAATGGTTCAAACAAAATTTGTAGATCGTAAAATTGTCTACAAAAAAGATCTCAACACTTTTCTTCTACAAAGCATCGCTTTCGAGATATCGTGACTTTAGACCGCAGGAAAGTCGTATTTTCGACTATATAATATGCACACATTTCCGCCCCACCTCTGAAGTAGTGTACGCTTTTTTTTAACGTGGTTTCCCCAGTAATGTAATGGGACACTATTTTTATGATGATTTTTTTAAAAATTTAAATTTAATTAAAATTAACTACTTTTTTGCAATTGGGCTTTTGAAAAAAAAAAATGATTTTTTTTATGTATTTTAAAACTTTATTATTAATAATATTGATATTTAATGCAAAAAACTAAAAAAAATATTTTTTCAATTAATTATAAACAATTAAAAATTGAATAAAAATCACGTGACTATAAACGCGCCATAATTGGTCACCGTGGTTGTGACGTGATAATGTATAGCTATTTAACCATAAGTACGTACAGCGTTTACGGCTATTACACGTGTAACCGAATGGGGCTATACATTATGACGTCACACGCGGTCGGGTTTGTACGGGAGTTGTCCGAGTGTTTTCGGTACTGGATTCAAAAATTAATTTTTATTTTGAAATAACTTTTGAATTATTGCGAAAAAAATAAAATAAAAATAGTTTTGTTATAAAACTAATATATAATCTTTCCATTTATCACAAAAAAATTGATTTTTCAAAAGCCCAATTACAAAAAATTGTATTGAGTAATTTTTTGGAGCAGGTGACAGTAAAGTCTGTATTGGCTCCAAACTATTATTCATCAGTTTCCAGCCCCAATCTTCAGGATTTAGATCATGCCTAGCCACACTTGCACTTGGTAGAACACACGAAATAAGTGTTGATAAGCAGAAGCAGATGTTGGAGGGAGACAAGATAACTGCATTCTCTTATTGTTTCTTGTATTTATCACAAAACTCAAATATCTATACTGGCCACGTATGAGTGCATATTCGTATTTTCTATGTTTAAAATAGCCATAATTCGAGAACTGTGCACCGTAGAAGAAAAAGTGTTGAGATCTTTTTTGTAGACAATTTTACGATCTACAAACTTTGTTTGTACCATTTTTCGGTAGCTCTCATTGTTTCAGAGATATACGCAAAAAACGCAAATTTGTGACCTTTGACCTCGAATTAAAAACAACGCACAAGCGGGATCGATAGGGACTTTTGACATATCATTTGTAATGACGTATTCAAGGTCTGCACAAAAATCCAGCTTGTTGAGAATGAATGCAAACTTGAATCATAATTTAGTCTAACATAAGTAATAACATAAGTGAGAATAACGCCTCACTTTTCAAATGAGGCGTTATTTACCGAGACGTATTTTTTGCGCCGACCCGACATCTAGTTGTGCATTGTTGATCGAAGGGTATAATAAAAAAGTTTCAACGGTAATTTTAATTTATTCAGCGCGCTTTGTGCGATGTTTTGTAGCGGGGCGCGCGGGCAGCGCCCCGCTGTTTGCCCCGCACCTCACCACCTCAGATCTGCCCGAGCGCCACATATCCTCGCCTTAACTGACCAACATGGGTAGCTAGTTATACTTTACAGTAAGAATCTCTCAATAAAAGACTTCAACGCGCACGGTTCGATATTAGTACACGGTTGAATGGTTATACTTATGCCAACATTATGTTGACTGATGTAAACGTACCTACTGGTAATACTTCAAACTAATTATTGTTTCCGTTTGGTAAAATTTCAATGAACCCTTTTCGGTTTTGGAGGATTTGGATATTATATAGGAACATAATTTGATCACACTTAATCCCCCATGATAATTTAGTTATTTTCTATTTGGATTATGTTTTCGACAATAAATAAGGAAGTATAGTTATTTTTGATTAAGATTTTTGCTAGGACTAAGAGCCCGTTCCCCTAGCCATTATTTTTCATGGATTACTCAAAATCGGAGTCCGTTACTCAGTGTGATTTCTGACTAATTTAATATTAAATGCCATGCAGTGGCACAGCATGTCTGGTTTAAATCGGGGCCCGGCAGTGATATACTGAGCTTTCGATATACATAATAAGAATTCCGATCTTTTCAAAATGTTATTATGAACGTTCGATATTTTGTCAAGTCAACGAATAGTGTTAAATCTTTTGATTTTCGATCATTTGACATTCGATGAAGCGGAGGTTACCCCAGCCGACATATATAAATGAGCTGTAACTATCTATCAGTTTTGTACATTTATGTAACGCTCTAGTCATGCTATGAACATTGATCCCCGGTTCAACGCAAGACCTTACTCGCGACCGCAAGTGAAAGTATTGTTTATATGAACGAGATCGATTGCAGGCACCGTTACATTACTTAGTTGTGACGGTTTTAATGTTCTTCTGACCTTACAGTTAAGTTACCTTGCAGTCAAAATATGCATTAAAAATAGCATACAAATTGCATTAGTACACTACTTGTGAAGTGTAATTGGTGAATGTACAAAATGTTTATATGTAATGGCCTTCATAGAGCCTCTATATTTAAAATCACTCATACTTACAAGTATTATTTTATCCAATTGTATAGATACAGTTAACTACAAAAGTTGATGAACACCTCAATCATTAAAGATCCCAAAAAATTATATTAGATGTCTACTTATAATAAGAGTACATTCATAAGTTATATAGTAAGTATACATTCATTCGTAAGTTAATCATATGATTAACTTAAGTAAGATTATTTTCCCTTCTGTTTGTCATGCGTCATACGTCATAGAGAAATATAATAACATGGGAAATACACAAAGAATCCTGAAAGCAATAAAATCATTTTCGTAATGTTCTGGTTATTGTGATACCCAACGCGACGGTTAGTCAAAAACATTGTTTCAAGTTTCACATTGCAAATCATTTTATTTATATTGATGCAACTTAATTAGGTAAGTATTTACGATAATTAAGCACCTAGTTTCAAAATGTTTCAGTTACAACTACTTAGAGATAAGTGAAATTAAAATCTAGTGTTACAAATACATACAATAGTCTTCTGAGTTGACCTAATATTCAGTGTAATCCTAATACTAATCACGTAACCGATTTCGGCGACTGCTTTAAATTTAACCGGATCAGTCAACCGAATTGGGTTAACGGGTTAACCTACTCAATAAATTTTAATAAATTTGTTCATTAAGTAAAGTAAGTTGCACATATCCAATGATTAAAACAGAAATTTTCTTTCCATCAGGTGAAAACTGTATACTTCTTAAACGCCTGGGCACGTTGTGAAGCAAACCGCGCGATGCGCGTCCGGTGGTGGCGCGCTGCGGCTCTGTGCGCGTGCGCACTGGTGCTGCGTAGCCATGCGCTGCCCCCTGCGACACTGGGGGATGTAGTCGCTAACGCGGCAACGAGTCTTAACTCTATGAAGGTGAGTTTAAATTTTATACTATCAAGAAAAATATATAATTAAACATACCTAATACCTATCTAACCAGACAAATTCACACCCCGTTATTTTACACCCAAACTAAGCTCTATATCAAAAATCTTCTTTACATTGTCTTTTGATTAAAACATGCTCGGTAGTTTGCCCAAAACCGCTCATTGTTTATAGGTCGTTTTATTGCTGAACTGAAAAATGCGTGAAAATCCGTTCAGTAGGCAACATTTTGTGTTTATAGGCTCGACCGTATGTAGTTTGAGAGATTATGTTAACACACTCGAAAATTAATCATTGTACACCGTGCAGCTGTGCAATAGATGGCCAAGAGTGTCATTCTGTCAATCTGTCTGAGCGCTACCGTGCATCGGAAGACACCTTCAACTATAGGTTATATGGATGCATTTAGAATAGAATAAACATTTCGACCTAATGATTAAGAGCCTATTCACAAACGCTGAAACAGCATTTTAGCTATGAAATGGTTTGTCCCTTTCCGACATACATATATATATTTGACAAGCCCGTTGGCACAGTGGCAGTGAGAGCGCTTACTGTGTCGGGGGTTGCGGGTTCGATTCCCGCCCGGAGTCAACAATATGTGCAGACATAGTTGTTGGCGACGACGTCTGGGTGTCAATTATATATTCTTATAAAGTATTTGTGTATGTATAAGTAGTAGTATCAGTTAATTAGATTCCATAACACAAGCTTACTTTGGGTCTAATTAACCGTGAGTGAATTTGTCCGGGTATATTTATTATTTATATCCTTTTTTCCAAAGAGCGAAAGAGACAAAACACTTTATAACAGTGCTTTAGTTATAGAGCATTTATGAATAGGGCGGTAAATATTAGGCACTGTTATACAGTAACTCACTTACATGTATTAATACACTAGGTACTGTAGTCGTACTTTGCATGATACTTTTCTACGTATCTATGAGTTATTTCCTGTTCTTTTATTGTCTGTTTATAAATACTCTCTCATGCACTGCCAACACTGTAACTGGAACGTAAAGATTCATTCATTAAAATGTATACGTAACTTCCTATGAGCTTACGCACAGTCATCCATCAACCGTGAGAATTGTTATTCACAATAGTTCTTCTATTATAACTATACCCATTGAAAACGATACGAGAGTTAATTAAACCAACTACTGTGTGAAAAGAGATAAATTAAGCTTTTTATATACTTACCTATGTATTCGGAAAATTCTTATTTATACTAGGTAAAATAGCGAATATTTTCTTCCGAATTTTTAGTTTATGACGCTATCGATTTCACAGTGTTCGCTATCTATTGAGTGTGGACAAAGCTGCTGATTAAAACGACTAGTCCTACTAATATTATAAATGCGAAAGTTTGTGAGGATGGATATGTTTATGTATGTTTATTACTCTTTCACGTAATCGGATTTGGATTAAACTTTACAGTAATATAGGTACGTCAGAAGAACACATGGGATAGATTTTGTCCCTGAGTTTCCGCGGGAACGGGTACAACGCGGGAAACATTGCGAGGCGTTACTACTAAATAATTATTAGAATGAAAAGCGCAATAAAACCAATTATCAAAGTTCACAGAACCTACTTATAGTCCTAAATTCCGTGTCATTAGTTCTTCGAATTACTTGTTTAAAAAATGACCAGTTATGTTACCAAATTCTCCATGATCGTAATAAATCTCACGCGTATTATGAAGTAACTAAGATGGAATCAATATATCTCTAGAATATTGTCTCAAATGTTGTAACTTGACCTCAAATGCGTACACTATGAGAAATTACAGTACGTTAATACAAGATGATCTTTGCTGTATGTAACTGATCTACGAAAACGTAACCAACCTTGTTTTGAATACGTAATCTTTTTAAAACTACGCACGTATAGTTGCAATGTCATCCCGGAATGTCCAAAAGTGTAATATTAGAGGTGGTTGAGAAACTTTTGAGTTATGTAACTTCGTAACCTCTTAAGCATCTCGAGTGCCGCCAAATATGGCGGCTATATAGAGACCATTGTGGTTTAATAGGGCATGTGCATTCACAAAATGATACGGTGCGAACAAATTGATTGATAATGTTATGTGTTCTGTCAACTGAATTGGTTCGTAACGCGCAGAGCCTTGCCATTATTATTGGAACTGCAATTTGTATCTGTTGAACCATAGAATACCTAAGTGTAGTTAGTTATATCATCACTTCACTTATCTACGAATATTGATGTGAAAGTAAGTTTGTGCTTTCTTTGAAGTCAAAAGGGAGAAATGGAACGTGCAGAATATTCTGGGACGTCCAGTTATAATACGTAAAACGATGTTACTAACCAGAATGACATGGTTCCATCAAATAATGACGTAAAATTCTGCCTTCATCAGCCATTACTTGCATGCCTGCTGTAATTTATTGTAATAGGTCAATTACTCGACATCTTAAAATTTTATTAAACAACATTGTTTTTAGTTCATTAAAATGTTTAAACATAAATAATGTTCCCAGCGCGATGAAGAAATTATCATTTTAGTACGTTGCGGTTACGAAATATTGTTATTTATGTTAAAAGAAGAATGCGATGGTCCAGAACGACTCCATGTTTGTATTCTTTAATTGATAGAATTCGCTGGTGATTATAATTGATTAATCATATTGTTTTATGTCTTCAATTAATGGGTTTAAAAGAAGAAGGATCATCAATTCTCGAATATTCACATACGTAGGCAGTAATGACTTTTTTTACTGTGTCTACATTACAAGAGAAACGCATTCTACCTTCCTACATAACGTTGTAATTAAACGAAATTGTAAGTTGCTAAATCTATCCTTCTACTTAGCTCATATTGGCTTTTTATCTTTCTAGCTGTATTAAAGGTGTCTATGATTATAAGAAACTGCTATCTTAACTATGAGTCCATTTCATGAGCTCACAGACAGTCAATTGTCCTAAATTCTCTTTGGAGATGAAACTATCTTCCGTTATTTAGCAATCGATAGATTACCCTCAATAATGTCGCGTAGAGAGTAATTTTCCTTAATATCTCTAATATACTTTGCTGTGATTCAAAATAAACATTTCGCAGTCGGGGTCTCACGTTACTAGTGCTTAGTTACATAGCGAGTTTGTAGTGTGAATGAGAATCTTCTCCAATTGATAATTATTGAAGTTATTATTCCTTAGAAGGAATTTGATGACTGAGGGAACGGGAGAAGTTGGTATGAAGTTGTTTTATCTCATGAGCTCCCTTGACCCATATAAATATTGTGTGTGCATCATCCGTCCGCTAAAATTGTCTTAGAAGTAGCGACAGTAACTTTTAGGGTTACAACTTCATAGGTTTGATTGAGTAACGACGAAAAGTCATTCGATAGTGCTTTGCAGTGAGGTGCTTCAAATAAATATAAACAATGATCTTGTCAGCGGTAATAACTTAACTGTAAAAGTATACATTACTAAACTATGAATTACTAAACAACTGTCTAATAATAGAGTGCCTTTTTACCCGACTGCGACAGAAGGAGGGTTTTTTATTTATATGTCGGTATAATATGATGATTTCACCGGTCGATTGGCAGCCATAAACCTTCAATCAGTATACATTGTTTACTTTTACCGTTTACGTGAAATCGCGATAAAACACCTTTTGCGTAAAACCTCAAACGAAAATACCTTTTTAAAATATAATATAAGCTTATAATATAAAAGTTGCGCAAACGCCCAACAAGGCCTTTTGTCCCGTTTTGGAGTTATTAATATTCGAAAGAAACCCCCATATATCTTTTCATCGATCGACACCCACGCATTGCTAGCCGTCGGCGATTTTTCATAAAAGCTGTACGAACTTTTTATTTAAATTGTGGCCGTGGTCTACTTAATACAAGGGAGATAATGATTGGTCCAGATGTTGCATCTCTTGTATCGTAAATGGGATTCAGAGTGTAAGCATGACATTACAAATTTACTGGAATTTTTGTTGCTTTTATTTATTGACTCCTTTTATAATCAGAGATTTAGGCGCAATCATCACGCTTGCCTACTGCGGTTCAAACTCGAGCCAGGTTTGAAAAGTAGGAATCATGATGAAAAATCTTTGCCCAGCAGTGGGACATTACACGTTAATTAACACTTTTTTATGTATTTGATTTTTTGTAGTAGTGTTCTTAGATTAATTTAAAATGGTTAGGGGAGTATTTTTAATTATAATTAACCTTCCCAATGTACTTACTATTGGCACAGATTATTTAATATGTAGTTACTTCGCTATTGGGTAGATTGATAGATTTGGGGAAAATCTTTGACTGGCAGTGGAACGATATATGAGAAAAAAGGTAAATTACGTATCTACAGATACTATCTATACTAATATAATAAAGATGAAGAGTTATTTTTTTTGTTTTTATAATTTATTTGAACGCGCTAATCTCAGAAACTATACAGGGTTACTGGTTAAGTCGACCTAGATCCTTTAGGAGGTTGTATTCTGCATTATTTCTGAGTAATTTCACTATGAAACACCATACTCCAAAATGCACCGTTTTCGAGATATTGGACTTTGAAGATTTTTTAAAGAATTCTTATCTTTTTGTCTATTGATCAATTTTTTTTTGGGTTCCTATCATCTGATCTTACTTTTTTTGGTATTGACGGGTAGGAGAAATGTTGTTTTATTATAATCAACACTAAAATTTCAGATACACGAACCGACTGGGTCGTAGTAGACGATTGATTGCAATAAATTTAAATAAATTCGTAATGAGTTTATTTTTCTCTCTAAAATATTGGAAAAAAAATCTATGAAAGATATTCGGCAGATATGTTTAAAAATATCTGCGTTTCATTAGCTATCCAACGAGGTATCACAAGATAAGGTTTTATCAACATTCTTAGAAGAAAACATTGATCAAAGGCTGGCTACCTGCTACGCCTTTTGTCTTTAATGTGGTTCTGGTGCGTGCGAGTGGGATAGTGTAATTTCGAAGATGTGAGTGAGAAAAAAAATGCGGCCATTTTGTTGCTATTGAAATTTGTCTTAGTCTGCTAACGAGATTCGTCCGTTGTAGATGCGATATTACTTTGTGCTCTTGGTGTTTTTATTCGACTTGGCTTGTATTCCTGGACTCTTTGATTCGATTCGTGATATAACTGTGCTTGCTTACTGGACTCCGATTTGTGCCTCCGACTTGGAACTGTTAAAGATGACGTCTTTCACAAATGAGGAATATGCTGATATTTTAATTTGTTATGGATACTGTAACTGTGTATCCGCACGAGCTCGTGATGAATACATATCACGTTATCCTGGCCGCCGAGTGCCGGATGTTAGTGTCTTTGATGGAGTTTACCGACGACTTCGAGAGACTGGCTCTGTTTCGAGGCAACGATCAGATCTGGGTAGGCCACGTGTCAATGATGGCCTACCGAAGAGCAAGACAATGAGATAGTTCAACGCTTCAGATCGGATCTAACAACGACAACCAATGTCGTCGCCCAAGAACTTGGACTATCGCAGTGGAAAGTATAGTTTACGGTGAACACTGCCGGATTATACCCATACCACTACACGCCCGTACACGTCAGCGAAGAAGGAGATCCTGTCAGGAGGTTGGACTTCTGCAGATTTATGTTAAATGCGGATTTAGAAGACCCATCATTTTAAAAAAATATTTTGTGGACATATGAATCGAAATTTGATAAAGACGGTATAACAAATTATCACAACGCTCATTATTGGGCGCCGAAAAGTCAAGGTAACCCTAATAAAAAACGGCCACAAGGGTCACAAAGACGATTCAGTTTAAATGTATGGATGGGCATAATATCAAACCATTTAATAGGGCCCTTCTTTCTCCCTACTAATTTAAACGGCGAACACTACGAAAACTTTTTAAGAGAAGACTTACCAGAGTTATTAGAAGAAGTTCCACTCAACCTTATTCGAGATATGTGGTATCAACATGACGGGTGCCCTGCACACTACAGAAGAAGTGTCAGAGAATGGTTAGATAAAATAGTTTCCCTAACAAGTGGATCGGAAGAGGAGGACCCATACCGTGGCCAGCAAGAAGTCCAGACCTGACTCCTATGGATTTGTATGTGTGGGGGCATATGAAGACTTTAGTCTACAGTGAACCAAACCCAATAACTTCTGTTGATGTTTTAAGACAAAGAATTATCGAAGCAGCCAATAAAATGAGAAGCTCTATGACAACTGGCGTAGTAAAGGCTGGACTAAGACGCAGAATGCGAGTTTGTGTGCGAAACAGAGGTGGACATGTGGAACATGAACTGTAAATAGTAAACATGTAAAAAAATAATGTATGTAAAATACCAATAAACATGTTTTTATCTATTTCATTGTTCTACTTTTATTGTTTGATTGATCCAAGTAAGAAATTCGATTGTATTCCTTAGTTCTATCTAAAAACTTTTCATCATGTTTTCTCCTAAGAATGTTGATAAAACCCTATCTTGTGATACCTCGTTGGATAGCTAATGAAACGTAGATATTTTTAAAAATTTCTGCCGAATATCTCATAGATTTTTTTTCCAATATTTTAGAGAGAAAAATAAACTCATTACGAATTTATTTAAATTTATTGCAATCAATCGTCTACTACGACCCAGTCGGTTCGTGTATCTGAAATTTTAGTGTTGATTATAATAAAACAACATTTCTCCTACCCGTCGATACCAAAAACAATAAGATCAGAACCCAAAAAAAATTGATCAATAGACAAAAAGATGGGAATTCTTTAAAAAATCTTCAAAGTCCAATATCTCGAAAACGGTGCATTTTGGAGTATGGGGTTTCATAGTGAAATTAGTCAGAAATAATGCAGAATACAACCTCCTAAAGGATCTAGGTCGACTTAACCAGTAACCCTGTATACCGATTATTTTTTGAATGAATAGCACATTCAACAGGATCCTTATAGGCCACACCCCGTTGTGTTACCCTCGTTGTACCCGTTCCCACAGGAATTTCGGGACAAAATGTTTTTTTCTGATGTATATTACTGTAAAGTTTGATCCAAATCCGTCCTGTAGTTATTTCGCGAAAGAGTAACAAACATACCTAATCCTACCTATCCTCATAACTTTCGCATCTATAATATTAGCAGGATTTTTTACCCCGAAGTTCTCACGGCAACGGGTACAACGGAGGTAAAACCACAGATGCTACTAGTTAGTTATAGATACAAAAAACATCATTAGCAATTAGCAATTCTTGACGCCACTTACTTGTTTAATCGTGATCGGCTGGTAAGAACTAGCTAACTAAATAAGTATGTATGTATTTTCAAATGTAAAATCTCTACATTACAAAACGTTTTACTATTGAACGGAAGGTCATCATTTAATATTTTCGCAACCAACTGAATGTTTGTTCAATGCATATGTCAAGTACATATCATAAAGTTTATCAGCATTTGTAATTGTTATAATCAATCAGACTTGGTCGCATAATAAGTTGTCTAATTAAGTTATTTATTCTTAATGTACATAGTTATTTAATAATTAGACACGCTATATTAGTATAATAATGGGTCTTAATATCGCGAAATTATTTGAAATAGTGTAATGAACGGTGTTGATAAATACACGTATAATCTATTTCTTTTGGATTGGCACAAAATGTGGTTAAATATCGTCAATTTACCAGCCGAAGACGATTGCTTCTGAAGAGGAAAAAGGTTTAGAGATAGGGTAAGAATGAAATAAAATTACTAAACCTTTTTCCTCTTCAGGAGCAATCGTCTTCGGCTGGAAAATTGACGACATTGGTCCACATTTTGTGCCAATCCAAAAGAAATAGAGTATATGTAGGTGCTTGATGCAATTAGGTTCAGTACGTGCAGATCTGTACGACTCGTTAAAAAGATGAAGAAGAAAGTAGCCTTATTCATAGTAACCTTATTCATAGACACCACATTCATAGACACCACATTCATAGACACCACATTCATAGACACCACATTCATAGACACCACATTCATAGACACCACATTCATAAACGCTTATTAACGGCATTTTAACTATCAAATGGTTTGGCCCTTTCCGACATACGCTATTTACCGAAGAGCAAAAGAGACAAAACAATTTATAACAGTATTTTACTTAAAGAGCGTGTTATGAATACGGCGGCAGATCTTTGTGGCCTATTGTAGGTCAAAAATCAATATCTCGATATTGGTTACACCAGTTTACTTAATATTTAAACCCAAATAAACGTAATCATGCAAAATCATTTACTTCATATCTATAATTAGTTGCGTAAACGGGTAGGTTAAGTTGGCAACAAGTTATAGTTCTCCAAATGTGTAATTACTATAAGTTGTCAGGTTAAATGTTGCGTGTGGTCGGTTTGGCCACCGTTTGACCGCACATTCGGCGGTCTTTACTCCTTCACCAAAGAAAGAGACGTAGGCACCTACTTAATTAGGAAAGTTCAGCTCAAATTAATCACACGCAACTCTCAAATTACAGTATTTAACATCTGTTTTGAGCTGCACGACATTAAAAATTAAAGGTATGTAATATACGTTGTAGGACCAATTTTGGTTTGTTACTCCAATTTTTGAAAGTGGTAAATGTAATGATATCAACTTCTTTCTACTTGTTACATGATGGATATAAGTATAGTAATAACATTTTGTTATTTGTGTGTCAATCTACTTGTAACATCGGAAGCACAAGAAATGAGTCTCTCGTTGAACCGATATTGAATTAGGTAACTGGCGTGATTATAGGGAAACCCATAGACTATTATTAAACAATAATAGTCTATGGTCACGGGTTATGACATCGAACTACTTCATCTACTATAATGCCTATCATGTGCCTATCTATCTGCTTGTCCCAGTAACCTTTGTCTATACTCTTTAATTTTGGTGTATTATTAACCTTTGTGTTTAGGTATGTATTTCCATTCTTCATCAGCTAAGATAAAAAGTACATCGCTACTGAGAAAGGGGCCTTGATGATTATTTGCAAATAAAAATATTCGGATTGGTATCATCCATCGTAGAATTGACCGTGACGATGTTGCTATGATGTTGCTGTATAATTATCGTTTATCTACACTTTTATTGCTATAAGTACACAAACTGTTAATGAACATAGATATATTGATACAAAGATACATAGATTTCGGTATATATTAGACTTAACCGCAAGTGGAAAAATATGCAGTGGGCAAGCTGAAAGAAAACCTCGTAAATAATAGTTAATGCATAGTAAAGCAAATCATGAAAGTCGATGTGTAGTTTTACCTGTAGATACCTTCTCCATTTCTTAAGCTACTGTCTTCCCCCAGGTATCTGGCGCCTGGCGTCGTCTCTCCAGTACAGTCAGTGAGTCAGTGGGCTTGAAGCACGCGCTCCGCCGCCTACAGGCCGTGCCCGCGCGCGCAGCACGTCTAGTGCACGCGCTCGTCGACCGCATGCGGGTGGGCGGCGGGCCGGTCGTGTTCACACAGCTGGGAGCGTTGAGGGGGAGGCGGCTCGAGGCCAGGACCACGGAGCAGACCCCGTATTACAGCTTTAAAGGGATTAGGTAACTTTTCTTTAGGAAAGTAAAGTAAAGCAATGTGTAGCTCACCCACTACTAGGATGTGGATGGAACCTGTACCACTGGTTACTCTGTAAATGTGGACGGCAAAGCATCTCAAATGTTGTTGCAGGAAGCTGCTAGCATCTAAGACATGGAAGAGATGTAACTTCCCTTAAATGCTGTCAGAAATAATATTTATTTACTTACTTTACAATACTGTGACTTTGTTTGCAACAGAGTTACTCAGTGAATACATTACTAAATTCTCCCGTAGGTACGCGCAACCACCGCGCGGGTCGCTGCGGTTCCGGCCGCCCGCGCCGCTGGAGCCGTGGTCGGGCGTGCGCGACGCACTGGATGAAGGCGCGGTCTGCCCGCACCGGTTCATGCTCTTCGACACCTACAAGGGAGATGAAGACTGCCTCTTCCTCAATGTGTATACGCCGGCGCTGCCTGATAAGATTTCTGGGTAAGATTGATAGATTTGTAGGTACTTTGATTAATATAATCAGTGCATTATAACAATATTGTATTTGTTATTATTTCCCTTAGTACCCTATTCTAGACCCTTGGTCGCCCTTACTTTGACAGAGTTCCAGAATTATAAGTTTATAAGCCCTCTTTTGCATAGCTTAATCAGTTACAGCCGTATGCAGTTTAATTCAACCCCTCCCAAACAGGTACAACCCCAAACTGGCGGTGATGGTATGGATCCACGGCGGCGCGTTCGCGGTGGGGTCGGGCAACGCGTTCCTATACGGGCCCGACCACCTGGTGGGCGCGGGCGTGGTGCTCGTCACCCTCAACTACCGCCTCGGCGCGCTCGGCTTCCTCAGCCTCGAGAACGAGGAGGTGCCCGGCAATATGGGGCTGAAGGTACGATAAATAACATCTTTTAGCTAAAAACCGATTGTTTTCAGACTCGTTTTTCCCTCAGATCTAGGATCTAGAAATTATTAACTTATATGTGGATACATAGATTTATTTTGTCAACCCTATTTAAACTGCATAGTCTCTAATCTAGAATCTCTAAAGGGCCTATGGCGACCCTCTCTGGGTAAGAGTGATATGGTTAAAAAATCAATTATTTTTGAAAATATTTTTTCTAAAATACTTTACATACGTTTAGTTTTGCAATACGGCCAACGCAATCCGACATAAAGAAAAGTATTTTTAAATAAAAAAAAACAAAAAAAAAGTATTAGCCTGTAATGTCCCACTACTGGGCAAAGGCTTCTCATCTCACTGAAGTTATCAGTACAGTGAGGTGGAACGTTAAATAACGTTAAATAATTAGATCAAGATCATTGACCACATTTTATGGTAACATTCACCATTAACACACATATACAAAATCAGGAAACACCATAACCTCAAATTGCCTTCCACACAACAATAAAATTGGGGTATAATTTCACGATGTGTAGTACACACACACTTATCAAGCAAATCATAATAGAGCATAAATTACTAAAACCAAAATAAATGGTTGTTTCATTATAAAAGTACCGGAAAATTAGTAAACTAAAGTTTCGTAGCATTGTCATGGTTTAGTTATGTTGGTCAAGTTCTTGACTAACTGATGCAAGAGAGGGAAACTCGCATTTATTAAGACCTCTACTTCCACACCGTACGTAACACGAAATACCATAACTATAGCAAATACATAAACTGTGGTTTAAACAGCGTTTGAACAACTCATTATGGCAGACAGAGCGTATTAACATACATTACTGTTGTTATGCAACTAGAACTATCTATTTGTTACGATTATTACAAGTACTACTCTATCTTATCTGCCCACGAAATAAAACTTAAATACGTAGTAAGTACTTAAGTACTAATATAATTTAGGTAATGTGAAATTTACTTTCTATTTTATGATAGAAAGTTAACCTTCTTAGATATAACTTAAGTTAGGACGTGTAATCTTTATCGTAAATATGAAAATAATTTCTAATGTTTAATGAATGTTACTATTAATGAAAACCATATGTAGTTTTAGAGATTATCCCGAATGTAGTAAAGACAGACACAGTTTCTTTTCTTAACCTATGTCGGCGGCGAGACGAACTGGACGCCTACAAGAGGGACTGGCAATTGGTGGCTTTTAATCGAGATTAGTGGGGGGAGGGTTTTGCCCTACATTGGGACGATAACTTAAGTTCCGAAACGTCAGATTGAATGTAAAATAAAAATGTATATGTAGTTTCAATTCAAAATGAGTAGTGTTCGCTTAAACATACATTTGCTATAATGTCTTTTCATGGTACAGGATCAAGTGATGGCTCTCAAGTGGGTGCGGGACAACATCGAGTCGTTCGGCGGAGACCCCTCCAAGGTCACCATCTTCGGGGAGTCGGCCGGCGCCGCCTCCGTGCACCTTCACATGCTGTCTCCGGCATCAAAGGTAACGATTCACTAGTGGTGAGGGAGGTTACAGGATACCTATAGTTAACTTATGGTGTATACAGGGTCACTTTTTAAATTGATACACTTCTTTTTATCCATAAAACCGGTGACATGGTTCCTAAGAACATATCTTCGTATCTCTTCTAGTTTCTTTATGATGCGCTGCAGGAATATGTTTGTAATTCGATAAAGCTCAAATATAAGTAGTTATTTTCCGAAATCGTCATCGAGTTGGTCGGTGATGTGAAACTGTTAAAGAATTTGTAAAATCTATTACTTAAGTTATTTATGTTGCCATTAGTTTCCGCATCAAATAAACGTTGGTGTTTCTTTCCAACTTTCTTCTAAAAGTATTTCAAGGTTTGGCTTGTGAAAGACGATTTGATTTAGGAACTTGCAAACATAAAGTTGGCTATGAATTGCCCTTTCGTGATTGCCATACACATTTACGTAATTCCTATGAAATTTTAATATGTATTTTGTTTTGAACCATGTCAAAAAATATATAGTTTGCCTAATAGTCGTCTATGAATTCAATAACTAGTTTAAAGTCACGCGTGTACAATAAAAGTTTGGAAGGTAATTTCTACCGAATGTCCAATCATCATTTCGTCATAAAGATTTATACGTCTTACGTATTGTATTGCGAATAGAATAGGCAATGTTTGTGCATTCGTATACTAACAATAAAAGTTCTCAGAAAGACATT
Organism: Cyclophora albipunctata; assembly: GCA_963082685.1. Taxonomy (NCBI): domain Eukaryota; kingdom Metazoa; phylum Arthropoda; class Insecta; order Lepidoptera; family Geometridae; genus Cyclophora; species Cyclophora albipunctata. The sequence goes on along the minus strand of OY720129.1, from coordinate 2,052,064 downwards.
ATTTGAATGTTTAATGGGTTTTATAATCACTTTGCTAATAACGGTGGTTGTTTGGAATAATAAACTTGGAACTTGCAAAATTAATGGAACTCCACTCAAGTAGGTACTGCATTACATTTCATGGTGGAGCGCTTAATTATTTTAATTGTAATTTGGGCGTGGAAGGTAGAGGAAGTGGAAATTTAAGGTTTCCACATCGTGGTTTAATGATTCGCAATTTAGGAGTTTGAACGCAATGCAGTCGCCACCGCAAATTGATCGAAGTTGGGCAACGATCGGACACTAAAGTGACATTTGGATCAATCTTCTTATAGGCGTTTTATAGGCTCTACGCTCAAGGACACTGACTTTTACTTCGACAGGAAATATATGGATTCCGACTACAGGGACGTTTTAAATGATCCTTGCGAAAGAAGTGAGGCAACTTATAAAATGATTTACATTTTAAATGTGGCCATGTTTGTTAAAGCTAACCAAACAACGACAGATAAAAAGTTACTCAATTGTTAATTCAAAGAACACAAGCATTTATGACGTGATTTTTATGCTAGTCCGATACGGCAACAATATAAATAAATTCAATTCTAATGCAAAATACAGATGTTTTTCCATCTACATTTCATTTAGAGACTTACACAGAGGCATGTCTGTCCCATCATGCCTTAAACATGTCAAGTGAGTAAGCGTATGTAAAATAATATATTGAAGCAGAGAAGAGAAGAAACAGAAGACATATTTCTATTTGTTGTTAAAATTCAACGAATTGATAAACTATCAACTTACTTTACCTACTATGTTTTGCGCAGGGTCTGTTCCACGGTGCGATAGCTCAGAGTGGTCTGGCGATATCTCCGTGGGCTTTCGCGCATTTCCCGAGAACCCGAGCCTTCGACCTTGGACGGGAGCTCGGCATTGACACCAACAACACTGCGGAACTACTCGGTTAGTATCATCATCTTACCCACAAAAGACAGAACTGCAACGCAGTACTACGCTCTTAGGTGAAAGATTACTAAGGGTTCCTCCGGTCCCTAACACGTTACTATTTCGCACGGTATCTCCATTTCTTAAGTGTGGTCACGTTCCGCAGGGTACCTCCGCGCGACGCCCAGCGAGCTGCTGGTGAAGGCGGGCGCGCGGCTGGCGGGCGGCGGCGCGGGCGGCGCGGACCTGCGCAGCACGGTGGCGCTGCCCTTCCTGCCCGCGCTCGAGCCGCCCTCCCCCGCCGCCTTCCTCACCTCCCCGCCGCGGGACGCGCTGCCCGGCGCCGACGTGCCCTTCATGACGGGGTACAACTCGCATGAAGGCATCATACTGCTGCGACGTGAGTACATTAGAAGACTAGAACTTGAAATGGGGGCATCGTTTTTTGTGAGTGTCAGGATGCAACCAGCTGCGCTGCAACGCAGTACCGTTGTAAACAATTTGTCATAGATAGAATTGCAAGTGTGAATTAAGTGGTCTTAACGGTATGTGTACAGTCACCGGTTAAACCCGATGATTTGTAAATTAAGTTAACGGTCCAACTCGGTAGAGCCGTTTGAGTTTCGTCAGTCGTCACCTTGTAAAGTGTCGTATAAACCTTCCAAAAACTTAAGACGAAGTACCAAATGTAGCTTAATTAGTTGATAATTAGTTTGATACTTTCATCAAGTCAGTTACAAATAATAATTACATGTTTCTCCGCTCTCCTATACTTAGAGCTAGAAGCAGCGCAATAGGTAGGTATGTATAACAATCGATCACGTATGATCAGTTACGTCGTGTATAATATCGTCGGATATCAGGTGTAATTAGGTTATTCGTGCATGTATAGATAAGGGGTGATTACAACCTTTCTTACTTGCATAAAAATTATCTCCGAAACCGATATAATTGTAGAATAGCAGAACACCGCGGTTTCGGCACTTTCTAGTATCAATGGCGGACCAAAAGCTCAAGCCAGTCAAAATCACCCGAGTCTTCTCATAATAACATGTCCCTTGATTAAATCTACCTTGATTATGTTAACCAAACAAAATGCCTGGCTGGCATAGCTCCACCCAGTGTACGACGGAAAATGGCCTGCTCTGTGGAGAGATATAAACAGAAGCGGGATAGCAGGCACCCACTCCATAATCTGTCTCCACCACCGTCGCGCCTAAGGAGCCGTAACAGCTTCCTCAGACAGCCTAGTCTGAGTGAAAGGCTTGCTCCTAAAACCAGGCTGGAGCTATGGAAATATAAGTTCCCCCCTCCGTCACCGTTCACTCCGCTATCTGAGAAACTGCCGCCGGGTGGCATCTTCTTCCCTGGGCAGTTTGGAAGTCACTTAATAGGCTCCGAACTGGTGTTGGAAGATGCCAAGAAAACCGTGTTAGGTGGGGTTTCTCGGATAACGATAGCTGCAAGTGTGGAGCTGTCCAAACAATGCCTCATTTGCTACAGTGCCCGAGCAGCCCCGTGTCCTGCACTGTGGAGGATGTTTGGAGGGCAAATGAAAGTGCAATAGACCTGGCCAAATTTTGGTCTAAACTTATTTAATTTAAATAATCATCTCGACTCGAAAAGAAGAAGAAGAAGACCAAACAAAATCGTGAAACAGTCACATCTGGCAAAAACAAACTCGTACTCTTTTCGGACTGGGTGACAATATTATGTATAGAGCATACTTGTGGACAATTTTTATTAAATTAATATTAGTAACCCAACCTACAACTCAATGCATTTTCCTCCGACAAGAATGATTAAATGATAAGCGATAATTGCAATGCGCTTTTTGACGATAAGTACGTATTCAAAACCTAACGATAAATTACGAGTACCTACCGACTACTATGTGCGTGTCCTAATAACCGATGCGACCTATGTACTCTAAGTATTAGACGGTTTGAGTACTGGAGGTGAATGTTGATAGGCGCTAATGGATATGGCCTAGGCTTCAAACAGGTTCCGATTCATTGCGACACTGGCGAGGACTTCCGTCCAGTGCCTGATCGGTGGTAGCGCGTGTCGCCGGAACACTGCGAATGTTGCTATCTAATAGTATAGTGTATTGCCAAGTTATTCTCATCAAAAGCACCAATAACTGTGATTTTAAACACCAGCTGTCGCACCTAGAGATGTCTATACTTAACTAATTGACGTAATTTTCCATACATTACATGTCAACATCACTCATTAAATTTACTAAGGAAGCATTTGACGTATCTGCGTACGGCCGCGCAGGTGGATGTTTTTAAAATATTGTATTAGAATAAACAAGGCTGCTGGATTTAGAGATGTAAGCAACAGCTAAGTCTTGCTTTAGTTTTTTCATGTGAAATGCAACTTTGTGTCTATAAACATATTTAACACGTCCATCCATCAACAAAAGCCATTACAACACCAATTAAAGATCTTTGAAGAACTGAAACTGCAAATCAAAACAAGAAATGTAACTACTGAACAATAAATCAAACTTATACATTCATTAATATTTACTCGTATAATTTTTTATCAAAGACTTTCGATCATTTAAGTACCTCTCTAGATATCTGAGATTATAATAATTGATGACAAACTTTGTTATCTCTATCTAAAATGATTTGTATTACTTAAATACTCGGCGCTGATTTTACAATCATCGTAAAGGTATTTTTAATTTGACAATTAAATTTTAGAAGAAATATGTAGTAATGTTTATTACTGTGATACTTTTGAATAGGTACTCGTTAAGTCAATAGATTAAAATAAAACTATCTCGTGCAGACAGTAATGATGCTGGCTCAATTGCACTCCAATGCGGATATAAGGCTAAGTTTGCTTTCTAGCAAGACTCTCGCCTTCCTTCGGATCCGATCTCCAACAACTCACGTAATCTCAAACCAACAGTTATTTATCACTTGTCATAATAAAGTGAAGTCACTCGCCTGCTCCTCATTAACCGAGGCTCTTTACGTAACGTCATATGGAAGTCCGGCTTCGAAGTAAGACACGGATCTTTATCCTTCAATCAAAAGAAAAACTGTGAATCAGACATTGGTCAACATTAACACAACTGATCACCAAAATATTCGAGAAACACGATGCATTTGATCACACACAATTTGGTAATATCTAGTTTGTTTGTTCATACTCATGTCTCTATAGTATTGCGTACGTATAATAACCATATGACACGGATCGACATTTTTATGAAAGGCGTGTAATTGATGTAATCAATGTAATGTAATTCATGTAAAGCTCCGTAATCGAATCTCGGGCGTTACCTCTCGGATATTATGATAATGTGTTGTGAAAGTTTCTTTGTTGTTGTTTATGGGTCGTTTAAGAACTGTTTGCTAATGTATCCCCGCATTTATGGAGTAAATGATTAGTATATTTTAACTAATATGTTCCATAGTTCTTGAACATCCTGTAGTAATTAAAAGATGTACTAAAAATAACGTTATAGCGAAAGTAGTTCTAAAAAAGTGAATGCTTAGTATAATAGTATTGAAGAACAAAGTTATAGGTAGCGTGAATAGATTGGTTAACAACAGTTCCAGATCTGTGTCAGATGTACAATTTTAATTATAGGTTCTCGTCTCCAAAGCCATGCCTTTAGTATCGATATAATATGACGCCGTAACATTTAAAATATTATTAAAAGGTCGCCCTTAAATCAGATAACGCATACTCAATGAGTTTAACTGTTACGAAATTAGGTTCCAAAAACCATTATTCTTACAGGTAAGTTACATTCAACTTGTTACTTGACAGGTGTATAAGTACATTGATTAAATACACTTTTATGTCTAGACAAGCAATTAAATACGTGATGGGCGGTGGGTATTATACGACAGTACAAACAGGAAATATATTTCATTCGTTTACGTGCGTATGACATTCATTTACGATGGTGATTGATGTTTGAACGAAACAAGTGAATGATTTGTTCATATTCCGACTCTTGTACTTAGCACGAGTAGATCACTTGTGTTATACGCTACTTCTGTTAACCGTCGAAAGTTATCCTTAATTTAATTTTTTTTCAACTGAAAGTATAAAAGTAATTCACGTAGAAGACGAACTAAGGAGTAATTAAATTCAACGATCACTTAATAACAAAGTAATAGGACCTTGTGATGTATGAAATGGGTGGATATAAAAATATTATGCAGATTATGCTTGGTGTAATTTGTGTAAGTTAGGAAACTGCATTTTACTTTCAAATAAAGAATTTCACGGCATATTTGGCTACTCTTGCTTGCCAAATATTTTTGCATATATACACAACACTCATTTCTTTGTCATGTTAACAATAAACAATTTACGCGGATCTACGTTAAAGAAAAGCGGTTAAGAGTGGGCAATACTTGTTTACCATTCATTGACCACTGGCAAGTTCTTTCAATATTTGAGTGCAATGCGTCATACTGATTTGCATAGCTAAGCACAACTACTTATATTATGTTTGTGTATTTCGAATAATCCGAGCCCACAAATATTATGCAAAGAGCGTATTACATAATGGACTAACTGCGTTCAATGGGACGCCGGCTTTACCGGCAATAGACCTTCTAGAACGATTTACATAACACCACACATGGCATAGGAGATTGTGCCACTACCCTACATTCGAAAACTTATCGCCAAATTCAAGAGCAACATTTTTATTTATTACGTTGCATAAATTATTGCGTTCGGTTCACATTTCAATGTTGTATATATAATTTGGGATGATGGCCGATAGACTGTTATGGCATTACCTCGTGTGTCTAATGTTATAGTAATGAACTTGAAAATTATGAATATTGTCAGTTTAAATTTTTTAATGTAGACGTAACATTGAACTTTAAATCATCTCCATCAGCTAAGAGATGGCAACCAACTAGTAACAGTAACACTACCAGAAGAGCAAAGCGCAAAAGTTCTTTCAAAGTCCAGTTGACCAATAATTAATTGACTCATAAATACCTCGGTGGTCTTAATATGGTATGTGCCTGCCAAGACAGAGACAAGACTAAGATCAAGACTAATTTTGAATTGGAAACGCCCGGGAATTGAACCCCGGTCAGTTCCCGGATCACGTATGTTTCCAATTTGATTTTCAAGCATAGCGTTGTTCCACGTCCAGGTCTCCAACGGTACCCGAAGCTCCTGTCGGAGCTGGAGCGCGAGTTCCGGCGCGTGGTGCCCCCGGAACTGCTCCCCGACAACGCCACCGCCGCGCGCCTTGTAGCCGACGAGATAAGACAGTACTACTTCCAGAAACGACCCGTCGATATAAGGAACATTGACTCGCTTATTGATGTAAGTTCACATCACTGTTTATTTGGGTCATGTTGGAAGCGTTTAAAAAAAGGAAAGTAAAGTATTAATGTATTAACTAACCTGAAATTAACTTGATATAACCAGGGCAGGTTTAGACCCTTAAGAGCCCTAGGCAGGGCACTTGGTAATTCACACTCCCCCTAGACACCATAGGCCTCGCACTTGGATTAGGGAACCCTGGTGTCTTTGCATTTCGTTGCATTTTTTTGTGGCTAACAATATTATTGTTATATTTCCAGCTCTTCACCGATGTGATGTTCTTAAGACCGATGCTGGAAACCATCAGACTTCAAGCCAATACGAACCGCACGAGCCCCACCTTCCTGTACCGGTTCGCCTTCGACGGAGCCCTAGGGCTCTTCAAGCGGATGCTGGGCATCAACCACCCCGGCGCCTGCCACGGGGACGAGATGGGATACCTGTTCTACTTCTCCAGGTTAAATTATAGACTGGACGATGATTCAACGGAATTCGCAGTCTCAAAACGAATGGTACAAATGTGGACCAACTTCGCTAAATATGGGTACGTTGTTTCTTTATTACCTACTCGGGCGTAGCGACAGTACAAGTGGGGGTTTTTAGAGACTTTAGTGATATTTGTCTATTCTAAGGGAGGGGCCCGAACTTTTATTTAAATAATGATTCCCAAACACTGCAATTTTACCGATACCGAGGGGTGTGTATGTACCCCTATTGGACACATAATAACTCGTTAGTGACTACCTTCATACTGCATATGCAAAGCAAAAGCATGCAAACCCTTGCTGAAGTTATTATCCTACTTAATGGGGACGATTGCGAGTAATCGCCTCGCGTGTCCAATGCATGCTATTGATGCCAGACGAGACTCTTTATCTATATATGTAGATAGTGTTACTATCATCGGTAGACATTACTGGCTTTAACCCTTCGCTAGCTTCACCAACGTAACCTATAGGATACATTTCCAAATTTCCTTTTGGAGATCTATAACAAGACAAGACGTATATATGTCATAAAGGACAGGAAAGGGTGAAACCCTTTCTGTCTATAACACCAGCTTTGATCACTTACTAAAAGGTAATGGTCTTTTCAGTAAGAATATATGACTTCATTGCTTACAGTAACCCCACGCCGCCCGTAGACTACGAGTCCGTGGTGGACTTCAAATGGTCTCCCGTGAACGACACTCGTCACGTGGCCTACCTGGACATCACGGGCAACTTCACGCTCCGCACCGACCCCGAAGACAAGAGGATCAGCTTCTGGGACTGGCTCTATGAGAAATACGCATCAACACCTTGAAAAAAAGGACAATGGACTGAAAGTGCATAGTTTATAGACTACAGAGTTGTGCGGATGACAGCTGTCATGGCAGTACAATTTGATGTGTAAAGTAAAAAAATTACGAGTGAAATATTCCATTGTAGATATAAGGGCTTTCCGCTCTATATGGACATAATATCAGCCTTTATGGACAAGTAGCAATCGATCCGTATTCCATTTTATATTCAATATCAAAATGTATTATGTGTACGAGATATATTTAGTCGTCTCCTGTCAAAATATATATGATATTGACAGGAGACAACCAAATATAATGGAAAACGATTGCCACTTGTCTATAGAGATTGTGCGCCATAATCATAAACTTATTAACAGCATTTTAGGTATCAAATGGTTGTCCTTTTCCGACATAGTACGCTATTTACCGAAGAGTGAGAAGCTTTTTAACAGTGTATTAAACAGCGTTTACGAATAGGGCGGTGTGAGTGTGCAGTGAGAAAATTTGGCCGTAATTTATAAGAGAATTGGCCTGTAGTGACAGCTTATAGTCTGCAAAACAAATACCGAGCTACAGTATCTGTAGCGCAACGTATTTTATTAAATAAGTTTCGAAGAAAAGAAAAGAAGTTCGAGTCTACTCTGTGGTTGGACAAAAGTGTTATCGAACTAATTTTGAATTTCGACACATATCGTGATCAAATAATTTAAAATATTCAATACTGCTACGATTGTTAAGGCGTGTTAAGTGTACATAATGACGTATTGTTAATGTTTGCTGACAAAATTACTCTAAACCGGTTTTCGGGTAAAATAAAGTGCAACGTATGGAGTAGGACTGACTAAAATAATTAAAGTTTTAAGTTGTTTGTTGTTTTTTTTGTCCGCATAAGGATTGGAAGATTATGAAGCATAAGATTATGTAAATTTCACTTCTAGGTCATTTTGAGGAGCAAAAAGATCGATAATTTGGTGTAAAAATGTTACTTTCCTTATTATTTCTTTAGTAATGTCTGTTTTAACATGTGCAAATAAAAGCTCAAATTGCCTTTTATATTAAGTTCCTCTGAATGTCCTTGTGTATATAAATAGTTATGAATGCTTTTAAGTTCTTAAAATAATACAAGAAAGAACTACTTTTAAGTCAATAAATATTTAAACCTGTATTTGTTTGTACTTGAGATGATATTAAGCTAGCAACTGGAGAAAACTAGACAGTACCTAATGAAACTAAACCAGAACGGGACGTGATAAATGGCTTATCGAATAACCCATTGTTTTAACAAATTGGCGTATTTGTACTTCGTATAAATATACATACTTAGTCAGTTTCATTAATGTATTGGCAATCGAATGCAACCTATTAATCATTTTATGTACTGCAATGTTAAGCCAACTGTAACAAGTTCAATTTTCAATTAAATATTATAAAATAAGCGTAAATATTAACACCTTTACTGACCTTGAAGCTATCATTATTGTGTACCGAATCAATAAGCATTATCATCAATAATACTTATTTTATGTAGGTCATGTTGTTGACTACCGAATGAAGACGACTTTACTCCCAAAATATGGTTGAGGCCAGAGTCGTTTTAAAGTTATACGATACTTATTGAACTTATTGAATTACCTTCCTTAGAGATGGTTTGATTTGATAATTATATAGATTTGTGAATTCGGATATCCCGCATATCACTAATTTAGGGATACCTGTTTTAGTACCCATTTAAAAAAAACTTATATACCTACCTACTTTTTTCCTTAACTTATATCGTCCCACTGCTGGGCAAAGGTCTCCCCCAAACGCTTCCATCTCTCCCTGTCCTTCGCGGTCTCCCGCCACTCGCTGTCGAAGGAGACAATGTCGTCCCTCCAGCGTTTCCTCGGCCGCCCGCGGCGACGAGCTCCTCCCGGGACCCACCTGTGTGGTGATGTGGGCCCATCTCTCGGGGTGCATCCGCATATACCTACTTACTTGGAAGAAAATGTATAAGTAAATAGGGAAAGATATAATTTGCGATATGAATCCAAGTGTGGGTGCGATTAGTGAAGGTTATTCGTAATTATGCTGTCTTCCGATAATTTACAATCTGAATCATATCAATAAGTAAAGTAATACAATATCTTATCTATTTCCTTTCTCTGCAGTGATTACTGGTGACGTAGCTATCGTTATCATTCTCAGAATTACCATCGCAAACTGCATGACGATCCGACCTGAAATTCAGGATGTGCTCGGAGTATTAAAAATCTTCGTATGGAGATGACTGCGAATGTTTTATGTAATATTGTATACGCAAAAGTTTAGATAAGTAAGTATATATAAGAACGGTAAGTATACAAGAATATGAATAAAGTGCAATGCTTACAATATCCCCACGGTAAGTTCGATCGGCCATAAAAAAAGTTCAATAATAATCTACATAACGCGATTTACGCGCGTTGTGCCCGTTCCCGTGGGAATTCCGGGATAAAAAATAGCCTATAACCTTGCTGTTGAATGTCATTATTCGTTACAAAAAGAATTATTTAAATCGCTTTGGTAGTTTCCGAGATTAACGCGTTCAATCAAACAAAAAATTAAAAAACGAACTCTTCAGTTTTATTACATTAGTATCTTCATTAGTACCTATAGATTGATACATAGTAATATCTGTAGATGGAAGTTCTCGACGAATAAAAATTGTCTTCCTTCCTGGTATTTTTCCTTTGTTTTTCTTCACATTATCTGGTTCGGCCTTCCACGGTGCAATGTCTCACTCCACTGCTCTACAATCGATCCGCAGATAAACACATAATACATCATTATTGACAAGGATAATCCTTGTCCAATAAGTAATTAACTAGTATTCTATGGAATAAATCAAATCCTAACAAGGACTTTGTTACTATATTTTCTTGTTTATACGAGCTGAAGCTGTATCAAATATAGATAATAGATATGTAAGCAGATTAACACGTTCAATGCCGTTAAAAATCACAGAAGCACTGAACGCGTTAAATATAATATCGGCCACACAAATAGGTAATTAATACATATATCTAGGCAAATAAACTATCTATGTGTTATACTTTTTTCATCAAGGCTGTCTAATATCAATTTCGTGAAAATAAGCATAAACCACTTACTTATCTATGTGCAAATTATTGCTAAGGCTAGTTTTATTGGCCATACATTTAGGAGGTTCACAGAATACCTAAGTATATATGCCTAATAGATCGTCTAGGTTGCCTAGTTTAAAATGATGTAGCAAACAGCTAGTTGCAGGTCACTTCGCCCCGCAGTTTTACCCGCGTTGTACCCGTTTCCGTGGGAATTTCGGGAAGAAAAGTACCCTATAACCTTTCCGATGAATGTGGCTATCTATTACAAAAATAATTATTCAAATCGGACTGCTAATTTCTGAGATTACCTCGAACACACAAACAAACATATAACATTAATTAAAAGTTTATAATATAGTGTTTATACCCTGTAAGTATACGAAACACAAATTACTCAGAATTTGCGCTCATTTGTAAAGTAGTTAGTTGATGTTTATTACTCAATACAACTTTGTAGTGCAACAAAATTGTATTCTCAACTACGTACGACCTGCCACAACATTCATATATTACAATATCCATAGTACCAGTAGTTTATAATGAGAGCTCATGTGTGGAGTTAACTGTCGTAAACTAATTAATTTATAATTAAAAACAAGCGCAGTGCATTACATAATGGATCAAAAAGAAAACCTTTAGATCAGCAACGGAAAATTACAGGCTGTAAGGAAAACTTAGACGGAAATTACAGTATAATTTAAAAAAACAAAGCACAGAAAACAATACCTCAAATGTAATTACCATGTTTGTTTATGGTCAACAGCTCAACGTTCCCCGGTCTAATTCCTGCACTGATTCGAATTAAAACGATCCAAAACACACAATAATGTCATTTCGAATTCCATTATCAAGCCTGATTTTCAATTAATCGTCATGTGACGTAGGCGATCGTGTTAATAAGTATCTAAGGGGTATGCACATAATGTATGTACGTATGTACGTATGCACATAATGTAATACATATAAGTAAGGTAAATATCAGGCGTTTCCTAGTAATTCAGTTCGGCTAGCGAGCGCGCGTGAGTCTCATTCTTATTATAACTGCTTACGGTCAACTTATACTCAACAGTTCCTACAAATTATTGTATGAGGTAATACATAATATATAACACGCGAAATCAATAAATAAAACTATTTTTATTTACTTTCAATAAACAAAATTTAGTTTAAAACAATACAACGTTATTTAAAAGTTAATGATAAGCTTTTTTTCACAGAGCTTTTGTTAAAAAAGTATTTGGGAAATCTGAACGTGAGAAAGGAACATTGCCCGAAAACATGGCTTACCAGAATGGCAGGTATGTTCTAAAGTCAGTGTTTAGTAGTAATTTTTATTTATAAGTCCATTTGTTTTTGACAAATGTAACGAGTGGTTTTTGACAGGATTATTGAACTGCAGACAATTGTCTATATTTTTATTTAGCTGGAACAACTCTTGAGATGTATGTCATATTTTTATTAATGAATGAAATTAACCTTCCTTCTATCAATTTTCTTTTACAATTTGACGATACATGTCCATTGTCCAAGCTTTATCTTTACTCCTAGCTCAGCTATCGCATCTTCTAAAAAGCTCGGCAAATTTATTAAATAGCGCAAGATAAACCAAAGGTGTTACAAAGTGGAATGGGCTTTATTTTCAGCTCCTCGTAAAACAAATGAAGACGTAACATAGTAGCACACAACACTTGTTTCCGTACATTTAGCACAATGTTACTACTAAATTAACATTTCAGGTACAGCGCACACGCGAACAAAATCTACAACAACATCTTAGAAACCATAGGAGACACGCCAATAGTGCGCCTCAATAAAATACCGAAAGATCACGGGCTGGAGTGTGAAATCCGTAAGTAATATAAATCAAGTGTTTATTTACGTTTTTTAATCGAAAAGAAGCAATTAAAGTGAATTAATCAATGCCTAGATAACGGACTATCGATGTATTTTGATTTCGGTTATGTAAAGCTGACGACACATTCTCGTAACTCGTATTATGTTCGTAATCTGAGCGATATTGTTTCGTCCTGATTTTGTGATTATTTCTGGGTGCGTTTAGAGAACGTTATGATGTATGTGTACAGAGGAAATGTGGCGTGTGGCGCCTGTCCGTTCGGCGTTCTAGATTTAGTTTATGCTATTTCATTGTAAACCTACATCAAAGAGATGAAGATTATCATTGCATAATATAGTCTCAGATTCTCTCCAAGTACTTAATTATTATTTTAAAATTTTCACTATTTGAACCTAGGTATATATATACATTTACGTGGTAAGTCGATGTGGTTAGGTAGAATCAGTTTGCGACCACGAATGGTTCCATTTATCTATTCGCTGCATTCAGGAAGTACAAAATGGTATACTGTATTTATCTACTTCCATCATAATTCTTATCGCAGAAACCCGCGGTCTATATTATTTATATAACACCAACATTAATATAATATGTACTAGCTGCGCCCCGCGGTTTCACCCGCGTTGTACCCGTTCCCGCGGGAATTTCGGGATGAAAAATAGACGTTGGCCGATTCTCAGACCTACTCAATATGCTCACAAAATTTCATGAGAATCGGTCGAGCCGTTTCGGAGGAGTACGCGAACGAACACTGTGACACGAGAATTTTATATATAAGATAACAATTGTTTTTGTGGATGCAGTGGTAAAATGCGAGTTCATGAACCCGGGAGGCTCCATAAAGGACCGCATCGCCCACACCATGTTGCTGGACGCGGAGAAGAGAGGGCTGGCGAGAGCCAACACCCGACTGGTGGAGCCCACTTCTGGGAATACGGGAATCGGCGTGTCTCTGGCGGCTGCTGTTGGAGGTAATCATATTATGCAACTTGTAGAATCCGACAGAAACTTCTATAGGTAAATTGGGGAGAAACCACGAACCTGCAAAGGAGCTGAGTAAACAATCACCACGCGCTCCTAACCCCTACCGGCGCGGCGGGTGATTCTATGCTCTGTGTGCAAAGGTCAAAGGGTATTTGAGGTTTTGTGACGATTTTGGTTTGGATAATGGTTTCTGCGGGGTGCTGTATGTAAAAAAAAACAAATGAATGTTTTAATTAAATTGTGCGACAGTAAGTATGAATATAAGGAAGTTTTGAATCAAGGCCAACTAGGACATAGCGGTTCCATAAATATGTTTGTGCAGTTGTTTTATGGGTCATTTTTTGAAATGCCAATCTTGTTGTTGTAACTTGTAATCAAAGTCTCCAGTTTTGCGTTTTATTTAAGTGTCGCAAGTCATCGCATAGTCAACCGTAACAACCCTCAAAATATACTCTATGGATCTTTCTTATTTGCACACCTCACTTATGCGACAAGACAAGGAGAATCTTCATTTGTAACAACTTTATTGTACCTTTATTCGCAAAGTAAATAATGTAATAAAAAGTAAAATGTCAGCCTGTAATTTCCCACTGCTGGGCGGCGTCTTATCTCCCTGAAGATATAGTATATAGATACAGTGAGAAGAATAAAATAAATTAATATAAATATTTCATTTTCCATCTGTCGGTAGGCTACGCGTGCACGATCGTGACTCCAGACAAGAATTCCAATGAGAAGATGGACACGATGCGGCTGCTGGGCGCGGAGGTGATCCAGACGCCCGCCATGGCGCCCTACGGGAGCCCCGAGAACTTCGCCTCCGTCGCCAGGAAGATCCTTGAGACTGACCCCAACGCTATATCGTTGGATCAGGTCAGTGTTACCACATATTGTAGTAGTTACTACGTATGTAGCGCTAGTAGTGTAGTTTGACTTAGCGATGTTAGTTAATTGCGATTGTTAAGCAACGTGTAGCTCGGTCCTTACTTGGATGGGTGGTCAGAGGCCTTAAGGCGGTCTGAAAGGTCCGACCCTAGGTTGACCACTAACTTACTCAAACGTATTTTGATGTTTTTACCAAATCCTATAGCCCTGGTTTAATAATATATAAATACAGCCTATTCCCACTGGTCAGTTACCGGCCCCGGACTTACCGGATATCCAGATGGCAGCATATTTTATATGAAGATATTACCTACACATGGTAGACTCCAATTTTGTGTCGTCGTTACTACGCCGCTACGCTGTTGCGACACTGAGAAATAATAGGTGGATCGACACCCGATTAAAATCGGTATCTGACAACCTGGATACTGGGTCTTTAAGGACGTACGATATTAAATGTAAATGATGTGACTGGAACACCGCTTTCAAGACTATTCTCTTAGTCACTCTGTTCTCCAACTTCTTTCACTGTCCCCAGTACGACAACGAAGTGAACCCTCAAACGCACTACGATTATACAGCAGAAGAGATCCTCAGTACGGTCGGGGAACTGGACGCTATCGTGATCGGCGCCGGCACGGGCGGCACCCTCACAGGCATCGGGCGGAAGATCAAGGAGAGAAGACCCAAGTGCACGATTGTGGCGGTCGACCCGAGTGGATCGACCATGTTCAACGGAGGCGTCGCTCATTTGTTTTATGTAAGGAACATTGATTTGACAGAATTAGGAATGACTAGCAGCGCCCCGCGGTTTTACTCGCATTGTGCCCGTGCCCGTGGTAATTTCAGGATGAAAAATAGCCTATGACCTTTCCGTTGAATTTAGCTATCTATTACAAAATTATTAAAGAATTATTCAAACAAACTTACAAATTTTACCTCTTTATAATCTTATATATAAAATTCTCGTGTCACAGTGTTCGTTCGCGTACTCCTCCGAAACGGCTAGACCGATTCTCATGAAATTTTGTGAGCATATTGAGTAGGTCTGAGAATCGACCAACATCTATTTTTCATCCCGAAATTCCCGCGGGAACGGGTACCGTGGTTGAACTCCTCTGAAACGGCTCGACCGATTCCAATGAAATTTTGTGTGCATATCGGGTAGGCCGGAGAATCGGACAACATCTATTTTTTATCCCGAAATTCCCGCGGGAACGGGTACAACGCGGGTGAAACCGCGGGGCGCAGCTAGTATTAGTATAGATGTCTGTCTCTGGAATTCCTATTTGAACGCCACCCTGGGTAGTTTAAAGTAAAGATGTCTTGTTACCTAAAGTTTTAAACGGGGCAATTGATAGATTGGAACTATCGTCTCACAGTTAAAATAGTCACCCAGATTCCTTTACCGAACATGATTCTTCGAAATAATATTTCAGCGATGAACGTAAAATTTTAAACTAATAAACATAATATATTTATGAATATGCTATTAAGCTATTTACTACGTCAATGTCAACAATTACACCTGTAAGTTACAAAATGTTCCCTAATATTTCCAGGTGGAAGGTATAGGAGGAGACTTCGTGCCCAAGGTGCTGGATAAGAACGTGGCCGACAAGGTGATTCAACCGGACGACAAGCACTCCTTTAACATGTGCCGGGAGCTGATCTCCAAGGAAGGCATCCTCTGTGGTAAGAACCATTAGCGTAGATTTATTTTTGTAGCGCCCGTGTTTGACCAAGCGATGACGTTCATTGCGATTGTTAAGCAAAGTGCACCTCAGCCCCGGCTTGGATGAGTGGGCGATAGTGGCATTCCTATCTGAGCGCTACCGTTCTTCGGAGGGCACGTAAAGTAGTCGGTCCCGGTTGTTTCAATCGTTAGACCATTTCGGAGGGCTTTAGGCGGTCTAAGAACTCCGACACCAGGGTTGGCCACTAACCATCTCGAAATTAATGAATGAGCTATACCTTTGTAAAGGTTTAGGAGACTTTATTCACACTTAACTTGTACCAAAATTGCTTTTTTCCAATGCTACTTCCGAACCCATAGAACCTATCCTATCATTTTAGGTTATCCAGTATACAGCTAGTACACGAAACAATAAGGAAAAGGAAAACTTCAGGGTCATTTTCTTCCCCAACCCAAAATGAATAGACGCGAATCCACCCTCAGCAAACACTTTGGGGCTGTTTCATCTCCAAACTAAATAGATACAGGCCAATCATCACCAATCCTAAAAAGGGCGAATTTATCCCTAACAAAGTTAAAAAGATCAAACTAGATCAAACTGCTTAGGGGATACGCGTTCCCCCCTAACCCCCATTAACTGGCTAGGTCCAGTTTTGTAGAGCATAATCTGTGTTACAGTTCTTATTTAATTAAACGTTATCAATGGACTCCAGTAATCACGTCTTGACAATGATTAAACCACTCCCCGTTTATGACTTACATTGATTGTATTCTATCAAACGTAGCGAGTTGCTATGCAAATGCACTTGGAATGCAATTTATTTAATTTGTTATTGGAGATACGCACACGGAAGACATTATCTTAAGGCTATGTATGTGGTAGTACGTTTGAGGCGCAGTTTCACAAAGCAATAATGCATTTTATGATAGTGCAAATGCACCTTGGATTATTAAACATCGATCAGATCAGACGCTAACCTACCATAGTCGGCCTAGATATATATATATATATGTATATAAGACTATATACTAGCAGCGCCCCGTGGTTTTACCCGCGTATTACCCGTTCCCATAAGAATTTTGAGATGAAAATAGCCTTCAAATATACCTTCCCGGTAAATGCGACTATTTATTACAAAAATAATTATTTAAGTTCAAACAAATAAAATATGAAACTCATCAGCTTTATTACATTAGTAACAATATAAGGGGGATGTCATAATTATTTGTTAAAACGAGAACTTACGTACGACTTAGTAACTATTTATTAATATGTGGTACGACGCAGGTCACGTCCGGTGACCTTCATCAGAAGGTGGGTGAAGCGCTCGCGACAGCGTCTCTCCCCGCTGTCGCTGCGAAACGTGTCGCTGTTCCTGTCGAAACGTGTTGAGGGACACTCAACAGTAACCTCCGTCGTACCACAGATTAATAAATAGTTACTAACGTAAGTCGTACGTAATTTCTCGTTTTAACTAATAATGGGGGAGTTTGAGTTGGAGGCCTGTAAATATGAGGAAACATAGTAGGTAGTATCCTAATATTAGGTGCCAGCAACACAGTAAACTCAATTGAAAGCTTTCTGTGTTCAGAGTTGAAACGTAATATGGTAACATGCTACAAACCTTCATGACTTCTTACTTTATGGTGGTATCCTGATTGCAGGTGGCAGCAGCGGCGCAGCAGTGTACTCCGCTATCGTAGCCGCCATGGAGCTGGGGTTGGGCGCGGGGCAGCGCGTGGTGGTGATCCTCGCCGACGGCATCCGCAACTACATGACCAAGTTCGTGAGCGACCAGTGGATGGAGGCGCATCTGTTCAAGGATCCGCCTCAGAGGGATTACATGTACGTTGGACTTTAGAAACTGATGCACCATGGGCTTATGTAAGAGGCGGTTTCGGGCATCATCTGGAGCGTTTGGACCGCCCCCTCCGGAATGGAATCAATAACCCCACCCAATCAATCTAAAGAGGTGGATCTGGTCATTAATACCTCTGTATGACAAAAAAACTGAATATAACTGTAAGTGCAAATGTCAAATTTGTACGTATAGAATTAATAGCATCACGAATATGAGCTGATGAGCACTTTAGTGTCAACCTTGTAAGTTTATTGATAAATTATAATTCTGATTCCGATGTTTGTACGTACCCTGGAAATTGTCTTAGCCAACTGTATCTTACTAAAAGAAACACAAAAACGCACCTAATACTTTAATATTGATTATTTCAGCTGGTGGAACCGTTCGGTATCAAACCTGGAGGTCCCGAAGCGCTTCCCGAGCGTGCCCGAGGACGCGTCGTGTCGCGAGGCGCTCTCCGTCATGGGGTCTGACCATGACGTCACCGTCGTAATTTGTAAAGACGGGTGAGTGCGCTAGTTGATCCATAGGTTTTAGTAGAGCATACAGCACCGGATACAAAGCTCGGCCACTCGACCTTTGAAAGATAATGATTGGATGCTTTCAATTTTGTAAAACGTTATCTAAGTCTCACAGATGTGAATTCAGAAGTTTGTCAGTAGCTGTGTAAGTGTGACCAACTTCACATCTTTTATTTATGCTCAAAAGACCGGATGGGTTGAGTACAGCGCTTTGTAGATCTGAGTTGCTACTACAATATTGGTAGGCGTTATAAATCACTATCACTAATAGTATAAAACAAAGTCGCTATTTTTGTCTGTTTGTTTGTCTGTTTGTCTGTATGCTTAAATCTTTAAAATTACGCAACGGATTTTGATGCGGTTTTTTGTAATAGGTAGAGTGATTCAAGAGGAAGGTTTTTATGTAAAAAAAAACCCGGGCACAACGCGGGTAAAACCGCGGGGCGCTGCTAGTAAAATATAAAAATCCTCAGACGTCTTTTATTCAGACTTGTTGAAAAATCCGATAAAAAGTTCAATAAATAAGCGTATAACGTTATTTATTATTATTACTTCATCTCAAATAATTATTTGCAGATTTTTAAAAGGCGTCATCTCCAGAGACAGTATCAGATCTGAAACCACGAATCCCAAGAGAAAGGGTGAAATATTCCACCTGAGCGATCCGGTGTCCAAGCATCTGATGAAGAAGATGTACAAGATCGCGGAGAACCACGGCCTGGCCACCATCGGGCTGGCTTCCAGGATCCTCGACATCGCACCGTTCGTGGTCCTTGTGGAAAGACATGAACAGCCGGATGCGATCAGTAAGTGTCGACTGTTTACTGAGAGATTTAGAAGTAATTTACAAGGCTTTACGTTTTATTGACCTTGATTTATATCTTGGGAGCCCGACAGCCTCACGAACATTCAGCCAAATCCTTTATTTAGTCTGCACAGATTCGATATTAATAATTTTCTTTTGTTTTCAGAATATATTCCCAAAGGCATCATCACTCCAAACATCGTGCTCGATTACATTTTTACTCATCAAAATCGGATCTAACAGACGGAACAAATAAAACTTTTATATCACCAATTTGCACTTTAAGCACTAATAGCTTCGTTCATTGTTAATTTATATTTTGTATTATTTTTGTTAAGAACCACTAATATTAACTTAAGAATAATTTATTTTACTATGCAGGAATCTAAATCATCATAGACATAAGTATAATTTAAATGTGTGAAATATAAGATGTTAAACTTGAAAGTATGTAGATTTTTATTGAAATCCATGTAAAGTTATGTGTACGTTTACAACCTACAACCAATCACCAATCCACAACTCTTGTTGTACAAAAATAAAACGTCTCAGTTTTAACCAAAGGAAAGTGTGTATGCTACAAAGAACGAAGGAGCCAGAAAGAGCTGCTATTAAATTTAACGTCTTTTTCTAAGTCGGCTAAAATTAAGTGCGCACATGGCAGCTGATGAGCTTACTACTGTCACTATCATGAGTGTCATTTAAGTTTATTGTCAAAGCTTTCAAAGTTCAGTCAGCTGTCCTGTCAGGGCTGTCATCACTCACTCGACATAACTCGGAAGTCTCGGAACTCGGCAAGCGAGCGAAACATGAGCGAAAGCGTGCGTAAGGCGTAAAGTACCGAATGCCGAATGCCGATTGCTGAACTCAATTATTCCATACCTACAGTTCATAAATTAAAATTAATTTAAATCACATGCAAGACGGACGTGCGTATTCTATTACGTTTGTCCAATTTCAATAATCTTTGTGTTCTGTGATAAGTACGAGTTACGTTCACTTTTAGTGATCGCACATTCCTCGTGCCGAGTTTACTTGTGGTGCGCTCCGGTATTATATTACCAACCAAGGAAAACTGTACCTAATTATTTATTAAAATTAAATTAATCAAAATGTCTAGTGCAGCCAATGGTTCGGAAAGTGGGGACAGGAAATTCTTTAACCTCAATGAATTGCCTCATATCATAAAAGCTTTGTAAGTATGAAATAATAGTTTTATAAGTTTTGCTGTAAATACTCGAAGACTGTCTATTTAATATATAACCTATTACTGTGGCCTTTATTTTTTTTAAATGATATTTACCTAAAAAAATATTTTGTTTTATTTATGAACTAGCTGCGCCCCGCGGTTTAACCCGCTTTGTACCCGTTCCCGCGGGAATTTCGGGATAAAATATATCCCATGTGTTATTCTGATGTATAACCTACATTACTGTAGAGTTTCATCCAAATCCGTTCAGTAGTTTTTGCGTGAAAGAGTAACAAACATCCATACATCCATACATCCATACATACAAACTTTCGCATTTATAATATTAGTAGGATGTGTTGCTATTTATTTTATGATAATATATATTACAGAGACAGAAATCAAAAAGTACACCCAGATATACTCCAAGTAATCGGCAATACTCCGCTTGTGAAATTAACCAACATACCAAAAGAGGAAGGACTCAAATGTGACATGTGTGAGTAATATTTGGGTTTTTTTTTTTTTTTTTTCTTAACCTATATCGTCCCACTGCTGGGCAAAGGTGTCCTGTCTCGCTGTCGAAGGAGACAATGTCGTCCCTCCAGCGTTTCCTAGGCCGCCCGCGGCGCCGCGCTCCTCCAGGGACCCACTGGGGAATAACAACTTTAAAAATAAAGTGACTAGTTTAACTAGAACTTGACCTTCCCGTTGAATGGGGCTATCCATTACAATAATATTTATTCAAATCGGACCAGTAGTTCCTGAGATTAGCGTGCTCAGACAAACAAGAAGTAAAAATAGTAATCACTACATAGTATAAAATAAAGTCGCCTCTTTTTCGTGTCTGTCTGTCTGTTTGTCTGTCTGTATGCTTAAATCTTTAAAATTACGCAACGGATTTTGATGCGGTTTTTTGTAATAGGTTGAGTGATTCAAGAGGAAGGTTTTTATGTAAAAAAATTCCCGAAATTCCCACGAGTACGGGCACAACGCGGGTAAAACCGCGGGGCGCTGCTAGTATGTAATAAAAATATAACTTTCAAACTTTTGTTTTAGAGATTTCTACCATTAGATAATACATAGCTGCTAAAAGTTTAAAATGTGTATCCAAAAAATAAAAAAGTCCAAGAAATTGCAGAACAAGCTTCTCTGACTTGAGTAACAACTTTCATACTGTTTTTAACTAACTTTTAACAATAAAGGTATCTTCCCAGCAGTACCAAACATGCCTATTCTTTGCATTTTTCCTCCATCACATGGAATACATAAATAAATATAGGTGACAAAGTAATGAAATAATGATAAAAATATGTTTTTTCCTGCAGATGTAAAATGTGAATTCATGAACCCTGGTGGTTCTGTAAAGGATAGGATAGCATTCCGCATGGTCCAGGATGCGGAAGAGAGAGGAATACTCAAGCCCGGCAAGTCGGTCATCATTGAGCCGACGTCCGGCAACACTGGCATTGGTTTGGCGCTGGCATCTGCTGTTAAAGGTAACTTGACCATGGTGTTATCATTTTTGTGATATTTTCAGTAACTTCTGAAATTATTTTGTACTAGTCCTGCCCTGCAATTTTACTCGCCCATTTGCGTAGGAATTTTTAGATAAAAAATAGCCTATAACCTTCTCTCAGACTGTTGCTATCCAATCCAAAAATAATTATTTGAATCGTAATTCCTAAGATAAACCCGAACATACAAACAATATTACATTCACCTTCTTATAATATACGTATAGTAGCATTCTTTTAAAAATAAAACTGTAAGTAAAGCTTACACAAAATGTGCCCATATTAAATTAATAGCTAGTATAATAG
Organism: Cyclophora albipunctata; assembly: GCA_963082685.1. Lineage (NCBI taxonomy): Eukaryota > Metazoa > Arthropoda > Insecta > Lepidoptera > Geometridae > Cyclophora > Cyclophora albipunctata. The sequence goes on along the minus strand of OY720129.1, from coordinate 2,029,797 downwards.
AATCAATACTTATCTTATTATTTTGTGTGTAATTAATTATTTATTGGATTATGTATGAGAATGTATAAAATGATGAATGAAATAACTTGGGGCATGCAATAAAGCAGTAAATTTTTATATTATTTTGTTGTAATCTTGTAAATATTTTTCCAAAACCTTAGCTAATATTTCATCAAACGGTGGCTTGACAAAGATTTAAAACCCAAATTACCTAATTCAATCAACAAATGATAAATTTAAGAATTATATCGAAGAACTCACTAACACCATCCTCTGTTACAGGCTACAGATGCATCATAGTATTGCCTGAGAAGATGTCTGATGAGAAAGTGAACACATTGCTAGCTCTCGGAGCGGAGATCGTTAGAACTCCGACAGAGGCGGCCTGGGATGACCCCGAGAGCAACATCATGGTGGCCAAGCGACTCGCTACAGAGATCCCTGATGCTGTAGTGTTGGATCAGGTAAATATATAATATCAACCTCATCTGTAGCGATCGTGACGTAGCTTGACTAACTGATGTTAGCTCATTGCGATTGTCGAGTAACGTGCAACTCGGCCCTTACTTGAATGGGTGGCCGATAGTGGCATTTAGGGCTGCGGAGGGCACGTCAAATTGACGGTCCCGGTTGTTGCAATCGATAGACCATGCCGGAAGCCTTTAGGCAATCTATAAACGCCGTTAACAGGGTTGGTCACCAACATACACGTTAAGCCGTCGGTCCCGGTTACTTTCTACGGATAGTAGTCGTTACATGAGCCAGTCAGAGGCCTTTGGCGGCTCAATAACTCTGACACCAGGATTGGTCAGGTTGACCATCCACTCGATAAGAAAGAAAGATGTAACATACACGAAAATACATAGGTACTTACTTTATTTGGTTATACTCGATCTGTATCAATTCCCCTGGAAATTTCATTTTATTTTAAAAACCACTCCTATTATATACTTCTTAATCTATTAGTCTAGTAGTGAAATCAACCGACATTCATTGTGTAGCCATAGTAAAAATATGTAAAAAATGCGACCTCTGACCTGAACCCTTACTCATAGTCAGACGATCTTATGACGCATTCGACTTAATCCAAACTCGTTTCATGGCGAGTCTTTCATAACTGCGATAAGCGCCCGATAACAGCCGGGCTCGACTCTAAGGATTAGCTGTTTATTTCGCGTAACCAACATGCCACGTTGGCCATGCTACGATGATGTAATGAAAACTCGAGTTTGCAATGTTTTCAAGATATTTTATTGTTAACTGGTTTGATATCCATGTAGAATCAGATTAAAAGTAGATGTAAACTAATGATTAAATTCATAATACATATGTAAAGTAAATGCCGTCGCCAAACGCTATATATGCGATAGTAGAGGTACGGTCAGCCAAATATGTGGTCTACCACCCTACGGTTGAGATTCATTTGAACGTCATGAAACAACAAGGTCAATTTTAAACGTCATAACATAATTGTGCATAGAAAAGTCAACCTTAGCGATCGTTACATCTCGCAGAAACTTTTGTCAAAAGTGGTAGACCACTTTCTTGGCCGACCGTACACAACGGAGATACAAATTGGTTTTGTTAAATGAGCCTTCGGGATAATAAATTTGTAAAAAACATAAAAAAATTATATCTAAAACATCTACGTTCGTGCGTACTGTACATAGTAACTGTTAAGTAATCAGTGTACATGGTTGAGGAAAACCGTAGATAAAATTAAATCTAGGTTAGGTATACATCGTCATCATATTCAATATTGAGTGGCTCGTTCATTTCAATATACACAATAACTTAAAGTGGATACGTACCATACATCATTGATAACCTTTTATCTTCTAATAACTTTATATTTTTTACGATAAATTGTACGTTATCGTTTTATCGGTTTTTATATCCCAACTCACGCGATACACAATGCGTGTATTTAAAGTAATCTACTAGAAAACATATTTCTAGCAGTTCAACCTTTAAATTAAAGTAGTAATTAATCGTGTCTCTCTACTGAGAGCTACCATCCTTCGTAGGGCTCGTCAGAAACCTATATATAAAGCACTAATAGTCCGGCACTAGAGTGGCCTACTAAAGAGCTAGTAACACTAGTAAAGTAAGCCTGGAACTGGTCAAAAGCCTATGAGTATCAAATACGAGTGAAAAAGATTAATCTACTCGGAGAAGGGGTAGAGATACATAATCAGTAAAGAAAGTAGTAACATAGTAAGCGGACAGTTTCCAAGTCTAGTTTTAGGGTGCCTGTCCATTGAAGCTGAGCGAGGCTGCGGAGCGGAGAAACGGAGAAATATTAGCCTAATAGGATTGCATACAATCTCCAGTCAGATATTTTATGCAAAATTATCACGGTCCGGTTCAATGGACAGGCACCCTTAGTCGCTTGTGTAGGTGTGGCCACTTTGCATAAATGTAAGGTGGTCACAGTTGGGCTCAAGACTGTAAGATGTGTGTTGTTGCAGTACAACAACCCGTGCAACCCGCTGGCGCACTACGACGGCACGGCCGAGGAGATCCTCTGGTCGCTGGACGACGCCGTCGACATGGTGGTCATAGGTGAACCATTCATATTATTTCAAATGCAATACATATTTATATTATTTAATAATATCTACTCTCGAATGCCCTCTTTTGTGAGTGCTCTCTTTTTCACATTAATAATATAAATCTATATATATAAAAGAAAGTCGTGTTACACTATTTATAACTCGAGAACGGCTGAACCGATTTTTGGTCAGGAATAGGATAATAAAATTAATAAGAATCTCGAAATTCCCACGAGAACGGGAGCTTTACGGGAGAAACCGCGGGGAACAGCTAGTATAATATAGACTATAAATGGTATTATACTTTTACTTTTGCACAGTTTTTCGTGTTTATAATAATCTTGATTTTCATATATTTGTACCCTTTTCACCAATATTAGGTGCGGGCACCAGTGGCACGGTGTCGGGAGTGGGGCACAAGATCAAGGAGCGATGTCCGCAGTGCGAGGTGGTGGCGGTCGACCCTTACGGCTCCATACTCGCCGTCCCCGAGGATATCAACGAGACTGACATCCAGATGTATGAGGTGCGTCGTCTTTTAAATATCATACTAGTATACTAGCCGCGCCCCGCGGTATTACCCGCGTTGTACCTGTTCCCGTGGGAATTTGGGGATAAAAGTAGCCTAAATTACTCCTTGTTACATCAGTTATCTGCCAGTGAAAGTCCCGTCAAAATCGGTCCAGCCATTCAAATGGGTGTGTGGGACCTATGCCCAGCAGTGGGGGTAAAGCTGGGAATAGGTTCTCCTATATCTACATCTCGTCTTAAAAAAGTCTCACATGGTTCCGGTTGTAAAGAGAAAAAGTTTGTTACATTTTAAAAAATATATATGGATTATAGATTTAAAAGTTTTATTTACCAGAAAAGGCTTGTTATGTTACTAAATATGTCGTAATGATAATATTTATAATGTACTGTTTATGAAAAATAGTTTGTTTTCATTAAATAATCAACGTTTTAGCGATAAGTAGGATATCTTTATTACATCATTATATTATTATTGTACATCAGTACTATCAAGTCAATTGAAAACATTTCATATTATTGAACGAAATCATTATGTTGTTGAGTTTATACATAGGAAATAGAAGAACCTTTATGTTTATATTACAAAACAAACCGCGCCCCGCGGTGTTACCCACGTTGTACCAGTTCCCGCGGGAATTTCGAGATAAAATGTATCCCGTGTGTTATTCTGATGTATAACCTATATTATTGTAAGTTTCATCCAAATCCGTTGAGAAGTTTTTGCGTGAAAGAGTAACAACGCATTGACATTGTCAAAATCTTTTCGTCACGCATTGTGATTTGTTAGGTTAGCTCCTCACAGCTTCGCTCCGTTTGGGGATTTCTTCCACCATCGGAGATAAACTGTGATCTCTGCATCCTCCCCTCAGCCCCCAGTCCCTGGCTCACGGGCTGGCCTGCGCGGGCTGGCCGCAGACCTGTTCGCCCCGGACTTGCAGGCCGCTACAAGCAACGCAATTTCATTGCACTCTTTCTTACCCAACCATATTTAGAAAATAAATGAAGACTCGTTGACTCGATGAAGAAAAAGAATAAAAACGCACTATAATAATAAAATAATAAATATACCCGGACAAATTCACACACGGCTAATTAGACCCAAAGTAAGCTCTAAGCTTGTGTTATGGAATCTAATTAACTGGTACTACTACATATACAAACACAAATATTTTATAACAATATATAATTGACACCCAGACGTCGTCGCCAACAACTATGTCTGCACATATTGTTAACTCCGGGCGGGAATCGAACCCGCAACCCCCGACACAGTAAGCGCCCTCACTGCCACTGTGCCAACGGGCTTGTCGAATATACTATGATACTTTTGTTTATGGTTGTAGGTCGAAGGCATAGGCTACGACTTCCTGCCGCGTACCCTGGACCGCAGCGTCGTGGACAGATGGATCAAGACAAACGACAAGGAGGCGCTCGCGATGGCGCGGAGACTCATCAAGCAAGAGGGGCTCCTGTGCGGTGAGTGAGCTCGAGTGGGGTAGAGTAGAGACCAACCCTGGTGTCGGAGTTTATACACCGCTTAGGGCTCCCACACAAAACCGCGAATTCGCATCGCATAGCAAATATCTGCGAATTCGCACGAACGCACCGTAAGAATTTCCGATCTGTTTCGCATCGAACATTCCTGCTATATTACGTCATCCTTGGTGACCCCATTTCAGGACAGGAATTCTTCCCTTGTACGATCGTTTTTGAAGGCATGGTGATAATACCTAAACTCAAAAGCTCTTCAAATTAAGATATGCTCATTCTAAAATAATCAAAAAATGTATCTTCTTCAGTTCTCAACGCATAGTACTTTTGAGTAAAATAGTTCCCATCAGAGTTCATAATCGTAATAAATGGATGAACCCAGAATCTTCTTTTTCTTTTATATCTATTTAACAATAACAGCTGTGCAATAATCTTTTTGCGATCCATCTTACGCTTCCTAAAAACACGTCCAGTACGGCTGACTACACTTGAAGGCATGGTCGCCCTACCAAACGGTTTGCCGCACTAAATCGTATCGCAGAAATTCGCATCGCAAGTTCCTGCGATGCGAATTCGCATCGCATCGCATCGCAGTTTTGTGTGGGAGCCCTTTAAGGTGACGACGTGGTCTGCCGATTCCAACAACCGGGACCGTCAGTTTAACGTATTAATGTGCGGTAAATATACGGCTTGCGGTTTGTGTTACCGAGGTTCGTGTTAAAAATGACTGCTTATGTGCTATTCCTAAATATCTTATACCTATGTGCTTTACTAATGGGTGAACCCGCTACCGATAGTGTTTAGTACTTAAATATTCTAAAATGTTTTTCTTTTAAATACTTATCACGTTTTATATAGCAAAATAAAACAGAGTAATCCTGTTGTTGTCACAAGAAGGTTTATTGTATGTAAACAATAACTCAATACGAGATTGTATTGCTCGCTCGAATGCTTTATAGTTCGTTATAACTACGAGATTTATGTTACGCATTAAACCTTGACCATGTGTTCATTTTATGTAGGAATTGAATGCATACCTTCGTAAGTATGTTAAAGATGATTGTTAAATGACTGAGTATTAAGACGACCCGCCCCCACCCCTTAAGGTCATCGCATAACATTATGTTATGATTTCATGTTGTTACGTCCAAAACAATTTTATTCCGATGTCGACCTATATTTTCATTAACTCGGTTGAGGTTTTGTTAAAGCTTGTTTTAAAATAAAAGGCCTGTTTGATATCTTCCCAAAATGCAATTAAAACCTTTGTTCAGCTAAGGGACAGTCAAGACAAAAAAAAAGGTTTTACCCTGTAATGTCCCACTGTTGGGCAGAAGCCTCTCATCCTACTGAAGATATTAGTAAAGTTAAGAGGACTAGGCGTAATCACAACGCTTGCCTGCTGCGGATTAGCACTTTTTTTAGCTACATTTTATTTCATAATACAACAAAAAACTATTGGAAAGATTTGGATGAAAACAGTAATATAGCTTATACATCAAAATAACATAATAAGGGTAACATTTTATCCCGAAATTCCCGCAGGAACGGGTACAACGCGGGGCGCGGCTAATGAAATGTAATGTTTGTTTTTTTGAACAAAAATGTATTTGTATCATTCCAGGCGGGTCCAGTGGGTCGGCGATGTGGGGCGCTGTACAAGCAGCCAAGTCGCTGAAGGAAGGCCAGAAGTGCGTGGTGCTGCTGCCGGACAGCGTGCGCAACTACATGACCAAGTTCATCAGCGACCCCTGGATGGAGGCCCGGGCCTTCAAACCACTCCTCAACAATGAGAAAGTCACGTGAGTACTTCAATCGTTATTGGTATTAGAATTTAAGTAAGGGAGCTCAGCAGGGCATATGCAGACCAACTGAAACAACAAAGGTCGTGTCGTAAGAACAGCTGAAAAGGATGGCAGAAGATAGAGAAAAATGGAAAGAACTCCATCGACAAGAGACCAACTCTTAAGGTCTATCTAAACTAGGCCACGAGCCGGTACACTTATACAGGCGATTAAAATGTATGATTATGGCGAGTTCGAAATTCTTGTTCAGAATAGTTTCGTCTATTTTGAATTGAAACTACGCTTACGTCAACGTATGTGTAATACGTTGACTATAGAGCATGAAAATCGTAATAATAAAGTACCTACCTAAATAAAATTATTACTTCATATATATTTATTATGAAATAAACGGTTTATCCAGAAAACGTTCGCTATGAAACAAATGGCCTTCAAACCGTATCTAAAAAAATAAATCTTTAATAAAAAAAATTGTTAATGTGATTTAAGTGTTCCTTCTGTTTATAGCTGAAGCATGACGTGTTTATCGTAATATTGATTGACCCTTGTTAAAGATAAAGTTTAATGAGTGACCGCGGTAATCTCGCCGCTTCGGATCAACGGAGTTAATAAAATAATAGCTGTAATTCGTGACAGATAGTCGCACGCGTTTCGATAATATAACAATAACAATTTACTTGTTTGCCATGTGGTTTTGGGTGTAATGACCATAATGGTTCCCTTGGGTTTGTGAACAATAAAAATATTGTAAGCGCAAACTCGTCGACATGTGTATTCTGCCCGTCCTAACCTACGGTGCCCAGACATGGTACCTAACAGAGCTGCAGAAGTCTAAACTCAAGATTTGCCAGAGGGCGATGGAACGCAGCATCCTCGGATTCAAACGAATCGATCGAGTGCGAAACTCCACGCTGCGTTCCCTCACCGGCATCACCGACGTCGGTGCCAAAACTGCCGACTTAAGAGGGAGTGGGCGGGGCACGTGTCGCGGATGCACCCCGAGAGATGGGCCCACATCACCACCCAGTGGGTCCCGGGAGGAGCGCGGCGCCGCGGGCGGCCTAGGAAACGCTGGAGGGATGACATTGTCTCCTTCGACAGCGAGTGGTGGGAGACCGCGAAGGACAGGGAAAGATGGAAGAGTTTGGGGGAGACCTTTGCCCAGCAGTGGGACGATATAGGTTAAAGAAAAAAAAAAAAAAAAAAATACAACATCAAATCGTCACTAACTACATATTATAAAACATAGTCCCCACAACTAAATTTTGCTGATTTTTTATTTTATTTTATTTTATTAATTCTAGGAAAACTTACAGCTAGGTACAACTTACAATTATAATTTTAATACACATGTAAACATGTGGGCAGACGGCCAATTACAAGTTTCCACTACTAATGGTAATTACATATAATTATATCGAGGACGACAAACTAAAAAGGGGAAATAGAGAAACATAACAAATACGAGCATCAAATTAAACAGATTATAAACGGGAAAAGACAAATACTTAGAGTGAACAACACGAAGTAACATGCAGCTTACTTAAACTATACAAACTATACAACTAAACAAAAAACTTATTACAATATTTACGTTTCAAACTGCGTATCGACGTATTAAAAAGATCCATATCAGTATCTGATTGTGTCCAATGGTTGAATAATGCGCTAGCCCTAACCACAAAACTGTTCTGCCTATAATTGGTCCGTGACCAAGGAACATGAAGAATACTAGGTCTTCTGAGTGCCGCTGTGTTTGATTAACAAATGAATTTAAAAATGAGATTTTCACTACGACATACTATTCCATGTGATAATATTCCATGTGATAATAATAATTAAGTCGTAATGAATCTAGATTATAATATACCGACTTGTTTTTTTGCTTGTTGACCATTTTTGTCAGTTTTATTGCAATCGTTTAACTACGTATTTAACCGTGACCTGTGACTGGCGTATTTCAGTAAAAACACGTTTAAATCAGATGAAAAAATACATGACAAATTATATCTTCATCATATCAAGTCAATATGATTAATATTTAATATTATTTACTCATAATAGTTATGTCCGGACCAGAATTTGGCCACAATTATGTCCGGACTAGAATTTGGCTCAATCGCACTGTTATTGGCTTTCCATAAATCCTCCATAGTGCAGGACACGGCGCAGTTAGAGCATTATAGTAGATGGTTCATATTCTGGATGGCGCCACATTCACAATTTCTGTTTTCCTCGAAATCCTCACCTGACGCGGTTTTCGTGGCATCTCCCAGTCTACAAATTATATAATACTATAAGTAGCGATATTATAACGCAATTTATACAAGGTGAAGAGATTCAATTTGAGCATTACAGTGGATTATTCAGGAGGTACTTATAATTTTCAACTCAAATCCATGTTGTCAGATCTTCTTCTTATCGAGTGGATGGTCAACCTGACCAATCCTGGTGTCAGAGTTATTGAGCCGCCGAAGGCCTCTGACATGGCTCATTCATGTAACGATTACTATCCGTAGAAAGTAACCGGGACCGACGGCTTAACGTGCCCTCCGAAGCACGGAATCATCTTACTTTTCGGGCAATCAGGTGATTCAGCCTGCAATGCCCTAACCAAACTGTTGTCAGATAATTTTGGCCGATGAGATCGGCGGCTATATTAATAGTCCAGAAATTAAAATAACTTAATATTATCAGTCTTTTTTTAAACTAACGCGATTTGAACACATACTCGAAACGTCGGGAAATGAAAAGTAAGGAGTTTACTTGCTTTATACACTTTTAACCACGAAAAAAGGCGTATTAGTATGTTTATCATATAAAATTTAATCTAATTTAGGTGCAGGTGAAAGGCATTGGGGGAGATCTTTGCCCAGCAGTGGGACACAACATGTAAAATAATAAACATCTTCCTAGACCCAGGGCTGTCTTAAAAAATATGAGTCGTAGAGGCTCAAAATGAGTATGTATTATTGTTGCAGCTGGTGGGACAGCCCCGTGTCCGCCGACATGGCGCGGCCGCTGCAGGCCATCCCGCACTCCGCCACGCCGGCGGACGCGCTCGCCGCGCTGCGGGACGAGAGGGTCAACGTGCTGGCTGTAGTCGACGATAATGGGTGAGTTTACAGTATTACTAAATAACACCGTTTGGTATTAACGATGACAATATGGCTGCCTGTCCATTGAAGTGAAGCTAGGCTGCTGAGCGGAAAAATATTACATGAGGCGGAGCGAAGATTTTATGCAATCCTATTGGTAATTATTTCCCCGTTTCTCTGCCTCGCTCCGCTTCAAAGAACAAGCACCATTAAGCATCCTACTGTTCTGGATGGACTATGGAAACGCACCATAAACCATTACATCTTATGTTTGGAGTGCTTCTTTTTGAACAGAAGTTTGGGTTTTGGGAAGCTTTGTGGTATAAGGGACTTTGGGCTCTTTGTTCAACTAGCTATAATTACATTTACTCTGTCATCACCTGTCAACTGCCAGTACTGACATGTCCCTTGACGTTTCAAGTATCAAATTAATAACGATAACATGAAAATGAGAAATAAATCATAATTATTTGATTATCGAAATGTGAATTGTTTACGAAAATTAAATGATACTTTGGATCGTAGTATTCGTCATAGGGTTTGCGTATGTGGCTCTATATTATATTGAAAGCATAGATTGGCTTGAAGAGAGGAGCGGAGAAAAACGATAGGTATTAGATGAAGAGAAACAAAACTTACATGAGTATGTGATATGAAAATAGTCTTCACAAAAATAGAACTTGTGGTTAGTGTGAAGTGCCTGTAAGAGATAAAGCTAAAAAGAGTAAAAAGTTCGAGCAGGTTAGTGACCAACCCTGGTGTCGGAGTTTTTAGACCGCCTAGAAATAGTAATGTTTTACTCACTAGCATATAATTATGTAATAGCATTAAATAAGGATATTATGTGTTTACACCCTTAACAAGTAGTGTAAGGCCATTCACATTACAAAAACTAAACTTATATCAGCTTCTACTACGTAATCTAACTTACACTCCTTTTTATTTACAACTAGCTGTGTCCCGCGGTTTCACCCGCAGCGCCCCCGTTCCCGTGGGAATTTTGAGATTTTTATTCCTTATTTTTCTTTTTATAAAAACCTTGTTCTGGCAATAAGGAACACATTAAAAAAAGAATCATCCAATTTGGTGCAGTCGTTCTGAAGTTATTAGCAACAGATTCAGCGATTCATTTTTATATTATAGATTTAAAACTAGCCGCCCCCGCGTTGTACCCGTTCCTGTGAGAATTTCGGGATAATATATCCCATGTGTTATTCTGATGTATATAACCTATATTACTGTGAAGTTTCATCCAAATCCGTCCGGTAGTTTTTTCTTAAACGAGTAACATACATAGGTACATACATCCAACCTCACAAACTTTCGCATTTATAATATTAGGATTTTCATAGTTAAAGTTAATCATAACAATTTTTTTTTTCCAGGAGCATAACCAGTGTATTTACCGCGGACAATGCGAGGAGAAGACTGGCCAACCTGTCGGGGTCCACCGCCGAGCCTCTCAACAAATTCCTAGTGAAGAAATACTATAAAGTGGACCTCACTAGCAAACCTACCCTGGGATTAGTGTCTCGGATGTTAGACATAGCACCGTATGTCGTGGTTGTGAAATCAGGTAAAATATTACTTTTATTATTTACTGTTAAGAAAAAGGTTTTAGCAAACTTCCATGTCACATGTCATTGTCTTTGATACATAATTTGTATACTTCAACATGGTAGCAGAGCGTGGTTACTATATCAAAAAAATAAATGTATTAATAAATGATATCCGTGTTGTGTCCGTTCCCGTGGGAATTCCAGCCTGTTGAATGTGGCTATCCGTTTCAAAAATAATTATTGAAATTGGTTTCATATCTTTTAGTTATTAGTTGATTTCAATACATTTCAATTCTAGAACACTACATTCATTATTGTTATGAGTTTAATTTAAAAAATGCGTTTTTCTAATGTTACAGATGACAATATCCAAGTACCAGTGGGAGTCATTTTATCGGAAGATCTTTTACTGCACATATCCAAGGGAACTAAACACATGAATGGAAAATAATTACTTTAATATTTAAATATAAGGCGTATATTAAAAGAACTGAGTCCGCAATCAAATCATTTCTTCAAAAATTATGTAAATCCATTTTAGGATATCACAAATACATATAGTATTTAGGTATACATTTTGTAATGTTTCTACAATGACTAAATCTTAGAAGACTTCCTTCCAATAGCTATAAGATATGCTCATTTTTATGTTATTGGTTATGGATTGATATAAATAAATTTTATTTAATAAAGTTTTGTTATTTAAACTATATCATTTGTATAATTTTACCCCCAATTTTTTTTTAATATGATGTTATCAGTGTTAACCATTTGTTTGCCACGATTTCAGACACAATAGAAAATCAATTGTGTCTGGCTTGAATCTGCGTGCCGACATATGAGGGGTTAATTCTTCATCTTTAATATTCAATAGTTTATTTGGATCATTCTCACCGGCTCCAGTGGATATTTGTCCCATAGAACTACTGAGAATTCTCTTCATTCACAAAAAAATGTGCGAGAACCAATGATCTCAACCATACATCTATAATATAAAAAGAATCGGAAAATGTGTTGGTAAGCGCATAACTTCAGAACGACTGCACCAAATTGGATGATTCTTTTTTTAATGTGTTTCTTATTGTCAGGACAAGGTTTTTATATAAGAAAAATAAGGAATAAAAATCTCAAAATTCCCACGGGAACGGGGGCGCTGCGGGTGAAACCGCGGGGCACAGCTAGTAAATGAATAAATATATAAAAATAATAGAGATGAAAATTATGATTCCAAAGTAGGGTAAATTGACCAGTGTCTAGAAACTGGCCACTAATTTCAGAAGCTGGCTTAGTACTGAGGCCTTAGCGGAAGAAAAGTTATACCATTGTGAAAGCTAAACAAAAGGCAATTATTTAATGTGCTCATAGATGGCGCAAATATAATTCTTCTCTCATTTCACATTGATAAAGTACCAAGTGGCCAGTTACTGGTAATTTTCCCCTACCAGGTGAATAGAATTCACCAAGGGTGTCATTTACGTTTTACAAAGTGGGTACCAGGTCATCAGAATTCACTAAGATGTTGTCTATAATATATAGGTTGAGCTGAAACTACTTCTATCCTATATTCTTACCTAACTAGGATGTGTAATATGTGTATGTTTTGAAATCTAATGAAAACACAAAATATTAAAAAGGTATTTTATTCAAACTCTCAATACTTATATTCAAATGTCTGCTTATAATTATGGAGATGGTGGTGGAGACCTCTGGTTAGCCGCAAGTATAGCCCCTGGGGCAGGGTACGGCCTCATCTGGTACAAAGACCCTGATGCTGTACTATCCACTCCGGTTTTAGCATGAGTATCCAACCCTGCGGTCCAGTTGCCCCTCGGTATATCAGAGTAAGAAGCCGGGTCCATGGGATCTAGATCATTGTCTTTGACTCGAGGCCTCCTCTTATCTCTATGGTGAACCATCTCTTTCTCCCTCTCTTTACGTTCTCGTTTCTTTTCTTTGTGTTGTTGCTGTTGTGGCACTTCCTGGTCCGAAGTCTCGGTACTGTCATCACTCTCATCTCCCTCTTTCAACAATCTTTCCTCACGCAAGTGAGCAGCGCTTTCAGTGTGGATAGCGTTCGGATGCGCCGGCGGCAACCATGAGACTAAGTTGTTATGAACATTCCAGAAGTAATGCTGACCAACACCTTCGTCGTAAACTTCTTCCCAACCAGGTGGTAGAGGCCACAATTCGAGTGCTTTGCGTTTGTTATCCAAGTAAGCTTCAGAAGGAACGTTTTTACCCTGTTTCCATTTCTTTACACAAAACTTTGAGCACTCATGGTAAATGTTACTTTTGTTTGGGCATCCTTTGTGTCCTTTTATCGGGTCCACATTAACTCCTTCAATACCCTCCCAAAATTGTTCTTTCCCATGGTTATCTGGCTTCGAGTCGTAGTCCTCAGCGATAATTTCTTCATTTACGTGTACAGGGGCGGTTTCATTAGTAGCTTCGGGTACTTGGTTAGGTTTGATAATTCCTCTTTTGGCTAGACGAGCCGCAAGAGCTGGTGGTAGCGGCATTATGAAACTTCAGCACTGAGATTGTACTACAATCAAATGCTACAAATGTATTTACAATTACTACTAATAATTGTAAAAGGCGCAGTTTTCTGTCCAAGGACAAGCAATAACGGAGCAATAATATAATCGATTTTTTAGTAATTTTATTTTGATTTACATTACAGTACGACTTATTTTATTACGAGAAGCAAATGTTAGACATTGACAGTTGACAGACAATACAATTTTTTTTGACATTGACATTTATTTGAATGTTGTAACGTTTGTAACCACAAAGTACTTAGAGGTAGAATCGGTTACCTACTATACCTCGTGAAAAAAATAAAAAATTAACCTAGTTTTGTAATATGGTTCAATATAAATTGTAGATGACAAACAAGACATTCTTTTCTAATCTTCTTGCAAACCCCATTTATTTAAAGAGGACTACTGAAATGATGACTGCCCATAACGATTGAGGACCAATAAAACATTTTAGAGGAACCCTTCTATATACCTTGCCCTTCTACATACTTACTATCCTTATGAGCCTATTAGCTCGTCACATATTAACAATTCGAAGGTGCGAAGTAGAGGCTCGTCGTTGTGAGGTCGCCAATGCTCTAGTCTGCTTCGTAAAAGTTTATTCGTAATAGTGCTTCCTAATATAAAGGCAGATTTACAAACTCGTCACGAGTTAATTAGAAAATTAATAGAAACAAAATGATATGAACTACATATTTATTTATCATTTGATTAACATTCACCTAAACTATATTTATTAAATAAATAATTCGGAGTGGTTGAGTGATTAACTTTATGATGTTGTAACTTATGTTAAGTTAGTACCTACTAATCAGTTTATGTATTTTATTTTATAATTTCCAAGGGATCATTAGTAAGACCGGTTCCAGAGAAGAAAATATACCATCACATTCTCAAATTCTGAAACAAGAAGCACATTCAATAAGATTATACTTTTAGACAAATATAAATTCATTCATCAGCAAAAGACGCGTTTCTAAATATAATTACTGTTAATTACTGTACCTTCCTACCTACTTAAAGTACATGTATTAACTACTTAATATACACATTTTGTATGTATGAAAGTAAAAGTATTTTCTAATGACTCGATATCAAACTAGTCAAAGTATACTAACTACTCTAATCTCACCATTAACTACCTAACTACTAGAACGTACCCTAATAATTTAAAAGGTAAGCACGATACGATAATACCTAGCTTGAAATGTACTTTATATCTCATTATACTTACATAACCTCCTAACACTCAGAAACAACCTACTCTACAAAGCTGTATTTAACTGAAGCCATGGATAGCTCATAGCACACACATGCTTGGCCTTGATAGAACAGAAATATTTATCACCTTGATTAGAATAGATGTCTTCACTCACCACTGACGACTGTTGTGTCACTGCGCGTCACCTTTGTGGGAAGAACAACGTCGTGAAATTCACCAGAGTGCATGAGAGATGACTTCTCGTCATCTACGGATACTGTGCTTCGAGGGCTCGCGGCAAAGGGCGTTACGACGTCAGACTCATCGGAGCCCATCACTACTAATGATTGCTTTTGATTCTCCGAAGTGTCTGTGTCGCTAGGGCCAGTATCGGTGAAATCGTTATTTTTCAAAACTGTAGTACCCGTAACGGTACTGTCTGTTGACGTGATTTCACTCTCCAGTCCTGAATCACTGTACTGATCTGCTTTGTCATTGACATCTTCATCTTTTATGTCGTTAATTAATGTTGGTTCGTTATCGTCCTTTGCCGACTCTTCGCTTAGCTTGCCGCTGTTGTTGCTCGGCGGTGAGACTGATTGGACGGCATCTTCTCGTTTCAACAGTTTCCTGCGCTCGGCAATGTCGCAACTCATAGGATGCAAGTTGACGGAGGAAGGAGGACTGCAGGCATCTAGCGACAAGTCCATTGACGTTATCAAGCTCTCATCTCTGCTAAAATAGTTGCCTTCCTCGGGAACTATGTGAATCTTCAATATCGTTTTCTTTTGGTCTGTCTCCGCTTCGAGACCCTCATTTGAATTTGCGAATGAATTACTGGACGCAGTTTTATTCGAATACAGTCTGTTTCTCACGAGAAACCCTCTGACATGAGCTTGTATAGTAGTCGCCGCGCTGGACAACGTTGACGAATCGTCAGTAGACAAGGATAAAGATTTTTCCTCGTTCACAGTTTGTAGTACTGTATCCATTCTCGATATACCCAAAGGTCTCCTTTCCTTAGTCAAATTCGCGGCCGCATAATATTCTTCCTTGAAAACAAATATAATGATAGTGGCATAAAGCGTGAATTTATTTTTGCAAATGACTACGACTTACCTTTTTTTCGCTATCTTCTTCATCCTCTAAGGATGTGGTCTCTTCATTGTTGGTGTCGTCGAAGGTAGAGTTCCTGCTCTTGAAGAGAAATGTCCTGAATACTTTCTGTATTGTGACTGCCGCTGTTTCCAGGTCCATATTGTTTTGACCGTCTTGGTTCTCAATATGCGATGTATCGTCTTCTGTTTTGGATAAATCAGATTCGACCAAGCTACTGTCATCAATAACGTCAGTGCCTTCATCGGAAGCCATGGCTTTTACAGATCCTTTTTCTGTATTATCATTTTTTGAATTCTCATCTTCATCCTTGGCTATCTTTTCATCATTAGAGGCTTCCAAATGGGAATCCTTATCATTGTTTTCTGGAACTTTTTCGGGTGATATATCTGATTTATTTTCTGTCGTGTCAGTATTGTAGCCTGTTTCAGCATCAGACGTTTTAATGCTGTCAACTACTTTTCCGCCTCTTCTGCTATATCTGCAAGGGCTGCAGATATTGCTTCATTTATAGCAGGTTTATTTTCTTGGTTATTATTTAGTTCTTTATCTTCTGCCTTTAATTCCTCTGGTTTTGACGGCGTTTCATGAGCCAGATCAATTATATCCTTGTTAGGAGCATTATCTTCTGTAGATTGAGCTGGTTCCCCGTTAATATCCTCTTTTATTATATTTATTACCTCTTTTTCTACTTGTACCTTTTCTTCTTTTACTTCCTCGTTGTTTCCCTCAATGTCATGAACTTCAGTCTCTGGCACATTTTTGTTTTTCTCCGCTTCTACTTCGGGAGTTGGTTCTATATTATCAGTTGCATCATTAGAAGGTTGACTTTTTTCCTCTTTATTAACGTCTTCACCTGGCGCTTTAATTTCCATTGATTCATTGTTTGATTCCGAATCATCTTTTATAACACTAACATCGTTTTCAGTAACTTTCTCGTTATCTTCGACTGCAATATTTTCTGTTACTTTATCTTCAATCTGTATTTCCTTGTCGCAACTCTCCTGTTGATGTTCTTCTATGGTAACGTTATCTTTGCTTAGCTCAACATTTGCTTCTTCAATTACTTCTCTAGGAGTACTGTTTTCCATAACTGCGGAGGCTGGAGTATCTACTTGAGTTATGACTAAATCAATGGGAGATTTTATAATACTTTCTCCTTCTACTAGTATGTGGTCGTGGTTGGAGCTGTCATTTTTTGTTTCATTTGAATTCTCACTTTCAATTTTATCACCGTCATTGGTAGCTACCATTCCTATAATTTCATTAGATTCTTCTGGTATAGGAGTAGTTAGTTCTTCGAGTATCTTTGTATCAATATTATCTTCTTGTTCCTCAATGCTGTTAGTCAATGAATTAGTTGGTTCAGAAATCTCAATTTTGATAGAATTATCCGTATTTGTTATTTTGTACTCGATAGTTTCAAAAGGAGCGTGGTGCGATATTTCTACCTCTGAAGTTTGACCAAGATCGTGATGTATGGGAGCTTTTAGAAATGATACTTGTTCGCTGGTTTCTGAGATGTCGTCATGTTTTTTCTCTTGTTCCGTAGCGTCCGAGGACAGAGTAAGGTTGTTAACCATTTTGTCAAACAGCTCTCTACGCTCTTTAGCTTTTTGGCGTACTTTTTCCTGAGCTATACTTATTTTTTCTTCCAAGCTCAAAAACTTTTTTAAGGCTGTAATTAAAATGTTTTTTTTTAAATAATGTTAATAAATATTATTCAATTTTATTTACTTTAAATTATCAACTTTAGGTTTATAAAGTTTGATAATTTTTTTTATATACTGGGATATACTTGGGGTGCAGCACTTTGAAGTATAATTTTTTTTAGCTATTACACAACAATGCAAAACTACATAATATGTATGTTACCTTCACATTTTAACCTCGGCACAAAAGAGGGTATTATAACATATTACAAATACATAACTGATTTAACTTACGTTTCCCATCTCTCATTTCCAACAGTTTCTCCATATGGTTAGCACAAAACTTGTAAATATCTGTCGGATTGTTTCTGAGCACTTCTTTTGTGAGGCCCTCCATGATTTCCACCAGCCCTACAGGCATTTTAGGGACTGGTGATGGATTCGAGTACATACGGCGGCTAGTTAGATGCATTTAACTGTTAACGAGTTCAATTTCAAAAGGTAATTGTCAAGTGATTGTTAAGTAACAACTGCAGAGTTGTTATAACTGGATTACGCCCCCCCTGTCGAGAGCCCGATGTGAGCAGGTGTGGTTGTTGTGGCGCGGTCGCCATGGCGATGCGCCGACACTCGCCGTATTGATCGCCTCGCAGTTCAATGTACCAACAGCAATCACGGTCGCAGGCCTCGAGGTTACGCCTCAATAACACATATTCAAGTCAATGTCTCCAAAGACCACGGTGAAGGTTTGTTTACAACACAAAGTCCTAATCGTAAAATGAAAAACTCAGTAATATATCAATTTCTTGTGTATTTCCAATGCAGTTTGCGCAATTGAGTAATTACTAGGGGACTTTAGCTCAAAGGATAGTAACTAGAACAGATGTTTCTCATAATAAATCCCTATTAGCTTGTAGGTGTCTTATACCTCGAAGAAAATATGCGCTGAATCGAGGCAAACGTCACATACACACGTCAACGTTAAAATATATCAACAAGTAGAGCTAGTTACAACTAAGTTATCATATTGTGTACACATCAACGACGAGGAACTATTATATCCCAATAACGAAAACTATATTGACATATGTTCTTCGAGTGCAAATAATGAAGACAAGTCTCCCCCGAATACGGAGGAGCGAAGCCGGCGCTCCACGGCGCAGCGGGACTACGTTACTTAAAAATTCAATTAATGTGAGTTAACTTTTTTATTTTCATACCGTGTTCTATAATAGTAATTTGTATATAAGATCATATAT
Organism: Cyclophora albipunctata; assembly: GCA_963082685.1. Lineage (NCBI taxonomy): Eukaryota > Metazoa > Arthropoda > Insecta > Lepidoptera > Geometridae > Cyclophora > Cyclophora albipunctata. Next base: position 2,010,987 of record OY720129.1, on the reverse strand, counting down.
AATTTTTGCAATGTTAATACATTTTACAATAACAAACATCTCCATAGTGTACATAGATACACACGCAGTAGCGCTAAGTCGCGGCGCGTATCGGTATATACAGAGGCGCGAGGCGTCAGCCCGGCACCTCTACAATACTGATGATAGAAAAATTAATGGCTACAAGTAATATCATACAAATTAATGACTATTCCCTTACAAATTATTTCATGCTATAGCGTCCTTCTACACTATGATCAAGTGAACGAGATGCGCGGCACATCAAGTCTCCAGTTCGCTCTCACCTAATCTGTTCAATACAGCTTCCCACCACTCCCGCAGCTATGAAGGTATAAAAATCACACTGCTATCAATTTATAATAAATAAATGCCTATTTACACTATGTAACTATACAAAATGATAGTACGACGAAATTACATATTTTAGTCGAGCATCTAATGTTAAATTAAAATCCATACAACGATCTACGGGCGGCGCCGCGCGGGCCCGCGCTAACATATTACATCATTTTAATTTTTTTTCTTAATAATTTTTGTACAATCATATTCAGCCGAAAAGCTGGGTGCCCGATTATTACAATTATCGGTGATCCGAAATGCAGTACAATCGATCATGCAATAATAATACATACAACTTTAACTTATTTAAACAATTTAACGACATTAAGAAATCCTAAAGTAAACTAGTGACCTATTTAAATGTAAATCGACAGTAAGACCGTGCATTCGGGACGCGGACATACGGTGAAGCACTATTATATTATAATATACGTATATAAATATATAATCTGTATAGTATGCTATGTATGTATATGTAATGTATGGACAGGGCCCGGCGACTGTTAATTTTCGTCGTACTTTGGTTTAAGACAAACAGTTAGCTTCGGTTTCGTATAGGGATATCCCTTCAAGTATTTCGCTACTTTGACATTGTGCTATAACTTCGAGCTATTAATTTATCAATACAGAGTTGTTAAACCCCCAACTTACCACAGGATAACATAGAACCATTACGAAGGTAGTAAGTACACAAATAAAGAAATCTCCTCGAGCACACATAACAACAGACGATTTAAGACCATCTGTATTCTATAAGTTGGTTAAATAATAACATAGTGTACTTAGTACGTATATTTATTTATAACTATTGTTACAATTATATTCACAAAATAAATTCTCAATCAAATGTCACAACTCTGTATAGATCATTTTAACTGAAAGAGACAGTACATACTGTCAAACTAGCGCAACAATACATATCGAGTAGAGGTGCATTTAGACCAAACGAACGAACGTTGAGCTACAGCAAGAGTAAGAATATTCTAAAATCTCAGCGAATACCAATCACTAGGAAAAGACAGAGATGGAATAACGAGCTATCACCGTTTTCATCAAACGAATTTGACGGAAAGAACGACTAATCGCTCGTTTAGTCTAATCGCAGCATAACAGAGATTAGGCTTTACCAAACCGAAACTGACCCACCATTTCTTTCCAAGTATCGAGGCACATTAAGTCGCCGAGTACTGTCAACGTAATGTATGTTTCTACATAGTGCCGCGACACGAGGCGAGAGGCCGCTAGCGGCAGACGCGACGGGAGTTCGGAGCGAACCGACACCTACAGACATTATAACGAAATCAAAACAACACTATACCGCATAAAAAAACGAGATTTGTATTGTTAAATACATTTAGCACGTTCTCCCGTACCACGAACCTTGTACCGTTCGAAACATATTTAAAAATACATATAACAATTAACACGCGATAAAGTAATTTCATTTCGTTAGTCAATGTGAGTTTAAAAAGTACACAAAGACATCAGTTTATACTCACCAGAGGTATAAAAAATGAATAAGTTCATTAACAAAAGTGTAATCGAATAGAAAATATGAATGTATAACTGAAAAGAACCGTTATGTTATAGTGTTGGGCGCGTATGGCATCAGTTGGCGAGGTGCCGCTTGGAGGTAATCTCCAGCTCGCCGAGCCGCTTCCACAGCTCATCGCGCTCTTTTTCGCGCTTCTTCTCTCTGCACAGACAAAGACAAATATTAAGAACATCATATAGATATTATACTAAATGAAACGGGTCTGTGGGCAAGGGCGAGTTACTAGTAACTGTTTATAAACAAGCAAGTTATCTTACTAGTTGTCGTTATTTCTTAATGGGCAAAAGCAATTCATAATTCATCTCTCTGAATAAGTCAGTTCAGAAGTGAGGTGTTTACAAACATGCAACACAAAATCTTGAAGTTTCATGGTGATAGCGAAATCCACCCTTAAGTGTAAGTCCTTAAGTGTAAAGTACTCACTTCTGCCGTTCCGCTTTGTAGCTAGCGGTGAGTTCATCAAAGAGCTTCGAGTTCATCTCCATGAATGTCTTGAGCACGTTATACACGAGCGCGACGATGGTCTGGTTCCAATGTTCCTTGCTGATCCGGTACAGCGCGGGGAACATTATCGGCATTATCACGTGGTTGTTCTCCTCCATCAGAGACATTATGTATTCGTTGTTCCAGAAATACAGAGCCCTTTCAGCCACCTGGAATCAACGTGTAAGTGAGGTAAGTAAGTCTGTTACTAATATAATATACACCCGAACAAATTCACACACGGTTACTTAGACCGAAACTAAGTTCTTAGCTTGTAGGAAGAAGTGAACAAGTAACAGACAGATTTTCTCAATTATGAAATGATTAAATGTCCTCTTAAGTTATGAAATAATTAATGCACAATGTTGTTAAAGCTATTAAAGAATATTTATAGCGGAGAGATGACATTAACTCATTTTATTGGGAACTAATTATGGTAATAAAAGTGCAATATCTTTTATTGCCAAGTTTGATGGCTATCAAAAACAAATAAAATGAACATTTCAATACCACTATGAAACTGTACTAACATTATTATGGCGATCATACATACATGAACCAAACCTAAAATTGAACATACATATCACTACATAGTATAAAACATAATCGCTCTTTCCGCTGTCTGTCTGTCCCTATGTATGCTTAAATCTTTAAAAAACTACGCAACGGATTTTGATGCAATTTTTTTTAATAGAGTGATTCAAGAGGAAGGTTTATATGTATAAAAATTCCCGAAATTCCCATGGGAACGGGCACAACGCGGGTAAAACCGCGGGGCGATGCTAGTAAATGACTAAGTAATAGATACGTTACATACAGTGTATAAATTATTATTACACAATATTCAATCGCACAGATGATTGAAGTAGGACCATACACTGCCGTTCACGAGTTGATGCTAATTAATTGACTCAATATTGAACGTACAGAGTGGCGAATAATTGCCGAGCATTGCAATTGATTTTTATATCACATGTAATTTATCTTTGGAGTATGAAGTTTAGTGATATCCTACTTATATTATAAATGCGAAAGTTTGTGAGGATGGATGTATGTATGGATGTATGTTTGTTGCTCTTTCACGTAAAAACTAATGTACGGATTTGGATGAAACTTTACAGTAATATAGTTTATACATCAGAATAACACATGGAATACATTTTATCCCAAAATTCCCGCGGGAACCGATACAACGCGGATAACACCGCGGGGCGCGGCTAGTTTTGTATATATTCCCAAAATGTTACAGTCACGCAGCGTTCCTTGTAGCATATATTCTAGTTAGGCAATAGGCCCTGAATGAAGTAAATGAATTAATGTTTCCTATACATACATAAAGTAGATAATACAAATTCGATACATAAACGATCAGAACTTAGATTTTATTACTATTTTTAACTATCACAGAACTTAGCAAAATAATATTCAATCAAAGTTTTATCTTTTGCTTGATTGAGGTTAAATATTGGAACCAAAAAGTATACCTCTTTGCAATCATCATGACTCATATGACAGTAGTAGTGTAGTACAATTTAAATTATAGAAATGTGCTGAAATGATAACTATCACGCGGACCTGCCCATAACGGAATAATAATAAAGAAAAAGTAATAATAGAGGCGTAGAGGCAGACCCCGGAAGATATGGCGTGACGATCTTGACCGCTTTTATAGGGATTGGTCTAATCTAGCCCAGAATAGGGATGCTTAGAAGATGTCGAGGGAGACCTTTGCCCAGGAATGGGACGCATAAGGTTAATATAAAAAAAATATCAGTAAAAATGTTCACCTGAAAGTGTGGGCTGGATACACATTTTGCTATTTGCCTGAAGAGCGGCTCTTGTACTTCCGCGAAGTGAGCCGGCTCAATCACATCTAATATCTCCTCGATTTCGCCCAAGAACATCACCTGGAAATATACAAGTTACAAATAAGTAAATGCATATGTATTAATTAATAAGTAAGTTCGTGAAGGTTAGTGGCCACCTTTACGAACTTACCCTGGTGTGGGGGTTTTAGACTGCCCCAAGGCCTCGGACATAGGCCAAAAAGAATTTTCTAATTCATTCCTTTGCTAAAGTATTTGTTTTTTCCCCACTGTAAGTAAGACCTCACGTTCACTCAATATAAGCGTAATGTATGCGTTGAATACAGCGGGTGTCCCACAGCTGGAAAAAAGCGTGGCAACTCACTAAAGATGTCAGTAAGTATTGAAAAAGTACTAAGTTCACATAAAATGTGCGTAATATTAAAATTCATTCATGTAATGGAAACACTTTTCATTAGTATGTATTTATAACCGAACGGGTGTTCCAGATAAAGTATCAATATAATCAAATACAAGATGGTTAGTTTTAATATTTATACGATTCTTATATCAATCCACTGTATTTTACAACTGTTATGTTACTGCTATTGAATAACAATGCACCATAAAACGTATCATATGATTTAATTGAGTTGGAACCGCGTAGGCTATAAAAACTACTACGTAACTATAGAGGGAGATATACGTAGATATGACTAAGAGAGGGTGTGTCAGATTTCGTGTACAACCTATAGATAGGTCCTATATAAATATGAAGTTGACTGAAATGCGATCCGACGCGCAGCACAACTAAAGCCGCGATTTTACATTGTTTTATGAACATCATACTATCGACATCATAGTTAACGAATGTTCGTTCAGTTATGATCGATGTATATTGTAGTGTACGACTTGCCTCTTTCTGTGAACAAGTCTCGATCCCAGGATAGGCCCTCGGAGTTTAGTATAAAACCTTAGTATTTGTATAATCAAGAGTATCACTTGCCTCTTTCTGTGAACAAGTCTTGGGCCAGAACTTGAGCAGGCCGCGCACCACGGGCTCGGTGAGCGTGGCGTCCTTCTCGAGGAACTGCACCACGCAGTAGGCGAGCTGCGCGTGGTACAGCGACAGGCACTTCACCTTGTGCAGCGGCAGCAGCACCTTCACCAGGAACTGCTTGTGTTCGCTCTTTAGCGGGAGGGCGAACCCGTTTATTATACTGGAATGAACAAGAAACAATTAGTTCGTTAATAAGGAAAGTTTGAGTAGATAGTGGCATTTCTATCTGAGCGCTAGCATGCTTCGGAGGGCACGTTAAATTGTCGGTCCCGGTTGTTTCATTGCTTCGACCATGTCGGAGGCCTTTAGGCAGTCTAAAAGCTCCGACACCAGGGTTGGCCACTGACCTGCTCAATGTTACGGGTGCGCCAAAGTTCACCTAAATTTTCAACTCCGATAATTGGAAATCCGAAAATGTTCTTCCTAACATTTTTCATCCTAACAATCACAATTCCTAACTACTTTGTCTCTAATGTTCATAATCCGAATGATCACTCTTCCTAAAATTTTTCATCCTAAAGTTTTCATTCATACTATTTGTAGTGCTACCGGCGATGTTCATAACACTCATGTTTCTTTTATACTATTATTCAAAGTCATATCTTTTTTGTTTAGATTTCTTTTTATAGGTTAGGTTAGGTTAGAACTGTGACCAACTACGCGCGAGCCGAGCGAGCGAAGCGAGCGGTGCCGCGGCAGCGGCCGGCGAGCGCTACAACAAAATTATGCCATGTTATATTATGTCTAAAGTTTTTATGCAAATGGATAGGGAACCGTTTTGTAATCACAAGAAATAGTTTAAAAACAAACCTTTTCCTTTAAAGCGTTATGATAAAAAACAGTAGGAGTTTAAATATATTTACATTAATGATATTATTAATTACAATTTTCGGAAACATGAGTGTTATGAACATCGCCGGTAGCACTACAAATAGTATGAATGAAAACTTTAGGATGAAAAATTTTAGGAAGAGTGATCATTCGGATTACAAATCGTTAGGAAGAACAATTTCGGGTAAAGAACTTTAGTTGAGCCAATATGGACCCCAATGTTACTTTTTTAGTAGATTGGTTGCCAACGATGGTATCTGAGTGTCAACACCTTTAGGTTTCTACCATGGCTTAACGACTTATGAAACACCAACAATTTGTGATCCTGAAGCACTAACACCAATATCAACATAGTTCAACGACTCAACTCTATAATTATATCATCTAATATATAAAATTCTCATGTCACGTTGTGCGTAATTGAACTCCTCTGAAACGGCTCGACCGATTCTCATGAAATTTTGTGTACATATCGGGTAGGCCTGAGAATCGGACAACATCCATTTTTCATCCCGAAATTCCCGCGGGAACGGGTACAACGCGGGTGAAACCGCGGGGCGCAGCTAGTATGTCTATAACAATTACAACCGATTTTGAAGATTGATGTCGATTTGTAGTTGCATGACTCAAGTTTCCCAACGGATACCTACTTAATTATTCGGAAACTCCCTTAGTTCCCGAGAAATCAAAGAGAGTAAAACCGCGGGTATAAATTAATTACCAAAAAAACGTGGTTACATTCACTGAATACACAATAATTATCGGCATTCCGCAAATATTTAAGATAAAGTTGTCAAGAACAATATTATTAAGATTGCTCTATCGACAATTTTTATTATCCGATCTTCACAATCAATTATTATTTGTTATCTGATACCTATTCCTGTTCCTAATTTGGTAATATACGCGAATACAATAAAAAGTAATCATGAAGTAAAAGATAGGAATATAAAATTACGATGTTTAAATGGAAATCATGCTTTATTAATAAACTGGCGACCCGCCCTCGTATCGCTTCAGTGAATCAAGATTTTTCGTAAAAGTAACAATATAGCCCATGTTATTCATTGATTATGTATCTTCCTCTGAGAACTCTTCAAAACTCTTATGTAATACAAAGCAACGAAATAAAATCTTATCATTATAACAATTTACTGGGAGCACCCCACAATGTTGTAACTTTTTTGGGATACTAAGAACTTGGTCTATTAATGAGAAAAGCATAAAATACATTTTTTTTGTAAAATTTTCACTAAAATACACATTTTGCGTAGGCCGACAGAGATTTCGTTTTACAATATGTAAGAATAGTATAATCAACTAGCAGCGCCCCGCTGTTTTACCCGCGTTGTGACCGTTCCCGTGGGACTTTAGGGATGAACAATAGCTTACATAACCTTCCCATGGAACGTCGCTATCCATTACAAAAATAATTATCAAATTTGATTGGTAGTTTATGTGCCCTTACAAACAAACAAAGTTCGAAACTTTAGCCGCCTTATTCATAAACGATATTAACAGTGATTTAAAGTGTTTTGTCTCTTTCGCTCTTTGTGAAATAGCGTATGTCGGAAAGAGACAAACCATTAAGTGCTGTTAATAACCGTTTATGAATAAAGCCCTTAATCTTTGTAATATTAGTATGAAAGATTGGATTTAAGACAGTATCACTATCACTACATAGTATAAAATAAAGTCGTCTCTGTTTCGTGTCTGTTTGTCTGTTTGTCTGTATGCTTAAATCTTTAAAATTACGCAACGGATTTTGATGCGGTTTTTTGTAATAGGTAGAGTGATTCAAGAGGAAGGTTTTTATGTAAAAATATTCCCGAAATTCCCACGGGAAAGGGCACAACGCGGGTAAAACCGCGGGGCGCTGCTAGTAAATTAATAAATGAACAAACTACATACCTTCCAAGTATTTCTAGTAGCTCCCCAACGCCGTTAAAGTGTTCAGTCTCGTAGACGAACCGCAGGAATATGTTGTTGATCTGTTTCCGTATGAAGGCGCGCAGGCCCAGGAACTTGCCGTAGATGCGGTGCAGCACCGTCTTGAGGAAGTCGCGCTCGCGAGGGTCCTCCGAGTCGAACAAATCTAAAAGCTGGAACAAACAAATGGAACTTAGAAAAATGTGTAAGGAATTTGCTGTCGGTGTTAAGATCCAAATTTCAACTCTATGGAGTATGGTGTTGGATCAATATCTTAGAATTCTGTATTGGATCTCAAACTTAGCTACGTTCCATGGAATCAAACTAATTCATCATCATCTCGTAGATAGATAGCCAACCCTAGTAGTTAAAAGACCACCTATAGACGTCCGATTTTGTCTAAGGATTAAAACAAGTGATCCGTAAAATGTTACGTTTGCGAACAACTAAGTCCACCAAGTATCCAAATGGTGGACTATCTGTATGTTGCTTAACATCCAAAAGAGTTAATATTGCCCAATCAAAAACTTGTGGTTAACTGAATAAGTTATCTAAGTAATACCATTAACCTATATTTTTGTTCAAAAACTGAAGAAAACACAAATTGAAAACCTCTTTTTTTGTATTACGACCAGGACAGGTATGAAACACAGATAAGGTCTATCAAATAAATACATCAACAGCGCAGTAACTTACGGCGTCCCTGCTGCCTCAGAGCATCAGCAAAGCCCTACATAAATCAATCCAGTCGTATCTAAAAAGGATATATCCGCTTTCGATACAAGGCGAGACTTTATTTATGTGTTTTATTGAAACTACATATTTTAAAACGGCATAGCATACATTAGAGTCACTATAATGTAATCGATACTAATATTATAAAGAGGTAAAATTTGTAAGTTTGTATGTTCGAGCTAATCTCGGGAATTACCAGTCCGATTCGAATAATTATTTTTGTAATAGATAGCCACATTCAACGGAAAGGTTAGAGGCTATTGAAATTTCTATGGGAACGGGCAAGACGCAGGTAAAACCGCGGGGCGTGCTAGTCTAGATATATTTATAGTGTAGGTTTTATTATACTGGGATCAGATACCACAATGTTGAGCATTGTGCTTCACTCACAATATCTGTTACAACGTTGTATTCAGTTCATCTTTTACAATGTCACGGCAATCATCTGAGGAAAGACGTTATTTCCCTAAGGAAAGTTATGTTTTCGATACAACTTTGGTGTTATGTAACAGAATTGGTTAGATGTATTCAATTGAAATATAATGATAATGTAATAGAGGAATAATAGTTTTATTTGTGCTCGTATAATAGAAAACTAAACTGTTCTAATATATTTCTTAGCGAAGTTTGGATATGACCTTAGCCTTTTAAACAAAAAGCTCCATAACTGATGTGAACACACTTTAAGCTTAGCGTATATATTTTGGTACAAGACAGTTCTAATATATAAATTCTTGAGAGATCTTCTAGTTCATTGCAGGTAAAACAATGGAGCACTGCTAGTACCGTAAGAGTATATGCCTATATTCAATTGAGTTTTAAGATATCTTTTAGATATCTCATCAAAGATAAAAAGTGTAAACCAATAAAAAGTTTTAAACCTCAATTACCTACGGACAAAGGCGAACAGCCAGTGTGACGTCATCTTCATTAGCCATGATTTTGAGGAAAATCTCAATATCACTTCAATTATAAAATTATTTAATTTCTAAATTGGTTAGTTTCTGATATTGTGTCGTAAAAAATATACCAAAGTAAATAATGTTTACGATTACCTAATTATTTACAATAATAAAATTGCTTTTAATAATATAAAGTTATTAATTACTAAACACACCAAGTGTCTATCTATAACATCTAGCTTAGAAACGAACCTAAACATAAGCCAACCACACACGTGAGTTACCCACACTAACACCGCGACCCCCACATCGAAACACTTCCTAGACATCTCTTTACCACACTTTGACGTCGAAATAACAACATCGATAGCGCTCGTGGCAATCGGTATCTATACTAATACTAGCAACGCCCCGCGGCTATGCCCGCGTTGAGCCCGTTCCCGTAAGAATTTTCGAAAATCCTTTCTTAGAAATTTCGAAATTCTTTTCTCACTTACGTCACTTGAAACCTTCCTGCCAAATTTCATGTTTCTAGGTCTAGCGGTTGAGGCTGTGCGTTGATTATCAGTCAGTCAGTCAGTCCGTCAGTCAGGACTTTGAATTTTATATTTAAAGATTATAAAGAGGTAAACTTTTTAACTTTGTAAGGGCTAATCTCATAAACTACCAATCCGATTTTAATAATTATTTTTGTAATGGATAGCCACATTCAATGGGAAGGTTATAGGCTACTTTTTCAAAGCGAAAGTTATAGGCTACTTTTTTACTTTTGACCGAAGTAAACTTTGTGTGAATGTTAAGCAACGTGATGTACAGTCACTACTTGGATGGATGGAGGTTGGCTAATTCAATCTTTAAGGCTATGAAGACGCTGTTGAAGATGAAGATGAAGAATGTTTTTGACTCCGATAAAAGTACTGGATTTAAACCTTTAAAATGATGGCGTTTGTAACAGTTCTTTAGTTATATAAATATGCGGTCTTGTTTTCCAGCTCCAGAACACTCTAAACCAAGGCAATGCAAAAATAATATTATAATCAAAATCTTTTCACTCGTTTTGGACCCATAATATCAAAAGTGACAGACAGATATACCTACAGATACAAAAATCCATACCACCTGTCGTTCGAGTTTAATATCACTTGGCTCTCCCTTCTGACTCGAAACTTAACGCTCGATCGTGTTTACAGGCCAGCGAAACAAATCCTATGTCTTTATTTCGGAATGTTTGATACTATTTTTAAATAGGCACAGTTATGTAGGCCACAAACATAAACGAATTCAGTACATTTCAATTGAGACGACTGTCTGATAGTTTTGAACTCATAACAATATAGTCTAGAAAGTTGGTTCCCGTTGTTTCGGATAGACCATGTCGGAGGTCTTTAAGCGGTCTAAAACACAAGGTTTGGTTACTGCAGTAAGAGATTTTGGTGAATATAACTATAACTACTAAGTTAAAGTAAACAGCACAGTCTCTTAATTAATAAATACCTATAATAGAGCTAAGTAGATAATTAGAAAATAACTTAATGTTATAGCGATATGGTAATAAAACTTTCCTATGAACACACACACTTATGTAATATTTCCATTATTGTCATCAATTAAACCAGAGTAATTTAAAAAGCAACACTAACAGTTTCGCCGCTAAGATACCATATAAATTTTGTTACAAAACCTAGCTCGATAACAAAAATATATTTAGAACATTGTTGACACTGCCTCGGAATAGTTACGAACTATAAACAAAGTATAATATTACATGTAGGTGTTGAATAGTTGACACCACAAGGGGCCAGTAGCAATCAATGACATTATCTTATCATATACCTACAAGTATCGCCAATACTAGGCTCATGTAATTGAGTAAATATGTATCACCATCATTATATATCGCGCTACGCAAATTATACTAATACTAGCCGCGCCCCGCGGTCTTACTCGCGCTATACTCGTTCCTGGGATAAAAAAAATAACTTATGAGCTTCCCGGCAAGCGTGCTGATTACTACTAATGCTCCTCACTGTACTATATATCTTCGGTGAGACGAGAAGTCTTTGTCCAGCAGTGGAACATTACAGGTTTACACTTGTTTTGTTACTTTTTATGAGTGTCATAAATCTAATTATAAATCTCTTGAATGTACATTGTAGAATATAAATAACTATCCAAAACAAAAATAATTATTCAAATCGGAAGAGAAGTCACTGAGATTAGGGCGTTTAAATAACAAAAACAAACTCTGTGACTTTATAATATTAGTAAGTATGTACATAGTTAGATAGACAATGCTTTGGACACATACTCTAATAGTATGTATTTATGATAACAGATTTGTGTGTACAATGATGCAGGTAGTAGTTAATATTAGATACGTCTTTATCACCGCATAGGGATTATATATCTTACAAACGTATCAAGTGCCAAATATATTTGTTGGCGTTCTTCTTCCGCAACTCTAGTGATGTGCTAGATATCCGCGGATATTCGAGACAGAAGTATGCCGTATCCGTATCTTCAACAGATCTTTTATTTATAGCATGTATGGAATTCCAGTGTTAGATAACACGGAAATATTACATAATTTAATTTATCTACACTAAATGATGTTATAATATCCACATCGATATCAAAAAATCTTATTTTAACATCATTATAATGCGACCAATTAACCTGGCGAGCCTTATATCAAAATCCTCATACAAGTTGTATAAAATTTTGATATTAGGCTGGCTTTTGAAAACAGTTGGGTTATACGTGAAAACTTCGTCGAAACTACATACACAAAACTCTTTGGTAAGGTCTCGCTCGCTCCTGATTGGCCCTACGCGCAGCTGCGCTCTCATTGGTTAGATTTGAATGGCGGCAAGTTCACTGTGACAATACACGTACGCGTGAATTTAATGTTTCGCAATGTGTTTTGTTTTTAAAATTTTGTTAATTTTAGTGAAGATTAAGTAGTGAAGATAAAGTAGTGTATGCAACTGCATATAACACGGGTATTAAAACACTCGTTACTATTATGAAACTCGCTGCGCTCGTTTCATAAACTCACTCTTGTTTTAATACCCTTCTTTATATGCAGTTGCATAAACTACTATTAAATCATATTTAATTCTTAAATTAATAATTGAATAAGCCAATTATTATCTTTGTAATAAGAAACTGTAAACTCGTACACTAAAAACTGTTTCAAGGTCCGCATATCGACACCGGCTGAGTAAGAAAGATGAGATCCGTATTTCCGGATCGACATTTCCAACGATCCGGCACAACTCTAGTAGTTTTTAATTGAACTACATTTTCAGTTATAATATTAAAATTATTTATATAACTTATTACCTGACTGTATTTAAAACAATGTGGCAACATTATTTAACAGTTATATTATAACATAAATAAAACAAAAGTTTATCCTAGTATGTCACAACATATTTTCCATAAAAAGCATGTGATAACCCTATTAATATACGATGGATCACGCACATAAACAGATTGAAATTCTGCTTTATAATACTACTTCAACTAGCGGTATCCCGTTAGCGAAATAATTTCGTTAATAAAAGTAGCTAATCTCATGAATATGGTGTACAGGGCAGGGCAGGGTGTAATTGATCGTGATTCACTGTGCGTGATGCAGCGCCCTGTCTGAACTTTTTGTTTGGTCAAAGTAGTATTATATAGTACTAAATAGTTAAGGTATTCTTACCTGCAAAACAAACTTTTGGTCGATAACTTTCTTGCCAATAGTTGGCTGGAAATCAGTGGACTCGAGGAAGCGCAGAAAGAACTCGTAGACTAGTTGGAGATGGGGCCAGGAGGCTTCCAGAGTCGGGTCGTCCTCTTCAGGGTCGAAGTCAGGGTTTTCACTCGGGGGCAGGGTGCGGAACAGATTCGCCGATATCTACGGGAAACAAAACTTGGAATTAGTCGAGTGTATAAATTGATTATGGGACGATAGTTGCATATAAAAAACGGAAATGGTCTAATTTTGAAGATCTTCAGCCGCAAATGTGCAGAAAAATAAAGAGATTATAAACGCATAGTTTCACAGGCCACTAATTAAATTAAGCATAATCCTCCTCACTGTACCGATATCTTTAGTAGGAATGAAGGCTTTTGTCCTACAGGGACTTTACAGGCCAAGGCACTATACATGCTGAATATCGATCTGAATTTCGTGACCTTTGCCTCACATAAGACTGAAAAGTCAGTTTCCCTCTTGTCGGAGTCATTCTTACAGATTTTCTAAAAAATTAATCTGAAAAATCAAAATGTGTGAAATTCAGCATGTATGGTGCATAATACTTTTTTATATTATGATAGAGTTGATGTTCCTTTGCCCTGCCGTGGACATAACAGACTAATACTGATACTTTATGAGGAACTGAATAATTGTTGACAAACATGTTTGACCTATATCACAGATTTTCAACTTTCACATTGTCAATAATAAGTAATAATAATAACACAATCGTTTCAATGTGAAAGGCTTTCGTATCTTTTGTAATATTGATAAATATAGAAATGCGTAGGTATTATAAAGCGAAGGGATGTTATCAACACCCCCGTGTTTCGTCGTGGGCTAAAAAGATCTCATTTGTATTATTAGATTTCACAATTTACACATTATATACTTCAATATAAAAACATTGTAAGGGAATCTAATTTGCTCGAAAATTCAAGGGCTTATGTCACATGTATATACGTTAACCCAATCTTAGTATATGCCGTCAATACTGAACTACCCAACTCAGATCAGCAGTGAAAAGGAAAACTTTCGGGCCATGAGAATTAATGACATATATTTTTTTGGTTTGATACGAATAACTTCGCTTTAACAATCTCTACATCCGTATTATGCATCTCTCCATATTAAGCAAGTGTACCCAGGTGTTAACTGTCAGTTTTTCACCCTCTGGCTACGCCCTTGACTTTGACCTACTAAATTGAAAATGCGATATAGTATACCTTCTGTTAGAGCAGGGTAGGAAAACATTTTGGTCCTTAAGTTATTAAATTCTAGCAGCTGCAAGCAATTTTACTCGCCTTATATACATGTTCGTATTTTGAAATTAACATAGCCGAAATTTTCCTTCCTTATAAATGTCTGTAAAATCTGTTCAGTGATGTTTGAGTTTATCGCGAATCGTGTATTACCCTGTGAAACTCAGGGGAAGGGTATATATGTCATTACATATATTATAAGTGCGAAAACATTCTTACTGGCTAACGAAATGTAAGGGTTCTAGCGCGATCTAGATTATTTTTACACTGGCGCCATCTATTAGGAACCCTTAGACAAAAATATACTAGCCTAGGGCCATTTGTATCCGGGAGGCTTAGCCTATTGCCTTTTTGAGCGAGAGACGTGCCGTTGAGTACCTCCCACATAAGACCTAGTTAGTGGCTTATCTAATGAGGGGGGTGCACAAAGGCCTTTATGAGAGATGCTAATGATGTAACAAGTAGTGATGTACCATTTTAATAATTTCCGGGTAGACTGGCTCTGTGAGCACCCCGCGGCCCCCGGTGATGTACTCGACGAGCTCGTTGAGCGTGGCGCGCTTGATCTCCTTGCCCTTGAGGTCGGCCACAGGGTCCATGAAGTCGAAAGCCACGCAGCACTGGCGCAGCTTGCGGATGAACAGCTCCTCTTGGTCACTGCTCGGCACATCTGGAATGTGTATCGTGGTTGATGAACAGTTATTATTGTGATTTGGAGTTCTTATTCTAGTGAGTTCTAATTAAATTATAGATCAGAAAGAAGTTTTATAAATTTATGTTATTTTTAGGGTATTTTAGGGTATTTTATTTTTAGGGTGCAGTTTACTAAGAATGCAACATAAGTACAACCAGTCCAACCAGAATCTAGATTTAGTGCTAAATAATGATGAATGATAAAAACTATAAATATCCATTGCAATTAAGATGACAACATTGACAATTACATCATGTTAATCCAATTAAGATATTTTTATTTAAGGTCAGTCCAGTGGTGAAAGACATTGACTAAAGGCTCATGTTACATTTTAATATTACAATATGCATATCAGCATTTAGGATGCTATGCTTTAGCAGAATAAGGACACGGTGAAGACATAGGACTCTTGAATGTTAAGGAAAGGCTTAGTTTATTTACCATAACTTTAATATTTATGCCAAAAATTATGCACCTTTTATCATTTATGATAAAATGAACATTTTTTTTAAAAATAATGATCCTATCGGAAATTCTGATGCTAGCTTTTATTTTGTATCTACTTTTGGCATGTTTCTATGCATCCCTATACAATATGACCAACTCTGTGATTTGGCTCATATAAGTAATCCCAGACTCCCCGACTTCACTTCCCTTAAACTTTACCCTCAATTATATATTAATGACAGATACATCCATCATATACAATGTTAAGAAAGCAGTTAAAATGTTGCACAATTGTGACAATGTAATTTTTTTGTAAGAATATAAATAAATCCATACAAAATGTTATACCTATCTACACTAACATAGAACTTAGGGAATCATAGGTCAGATATAAATACAGCCGCACTGCATAACAAGATATTGAATAACTTTCAATAACTGAGAAAAATAATGTTATTGTGCAATTTTTTGTCCTAAGCATTATAGTAAGGGTTTTACCTATGACTCTCTGACAAGGAAAATGCATATTCAGGTTGTTTTATACCCACCTGATCAATAAATTAACTATCGAATGAAATAAAACTAAGTAATATTATAAATGTTATTGCGTGAAGAGTTATGTATGTTGCTGTTTCAGACAAAAACAAATAGACAGTTTTAAATGGATATGGCACACAGACTCACACAGAGCTGATGTTAATGACCTTAAATAGTACATGAGTATTTTGTACTTATTTGAAAATTCCCATAAGAAAGAGGTACAATCAGTAGGGAGCTACTAGAATACCTTTTTAAAAGGACTGGTAGCTTTTAAGATTAATCTCATCCATACAAATCAATTCATTCAATTTATTTGAATATTCAAGTAAAGATAAGTATTAGCCTATAAAAATCCAATTCAGAGTATTAAAAAGCTCCTAAAATGAGTAGTCTTTGAGTATTCTCCGGCAAGTGTTATTTTATTATCATTGCAATAAAATCAGGTATTTTATACAACAGCTTTGATAACAATTTATCTCTTCAAATATTTGACAATTTGATGGCCTTTATAGCTGTAATTTATATTTATTTCTAATTATGAAAAGATAATTATTATTTTAGTTATCTGCATAAATATACTAATGATGGGATCTTTTACCAATGATACTAGGGTCATCCACTAATCTACATCTACTATAAGGCTAAAAAATGAGAGCCTATGGAATGAGATGGTCACCAAGATACTGTTCATCTTTGTAACACTAACTGAGTAACTGGCTAACTAGCAACAAACATCACAAGTTATGTGACAGCGATAACACTCTACTAAACCAAAACTGACCAACAATTTCACCAGAGGTTGATGAATAATTGTTCTGGACAAGTACTCCTTAGCTTGGGTTTAATTCACCAATATAAAAGCAATCATTAATTCAGGAAATAAAATTGAATCGAACACTGCTCAAGTCTAATCTTCAATGTATTGATTGATAATGTAATTGAGAGGGGACTTTGCTCCATGCATTTTGCTACACCTAATGTTTCACAAAGTACTTTGCATAATTTGTTTGTGTTTATATGAAGATTATCTCAATGAATTATATTCATAATCGTAATAAACTTGTATTTAACATTCAATTTAGTATAAAATTTAAATTAAACTATCTACCTTCATACATTTTATGATATTTTATGAATATCTACTGGGTTTAGGATGCATTTAAAAGCATTTTTAATTCAGATATCACGTTATTTGTCAAAAAATATGTAAGAGCCAAATATTTCCTGCTAATCACCATCCTTAACAAATCCATACACAGAAACTCAACATTAAATGTTACTGTTTGCACTACTAATGATAATGCATGAATTAAATAAACAAGTTTGGTAATGTGTGTCCAATAAGATTATAAAAGTGATTTCTTATCAAAATATTGTTGAGGTTAACTCAAAATTTGAGAATACAAAATGTATGTCAATAAGTAGGTATCTACATAGCTGGGCACCGTTAATCAAATAGTTAACTTCGTTAATCGTTAATCCGCTACAAAAAAAGTTAGCTTCGTTAAGCGTTAAAGCGTTGCATTTCGGAAGAATTAACGCAAGTTAACGTTAATCGTTAATCCGTTAATATGTGTAAAATTGCATTTTTATATCGTTGCTTTAGTGAACTTATACAACTTGTTGGTTTAGGTTCTGGAAGATAACAGATTAGGAATAAAACAAAATACTTGTATAATTCAAATGTGTAATTTAATCATCGGGCATAAGATGCATATTCCCCTTCATGAACGTTAACATGTTGAAGTTCTCGTCTGAAAGCGAGGCTCGTTTTGGTGTTAAAATGTCTTTACCCGTGGAAAACAGACGACAGAGGCATTAGATTAACGATTAACGGACTTCTGCATATTAACGGAAGTTAACGTGTCCGTTAACATTTTGAAAAGTTAACTTAAAAGTTAATTCGTTAATCGAAATGTTAACTTCGTTAATTAACGATTAACGGATTAACGAGTTAATGCCCAGCTATGGGTATCTATACCTATTACATGTTGTTGTTTTCAATTATGGACATGGCATCTTGCATGGAATCTCAGGACTACAGTCTTATTGGATTACAAGCAGAATATATGTGCAGTGTATATATATCCTAGGAATAACATCTAGGTAACTAATAAACTAGAACATTTGTTTATTTATGTTATAGCCAGCTGGGTATGTCTGACGCGTGTCTGACAGCTAGTGGTACGAATGCTAATGATGGACCCACCTTTCAGAAGAGGCAGAGCCTGGAGTTCCACATCCTGCGTGTTGCGGTACCGAGAGGAACCCTGAGACTTCTTCGTCTTTTTCTTCAGCGAGCGCTTGGCGAAAGGATCAATCCTGTCCACAAACGTTCCCGAAGACATTTTGGTAGTATAAAAGTATCCCAAATGACAATAGGTAGATTCTGATCAATGCGTAAATTGTTTTGTTTCGGATAGTGTCATGATCTGGCTCAATCCACGAGACGAACGCGCACTTCCCGTAAGGTCGCAGCACAATATTAGAGCCTAAACAAACATTCCTTCGTCACACATGACGGTAATGGAGTGGTCACACTCAGGCCATTCTTTATACACACTTCAAGATTCCACAACAGTTACGTAATTTTAAAACGTCTTTATCGCTAAAATGTCACAAATATAGAGAGGAACAATTCGATTCACAAATTCAGTTTTATTTTGTGAGGCGTGTCACGAATAGCTGAAGTAAGAAGTCACATATACATACAAGCCTCGTGTAATATCAGCCGGTCAGTCAATGACAATAATTTCTAACAATAATCACACGAGATTTTGCACAGATTTCATCGTAACAACACGTAAAACAACGAAATGAAACAGTTATAGTCCTGTTTAGACGTAATCGGAAACTTATGCGGTGATGACACGAAGTAAAATTTTAACACCAAAAATCTATCATCTTATTCTCGCCATCGCTCACCATCCGTTTCGACTGTGAAACAGGACGCATTTTACAACGCTCCGCACTGGTGTATTTTGCGATTTTCCACTTTCACGAGATCGTTTGTATGTTTCTGCAGTTCTATCGAAGCGATCAATTTATTAATTTGATACTAAAAGATTATCATCACGGATTGCTGCGAAAACGCTACACTCATAGAAAAGTACCTACTTCTGAAAATAGATGGAGATAGAAAATGTTCAGTTTACCAACTCAACTACTTTATTATCGTAATTCGTTTTTAAAAGGTTAAAGAGAAAATAATCTTAATTATTTATAATAAAATCAATTATTTAATAATTTAGATTTATAAATAAAGTAGTCCGTAGCAACAATTATGAAGATAAAAATATAAAAGTCATAAAACGTGAAGTTAACTTCCGCCTACAGAGTATACAGTTCTATATAGACTAAAAATAAATTGGTTTCTAGTTCAGTATACGGGTTTCAATTTTGAATTATTGCTTGGCGTCTATCCAAGTTGGCTGACTCACTTTTGGTCTTCAAATGAATCTCTCAATTTAAGTTACTTCGACTTGGCAGTTTTTTATCCGTAATATTATTATTTATTATTTTTACCGTAAAAATACTATAAATTACAGCAATTTAATTACGAAAGTGCTGGGGGCTACCCTCCACAATAAGTAATCTCTTTTCATACACATAAAAATCAGATAAACTACGATATCTATATTTTTAAATATTTTATTTATGAAATTTATGTCATTTTATTGATTTGCGGTTTATAATTTTTTGAGCACAGGTTTTTTACCTTATGGCCGGTTTACACTTTGTTAAGTTAACACTGCAGGTGATTAGTGCAGGTGTTTAGTAATCAAGGTGTGAACGGAAGCGTGAAGTGATTAGTGTTAAGTGTAAAGTGCGATTAGTGCTTATTGATTAGTGCGAGTGAATAGAATCAAGGTCTATTTTTGCTGTTAAGTGACCTCCCCCCTTGTACTGTTTCACTCCCCTCTCTCGCAGCTCGCCTGTACTAATCAGTGTGTAAACACGTGTGTGTTAAGTGCGCAGTGTCAAATTCAAAGCGAAAATGAAGTGGACGGAACAACAAACTTTAAAATTCATACAAGAGTACATAAAGTATGAATGTCTATACAATGTAAAGTGTGAAAACGTCTGGTGATCCATTTTCTTTGCCATAATCTTTTAGGCCTATTGATTTCAAAATTGAGTTCATTTTCTATATCAGATACCACAACAGATACAATCTCTTTTATTATTTGTCTCAATATTAAGTGCTGTTCATCTTCCATTTCTAGAGATTATGCACAACGGACAGTACCACTACTTTGAGCTTCTTCCTAAACACTGTGTAAACGGGGATGGAAAAGACTACTTAACACTTGACACTTATCGCGTTAAGTTAACGCTTAACACTTATCACTTCACACTTCGCAAAGTGTAAACCGGCCTTTAGATTTTAATTTATAATTTTTGGAGCTTACAATATGTTCATTCTTTAGTGTACCATAGACATTTTATATTTTTTTAGTTTGAAAAATGTTCAATGAACGAATGAATTAGTCTATGGTTGATATTTAGCTTTGCAGGAAAGTGGCTTTCTAATGATTTTGTAAACTTATTTTGAATTTTTAAGGCTGAAGTGTTACTGATTCGACAAATAACAATAACTAGCACATTAACAAGTCTGTGCCTAACGGAGAAGTTAATATATCTAAACAATTACAGTGCTTGTGGAAAGGAATAATTTAGAAAGCAACATGGAAGCGCTGACAGTTCCGCCATGAATGCAAAATAAATAGAAATTGTGAAGGTTTGAAACGTAAATATCTATTTGTTGTTATGTAAACGTAATCCCATTGTATTAATTTATTAATAACTTACGACACCACTGCAGAAAATGAACTATTCGTCATTACCCTGAAGTACGTAGTTGAACTGAAAAGAAAGTCCCCTGCATTGATATTCAATTGATTACATTTCTCACATATCGTCATTGCAAATTTCTCCCACATATTACCAAAATAGTCACATACTGGTGTTGTTTTTAACTTAAACCAAAGCAATGATGTGTGGTACTCTGATTGTTATCATGTTTTAGGTACCGATTTTTACAAGTGGTACTTGCTATTGAGGAAATTGTGTGTGATAGTGGCATGTTCATTGATTGAAATAATTTGTTACAGCTGGTTATCAGCCAAACTGGCTAGAAACTTCACAATGTTGAGAGGTGGGCGTGGAGGCCGTCACAGTCCAGAGCTGTACCCTCACACACTTAAGTGCTCCAACGCAAGTGATACTAGCTCTGCCTACAGCGGCAGCGACACCATGACTTCGGTTCACAGCTCTCTCGACATGGATATGGAAGTAGACCTCTCAGGACTCCTCGAGTCCATTGTGGATTCAGATGAAGAAGAAGAGCTGGAGGAGAGCATGGACAGCCTTACAGTGCGTGATGCTGTCCGAGAATGCCTTGAAAAAGATCCTACTGAAAGATCAGATGAAGATATTGAAATACTGCTGGAGTTCACTCAACATTTGAAAGCATTTACAAATATGACATTGACAGTGCGCAGAGCATTGTGTATGAAGATGGTGTTTGCAGTGGTTGAAAAAGCTGGGACTATAGTGATGAATGATGGAGAGGAACATGACTCCTGGTCAGTCCTCATCAATGGACATGTGGGCATTGAACATCCCAATGGGGAGATTGAGTATCTCAATGTTGGTGATAGCTTTGGCATGGCAGAAGCCACCATGGAGAAGCTATATCACAGAGGAGTGATGACAACCAGATGTGATGATTGCCAGTTTGTTTGTGTCACACAGGAAGACTTTTACAGAATATTGCATCAAGGAGAGGAGAACATAAGACGTCATGAAAATGAGAATGGTGTAGTTGTGTTAGTGACTGAGTATAGAGGTGCTGCAGGAGAGTCGAGTCGCCAACAAGGACATGTGGTGATCCGAGGGACACCTGAAGAACTGATGCTTCAACTCATAGCTGATAACACCCGAGACTCCACCTATGTTGAAGACTTCCTACTCACTCATAGAACTTTTATTGAAAGCCCACTAGTTGTGGCTAAGCAACTTCTTGC
The DNA here is from genome assembly GCA_963082685.1 of Cyclophora albipunctata. Taxonomy (NCBI): domain Eukaryota; kingdom Metazoa; phylum Arthropoda; class Insecta; order Lepidoptera; family Geometridae; genus Cyclophora; species Cyclophora albipunctata. The sequence goes on along the minus strand of OY720129.1, from coordinate 1,988,628 downwards.
CTGGTTCTCAGATACCTCCATCAAAGACAAAGTCACAAGAGTGGTCCTCCTTTGGGCAAACAATCACTTTTCAGATTTTGAAACTGACTCAACAATGATGGAGTTTTTGGAGTGCTTTGAAATGGCACTTGAGAGAGAAAAGATGGAAAGTCAGTCGAGGTTACTGAATCTGGCTTGTTCTGCTAAAGCAAGAGGCAGAAACATTACACTGACTCGTCCCACCAGAGATGAACCTCTGAATTTTACCATAATTGGAGGATATGAAAGAGGCTATGGTATATTCATTCAGAAGGTTGAAAAACATTCTAAAGCAGAGGATGTTGGGCTCAAAAGAGGGGATCAAGTTCTGGAAGTGAATGGCCAGTCTTTCCAGCATGTGAGCCATGCCAAGGCTATGGAAATAATAACTGGCTCCACTCATTTAAGCATCACAGTGAAAAGTAACCTATTAGATTTTAAAGATATGTTGAAGAAACCTGAGAATTCTCCACGGCAAAGGGGTGGGTGTGCCAACATGGCTCGTTGGCAAACAGACCCCCGAGCTAGACTGTCCACTGCTGAACTCCTCAGCGACAATCCTATTACATTGAATCCTGTTTTCCAATCTCCCACCAAAAAGCCTCAGCAGATGAGCATTAACAAGAAAGAGCCACAGAAAGGCTTCATGACTCTGGGCCCCAAACGAAGACTCCAAAAAGCTTTAATGAAAATGAACATACTTCCTAAGAATACTATTGCTGATGTTCTACACAATGATGATAGCATACTCTCAAACTCTGAATCTTTGAACAAGGCTAATAGCAGTACCTCATTTTACAATTCTCACAGTAACCCTGACCTCATATCCATTTGTTATGATGAATATCAGTCCTCAGATTACCCTGAACATGTTCTCAAAGTATACAGAGCTGATCAAACTTGTAAATATCTTCTTGTTCATAAGGAAACTACTGCCAGAGAGGTGGTCATGCTGACTCTGCAAGAATTTGGTATTACTGATCCTAGCTCTAATTTTTCCTTGTGTGAAGTATCAGTAGCCCAAGGCGGCATCATCAAACAACACCGCTTACCTGATCAGTTACAAAATCTTGCTGAACGCATTGGACTGAGTTCTAGATATTATTTGAAGACTAATGGTATCAGTGAGACCCTAGTACCTGACGAGATGGCACCCGAGCTCCTGAGAGACAGTGTGGTGCACTTCCTTCAGCTGAATGCTGTAGAAGTGGCCACACAGCTCACTCTGCAGGATTTCTGTATATTTTGTCAAATTGAAAGTACTGAATATGTTGATGATTTGTTTGAACTAAAAAGCAGATATGGAACTCCCATGTTGACCCAGTTTGCTGAACTAGTGAATAAGGAAATGTTCTGGGTTGTCACTGAAGTTGTCAATGAACAGAATATTGTGAGAAGATCTAAAATTATTAAACAGTTCATCAAAGTGGCGCGACAGTGCAAGGAATACAGAAACTTTAACTCCATGTTTGCTATCATATCAGGACTGGGACATGGAGCAGTCTCCAGGTTGAGGATGACTTGGGAGAAGTTACCCACCAAGTATTACAAATTATTCACGGATTTACAGATGCTAATGGATCCTTCCAGAAATATGTCTAAATACAGACAATTGGTATCAATAGAACAAGGCCGAGCACCAGTGGTTCCATTTTATCCTGTGGTTAAAAAAGATCTAACATTCATACACCTAGGTAATGACACTAGAGTGGAAGGTATGGTCAATTTCGAGAAACTGCGTATGATCGCGAAAGAGGTGAGGACACTGACTAATATGTGCACCCCAGGAGGGGCACAACAGGGGCAGGTCACAGTAAAGAGAAGGAAAAAGTCATCTAATGTACCCAACCCTAAGAAAATGTTTGAAGAAGCACAAATGGTGCGTAGAGTTAAGGCATACTTAAATCGTATGCACGTCGAGACAGACGAGGAGCGTTTACACGCCTTGTCTTTGGAGTGTGAGGGGGCGGGGCCGGCGCCCGCGATGCCGCGCCGCCGCCACCCGTCGCCCTCGCTGTCGACCACGAGCAGCGCTTCGTCAGCTAGCGAAAGTAAAAAGAGTTTCGCGGGCAACAAGTTCGGCACGGCATCCCCGCAGGCCGTTCGGAAGCTGTTGGCTCTGTCGGAGCCGGCCAAGACGCGGCCGCACCAGCCGCGGCCGCCGCCGGCGGGCCCGTCGCCGTGCACGCACCGGCGCGACGGGCCGGGCGGCGGCATGTGCTGCCCGCGCACGGCGCACGAGCGCTCGCACTCGGACACGCCGACGCCGCTGCCGGTGGACCTGTCGGCGGAGAGCAGCAGCGTGACGTCGCTGGTGAATCTGCCGCTGCGCAAAACGGGCTCGGCGACGTCGAGCGACAGCGGGCACGGGTCGTGCGGCGCGGGCGCGGGCGCGGCGGGCGGCGCGCGGCCCGTGCCGCCGCCGCGCATGCCCTACACGCTGGCGGCGCAGGTGGCGCGCCTGGAGCGCCTCAGCCGCGCGCACTCGCACGAGGGCGTCACGCGCCCCTACGACTACTACCAGGACGTGCCCGACGACGACGACGACCAACAGGTCTCCGCCGTATGAATATCACACTTAACCTATACATAAATAATACTCCTAAATCAATATTTATGAAATTTATATTGTTCACCGATTTGTAATCTCACTTGATGAATAGAGAGCACGAATTTCATATTTTGTCTCATAAAACTGAATTATATTTGAATATTATTAATATTGTGTATTTACCCATATGTCTAAAGACTGTATAATAATATTATAATTAGAAATGGATCCTAGTGTTACATAATGTAAAATTCCATTAATTTAAGCGATATCTTTTACTATTTTTAATATTATTATTAATAATTATAATGTGACCCACCATTTTCCAGTTTTATCTAGAGAAGTTTGATGTATGTAAGTGTACCAATTATAATAGGTAATGTTATCTGGACGTTGGTATCTCTACATTCCGTTAATTGTATATTAATAATCATTGTAGTTTTTTTTTCTTATTTATAATGTGAAGAAACCTAGACCAAATAATAAATTAATGTACCTTTTACGATTATGACAGGTTTAATAATTTTATGTCGTAGCAAGTATTTTGTGGTAGCTTGTGGACCAACATTAGTTTGAATGTTATAATTTCTTACAATCAAGTCGGCTCGAATTTTGTTAATCATTTTTTAAATTATGTATTATGATTGTAAATAAAAATCTAATTAAACTCATTAATTGATTGTTTTATTTATTATCTGTATTGGGCGAGGTAGTGTTGTTCGAGCGGGTGTAGCTCGGGCGCGGGGATCACCAAGCTGTGTAGTGGTGCTCCAAGGTTGTGATTCTGCATCTCTTGGAGGGACATCACTGCTATCTTTTGGTCTGGAGCACCAACACGTGATAAGCCGACAGCTAAGCTTTCTTTTTTAATTCCTGAAATTTAAAAAAAATCAATAAATTAGGTTCAAACCCTTTTCTGAATAATTGAGTCGTACTACAATGATAATAATGAGTCCATGAAAGAAAAGGTCAGAAACATAAAAAAAAATTGAAAAAAAGTAGTCTTATCAATCAGTTCGCTTCGGTTGCAAGGGATAGGCTGACACTTGCAACCGAAGCGAACTGATTGCTAAGTTAGGGGTTGAATTTCGTAAAATCCCTTCTTATCAAGTACCTACGTCCTAAAAGGAACCCAAACAAAATTTGAGGCTTCCAGCATTTATAAAGGTATTGAAATTTCGAGATAAGGTCAGTGACCTTTCGCTTTAATATATTCCTGTTTGTTTTCGTAGTACGAAATTAATAATTTAATAAACACTGTTTCAAGTCTTCAACATTACAAACGGGCGTTACCCAACATACGATTTGCGGAAAAGGTCAAAGGTGAACACTTGTTGAATAGAGAACAACACCCATTTATGAAGGGATCGCTTAGAGCAGATATTAAAATTAATACTGTAGGTACTGATTGATACCTTCCGGGAGCAAATGTCCTTTGTTCAGCTGTGGAATCTTACATTTTTTTAAACAACATTAGAGCCTGCGCTTTTTTTAAAAACGTTTTTATTTTATGTCCCGCCGATTCTGATTCTGAAAATTATTTCGCGAAAGTATACTCGAAAATGACTTCATAACATTTTTTTACTGTTAGCTTAGGTAGGTTACCTACAATAAAAGTGGTTCTAATCCACCTTTACTGTAAGATCGATTTTTGCTTAAGAAGTTATGAATTACCTGTATCAGGGTTGTTCTCAATAATTTGAACAAGTTGTGAGGCGGCTTCACTGACAGACATGAACTTTGGGTCCATGTACTGACGGACCTTTTTCGTGAGGGATTCTTCAGTGGGTTCCTTTACTTTGATATCTGAAAGTGTAATTTTGTATTTAATTGATGAGCTATGCTATGTTTCATAGACATTAGACTAGTATTTGCATTGCTTTTTTTAAGTTCTAACCAATATTAGATATTTCGAGATTACAAGTCTATCTTCTCTAAGGTGAAATATGTCTTTAACTAGATCAAAATTGTACCCACATTGTAGCAGGAAATTCGGATACAAAAAGTAGCCAATATATCATTCTGATGTATGCAATATTGTTGGAAAGTTTAATCAAAAATCAGTACTTGTATAATGGTTAATAAATCAAGTAATAAAAAACATTCATGAATGAATCCATCCTTACAAACTTATGCATAGAGGTGATTCACATAGGAAAATGGTATGAGTAAAAATAATAATGAATAATAGTTTGTTGATATTACATGGGGAAAACTCCAACCCATGATAAAACACTACAGATGGAAATTATTTAAACAGAGTTGACTAACAGATTCTTACTGGTTTCTTAAGTGGTAAGAAAGGTTTAGTCTTCTCTGACCACTGCTGAAACATCAGATTTTTCAATTCAAAATAACAGATTCTTTTTTCAAATACCACATAATTAAAACCCACCTAACAAACATAATGTGTGTAAATTCCTCTTGTAATTGCCTACAATTTTTTCAAAGAAGCTATCCGGTTCCCAGTTTTCAGTCCAGTATGGTATTGACACAGTTTCTCCATAGTTGTACAGCTGCAGGCCGCAGCAGCCAACCGCATTCATTATTGAAGCATTGTGTACTATCTGAAATATGTTTATTAATTACTATGCCGAAGTGATGGAATCTCATCAAGCCACAAAAATCACTACATAATATAAAACAAAGTCGCTTTCCGCTGTCTGTCTGTCCCTATGTATGCTTAGATCTTTAAAACTATGCAACTGATTTTCCCGAAAATTCCCGAAATTCCCACGGGAAAGGGCACAACACGGGTAAAACCGCGGGGCGCTGCTAGTAAAACATAAAATAAACACAGGTTATGATATGAATAAAACATAAGTTCTACTTACCTGAGTTTCAACACCAAATTCTTTAGCCCTCAATAGCATGTCCACATGTGTGGTAGCACTCAGTGGGTCTCCGACTACTAACAAAGCTATTTCTTTGTCCTTGGATTCCTTCAGGATATCATCAATGCTGCCTTCACATAATTCTCTGTCTGCTGTTACTAGAGGTCTGCCATAAAACTCTTCCTGAAAGTACAGTTAAACATGGAAAATATTGTTTTTAAATCAATTATAGCTTAACATGATAATAATATAAGATTCGAAAATATATTATGCCTCTATTATATATTACTTTATTGGCTAGAATAAACAAAACTAATAAGAATTTTCTTATGTAGTTTGAAACTTACTAGAATTTCTTTGCCAACAGTAAGAATAGAAGTGTAGGCTTCTAAATAAACTTTGTCACATTTTCTGACAATTTCCAAGCCTTTTACAGTTATATCCTTCGCATCTCCTAGTCCTAAACCAATAATGTAGAACATTTTATAATTTTAAGTGCAATTTCTTAGGTTATGTTGTTATCTTATCACTCACAAACTTTTTTAAAAGTGGTGTTAACTGTTACTTTTGAGCTGAGTGATATACAGTGTATAATCGATCGATTAAGCTAAGGACCGACATGACTATGGTTACTACACACCAAATAGTGGAGTTGAACGGAGATTGTCTCATGAAATGGAAGTTGTATTTTATTATCTGTTTTTTATGTTATCTGATTTTTATTCTTCTTTCTGTTCATTCCTGTTCCATAAAGTTCATTCGATTTTTTAACTGATTAATTGCTTGCTGTGATTGCTTGCTATTAATTTTGGTCACAGAGGTATTTGTTTTGTTCATAGTCTATTGTCTGTGGTCGGTCTGTCTGTGCTGATTGCCATGCCGAAATAAAATTTATGTATGTTAACTCATTGTTTACTATTTGATTAGTTGTAAAAATACATTTCAATTCAAAATCAACAAAATGAGTTCGGATAAACCGGAAGATTTAAAGGAAAAAGTGCTGGCGATTGCTAGAAAAAATCCCAAAGGGGTTAGCCACAAAGACATAACTGCAGCAATGCCGGAAGTGTCTCCAGCTGATTTAGTGACAACAATCAACGAATTATTACAACAAGAACAATTCGACTTATTCAATCAAGGTGGAGCTCTTGTTTACAGGTAAAAATTTAATACTGACTATATAGGTAGTCCATTAGAAGTCAGTCAGAAATATTGAATTTTTAAAGTAAGACTCTCACTACAAAAACAAAACTTACCTTTTGTCTCTTCTCGCCAGAGTTAAAGCTCAAACAAGCAAACAGGCTGTGAAAGGAGCCGATAATGAAGAGAAGGTTGTATATAATTTAATAGAAGAGGCCGGAAACAAAGGGATTTGGATCAGAGACATCCGGGTCCGATCTAACTTGGCCAACACACAACTCACTAAAGTACTCAAGAGTCTTGAGGGAAAGAAACTTATTAAAGCTGTCAAATGTGTTAATGTGAGTTAACATTCCCTTAAATCTAAACTGAACCTTTATTATGTTAATAGTATCCCTGTCAGGTACTAAAAAGGCTAAAGACATCTGAAAATTAATTCTGAAATTGTGTTATCACCTCAAAATCTTGGTTAAGAAGATTTAACAAAGTTCCTGGTTCCTGGCAAGAACTTCATAAATTACCCCACTATATGGTTATTTCAGTATTTTTTTTTTCTATTTAATATCACATATTTGATAGGAATAACAACCGTTTGGCATAGGTGTCTCCTTTTTTTATACAGATTATACATAATGTTTTAAACTTTTAACTTGGCACTTTCAGGCATCAAAGAAAAAAGTATACATGCTATACAATCTAGAACCAGATCGGTCTATATCCGGTGGAGCTTGGTATCAAGACCAGGACTTTGAGTCGGAGTTCGTAGACATACTAAATGTCCAATGTCTAAGGTTTTTGAATCAAAGAGCTGACAATATGCGGAATAATCCTAGAGGTCCTGTGATTGGTAGAAACCAAGCGTTTGCTACAGCTGCTGAAGTTCAGAAATATATAACAGATTTAGGGATTAGTAAAGTGAGTATTTTATATCATTATCTGTGAAAATTTAAATGAAATGGTTTTCTGTTTATTCAGAAAGGCTGACCCCACCACCATGTGGGACAAATAAGTGAGAGGTGTTGAGTTCATTCAAAATCATGTGTTGAAAACTTCAGAGAAATATTAATTCTAGAATCTGCAATTTATTATTCCACATACTAATTTTATTGAAAAGCCTAGACTACAAACACTGTACTAGTAAATAATTAATCCAACTTCTTGCAGGTTCAACTAGATGTAGAAGATGTTATAACTATACTAAACACACTAGTTTACGATGGTAAAGCAGAAAGCAGTGTCTACCCAGACGGGAGTAAAGTTTACCGAGCTATAGAGACCTTATTGCCTGCCCCAGGGTTGGTGCAAGTACCCTGTGGAGTCTGCCCGTTGATATACAAGTGTAGTTCAACTGGTTTGATCACACCACAAGACTGTACTTATATGAAAGAGTGGTTAGAATAATGTTGTAATGTAAATAGAGTAAGGAAATAAATATTAATGTTATTGATAAGATTTTGTTTTATTTTTCCATTGGATTTGATGCAGATGAAGAGCAATCGTGTCAGCCTATTTCCAAGAGCAAGTGTTCTGTGGCCTACATTAATTTACAGCGCCCCGCGGTTAATCCCGCATTGTGCATGTTCCTGTGGGTATTTTGGGATGAAAAACCGGCATCTTCCTGTTTATTCACATTGGATTGGTAGTTTCTGAGATTAATGCAATCAAACCATATTCAGACACATAATCAAATTCTATTATATAGCAGGGCTTTCACTACCTATTTTCCAGCTAAGATGTTAGTTATGCCTGATAAAAATATTTTGATTGTCATCTGTAATAATAAAAACTAAGGTTAAAAAATAACACACACAAACAATAAAAGTAAACTTTAATATCTACATAGATTGAGGACTAAGCAGTAAACATTAGATACTGTATGATTTGTGATAAACTTAATAAAAAACACATCATACAAACATTATAGCATAAACACATTAACTACACCATTTTGAACATAAAACAACTATATACACTGTTCAAAATAAACTTCGAAAATTATTCTCAATACTATACAATGTAGTAGAGAGTATTGCGGGTTCTCTTTTATGTACTTTTTCTCCCTCGTTTTCGTTTTTACTATTTACAGTGTTCGGGAATATCGAACTGAATGCGTCCATTTGTATGTAGTTTAGAGACTGCAGTATGATTCCCCCGTTAGGGTATGGTGTGTTGGTTTCCGAGATTTCACTTGTGACATAATCCCGAGGGTGTTTGTTCGCTGGCTTTCGTTGGGGAGCAGGCGGTGGGGTGTTAGAAGGCCCTTTAGGGCCTGATGGTGGCTTTTTAGGCAAATCATCTGCAATTAAAAACATAAGCTGTTATTTTACATTATAAACTATAGCAATGGCCTTAATAATATTTCAGAGAAAGTTATGACACCATAGGCCCTAAATGCGGAATAATAATTTTAAAAGCTATATAAAAAGTTTAGTCTTAACATTTAAACAACCTATGATGAAGTAGGGCCAGTATTCAACCTATTTGTTAAGGTATGAAGGCTATTATGGAAGGAGGTTTCAATATAAAATTTTGGATTTAAATACTTATTATAATAATTTAAATAGTGATGTCTCTTACTAATAGTATGTATCAACCGCTCCATCTCTCTGAGCTGAGTCTGCTGAGCCTGGACCGTGAAGTACAGATCAGTGATTGTTTTGTTTATATGATTCATTTCCTGTTCTTTCTTTAATTCCTTCGCTGCTTCTTTGCTACTTTGTCTGTGTAGTAAAACATATGAGTTTAATACTTGAAATACCATACTGTTTAAAAATACAATTTTTCAATACATACTTATATACTTAGAAATATGAAATACAATACAAATGAATTCTAAGAAATTGGAACCATCATGGAAGAAAAATAAACAGTGAATCTTATCAATCTATGCAAATAATGGTTGGTTAAGTATTACGATTGATTGAATTAACGCAAAACTGCAAATAGAACCATAAATAGGTATGACATAACTTACCTAGAATACTCAATCACAAGCAGACCTGCTCCTATCACAAATATGACTGATTCACCAAGAAGGTTGGCTCCCAACTCAATGGCCATCTCTTGACTCAGAACTGGGATGTTTACTGGCCTTCCTAAGTTTAAAATCCACATCTTAGCCTTCACTTCACACCAGTTGTAGACTGCAAAGATTCCACATTAAATTTAAGTAATACAACACAACGATTCCTAAATATATAACATAAATATTAACACTTACACTGAGCTGGAGGCATACAAACATAGGTCCTGAAAAACGGACTATTCTTAGCCCGAACTTTACAAGCATTTGCAATAGGTTTGCTGATCTGTTTGATCAACAAAATGGATAGCTTAGCAATAGGAAATGCACCGACAACCATTTTTTAGTTTTATGAGGTGTATTTGAAATAGATATTAATAACTCATTACTACATTACAAGCAATGAAACGGATTTTATTAGATCAAATCAAGATACGTTTCGAAAAACGGGTCGAATTTACCTTCCTATCCTATTTCTAAGAAAGAAGTTCGACCCATGACATTTTCATTCATGGGTCGAACTGTCAGAATGAAACTGACTGACAAACAGAAATCAAATATAAATGACACTGGCATTTTTCAAATTATTTATGTCATGCACAGAATTTTACTCACGGATCTCGGAGGTAAGGAAGGAAAACCTCCACCATGCCGTACCTACCTAGAGGATGCTTTGCTGTTTTTTCTGCTACATACTAGGGTGGGTCAAAAATATTTTTTTTTAAATATGCTTTGTAATAGCGATAATTAGTTGTTATTTGATGCTATTATAACGTGTATAAAATATTATTTTAATCGGATAAGTGTAACTGCCTCCGGATTAGGTTTAAAGTTTACACATTTTGTTCAAAAATCTGATGTTTCAAAGAAACCGTAATAGTACATATATCGCTTCAAATTCTTAAAACAACTGTTGTTTATTTAGAATTGATGTCTACTATTACCAAAGATATCGAATAATAACAAAGATGTGGGTACTTAGAAATTAATTTTATGTTTACGTTCGGGTATAGATAAGACAACAAAGTGATTCTTTAATTAAATTAGTTGAGTTGTGTTTAGCTAATACAAAGGTGTGTTTTTGTGATTATTAAAATGAATCGTACTCGAAAAGCTTTTAAATGTCCTATATTTGGCGATACAAGTGATTTAAGAGACAATATGCTTCCAACTTACCAAGAAATAATAAAGTGCTACGAGTGGACGAGATTTGAGTTAAAAATGTCTAAAAACACTAAAAAAGAACCAAATTTTCAAGAAGTTTCCAATATTGTCACCGAAAAAGTAGAAACGTTATGGAAGAAAGCATCAATACCAATTATATCTCATGTTAGAGTGCAACAAATGCTTAAAGCTTATCATCTAAAATTCAAAAACATATTAAAATCTCATCCTAAAATCCCTAAAAAGCGTTTAGACGAGTTTCTGGATTCCAGTAAATTTTTATTTGATATTTCTGCTTGCAAGTGCAAGGATTTTACAAAATGCACTTGTTCTAAAGAAAAGAAAGTTCCATTTAATGAACAAAGTTTCCTTACTGACCAAAGATCTGCAAGAAACATGATAATAGGAAACATTGACGTTTCTACAACAAGACAAAATGAAAAACGCTTGAAAAGAAAGCTGAGGGAGGAAATTTCGAAGAAAACTAGTTCCAATCCTAATACCGAAGCTGTTGTTATCAGTGATTGTGAAGAAGTCATTAACTCAACATCTTCTGTATCGAGCGACAGCGAAGATTTTCAACCAATAAAAAAAAGAAAACCGCGAGTGAAAACTCCTATCTCTATGGACTATTCCACGTTATCTCAAACCTGTGCGACCGGTACGGGGTATCCGACAGAGCAGCTGCAGCTATAGCTTCTGTTGTTTTACAAGAAACGAACATGCCGATTATTGATAAAAATCCTGAATCCCATCCTGAAAACCTACTGCTAGCAATGTTATCAGACAGTGAAAAACATATAAGAGAGTTAGCGCTGCGTCGTATTCTGAAAGCTCGCAGAGAGCAATCCCAAGATTTGAGGCTTTTTCATGTTCCGGAGCTAAACATGAATGCAGAAGTATATTACGACCTCATTAACTGGCAACAACAAGTAACAGAACCACCTATCCTGAAGCAAATCTCTACCGAGGAACTTGAATGTTTCATTGTTTGAGGAGAGGAGAACAAAATAGATTTTTTACGATTACCAAGCCACACTCAAGCCGTTGAAAGGTCAGTTAAAACTGTAACGGAAGCTTCAGGAACTCTGTGCTCAAAATCAGCTCGAGAGGGTTACATTAAATCTAAGATTGAATCTCGAAAACTCATGCCAAAATTTGATAGTAAGAAGGATTTTTGTGTAAAATAAATGTTGTATAAAACTGTAAAAACTTATTTCTATATGTGTTTTCCTTTAATAATTAATAAAAATATAGTTTATATATACGTTTTTATTATTTATATCCAACCTACAATATAATATTAAACATGTAGAAAAGTTTTAAAAATCAGACTTTTTCATTATTTTTTCAAAATTTTCAGGGCAATCCGGAGGCAAAAGAAATTATCCGATTGTCCTGAAATTTTCTGTGTTAGTTCTTACAACCATAACACAAGTTTTTAGTGCTATTACATGTCAAAAAACAAACCTTTATTTTTCTTCATACAACGGTGACCCACCCTACTACATACATACCTATTTTATTCGACTGCTAGGCAAGAAACCGTAGCAAATGTTGCTTAGATTTATTTGGGGAATTTGTATTTATATTCCAGAAATAAAACAACAGGAGGCACTAAATTAAATAATTAATTATATTGTTAGTCCATTTCATATTGAATTATGTGTGATTTATCAGGAAAGCTAGATCGTAATATAAACATGTTATTAACTTCTGGTGTAGCCTCTAATGTCTCTAAATATCCGAACCAATAAATAACAAGGCCAGGTCCAAATCTATTCCAGTAACATGTAAGTTGGTCTTTTAGGTATCCTGCATGGTTCTCTTCATCACCAAACAGTGCTTTACTCTCGACCCAGTTGACTATAAACCCATCAATTGCTATTGGAACGTCCAGTTTGAAGTCTGGAGTCTTGTCATATCCCCGAGCCCTTAATACATTTTCATCAGAAAATGTTATATTCATTGCCCGCAGTTCTTTTTCAAGTCGAGCCTCATATTCTAGGCCAATTGATCTGGAAAATAATATGAGAAAAATTATATTGAATTCTCACATATTTATAATTAATTTAAATGATAAAAATTAATATTACTGTTTGATAACATCTGCATAAGGTCCATATTGATTGTCATTCATTATTCCCTGAAAAAAATAACTGAGTTATTTTTTTTAACCGACTTCAAATACAAAAGGTGGAGTTCTTGTTTGGGTATTGTTTTTTAGTTCTTATGATAACAAAGGCAACAATCCTCTTACCAAAAACACTTGATAGGCTAGGTCCTTGTCTTCAATTAGTGTTGTGTCTTTGAAGCACTTTTTTGCCATTGTTGAGTCTGGATAGACTCCCTGTAGTAAAGATCGGGCAAATAAAGCAGGACTTATACCTTGACTGTCAGCTAATCTGTAAAACAAGCTTAGATATTAATAACAAACAAAATATCATTCACAATAGATTTTTCACATCATATCTGAGTTCTGGAGAGAGGTAATTGAAAAAAGTTAATAATTCATATGGAACAGCTAAAAGGCAAATACTTTTACTGCTGTAGGCTAATAGAAGCTTTTTCAAATACTCATTAGACATAGTCAGGGATTGTATTTAACTTATAGGAGTATAAATTGACATACAACTTACTCTAAAATAACGTTATCTTCTCGTTTCTCCTTCATAATTTGGTCAAATAATTCATGATATTTGCTAGATACTGATGGGGACTTTCTGTAGCTCTGTTTCATTGATCTCTGAGTAAGAGACGATATTATACTGCCTATTGTTGTTGGCTGTAAACTGGTAACATAATTGACATCAATTAAGCATTCTATACATGTAGATTTCACTTCCATTGAATAAATTACATTAGTTTTTGTTTCTACTTACTGACTATACTTTTTTCTCAATTCATTTTCAGCTTTGCGGCTAAAGGAACCCAGTTTATGGAAATCTTCCACAATAGCTTTATATTCCTCCAATTTCATCGGTTTTATTTCGGTCATTTTCAAATGATTGTGAAAATTAATTCACAAATTTTACTAAACAAACAGGACTTTATCTGGATTAAATAAACAGAAAACCAGCAGTAGGGATGGGTAAAAAATATCGATATATCAAAATATCGATATTTTTTCAGAAAAATATCGATACTAATTAGCGATATTTTTTTCCGCGATATATCAATTTTCGATATTTATTTTCAGATATCAAAATCGATATATTTTTAAGATACTGCTGTCTGCTCATGCGTCACATCATGATTTTGACCAATCCGATTTCTTAAATTTAGAAAATATGCAGTATTTTTTTGTTTTTTTTTTATGTCAAGCAATTCGATTTTTTTTTAATAATAAAACTTATGTTTGAAACAGCCAGATGTGTATTTGCTTCGATCAATAATAGACAACTAGATTTCGGGTCGGCGCAAATCATACGTCCAGGTACTTAGCGCCTCTATTGAAAAGTGAGCCACTCTTAAATTTAGTTCCCTCGAACCACAGCCAATGTAAACACGTGTCACAATGCCACAATGTTTATATAAAAGTTGCAAAAATAATGGCCGGAAAAACAATTTAACGGCCGGAGTGTCTTACTTTCGGTAAGTACATGTAGAATAAGTTATATTTTAAGCTAACTAATAAATAATATCAAATTTTAAAAAAAAATATTGTTTTGAAGTCACCGATACAAATGTTTGGCCAACGTTGGCGCAAAATTTTGTGAAACAGAACAGCAAATCCATGGAGTAGATTTGTAGTAATCATTTATTATATATAATTAATTTATTATATAATTTTTATTTTTTTATTAATTGCACTGAACTGTACTTTTATTATTAAGATTATAATCATGAATATAAAGATGTGGAATTTAAGTATATTTTTATTTTTGACATCCAGCGATAGACACCTTGGCCAAAAACATACACAAACACAACAGAACACTAGCAAAAAAACAAGTATGTATACTATCAAACATAAATAGCCCAAAACATAAATAATTTTAAGTAAACTTTTACGTGCATATTACAAATTATATAAGTGTTCAAAACACGACTCCATTCCATCTGTAGTTCTTCAAAAAGAACGAACTGTTTTAAAACTTTTTTGTCAGGTTGGTAGTAAACAAAATTAGCTGTCAAACCGGACAGTTTTTAGCTTTGATTTTGTACGTGACCCGACATCTAGTTGTCTATTATTGATCGAAGTGTATTTGCTTTAAAATTTCGATAATTTAGGCAATTTTTATAAATAATTGCAAATTGGGCAAAAAATATCGATATATCGAAATATCGATATTTCTTGGGTGATATATATCGATATATTTGAAAAATATCGATACGATAAATATCGATATTTTTTTTCCATTTGCCCATCCCTAACCAGCAGAAAACTGAAAATCACTGTTGGTTGGTGGTTGGTTTGACTTGTTTGATTGACACTGAAAGTTCAAAGTTGACACTTGAAAACCTTATCGATTAAATTTTTTGACATTGACAATACATTGTGGTTGGTTATTGGTTATACCGTGGTTATACCCATGGATTTAATTATAGATAGATGTTTATCTTCTAATATATAATAAAATTCTCGTATCACGGGGTGCGTAATTGAACTCCTCTGACACGGCTCGTGCCCAGCAATCAATGGAATGCAGTATCAACGCCCGACCCTGATGATAGTGATACCGCGTGTTCAGAATGACACATCGACTACCCCCATTGAGTTATAAGTACAGTACATTACATATAACTCAATGGGGGTAGTACATAATGTAGTAACGTTGAGTTATACGAGGGCGGGTCAATAAGTCCGTGACTTTTTGAATGTCCGACCTCTTTACTGAAACAATAATACTGGTCCCGTCAACAGGCATCTGTCAGTTGACTCCTCTGAAAATTTGAACTTGCTGCGTCAGTTAGTTTGTGTTTTACAGCTATCTTTATCAGACTACTCACTAATTTGACGAGAAAATGGACAAAAGTGAATTTCGTGTGCTTATTAAGCATTATTTCTTGCGAAAAAAAACCATTACCGAGACCAAGGCAAAGCTTGATAAATACTATGGGGACTCTGCACCATCGATTTCCATGGTAAAAAAGTGGTTTACTGAATTTCGTTGTGGCCGTACAAGCACTAAAGATGCCGAGCGTCCTGGACGCCCAGTTGAGGTCTCTACACCCAAAACATTCGAAAAAATTCACGATATGGTGTTGGCCGACCGAAGATTGAAAGTGCGAGAGATTGTGGAAGAAGTAGGGATCTCGCATGGCTCAGTGGTTTCAATTTTGAATGATCACTTAGGCATGAGAAAGCTGTCCGCAAGATGGGTGCCGCGTTTGCTCACAGTCGACCACAAACGCAATCGTGTAACAACTTCACAGGAAGGTTTAGCATTGTTTAATCGTAATATGGAGGAGTTTTTGCGCCGTTTTGTAACCGTGGACGAAACGTGGATCCATCACAACACACCAGAGACCAAACAACAGTCAAAACAGTGGGTTTCCAAGGGTGAATCGGCGCCAAAGAAGGCCAAGGTGGGATTGTCGGCCAATAAAGTTATGGCGACTGTTTTTTGGGATGCACGCGGGATAATCCACATTGACTACCTTCAAAAGGGAAGAACAATCAATGGGGAATATTATGCAAACTTATTGGACCGATTCAATGACGATTTAAAAAGAAACCGACCTCATTTGGCCAAGAAAAAAGTTCTTTTCCACCAAGACAATGCAAGGGTGCACACATGTGCAGTTGCCATGGCCAAAATCCATGAATTGGGCTATGAATTGCTCCCTCATCCGCCCTATTCTCCAGATTTGGCTCCGAGCGACTACTTCTTGTTCCCAAACCTGAAGAAATGGCTTGGTGGAAAAAGATTTGACTCCAATAATGAAGTCATCTCGCAAACAAAGGCCTATTTTGACGACCTCGACAAATCATATTTTTTGGAAGGGATAAAAAAATTGGAGAAGCGTTGGACAAAGTGTATAGAGCTCAAGGGAGACTACGTTGAAAAATAAAATATATTTTTAATAAAAAAAGACGTGTGGCACTCGGGGACTGCCGCGGTGAAGCTATTGCATAGCATTTTGTATCAACTTATGCAATTATATTTGATATATTTGATATCTCTTCTCTCTCACCCCACCCGCCTCCTCTCTCTCACCCCTCCCGCCTCCTCTCTCTCACCTCTCTCTCACCCCTCTCTCTCACCCCCCTCTCTCACCCCCTCTCTCAACCCCCTCTCTCACCCCCTCTCTCACCCCCCTCTCTCACCGCCCTCTCTCACCCCCCTCTCTCACCGCCCTCTCTCACCCCCCTCTCTCACCCCCCTCTCTCACCCCCCTCTCTCACCGCCCTCTCTCACCCCCCTCTCTCACCGCCCTCTCTCACCCCCCTCTCTCACCCCCCTCTCTCACCCCCCTCTCTCACCACCCTCTCTCACCCCCCTCTCTCACCCCCCTCTCTCACCCCCCTCTCTCACCATCCTCTCTCACCCCCTCTCTCACCCCCCTCTCTCACCCCTCTCACCCCTCTCTCACCCCCCTCTCTCACTCCCCTCTCTCACCCCCCTCTCTCACCCCCCTCTCTCACCCCCCTCTCTCACCACCCTCTCTCACCCCCCTCTCTCACCCCTCTCTCTCACCCCTCTCTCACCCCCCTCTCTCACCCCCCTCTCTCACCCCCCTCTTTCACCCCTCTCTCACCCCTCTCTCACCCCCCTCTCTCACCACCCTCTCTCAACCCCCTCTCTCACCCCCTCTCTCACCCCCCTCTCTCACACCCCTCTCTCACCCCCCTCTCTCACCACCCTCTCTCACCACCCTCTCTCACCCCCCTCTCTCACCCCCCTCTCTCACCTTTCTCTCACCCCTCTCTTACCCCTCTCTCACCACTTTCTCTCACCCCCCTCTCTCACCCCCTCTCTCACCCCCCTCTCTCACCACCCTCTCTCACCCCCTCTCTCACCCCCAACGCACAATCGCACACAACGCCGTTTCGAAGACTGCCGAACTGAAACGACGTTAGACGATGCACGGCCTTCAAGCCACACCTCCTTCCCGTCGGATCGGGTAAGCGTGAGGTTTTTTCGTTACGGAATTTTTGGATTTGGTCCCCGCGCTCAAGGCCCGCGATAGAAGCTATGCAATAGCTTAAAAATCTGTCTTTTATTGCAAAAGTCACGGACTTATTGACCCGCCCTCGTATGAATATATGTACTAACGTTAGTACATATAACTCAATGACTACCCCTTCTATATTATGACCTTACTGAATGCACCCATATAAAAGAAAGTTAGGTGTTAAAAACTCTCGCTTCTCTCTCTTAGTTCCAACCTCGGACAAGTGTGCAGTGGGCCGCAATGTAGTTCACATATTGTACGTATTTGCCCTGGTTTGGTTAGTTCGATTTTACGTCATATGACGATAATTTAAATAACGTTTTAAGGCTGGTTTTAGAGTCACGCTGACCGTCGGCGCTGAGAGACCAATATGTATGGTCACTATAGAAGCGTTTCAGAGTGACACCGACCGCTCAGCGCGTACAACGGTCAGCGCTGAGGCATACGCGACCGTACGCGCCGCGCGTCGGCGCCGCTGAGCGCGCGGCGCCGACGCGCTACCGAGCTCGGTTATCGTTACTGTTTCACGTAAAACGCACGCGCTGACGAGTACAGACAATAGAAAAATGGGTCGCGATATTGATACCAGGCGTGTGATAGAAGAAGTTCGGCTGCGAAAATGTTTATGGGACGCCAGTGACCAATTGTATAAAAATAAAGATGCTAGGTTGAAGGCTAGTCGCACTATTTGATGATGTGCAAGAAAATGAAAAAAAAAACGATTTTGGTAAGTGCGTTTATTGTATTTTATCTACACTAATGTTGTAACATTCTACTTATGTTTCCAATACTTGACTTATAATTACTACTGTTATAGCGCAGACAACAAAACACTCAATTTAAGCAATTTCACATGATGGTATAATATCCACATCGATATCGTAAAATATCAGCAACTCGAACGCTCATGGGATTGACCATGTCTGTACTTCGCAGCGGTCAGAATAACACTGAAACGAGGTGGCGCCGACAGCTACGCGCTGATAGCTACGCGCTGAGCTGTCAGCGCCGACGGTCAGCGTGACTCTAAAACCAGCCTAAGTGATCCTGGTTTCCTTTTGCAACCTCCATCTGCGGCTCCAAACATAAATCCGCAATTTTTTTAATTAGCAACACCAACAAAATCTTCAGTTTGGGTGTGGTTGCAGCAGTGTACTTCGAAATTGAATGAAATAAATTACGGTTGGATGGGTAGATTGAATAATCACAGTTCGTCGAAACTTAACTTGAGTTCCTAGACTCAATCCATCTCCGTTCCCCATTCCTACCAAGTTCCAAGACTGTTGTTTTCAAAATGAAATTAATATGACAAAATGTTGATATGTATGTTTATTTATTACTATTTACATCATACAATTATTGATCTCCAGTCTAGAGTATAAAACATATTATTTTGCTTACAATTAACATGCATTTATAATAGTGTAATATATTAAAATATAATCAATCAGTCTTCGTGGTTGCTTGGAGGCACACTTTGGAACAAAACTTGAGTTAGGAATGTAAATTTACCTGTAAACAAATAAAATATATTTTAAGAAAACCTCAGAACAAAAATTAAGTGTACCACTACTCATTTTAAATTAAAACTACGTTTACGAAGTGTTTCCTTCGCTTTTATTTTACATCTTTATCTGACTGTTAAATAGATTTGTTTTTCTAGCTAATGTTTTACTACGGATATCCTAAAAATCCGCGATGTTCTTAAAAAATACTTACGTAACAAAGCAGTAGGGGTCTTCTTATAGTAAACAAATAGGGCGTACACAGCTACACCCATCAGCATGAATCCAACGGCTATTAAATATTTAACCGAAGGATCGTGTGCGATTGGCACTATTGACAGGAATATTGCCACTAGGAACACGAAACAAGGTACTACGGTCGGTACCCTGTAAGGTCTTGGAGTGTCTTTCTGAGTTTTTCGAAGTACTAGTAAGGCGACCATAGCAAGTCCGTAGAAGAACCATAGGAACCAACTGGCGAAATCAATCAGTGTGCGGATGTTGCCTACTGAGATGAATATGGAGGTGAGGAGGCACTGAAATGGAAAAGACAAAGAAAACGTTAATTTAACCAATACTGATTACTTACTAGCCCGTCCCTGTAGGAATTTCGGGATAAAATGTACTCAGTATGGCAAGTATTAAAGCTTTGGAATGTTTCAATGCGATAATCTCCGAAAGGGCCAATCCTATTTGAATTAATATTTTTGTAATAGATAGCCACATTCAACGGGAAGGTATTGTTAGGCTTTTTATCCCGAAATTCCCACGGGAACTGGCACAACGCGGTTAATGCCGCGGGGTGCTTATAGTCTTTTTCTAGTCTCGAGTTGACGGGTGCCCGATATGTTAAGTAGATACATATTTGTTAATTGACACTGTTTTTACCTGGAAAGCCACAGCAGGCGCCGGCGTCAATCTAAGAACGTTAACGTACGAGAAGACTTCCAACATATGACCTCCTCGGGCAGCCGTGTAACACACTCTGTGGAATTAACAATTTATAAATAGAATGTGGCGAGCATAGACAAAGATAACGACCAAATTGAAAACTTCCTCCTTCGGCTTGAAATGGGTAAAAAAAATATTCAAATACTTATGGAGGAGATCTTTGCCCAGCAGTGAGACATATAGGTTAAAACGGCTGGTAAAGAATAATAAAGAACCAGGAACAAATTTACTTCAACATTACTCGCCACTAACTGTACTTTAGTCCAATGTTATTCATTCCCAAAAACAAACAAAACCTTTTCTATTTAATTACATTTAAGACTAAATAGTATTGTATTACCTTGTAACACCAAACTGCACGCTCATAGCGCATCCAAAGGTAGCAATGGCAACACCGAGCGGTATCAAAAAGCTGGCTGGACCCAGTACTCGGGTCCCAAACGCCACAGCCACAGCGGGTACCGATACCATCTCAGTATAGCTGAGCACAGTCATGTAGGCCACATTCATGAAGACGTAAAGACCAGTGATCAGTGGCACCGCTATCGATATGCTGAGAGGAACGTTGCTGTAACAAAAAATATACTAAGATCTAGAGCTTGTAGGCCGTAGTGAAGTATATTAAGTATGTACTAATGTAACTTAATGGTGGAGTACTAGAAAATAATTGAGGGTTGTCTCAAAACATTTATAGGCTATTTCTACCAATCAAATTTTCGAAATGTACCGAATACATTAACCGATTCATTGCGGCACCCATTTTTTAAAACTTTTCGCCGTGGCTGTGAACAAATTTTCTATGACACGACTGGCGTGTCAAGCGCCATAGAAGTTGATGGCACGCCTATTGTGCCATCAGCCATGTATATAAACCACATGTTTTTCTTGCGTTTTCACGGTTTATCAGGTGTTTCAAACCTTTTGTGTTGTTTTAATTTTTAAACTTATTTCTACAAAAAAATATTCCGACTTAGGGTTTATTTATTTACAAAAAATAATTCGTGGGGAAGGTAACATTTGAGTGGGATATCTTGCTTATAATTTAAATAATTACAATTAATGGACAATATTAGTTTGTAGCTCGTCATAGCTGTCGGAAGTGCATAAAATTAAATATTCAGATTGTTTGTTAAATTGACTGTCTTTGTATGATTTTTCAACATTTTGTTCAGACGATTGATATTAGGTATTTAATATATCTGTCTGCACGTTTCTAAAGAACCCCAGCTCTCTAGGCTTTGAACAAACAGGATAATAAGACGCTACGCACCTGACTTGCCTTCTGCGGTCTCGTGGAATGTCCAGTTTAGGTCCTTCCTTGGAATGCGCACGACACACCACACACACCACAGTTTAAGTCCTTCAGCGGCGCCGCTTTGATGACGTATATAATGAAGAAGCTCGAATTTGCATAGGGAAAACGAATTTTATAGATTTTAAGATGAACCACCATTCGCCATGTTTTTTAACGTGTGCGGAAGTGGCGAGGTGTTGTTCCCGCCAGGCTGTCTGTGTTAACCAATGCGAGCGCTGCACGTCATAGAAAAAGACGTGCTCCCATTGGTTCAAATTCCAGGTCGGTGGAGCAGTTTAGAAACGTGCATTACGAAATACCGCGAAGACGGTACAGTCTTATTTTAGAATCGACACGAAAACGCAAATACATTCCGGAAACAGAAGACTATGACAATGATGAGACTCAATGTGAAAATGAAGAAGAAACGATGAATTATATTTTTGAACAAAATTCACAATCATACTCAGATGATGGAACTTTCAAGCCTCAAAAGAAGTTTGAGGACAGTGGTACATGCACAGAAATTGCTGATCAAAAAATTGATCAAGTGCCTTCCATATTTTTTCTCGTGTCATAAGCCATAAGTTAACACAATTGATGACACGCCTGTCGTGCCATCAGCAACGTTAAAAAATAATTCAATGTAAATTTAAAAAGGTTGACAACCCCTGCAACCTCGAAATTCACACAATATCCGGAAACTAATACAACAGACTAGATTTTCGTGGAAAAACTTGATAGTTTTGTCCTGGGCAGACCCTTCTAAAACTTAATTTGAGGCTGTTACAACCGATGAAAAAATGACACGCCTCTCGTGTCATAAGCCATAAGTTAAAACAATTGATGACACGCCTGTCGTGCCATCAGCAATGAATCGGTTAAGGCAAAAATAACTGTATTCGAATCGAAAGCAAAAGGTCAAATGGCTGAAGCAATTTTGACGTCATTACATTTGAAACTCAAACTTACTAATTTCTCTCGCGAATTGCATTTACACGCTAGTGTACACCACATCCGGTCGAAACGTCGGGTACATAATTTAATAAATACGTAATAGTCTTAGGTTTAAAACCTCTGCAGTCTGCATACTCTATTAGTCAATATATCACTAAAACCACTTACACAGCAGGATTGATGATCTCCTCAGTGACCACGGTGACGCTGTTCCATCCGTCATAGGCCCACAACCCCGAGTACAGCGCCAGCGCAATACTGCCAGGGTTTGTGGTGCTGCCCTCGAAACCCTTGTTCAGGTTGGCTGTGTTTCCTGAATAATGTAGAAAAAATAATAGATACATTCAAGGTGGTGATTAGGTACTTCTAACCTGAAATTCCCATGGGAATTGGTACAGCGAGGGTAAAATCACGGCTCGACTAGCATAATACCACTAGCAGCACCCCGCGGTTTTACCCATTTCCGTAGAAATTTCGGGATGAAAAATAGTTTATAACCTACTTGTTGAATGTGGCATTATATTACAAAAATAATTAAGTATTCAAATCTGATTGGAAGTTGTTGATATTAGCACATTCAAACAAAAAAAAAACTTCATTTTATCTTATACTAGCAGCGCCCCGCGGTTTTACCCGCGTTGTGCCCGTTCCCGTGGGAATTTCGGGAATTTTTTTACATAAAAACCTTCCTCTTGAATCACTCTACCTATTACAAAAACCCGCATCAAAATCCGTTGCGTAATTTTAAAGATTTAAGCATACAGACAGACAAACAGACAGACAGACACGAAAAAGAGGCGACTTTATTTTATACTATGTAGTGATTATACTAAGTATAGATAATTACTATAGTTTAGTTTATTAGTTATTATTTTTTAACTAGATATTGGATAATTACCTTTAGCCATCTCATAGATGCCTCCTCCAATCACAATAAGGCATGCAGCAACTTTGCAAACACCAAATATATTCTGGACTTTTACAAACAGTTTTACACTTGTAATATTTATGTAGGTCATTATAACTGAAAAAAGAGAACACAAGAAAATTGAAAAATTACATGAAAGAATTCGTCATTTTTTAATTAATTTATTGTAAAGTGATTGTAATATTTTTTAAATGGAAATACCTTAAATTACTTTATCACCCTTTAGTTAATCAGCCAATGAAGTTTATGGTTACAGAAAGCAAGCTGATACTTCAACTCAAAATAAGAACCAACATTTTGAATATAAGAAGAAAGGTAACACAGAATAAAATGCTCAAATATTTTTTATAAAACTACCTATATTTAACTATTTATTTATAACATCACAAAGTTAAGCTACTTAAATCATTCTAATTTCCATATTGTTGTACGGGTTTGTGGTTACTATGTTCATGTCTCGCAGTATTTCAACCACATGGTAGTTATCGGCGTCTATTTGGATGTAGTCTGAACTATTATCTAGTTTCATTGTCATCAATTCCTGAAAGAAAAAAAGATAAAAACAATTGCTATTATATCCTATATAAAAGAAACAACATCTATGAATTCTTATAATAGTCATTTAAAAAGTCATTACAAAAAAAATTGTTTTGAATTAAAGATGAACAATAATGGAATTAAAGATATTTTTGAATACTCCGTTGATATTCATGGTTGTTGATTTAAATTGTGCTTGCATCTGACAAAATGATGGCTTACGATTAAATGTATACAATGTAATGTTTGTTAAAATAGAAAATTGTGGTATCATAATATTATTTTCACAAGTTAAACTTAGAAGCGTAGAAGTTAAGGACTGTATTTAGTTTGTAATTATTTTATGTCAATAATATATTTATTAATTATTTAAATATTATTATATTACCCTTAAAATGGCAATGATAGGCTCGGAGCAGTGTGGGAACTGGGCTTCGAGGACAACCCGGAGCAGGCTCTTGACTGTCTGGAACTTCTCCTTGGCCTTCGTTATGTGTGCTGGTAACACTTCCCGAGTACCGGTGTGAGGCTTGTCTCTCACTTCTTTACCTAGTTTGATTAGTGATTCTAACCTGGAAATTGGGAAAGTATATTTCATATTTCCATTATTATTTAGTTGTAGTTCATAAATGTTTTAATTTACCTGAGAAAATTCTGTAATGGTTAATTAGGCCCAAACTAAGCTCTAAGCTTGTATTATGGAACGTAACAAACTTGAATACTTTTTACTTTTGGATAAAACTTTAAACATATATTTTTGTTGTTAACCAACTGCTTTTATTTAGATATTAGTCATGTCTTGTATGTTGAAGTCCTATAACACTCACCTATTAATTTCTGCATCAACATCGTGTATATTGCCCTTCGTAAACGCAATAAGTTCATCAATTTGACCTGTTTTCTCTTTCATTTCATTTAAAAACTGACTGGTGATTAGACTCTCGTTAGGAATGATTGCCGTGGTCGAGTTTTCAACTTCAGCCCGTAACCCTTCGATATAATTATTGATTCTATCAGATACTTCCTCAGGACTACAGGGATACTCATCTGGAGGCGTATTCTCTATGATATGATATGCGTTCATACAATTAGTTTGTAATGCCTTAATTCCTTGTTTGAGGGCTTCTTGAGCTTCATTGTTACTTTCTGAAGTCATGCTGCAATATATTTATAAAGTAATGTATAGTTTTCTAAGTAATATTCATAATATACAAGCAAAACAATAAAGTTACAAAATTATGTATCGAAGTAATTTGATTATAATACTTACATCGTACTTTATAGTGTTCACCTTTGCTTCTTAGGATAATTTAAAAGTATTTCTTCTTCAGGCAAAGAAGTATTCCATCATCACAATTTCAAACAAAGTGAACGCAAAACAAAACATGAAAACAATCTACAAAACGCACGCATCCAACAAAATGCAATCTTCAACGCAACGAATTTTTGTTTGAAATTTGACAGATTGCTCGCGCGCGGCGGGCGGCATAGCACAAGCGTTTGACAGTTTGATTGAAGTTATTTTGACAACCTTGACATTGATCGACTGACAGTTATATGAGAATAGTGAGGTGCTTAGCCGATTGAATAATCAAGTAATCAAATATTTTAATCGATACTTACATAATGCTGTTAGCGAAGTCAATTTAATCACCATACCCTTGTAGCAAGGGTCTAAATCTTCAGTAAAGGGCTGAATGGCATATTCAGCAAACGTCATTACAACAATAGCTACTTCTGCCGGGCGTAGTATTACTACATAAATCCAAGCACATAAAAATGAAGGTAGTGGTCCCCAAAACTTGTGGATTTTACCAAAAGCTTCTTCAAAGTATGAATATTCCGCTCCTGATTTGTTTACCACTGTTCCTAATTCAGCAAACGACAATGCCCCTGTAATAGGTAATTACATTAGCTGAAAATTTTTAAAATTTATTTCACATTTTAAAAGGCTTCTTACCTTACCCACCTAATAAAGATATTACTCCTGATACAGTCCATATTATAAGACACAATCCAACTGATCCTGAATGTTCTAACGCCGCTGCCGGCGATACAAATATTCCAGATCCAATCATTACACCAAGTATGAGATTTACTGCTGAAAATAGTCCCAGTTCCCTTTTTAGTTTGACTGTACTGCCACAAGCACTTGCTACTCCATTTTGAGTTTCAGTTTTCTCCTTTACTTCGGTCGTAGGCATTTTTGAAGTTCTAAAAAGGTGAAAAAGTTAGATAAGTACGTAAGCATATAATAAGGGAATTACTAACTACCATTGGCTTATTGTGTTAGTTCTGCGCCATGTTTTGATTTACATCTCTTAAGTTTTTTTTTTCAAAGACCCCTCTCATTTTTTTAAGCCAACTGTGCGCTACTTGGAACACGGCATGAGCGAGACATACAAATTCCTTCTTAATATCCACTACCGGTGGGTTTAATCGAGTTACCGGTGAATGAACTTCGTTTCACGTGAGATACGACATAAAGGAATAAAGGACGTTTGATGACATGGGAACACTTTTGACCTTACAGCCGAATCTTTTATTGGCCTATTATGATTATTGCCTTAAATATTAGGTACCTATGTTTGACATCCAACTATGTTCACAGTTCTTGCAAATATGTCTAGATATTATCTAGATTTTTTATTATAAAATATAATGCAGCAGTTATTTATAGTACATATCCTTAAATTTTGAATGAATTTGGGCCATGCTACATGCTATCCTATCCTTCCTTATCAGTTAATTGTGAGATTGGTTGGAGTGGTTACTATTTGGGTTGAAAAAACATATACAATGATTTATCAGCAGACAGATAAAATACCATTTTAACTCCATAACGAAGAATGATTTCAAAGCATGTTCCTTTATATTTAGAAAGCTTCAAGTAAAGTTATTAGTTTAGGTATATACTATCTACAAACAAGGTAACTAGGAGAGGTTTATGATTAATTAAATGTGTAGGTACATGAGTCAACAACTATTAAAGTAGTATTTCAGTATGAAACGCACCTAGCCTTTCATTTCATTTAATAAGTGTACTAGCAACGGAATCCATTAGTTTTATGGGTTCCAAGGTAAAATCGAACACGGCTAGTTGGTCTAACTAAACCGACACACATATTTTATACAAGTTTATATCTCTAGTATTTACGTTTCCATTTACTTACAGAGTTATTATTTATAGTTTACTTGCAGCGCCCCGCGGTTTTAGCCGCGTTGTGCCCGTTCCCGATAGAATTTCAGAAATTGCTATACACATAAACCTTCCGCCTGAATCATCACTCTATCTATTTCAAAAAACCGCATCAAAATCCGTTGCGTAGTCCTAAAGAACTAAGCATACAAAGAGACAGACAGACGGACAGCGGAAACCGACTTTGTTTTATACTATGTAGTGATTACGTACCTACTTCATAATATTCTTACCTACTTGTCAGTACATATACTAATCTATTATCTATCATATAGTATAGTTAGCGCAGACACGTTTCGAAGTTCACGGGGTCCAAGTATTATCTGATAACTCCGACATAAGAGTTGACCGCTTACTTCCATGATGAAAAGTGGAAGTATCAACATATATCTAACACTAACGTAATGATTAGATATGTTTGTATGATTCCCTACATCTATACTTATCTACTTCACTGATGTTATTAGGTCAAAGTTCAAGCAGTCGGTCCCGGTTGTTTCAATCGTTAGACCATGTTGGAGGCCTTTAGGCGGTCTGAAAACTCTGAGGGTTGGCCACTAATGTACTCGACATGAATGAATGAGGTCAACGAGATTGCTTTATTCCCTCCGGGCCGGGGTTGCAGCACGAACCTTTATCTATGATACTAATTAATTAAAAGTAACCACTACTAAGCAGTCAATTTACTAAATATCTTCAAATACACTCGTAGTAAGGTACATATAAAGTGCAATAAAAATGCTTACAATAGACAATAGTTTGTTATTAATGTGCAGGTAAGGTGGGAACTGAGCCATAAATTAGAAGTAGGTAACCTACAAGGTACAGATTAAAAGTATCCTAACCGTTCTCTCTGAGTGGATGGTTATTGACATTGAAATGTGCTTGAATGACTAGATAAGTACCTACCTATACTAAGAATGGACCAGACTTTATGTACACTTGACACAATTGGTTCAAAATCAAACTCCAAATACCTAAACGAGCTAAAATGGAAAACGACACGTTATTAAGTAATTGACTTTATTAACCTCGTTACTATTTCTAGGGAATTTCGATCGGAAGTCTTCGGTGGGTCTACAATTTGGTGATCTGTACCAAATCGGCTTATTAACCTATTGGTAGGCCTCCTCTAATTATTCAATCCTGCCTTCCTTGTTAGTTCCAAAGAATTTACGCCGAACGTAATTTTGACGATCGCTAAATGCAAAATCACGATACTTAGTAGGTACCTACCTAATTGTATGATAAGATGATTTCATTGAAATGTTCTGTCGTGGAGTAATGTTAACAAAATGATAATGTTTGAACGGAACACGTGCTATAATCAACATTGGCTGAGTCTTTACCTACAGCGTAGGTTCTACTTAACCTATTAACGTCGTAAAACAGCTGTTTGATTTGTTTGTTTACACGATAAACGGCCAATCGTGCCAATTCAATTAGATTTCGTCCCATATCAACAACAATAACTAGGTACTTACATCTATTTTCTTTATGCTACCCAAAACTCAAGGCACTAGTCAACTGTTTAATTTAAGTGATACATGTTTTGTCATCAAAAACTTCATACATTTGGGAAACGAAGTACTTACATTGAAAAATGTGCTTACTTCGTGATTATGTTCGAACAATCTAGTTTCACATGGCATTATGTGTATGCGATAATCTAGGTACAAAACGTTGTTTATACATGTTTACGTGTCGTGTTCGGTTTACTACGCAGCTTCACGTGTCGAATAAATGAAATCTTTACGCAAATAGTGTGTACTACCTATCATATTGTACCTCATTACCTACATTTTTGACTAAAGATGGCCTTGAGATAGATTATACCTATAACTTTATCACCGGGCCTATATGTGTTAATCACTTAACATTTAAATTATTTGCCTAATTTAAAAAAAAAGAATTTAAAATAAAAATCTTATCTGTTCTCTCAGATAAGTGTGAAACCCGTCTAATTACTTCAATATAATAAATAATACATAGCTTATATTGTTTGTTCTAAACTTAAAAACGGACGTACTTGCCTAATTCAACATTAATCATTTAAAAAGTTTTACTGCTATTAAAACCTGCTAACAAAAGTTGTCTCCATTTTTGAATTGACTTTATCATCGTAGAAGAAGTTTCAACTCTATTTTTGAAAATGCATCATCACGAACTACAGTGTTTCCAGTAAATAATGTGAAAATGCAATTCTATTTATATCCAAGGATATCTCTTTCCATAGTCCAGTCAGAACGCTCACAAGTATAAAGAGTATAACATCACACGTTACAAGCAGCACTTCTCATTTGGGTTAAAGAACTTTACCTTAGCCAAGACTTCAGGGTAAATCTTTATTCTAAATATAATTTCGAACAAAGACGCTGTTACGGAATTAAATCCGATGCATCCCGATTTGTATGACCACGCATGTTTGCATCAGATGCTTGTTTTTGCACAACACAATGTTTCGCTTATGCAATTCACATGAATTTGGTGTCAATGAAACAATAAAAGGAGCTATTATAATCTGTCCGCCGATGCACTCTGTATCCGGCGGTAGGTACGTAAATAAACAATACCTTATTATTTAAAATGTGTGCGAAACATGTTATTGTGCTATTTAGTAATGGAGTCATTATGTAATTCGTTATGGTCTTATGAGGTACGCTATGATGTAACTCAGTGAGGTGCAGGTTTTATCTCTTTGGAGCTAATGATATTCTGATAGTTAAATTCATTGCCATCAACATGGATCTAAGTAGTAGTTATGATTCTAATCAAATGAAGATTTAGTAAGCAACATAATTAAGTAGCTTATTACAACGTCAGTGAGTAATTATCCTAAGAAAGGGATATTTATTACAATAAGTTGGTACGTTCATCTTTGAGGTTAAATAAAATATTTGAGTTTAATAAGTTTGTTTAAGTGAAGAACCTTATAGTCTACCTATGAGAAACAAGATAATAACAAAAAAACTCAAGTGTGTGTAATTGAATTATTCGTAATAAATTATGAAAGGACTTTTTTGAATAATAATTAATAACATAACACGGCGCAGCATGTGAGTGAAATAAGGAGTTGCATTCGCCGAATGCAATTTGTGCCGTCGACTTCTTATTTCAAATTACATAAAACATGTTTTAAAATTCGTTTTCTTCGAAATCAGTTTTAAATCATGTTTCCTTTTTGGTGCGTTTAGTTGTATTGTCGGAGGTACAAGCGATTGCAATTCCTGAGTACCTTTATATTTAAACTAGCAGCGCCCCGCGGTTTTACTCGCGCTGTGGCCGTTCCCGTGGGAATTTCGGTATAAAAAATATATAGCCTTCATCGTTAAGTGGACTATCCAACACTGTAAGTATTTTTCAAATTGGACCAGTAGTTCCTGAGATTAGCGCGTTTAAACAATCAATAAAACAAACTCTGCAGCTTTATAATATTACTAGTATAGATTCGAGGGAAGTCAACTGCCATAATTATGCCGTAAAGACAAGGCAACTGGGACTACAAGATGTATTAGTTACATTGATCAGTGATCTGCTATAGAAAAGGCGTCGAAATAATAGCACATTAACGTGCTTAAAATGCAAAAATAATAGCTAGCCCAATTATAAATACACTAGCCACGCCCCGCGGTTTTACCTGCGTTGTACCCGTTTCCGCGGGAATTTCGGAATAAAATGAATCTCACGTGTTCTGATGCATAACCTTTTTGTCGTGAAAGAGTAACAAACATACATACATGCATCATCACAAACTTTCGCATTTATAATCGTAGGAAGATGTAGTGATACTTAGAATTGAGCCATTGACGAGCTGGAACCAGTAGATACAGGTAGTATAGCGAAGCACGTGGGAACTACGCACGTGAAAAGACAATTAACTATGTGCTAAAATTCTTTGATAAAACACATAATCTGCCTACTTATATGAAATTAGTTGCTGGGAGTGATTAGATAGCTTTATCGATCGGTCGATACTAATTTTTGCAACTACTAAATAATGTAGGTCAATAGTACTTGCCTAGAGAGACTAAATACTTTACTACAGAGTACTTTCACCATTATCAGAACGTACGTTCTGATAATGGTGAAAGTACTTCTTCTTCATCGAGTGGATAGTCAACCTGACCAATCCTGGTGTCAGAGTTATTGAGCCGCCAAAGGCCTCTGACATGGCTCATGTAACGACTACTATCCGTAGAAAGTAACCGGGACCGACGGCTTAACGTGCCCTCCGAAGCACGGAATCATCTTACTTACGAGTCATAGGTTCTTTTACTTTTGTCTACGGTGGACCATTGATCATATTTTCGTCCTCGCCAGAGACAATCATACTGGCAATAATACGTTAAATTAATATTAGAGGATACTTGGTGATTCATGATAAGGCAAACCAAAACCATTTACATTTTACCGATCACCTGAATGCTGCTACAAACCACCAGTAATACCATTGACCTATATTGTATATCAGTATTCCATTTTATACGAAATTATAGTAAGTGATATATTATATAACAGAAAGTCGTGTTAGTTGGTTTTAGTTACATCATTTATTAATATAACTCGAGAACGACTGGGCAGATTTTAATATATTTTATTTTATTTATCTTGGTTAAAAAGGAACTGAATAATAAGTAATAAAGATCCCAAAATTTTCTCGGCGAACGGGCGCGCTGCGGGTGAAACCGCGGGGCACAGCTAGTATTTAATAATTATTGTAGTTGCCTGCGCGTTCAACGATTGCCACTGCATTTAATTATATTGATAACATACTCTACATTGCATTGTTTCATATTTCTCGTCAAGAACAGGGAAAACAATGACATTATGCTACCCATTTATTATTATTATTTATCTTAATACCTAGGTACTTAAATTGGGTTATATAATATACCTATTCAGTAGTGTTGAATCACTCTGAACGTTTTTATTTTGTCAAAGTAAATCAAATTATTATTATTGTCTCCTTATGGTCCATATTAAATCGAAATGTAAAAACGACTTGAGTAAAAATAATGTATCTTATTAAGTAATTAAATAAATTCGCATGTAAACATTGTAAAGCAAACCAGTAAGCCAAATACCTTGAAAACACTTTAAAAACACAATTTTTCCAAGGTTTAATTTGCACATAGAGATTCAGTCACGATTTGTCACCAATATACTGTCACAGACACGTATGACCACTATGGCCACTACGCAAACACTATCCTTGCCAACATGATATCCTATCAGAGTGTTATGATAACTCGGAATATGAGATATCTATTACAAAGCACTGATAAAACGCTTTAATAATATTATAAATTATCATTGAGTTAGTTATCAATACCTTTTAGTTAATTAGTTATTAGTAAATTAACGGGTAATTTATTGCTGTGCCAATAAGTTTGTTTACAATGTACCTAAGTAAGTCTTAAGTCTAATGCATCTGTGTTAATATTAGTCCAATTTCAGGGTCACACGTGCTTTTAGTTAGAAATGGAATGTATAATAATGATGGAAAGTATTATTACTATAAATAAACGTAACATATAATACAAAATAATGTAATCTATAATCTATAAGTCGTAGGTTTTTTTCTAAATCAAGTTACGATCGGAATGTGAAGGGTTAGTTGAGTTTATCGTTGCCTCAACACTGAATGCATTTTAATAGTGCATTTTTATTTCCCCGGGGTTTATTTTATAACCGATCCTTTGAATTTATTTTGTTATTATTGATTAAAAAAAAATTAAGACATTACGTTGATAGACAACATGCAAGAAATACCAATACAAATAATAGTTTTACAAGTATATTGTAAAAATATTATAATTTTGTCCTCCTCACTGTACTGATATCTTCAGTCAGATGAGAGGCCTTTGCCAGCACTGGGACATTACAGGCTAATACCGTACTATAATAAGTATAATTCATAATATTTAGCAGTAAAATAAATAATAAAATAGTTTAT
This sequence comes from Cyclophora albipunctata, assembly GCA_963082685.1. Taxonomy (NCBI): domain Eukaryota; kingdom Metazoa; phylum Arthropoda; class Insecta; order Lepidoptera; family Geometridae; genus Cyclophora; species Cyclophora albipunctata. The sequence continues at coordinate 1,955,450 of OY720129.1, read as the reverse complement.
ATCATGGGTAATAAAAGGGTAGGTACTTGACACATTATCGTTCTGTACTCACTTGTAGGGCTTCCTTCACTCAGTTCTATTTATGTTTATTTACGATCGTACGCGTTCACAATTTTCCCTCCACCGAGCAATATCAGTGAAACGTGCTCCGACAGTGCTTTTGGTAACCGAACTGTTACAACTGTGTGACTCTACCGAGGATACGAACGGCTATATCTCTGTACAACTTTACTTTTTGTAAATTCTTTTAATTCTTACCACCTATCTCCGTTTGTTGACAAATAAACCTGTTTGATTATTTTTTTAGGAAGTGTTTCATTTTTTTAGTATGTTTGTAGGTATATTATTAGAAAGAATGTTTTTGTAGGCAAACCCAAATGGGGATTTAATTTGTTTCATTGTTATACATATTAACCCTTTTTTAATATAAGCTGTGCTTAAGTAGAACTGCAATAACAAAGTACTTACTTAATTTATTACCTATATGTAAGTATGATAGTTAGGTAAGTAATTTGGTAGCAAAAATTATATACACTTGAATATCGTGAATCACTGTTATCAATAAAATTAAATATTTAGCGACTGCCGTAGTGCAGTTGATGATAATATTCTAAATTAAACAAGATAACTATTTTATTATAGGTACGACCTGTTATAGGCCTACTTAACAATAGTACCTATGGTCATCCATGAAGAAATTGAGAAGTTTGGTTGAGACAATTTCTATAAAACTTAGGTAGGTAGGTAGGTAGGTGCTAATGTTTTTAACAATTTTTCTGCCAAAGTGCCTTTACAGTCCGGCAAGTATAACTTGGCGCGGCTGTGCGCCACTGTGTTCAATGTCAATGTACTTTTATAACTGCTTCTCTTGTACCAATTTTTATCACTTTAGGCATGATGATAGCACAGTAGTTAGCAAAATATTCGCAACGATGTTTACTATGAACTCGGAAGTTTCAAAGTGAATTTTCAAGATGACCGTTTTAGTTCCTCAAATCGCCACCGCCAACTTATACTTGCCGGACTGTACCTACATTATCTACGGTTGATTGATTGCAAAGGTTCCTTTATTATGATTAATGAACAATATTTTTACTTCTATCAATATATATACTAATTGCGATGATCTGATTTAATCTAACCACAGTTTTAAATTGTTTATCAAATTATTCTATTAGTATAATCCCTTAAAATTATTTCCTAATCGTTATCGACTTGTGATGATTAAAAATAATCGATTTCTAAAGTCGGCGAGTGATCGGCGATTCATTCACTCACTATCACTATTAATATTGTGTTGCCAAGCTAAAATCCACAACCCATAATTTTTACGGTTTTCAATTAGGATTAGGAGTCAAAACTTATTTTATTAATGTCATTTATATAGTGATAAACTTTACAAAAATAATTAAAAACCATCTGTTTTTATTAAATTATTAAATATGAATTATGATATCTATATATGATATAATTATGATATATGAATATCGGTGAAGGTTTTAGCCCGCCCGTATTTTAACGGCTTACTTTAGTTATTGCACTAGCAACTCCTGTAGTTCTTTCTTTCATTGAATTTTGTGGTTGGTCGAAAAAAAGCTCGTTGTTCACATCGAACAAATTCGGGCATTTTTCCAAAAAATACAATTATAAACGTGATAATCAGATTTGTGATTCATTATTATAAACCTAAGCTTTAATTCGTAAGTAGGAACATCAAAGTTTCTTGTAAATTGATAATTGCGTAGGAAATATACTTGACAAGAAGATCGATTCGGCGTTCCGAAGTTTCAGGTTATAATTTGTAGTTTTTCCTTTTGTTCCGCCAATCTTTATCGAAATGGAGAGCATGGATGTAGCTCAAGAGAGTACTTCGACGGCGACTACACCTGTAGCAGAAAATGGTGAGTTTTCTCGATACTATTGTAAAATGCCGGTCGTCACCACGGTTGAAACGTGCTCTATTGTTTGGTGCATTTTAGTAGTTATTCCGTTTTTACTGCAACATGTAACAGTCATAAAATAATGTAATTAGTGTTATGGTTGGTTGCTATACCTTATTTTGTCCGATTGTTGCGTTATTGAACTTGGTTGGCTTTGTTGAAGTAATCTTTGTATTGTACTCGACTCCAACAAAATGTGCTTGTTTCGGGCGGTAAAAACCGCTTGGGGAAAAATAGCGTTGGATTAAAGGCAAGAGTTATTAATAATTTTATGTTAGTATTTACATAGGTAAATAGTTAACTTGATTATAAGCTTTTATCTGTAGTAAAACTTTCTTGTAAAGACTTCTCCACACCACACCTTTTTCTCTTTCTACATTATTATTATAACCAATAAAATTTACATCATTATCTATAATTTAGTAATAATATTCATAAATAGATTTTCCATTATAATTTATGACCCTGTGTTCTATTGTCTTTGCATGGTCAGTAACAGCAAAAACAGCAACTACCCAATAAAATTACTATTTTCATACTTAAATCCTAATAAACTAGGTACATGTACATTCATCTAGATATCGGTAATACATTCCTATTTATACATAGCTTAAAATTAAATATTTTCTTTTTTAAATTAAAACTATGTTTTGGATATACTTCGCTTTTATTTTACATTTTTATACCGTGGTCCATGGTTCCTGTAACATAGTTTCAATTCAAAATGAGTAGTGTTCATTTAAAACTTAAGAAACCAGTATTAAATATTTTCTTCACAATTCTTCCAAAGACATTGCACCAGAAGTCAGTGGAGAGAAGAATGTGGCGGCTGAAGAGATGACGTCAAGAGACTACTACTTTGACTCGTATGCACATTTCGGCATCCACGAGGAGATGCTGAAGGATGAGGTCCGGACAATCACATACAGGAACGCTATGTACCATAACAAGCATTTGTTCAAGGGCAAGGTGGGTTTCAGTCATAATGTTTCAGTTAATCAAGATATCTGTAGGGAAATCAGTATGAAAAACAACCTATTTCAAATCACACTAGATATTTTAACATCATCCTTTTATAATTGGGTATTTAACTGATAATAAAAGGGTACAATTTGAAGTAAAATAACTAAAATTATGATCAACACTGAAAACAGAATCAAAATCCATTAACAAATAAAGAAATTATAGGCTCTGAAAGATTCTCCTGTCCCTTTCTTGCCAAATGATTTTTGTTTAAGTCATCTATATGACTACAAGCTATTGTGACGTCATATTCTAGTAGTGCTGTCTCTGTCTAATTAACTATTACTAATCAATACATCTGTCCTCTAGACGGTCCTCGACATTGGCTGTGGTACAGGCATCCTCTCCATGTTTGCTGCCAAAGCCGGCGCCGCCAAAGTGATAGCGGTAGAGTGCTCCAACATTGTAGACTACGCCCGCAAGATCGTGGAGGCCAACCGGCTCAGTGATATCATTGAGATTGTTAAAGGAAAAGTAAGTTGTTTAATATATGACAGGTTATTTACATTAACGTTTTGGTGGCGGGTTTTCTGCATGATAGTGGAGGGATTTTTCCTGTAATATTAACTTAAAATTGTTTAACTATTTTTTTAAAAACTTGATTTTTTTATTCAGGAGGTTATGATTTAATTTAATGTAGTATGTTTATCATAATCTAGCAGCTCCCTTAGTTTATTTCGAGTTAAAAATTAGCTTTTAAACATTTTCTTGGATAACACTAATTTACAATAAACAATAATTTGATAACATTCTCAACCTCAAACCGTATCCTATAGGTAGAAGAAGTGGAGCTGTCTGTCGACAAGGTGGACATTATCATATCGGAGTGGATGGGGTACTGCCTGTTCTATGAGAGCATGCTGGACACAGTCCTCTACGCTAGAGACAAGTGGCTCAGACCCGATGGCATGCTGTTCCCTGATAGGTAAGGTTTCATTTACTAAGTACTAAAACATACTTATTCTACCTTAAAAATTTAGTCATCCTGAATGGGTACTGAAAAATTTAAAGTAAAGTATTGTGACTAAACGACGAAACTAAGCCTGTAAATTCCCATTGCTGGGCAAAGGCCTCTTATCCCAAAATAAACAGGTTTTGTTCCTTGTAGTACAATCACCAAGTACTCTCACTCTATTTCCAACTGCTACTTGACTTGATAGCACTGTTTCTTTGTAATAAATAACCATAAAATATACTCTATAGATGCACCCTCTTCATCTGTGGTATTGAAGACCGTCAGTACAAGGACGAGAAGATCAACTGGTGGGACGATGTGTACGGTTTCGACATGTCCTCAATCAGGAAGGTGGCCATTTCCGAGCCCCTTGTTGATGTGGTTGATGCTAAACAGGTAAATATTTTACCAACGTCTAGAATTGTTTTGTAAACTCCATAGTAAGAAACTAATTCATAGATTTATTTTTTATTTATCAGACTTCAGTTTTTAACTAACTTACAAATGAGGATCTTACCAACATTTCGAATTTCTTGTTAAAACAATTCCAATAGTTTTGTTTCTTATTATTATTGAACTTAAGTTTTTAGCCAATTTAAAAACAAGTTTCTCAATTAGGATGCTATATTTTTATACTTATTGTATTGAGATGATCCTGCTTGATATTTTGATTGTCATTAAAACTGATGTGAATGATGAACTTATTAATTGAACTTACGTAATTGTTTGAACAATTTCAGGTGGTGACCAACTCGTGCCTGCTGAAAGAAATTGATTTGTACACAGTCAAGAAGGAGGATCTTAACTTTGAAGCCAAGTTCCATTTACAGGTACGTGTCGTGTTTTATGATTTTATTGTCATACTAACACAATTTTTTTGAGCTATTTTCCATTCTATTCTTGTTTTACCCATAGGACTTTTGGAATAAAAGATTTCAACATCTAATATACCCAGCCATAAGTCCTGACAAATGTCGGTTTTTTATAATATACTAGCTGCGCCCCGCGGTTTTACCCGCGTTGTGCCCGTGCCCGTGGGAATATCGGGATGAAAAATAGCCTATGACCTTCCGGTTGAATTCATTTCAAATTTCAATTATTCAAATCGGACAGGTAATTCCCGAGATTAGCTCGAACATACAAACAAACAAACTTATACATTTTACCTCTGTATAGTACCTATTATTATTGACTAGTAAATAATGTTCAATTTCAAGTAACACACTGTTACGGTGTTTGTCGTGTCCAGGTCCGTCGCAACGACTTCATCCAGGCTCTGGTGACGTTCTTCAACGTGGAGTTCAGCAAGTCGCACAAGCGGCTCGGGTTCAGCACCGCGCCCGAGGCGCCCTACACGCACTGGAAGCAAACTGTTTTCTACTTCGACGATTATATGACGGTCAGTAACACAAAAAAATTTAACATTTAAAATGTTAAATTTTGCTAGAGACTATAAATTATAGTCTCTAGCTCTCTGCAATCCTCTCGAAACGGGGGGAAATCGTAACAAACTCTTTTGCCGCAAAAAAACAATCTTAGCTAAGTAAAGAACCTTTCTGACAAAACAATAAAGGTTAGGTTTGGTTAAGGGTGCTACTGACAGACTTGACGCACCTGTTTGTCTGATGTATTACACCCCTCTATTTGCGTCCGGTCAAAATATAACCTAACCCTGATCCTCAGTTGCTGACGTATATCGTTCTTTCATAAACACATCAACTTTGTTTACCACAGGTGAAGAAATTCGAAGAGATCGCGGGCACGTTTTCGATGCGTCCCAACGCGCGGAACAACCGAGATCTCGACTTCGAAATCGAGATCGACTTCAAAGGAGAGCTTTGTCAAGTTAAAGAGAAGAACCATTACAGGATGCGTTGAGCGTCAGACACTAACATACAACGACCGTGCGTACCAGCCTTGCACACAACCCTAGACATCATAGACCTCGTAACATTACTCTCATCACACAAACCTACTTGAAACATGACATTACAGGCTTATACTTAGGCTTAGGCCAAATAAAAAGTTACTTGACCACTGACACAGTGAAGAAAGCAATATTACACCATGTGCATACAAAAATTGCACATGTTTAGAACCAAAGGACACCTCATTTTGATTAGTTTGACTTAGTTTTAGTAGGAGATCAATGAAGATTATGCACACATGGTACAAAGAAACAGCTTCACTTCACTGTTAACTGCCACTCTGGCAATTTTTATTTGGTCTACTAACTACGACTAGTAAACTCCGTCAATGTCCTAGTTGTAGTTAAATGTAATGAATGGGGAGATGTAACGATGTCTATGGAGCCACATTAAGCCCCATTGATAGATATAACCATAAACAAATTCCAATTGACATTAAAACTTTTGTTTAGTTCCTATTTGGTTATGTATTTTTGTTGCATTATCTGTACTAAGCATGTGATTTTTAGCAGTAAGATCTTATTGTAATGTATTAGGGTTCCGTATTTCGTTTTCTTATTTTTTATTGCCTTTTTCTCGTCGTGTCTTCATGGTGAAGTATTGATGTTTACATTTATCAATATTGTACGTAGTTACCCAAAGTTTTGTGGAGTTTTCCAATACTATACGCTGCTGGCAGCTTTGAAATTGTAATACAAATTCGTTGTGTCCAAAGGCTGGTTATCTCGAAACTAATTCTAATATCATTAACGAAATATTTTTGGTCGCTGTTTTTTTAAGTGTTAAGTTGTCTGAACTCATTTTGATAGTCTTTTCACTGTGTTTCTACTTTCTGTTAAGTATTTGACAGCAGTATTGATATATTGTTCCACTGATGTGCAAAATTTGTGTATCATTAATGAAAAAATATGAACAATATACATATTATGTATGTCTTAATTTACTTTAAATCTAAACGATAATTTAAAAAGCTACTCTACTGTGGCGAACGCTAGAGAAATATTGATTGTCAGGTTTGTATGTTGAGCGTTCGTACCATACCGCTGGGAGATCGCGCCCTAAAGTTACTAAATAATGTTCTTTCGCCCTTCAGTGCAATGTCATACCAAGTTAATAATTAAAAGGTAAATTATACGTAGAAACCGTTACTATATTTTCAAGAGGTAATTTGGTGACCTCAAAATGAGTTTAGATAATGACATCGTTAATTTTAATTGTCGGGAGAGTATGTCCAGTGTACCGCCTACCAATCCCCAGTACCGGGACCCTGCGAATACCCGTACCGTAATGTAATAGGTACAAAATTTAATGGCAGTTTTGAAATTTTTTATTCATTCATTGCACGTAAAAGTCTGTGACACCGTCCAATTTCAAGATGGCTTCGAGATGTTTCGCATTTTTAGAAACATAATATTCTACTTTTAATGGCAGAACCATTCTTAATTTGAAATTGGATGGTGGAATAAGACTTAAGGCTATTTCAATTAAGGTGTTATTTGTCGTCCCGCTGTGGTGCGAAACACTCGTTGTTTTGCAAATATAACGCGCGGAGCAGGACGATTAAACATGTTTAAATGGAAAATGCCTTTTGGGAGTTAGCTGAATCGGCAGTGTACTGTAACCACTAACTAGTAGACACACCCATTCAACTCAAGGGCACTTGAAATTTGACAGTAAGGGTTGTTCCCACCAGAGATGTGCGCTATACTACATTTGCTATGATTAGTGGATTTTACCAACATCTAGCTATACGTGGCTATGCCATTGTGTTGCCCACTAATCATATAAAACATAGCATTGTTCAGTTCTAGTAGAAAATCACCTTTAGACTAGCAACACTAGTTAGTCCGAATCACTTGTTGAAAATAAGTTCAAATAGCCGTTTTTATACAATTGAAACCTAATTTTAAGTGTAATGTTAATAAGGTACTAAATAACTATAAGTTTTAAGTCTAGGGAAAACAATTTTGAAATTGCCATTGAATCTCATTGAATCCGTTAGAGATTCAACAATATGAATGTTACGGTGAAATTCAATAGATGTCCAATGCCAAGTGATTCATTTTCTAAGATGTAGCGAGATGCGTGTTTGTTGTAAAATATAAGTATTTTTGTGGTGCAAACAAGTACCTATAAGGCTACGTTTTGTTTTATTTATTACCAACTGGCTGTGCCTTGCCGTTCCACTCGAATTTATTCAGTCAATGCTTACAGTTAAAACCTTCTCTGGATTACGACAAACATTTCAAAACAAAAAATGAGCTTATTCGGCCCAGCCGTTCTCAAGTTTTAGCGAGACTAAGTTTTTTCCTAATAGTTTAAAGTATAACAATTAAATTCCATTTCTTTCTTCTAGTACGACAAATCTTTTTTCCTCTGTACAAAGAATTGTCTGTTGGAGAATATTGAGTCGTAAAAGGAAAAATAGATTTTTACAAAGTTATCTTTCAAGTTTCAAAGAAGAAGATCTACTAGATACTAACTGAATTATTTATAAACGCACTTTAACTTCAACACTGTTTATGTTTTGTCTCTTTGGAAAATAGAGTATATCGAAAAGGTACAATCCATTTAATATCAAAAATGCTGTTTATTAGCGTTTAAGAATAAGGCCCTAAATACGAGTAAATACTGACATACTAGGCTTTGCTTACAACACTACCTAAATAAATGAAACCATTGGTACATAGTAGTTTATTTAATAAAAGCTTATTTAAACTAAATCAGTGAATGAATGAGTACACAGCAATACAAACATTCATAAGGGTATTTTACACTAGCGAAGAGTCGCTATACATACATGCTACAATGCACCTACAGAATATACTAACCACTGGCAAGGCGGTTCTGGTCTGGAGAGTGGAACTTTGAAAGTTTAAACACAATTTGCATCACCGTGTACTGGCTAGACTTAACTTAAACCCTATAGTACTAAGATCTAAAGTCTAGATTCTAGACAATAGCGACAGGAATTGGTCCGGCAATGGAGTTCTTCTGGAGATCCACGCAGCAGCATCTTGATATCAGCTGAGATTCCTCGCACGAGTTCGCGTAGAGAGTGCGGCAGTCCGCCTTGCGACATCCGTAGCCGCCGCCGTAACCGTCTGCGGAGACAAGGATTTATGTTTATGTGTTTAGTTTAAATTTTTAAAGAGATGGAATATGTAGATACGATAGATTTTATAGTTTTAAGTAGTTTAACCTGCCAACATCCAACGGCCAACGTGTTGTGCCATATAAAAATTAAGGGGTGGACCACCCTAATTACTATAAATTGAGATGTAATCTTTCAAGTTGAATCAAATTGCACAAGGTGTGCAAATCAAATTTTAAATCGGTTCAGTAGTTTAGAAGTCCATCGCGGACAAACAACGTGACACGTAATTTATATATACCTACTTATAAAGATTTGTATATAAAAAAGTAATAAATAAGGTACAACGTAGAAAAATCCTAAATTACTTACAAGCACCACCGCCGCCTCCGCAGCAGCACGCATCATGAGCTTCCTTGTACGAGCAGTAGTCATACACCGAAGAGTCGCATAGCGGGCATCCAGGGTGGGCCCCGGGCGGGCCAGGTGGTCGCGGGTTGTACCCACTGCCAGGGTACCCACTGCCGGGGTACCCACTGCCGGGGTACCCACTGCCAGGGTAATACCCCCCTTGATACTGACCGCCAGGGTAATACCCGTTCCCAGGGTAATTGTAACTGCCGCCTAGTAAATAGTGAAGTATTTCACTTAGTCCGATACCTGTTGGCCAATTAGTGATGGTGATGAGGGTTAGATGATCGATGGAATGCTTAAATGATGATGAATTTCATTGAGATTTGCGTGGCGTAGTTTGATTAAGCAGGCTATGTAATGTGGATGGATATCAAGCTATGTTCAGTCAGAGCCTTGTAGGGCTTAGAGGTACGACGAAGACAATCTATTCCATCATTTGCTTCTTCAAATATAAAGAGACGAATACACACTCTATTTTTTTATTGTCACAAAATGTGGATCAATGTCGTCAATTTTCCAGCCGAAGACGATTGTTCCTGAAGAGGAAAAGGTTTAGTGATTTTATTTAATTCTTGCACTCTCTCTAAACCTTTTTCCTCTTCGGAGGTAGTCGTCTTCGACTGGAAAATTGAAGACATTGGTCCACATTTAGTGACATTAAAAAAAATAGAGATACAGAGACAGAGTATAGAAAAATAAAGACAAAACTTTTGTCTTGGCGTGCATCTTAGCCCTGCGGGCTGGACTCTACTTATAAGATGGGTGCCATTTCAATATGACCTTTACGGGTTTTTGAGAGCACTGGACCATGTCTCAGGCGTAGGTAGTCTTTTAACTCAGACACGAGATTGACTACAAATAATGCTCAAGAGGTTTGAGCTATTAATCAACTAAGCTTGAAGTTAAGGTCATTTATCTACGTGATTCTACGATTTACTTATAAAATAGTAGTTCTTATTTATGCTATGACTCAGTTAAGGTTTAATTATTCATTATTGTCGGAAAAACTACGGAAAACAAAAAATCGTAAACCACTAATTTATCTGTGAGCTAACAATAAATGTAAAACAATAATGTTCATTCTAGGTATCGTTCTAAAAATATTAGAAAAAACACGCATTAAGATTTGTGTTTGAATTTTATTTAGTTAATTATATCGTCTGGTGTAATTAGCAGAACAATTTTAAGAGATTTTGGGTACATTTTGTAAAGACCTTGCGCTCAATATTTCCTGTTGAATAATTAACAGTTTTTATGGGAAATTTTAATTATTGTTTTAATGGGGGAGTTTTATGTTAGTTTTGTAAGAAAATCTGTTAGAGCCGCCATGCTGTGGGGTCATGCAGGTCTTATGCACAGCTTTAGAGCCTACTATAGATTGCAATAAATAATAGCTTAGAACCAACATACCTATGTTATGTAGGTTGTAGTTACATAGGTACTCAGTAAAGCGGTAGATTACTCTGGTACGATCGATTCAATATTCCTAGCACAGTGGACAAACACTGCTCACTACCTACTTAGTGCATATCACAAACACTCGTCATTTTTAAGCGTGCAAGAAATAATAAAAGCGAGCTTTAACTTCAATGATGACATATGGTTGTTATGGTTGATGTATTTGTTAAAGAATTTATATTGGATATTATGATAAGAGTGTGCGTGTGAGTGTGAATCTGAGTACTACCTAAAACGAGAGCGGAAAAGCGATGATCTATCAAAATGTAGGAATGCGTAGGTAGGGACTATGCTTTACTTGTAAACTTTGTTACCATTTATGCATGTTATATGATGAACTTTAAATAATTTAGGTAAGTTAATGTTTTTAATAGGTTTATTTGATTAAATAGATACCTGGATATTTTTATTAGCATAAGCGAACAAAGGGCAAATGAAATTGCGAATACTTAGTCCTAAATGAAATGAAGCTTTAGATTGAAACAAAGACTTGAAAGTGATTTTGGGTGACAAAGAATTTTGAAAATGAAATGTGATTTCTATAAATGATTGGTGGTGCCCCGCGGGTTTACCCGCGTTGAAACCGTTCTTATGGTTATTTTGCCATGAGAAATAGAAAGCTTTCCTCTTCAATCACTCTGTATGTTAGTGAAAACCACATTAAACACCGTTGAGCAGTTTTGAGAAAATCAATTAGTCAACTACATACAGACAGACAGCTTTAGTGAAATTATATTATTATATTTAGGTATAGATTATTTAATTATTTTGAATTTGAATGGAGAATCTTTAGATTTATTGAATGAGTGAATGATGATGAAATTTTATTTGGCTTTTTGAAGTCAAAATTTAATACTAAACTTACCGTTGCCACCGATTCTATTTCTGCTTATTTCATAATTTGTTTCGATCGACTGTTCTACACCTAATGGATTAGAAATATATTTAGAATACAATCTAAGGACCTACTTCTACACAGCTCCCTACACATACATTTAAGCAAGAACAGAGAGTTAGCGGTAGCCTGTTTTTTTGGGTTGATAAAATAAAAGTGGTTGATCGCTAAATTCTCTGATTTTACTACTAAGCATTATTTAAGTCCTTTGTATTGCCGAGCTAAGTAAATTTGTCTAGGTAACTATTTTCTAATTTCAGCAGAAAGCTTTCTAAAAGCTTCGCTCTTTAAGTATTAGCAGCTTATTAAAATTAGTTACTCAGGTAGATTGTTAAAATATATTTAAAATCGTATTTATATTTAGGTTCTTATAAAGATAATGTTCATATTTGTAGCTATTACTGGGACCCTAAATTTATAGATGTTTTTTTTTTAACAAAAGAAGTTCTGATCAAAACCTCTTTAGAAAAACAAATGAAAAATAGACTCACCGGAGCTTACCGCAATGCAGGCCGCAAAGAAAATAACAAAAACTAATTTATCCATTTCTGTTGCACGTCCGTCGGTCTGCCTGTAAGTGGTTAATGCTAAGTGTGTACCCCACGGTGGTTAACAACTAAGTGATGTGATGATATTAATAAAAACCAGCTTATGTCTTAAAGGCAGACCGGCGGCCGGTACATTCGCGGAGTGAACGCTTGTGTTAGAATTCTATGCATTCTTAATGAGGCAATGCAAAGTGAGAACCTCACTCGATACAATATAACTTGTTAAGTTAATTCACTTATCAGTCATCATTTTGAAGATCTTTTGAAATAATTCGACTATGGAGACATATACTATGACTATGTTTTTGTTGTATTATGGTATTTTAATTTATTGTTATTATAAACGCCTCGGTGGTCTAGTGGTATGTGCACTCGCCTGCCAAGACTGAGGTCCCGGGTTCAATTCCCAGGTCGAGCGAAAACATGTTTCCTACTTTTCAAACATGGCTCGGGTTTGAGATCACCAACCCGCATTAGGCAAGCGTGGTGATTACGCCTGAAACCTCCTCACTGTACTGATATCTTCAGTGAGACGAGAGGCCTTTGCCCAACAGTGGGACATTACAGGCTAATACTTTTTTTTTTTAAACAACCATTCATTAGGTAAATATATTTTAAGCGATTTCCAGGCATATACTTACCTACGGTACCTATTATTAGCTTCATTCATACTTTGTTTCCTTAAACATAGTTCTATTAGTAATGAATATTTGTCTTACATAAATATCCCCTTTGGTTTCGCTGGTACCTAAATAAATGTTAGTTAAAACACTTAGGACTTTTCTCATCATCTGTACCTAGGTATCAAAGGTGCACTATTTCAAGTGCATACTAAACTAAAAGAAGGGCCAATGCAGGTGTCCTTAACTCTTTTACATAATATCTAGAAATAATTACATATTCTAGGTATTCTAGAGATCCGTAATTACGCTTGTGCGAAGTACTCTGACAATTTAAAGTGATTTGGAACGGAAAATATAAATCTTTGGAGCTTAGTTGATTTAAGTTAGTACCTACCTACGGAGTTTGTTGGATATGTATGCGTCAGTTGTTGATAAAAGAGGGCATATTAGTAACCTACCATGACGGGACTAATCTAGCTGTTGTCCGCAGTTTCAGTTGAGTTTCATTCAAATTATTTGTTTAAGAGTGAGAGCACACAATACGGTGAATTATTTTATAAAATTAATATTTTAAATTATTTATTAGAATTCTATAATAAGGGATTTGTTTGTTACCGCTTTGTTTTCGCATATGGATAGAAGTTAACATAGTAGATAAAACTAGCTTATAGCCTGCATGATAACATATCCATAGATGAGTAACTAAATAAAAAACAATTCAACAACAGCGAGTCTTTTTAAACCTAAAAATAAACTCGGCGATGGCATTAAGTCCTTCATCTCAAGTTAATTGGTAATATAGCGAACTAGCAGCGCCCCGCGGTTTTACCCGCGTTGTGCCCGTTCCCGTGGGAATTTCGGGATTTTTTTTACATAAAAACCTTCCTCTTGAATCACTCTACCTATTACAAAAAACCGCATCAAAATCCGTTGCGTAATTTTAAAGATTTAAGCATACAGACAGACAAACAGACAGACACGAAAAAGAGACGACTTTATTTTATACTATGTTGTGATGTTTATAGCATAACTAGGACAAGTTTGTTATAGTGTGGATGTTATTCAAAGGTGTTCGACCGGGCGCTAGGCATTGAACCTGTGTACCGTACTCAAACCGGTCGGTGGGGCGCGAATCAAGCTTATGAGAGCTTATAAATAAAGCTTTAGCTCTATACCTACTTCATTTGTTTTTAAGAGTTAAGAGAGCCCTCTATGTTTTCTATCTATACTAATACTAATATTATAAAGCTGAAGAGTTTGTTTTGTTTGTTTGTTTGTTTGTTTGTTTAAACGCGCTAATCTCAGAAACTACTGAAGCTATAGGCTACATTTTATCCCGGATTTCCTACGGGAACGGGCACAACGCGGGTAAAACCGCGGGGCGCTGCTATGTGTAATATGTTGTTCTGTTTTAGTTTAGATTTTAAGAGAAGACAATTTGTTCTGTAGATGAAAATTATTTAGAAACTGGTGACTTTTGACTCGTCGCCTACAGAAATCGGAATCGTAATATACAGAGTGGCTTTTTTGAACCACTCATTGTGGGTAAGTCTAAAACTAGAAGAGATACGAAGTAGCTATTCAATTCAAAGGCATTATTCGAAACGGACTGGTATTTCCTAAGATTATCGCAAAAATTAAACTCTTATTCTTCAATAGCTTTATATATTTGACTAGCAGCGCCCCGCGGTTTTACCCGCGTTGTGCTCGTTTCCGGGATTTTTTATTTTTATGCATATAAACCTTCCTCTTGAATCACTCTATCTATTAAAAAATACCGCGTCAAAATCCGTTGCGTACTTCTAAAGATCTAAGCATACATACACAGACAGACAGACAGCGGAAAGCGACTTTGCTTTATACTATGTATTGAAGAGATAATTAGCCTACTTATAGCCAAAGAGATTATAATCACTATTCATTACTTCTGCTTGTGGCAAATGCTTAGATCAAAAGTTTACGATACATAACGGTTTCATGACGGTAACTGGACAATGATTGACAATCAATCGAAAGTTTTAATAAGTGTGTGATGGAGTCACGACGGTTAACGGGAAGCTAGAGTTATTAAATATCTTTTGAGGTCTCGCCGTCTAAAGAACTTACTAATAAATAAACAAGTATGTTTGTAGGTCTATCGGTCTAGTAAGTAATTAGTCAATGCTTCAATTCTGGAGTCCTTAAGAATTAAAATAACAAACATGTTTTAATACTAAGCTACTGGTTTATTTTTTGTGCATAAGTCATACATTTCGGTAACTTAACAACTACTTACAAAAGATTCTTACAAAATAATAAATACTGAATCCATCTAGCTCTTAAGCTCTGGTTATACTCTAAATCGAGAAAAAAGGATACTTAGACTGTAATACTAAAAACTGGAAGGCTGGGAAGGAATGCCTTTAATAAACATCGTACCACACCGTGTATGTGAACTGTGTAAAGAGTTAACATAACTCTTACTTACCTTAGTAGCTAGTTACCTATCTACTAATAAAGTTTAAAATACTTAGTTTTCATAGAAACTATATAAATTCCGACAGTTTTTTTAAAATCATCTTTTTTTTAAAACCGTTCCAAACTCAAGCTTTTTGCGTCGGGGGTAAAAAGACCTCCGAGGTTGTCTATTGTTTTATTTGGTATTCAGATTCTCCCCATATTCTATAATCTATTCCAATACAATATAAGGTTCCAGCTTCATCGCTCTCATGACGTCTCCGGTGACGGAACACCGGCCCGCCTGCATGATGGTGCGTGCGTCCTCTCGACCCTGGACCAGCTGCTTGAAGTAGTGCTCGTTGAGGGTGAACGTGGTGTCAGGGTCCTCCTCCGGGTCGCCCTCGTATACAGTCACCTTGTTAAGGTCCATCGCTGGAATTGATGGTGATGGATTAGTGGACGTACTTAGTTTGTAATTACGCCTATTGGTGGTGTAGTATGTAAGTCAGGCACTAGGAGAGAATAAGCTAACAACAATTCATTAACACGCTCCGTGTCTTGTTTTACCCATTCCCGCAGGAATTTTGGAATGAAAAGTTGTTATTAACTTTCTATTGAATGTGTCTTTCAAAGTAATACTGCTTGTTTATTAATTAATATAATAATATACATAATTAATTTTAAAAATATCTACTGTGGCGTATAATGCAAAGTATTCCAAAACTTACCGTAAGCAAAGCCGGTAGCAGTAGCTGTGATTCAATATTATCATAATCTTATAGTTATCACTACATAGTATAAAATAAAGTCGTCTCGTTTTCGTGTCTGTCACACTGTTTGTCTGTCTGTATGCTTAAATCTTTAAAACTACGCAACGGATTTTGATGCGGTTTTTTGTAATAGGTAGAGTGATTCAAGCGGAAGGTTTTTATGTAAAAAAAATCCCGAAGTTCCCACGGGAACGGGCACAACGCGGGTAAAACCGCGGGGCGCTGCTAGTACTTATATAATACGAGTAGGGATTGTCCTGCTTTATTATTGACGCCGCGAAGCCTATCAAACCTCTTATGCTACATAGTTATCTCATCTGTCAGTTAGTCAGACTTCATTCTAAGAGATACATTTCTCTTAGAATGAAGTCAATAAAGTAAATATATTCGGTACTCACTCCAAGAGTAAACGCTGGTCCCCTTAATGATGTTAAACAGGAACACTCCTCCCAGTTCCCTGGCCTTCTCAGGGTCGGCAGCAGCGACGCGTGCCTTGATCCTGCTGATCAGGTCGCCTTTGGTAGTGGCCATTGGCTCGCTCTGATTGGCTCCCTGGAATTAGTGGTTTGATATTCGTAGATGGTGTTCTTAAATTGAGTTATTTTATTGAAACTTAAAGGGCGGACTTTCGTGATTTCCAGAGATGTCTATCAGACAGTAGATTATAGAAGATGGTGACATCTTAAAAAGATCGGTGCTGTTTCGAAGACTAAGCTTAAAGAAGACTTTTGGTGTAAGTATACTGCACAAAACTATGATACCCTTTGGTAAATATGTTGAGGGTAGGAGTTGTAACGGACTTCAACGGTGTACTAGAAGAAGGATTAGGCGTAATCAACACGCTTGCCTCATGCGAGTTGGTGACCTCAAACTCGGGTCGAGCCACTCATGCTTGATGACCTGGGAATTGAACCCGAGACCCCGGTCATGGCAGGCGAAGAATTATGGAAATAGCATAGAAAACAAAAGCTAGGCTCACCATGATAACGTGTGACAGGGTCCGTTTCCGCGAGTGCAGTGCAGAGGCTGCGTGTCCGAACACTTTCACTCTCCGCGTTGCAAAACTTTGGTGTTTTGTGTGTGATGCGGCCGCCATGCTTTATGGTTTATTTGGGATATTATTGGAAATATTTAATGTTGTTGGTATGGTCATGGTTGTGGAATATTATTATATTACTAGCTGTGCCCTGCGGTTTCATCCGCATTTATTCCGTCACTGCTTACCGTTTAAACTTTCCCTGGACTTTCATGAATATTTCAAGACCAAAATTAGCCAAATCGGTTCAGCCGTTCTCGAGTTTTAAGCAGACTAACGAACAGTAATTCATTTTTATACAGGGCGTCCCACGGCCATGCCACATGGAGGGAAAGTACCTTAAATATTGTAGATAGAACATTATACTGAAAGAAGACATTATTTTAATTTCAAAAACAATTTTAACTGCATTCATTTTTTTTTTGACATTTTGAGCATATATTGATAAATTGATTAATTTTGTATTAAAAAAGTTAAAATTCATGGTCTTCCTTTTATTTCTGACGCTATGTTATTTAGCAAAAAATAATCCTTCTGATGAACCCTTTCGATCGGTATGATAAAGCTACAGGGCGATTTTTTTTTTCGTGTAGCGGGTTCGATTCCCGGTTCAAACGTGTAGTTATTCAAAAACCTATGAATGCAGTTAAAATTGTTTTTGAAATTAAAATAATGTCTTCTTTCAGTTAAATGTTCTATCTACAATATTTAAGGTACTTTCCCTCCATGTGGCATGGCCGTGGGACGCCCTGTATATAAGAAGATGTTTGGAATTTTGAATGGCAACAATGAGTGGAAAATATGAAGAATTTATTAGTGTTATAAATATTGCATTCGATAATTATTTTAGAGATAAGCATTATGGTTGTCAACGTAAGAATATTTACTTTTTTATACTTTTTACACGTCTCAAAATAGTAATATTTCTTATCAGTATGAAATTAATTGATAGCTACAAGCATAAGGAAAAATAAAAAGCATGCCTACCTAGCATAAATGAAGATACACTTAGCTTTTACACCCCATCTTACGTCATTTAAATAAAATCCCATCAAAACCCAGTCCCATGGTCACCGTACATCTCAAGTGGAGGCACGTAACTCGACGCGTCAGTTATCGGTACTTCACGTTCCGTTTTTATAATAATTTCACTTTTATTGTCCACTTACCTACTAATTTTTTAGAATTTTTTAGAATTTTGCCTAAATGTTGTTGTATTTCCAAAGTATTCATAATGCATACATACAGAGTTCCTAAACACTTGTCGTTTATTACACAACTTACATGGGAATGAACAATTCTAGGAATGCCTACCTAATAGCTATTTCAAGTTGGGCGGGGCGAGGTACATACATAAATAATACAAGGTAGGTATGAGTATGATAATTTTATTTTATTATATTATGACTTAAAACTAATACAATGAATTTCTTAGTTACTGTAATCTACGTTTACACTACGATTTCTGTCAATTTCTACACAACATTTATCAAACTACGATAAAACTTTGTTAAAAACTCAAATAATAAGTGTAATCTA
Source organism: Cyclophora albipunctata (assembly GCA_963082685.1). Classification (NCBI taxonomy): domain Eukaryota; kingdom Metazoa; phylum Arthropoda; class Insecta; order Lepidoptera; family Geometridae; genus Cyclophora; species Cyclophora albipunctata. Next base: position 1,936,788 of record OY720129.1, on the reverse strand, counting down.
CGGAATGCTGACATGGGTGCGGAACAGAGCAAAGATTAAATTGTCATTTGTCAACATCCTATTAAGATAATGTGTTGAACACGTTAGAACACGCTATCTTAACAGGATGTTGAAATGGGCGTCAAACTGCGATAACACTGTGTATAAAACCTCGAAGAGAGTTTGTATCTGTACAGTTTTACTGAGAACGTTGAAGTGAAGTGGTTTTGTGTTAATACTCATCAACATTACAAATCCTGCGATAACACTTTGTATAAAACCTCGAAGAGTGTTTGTATCTGTACAGTTTTACTGAGAACGTTGAAGTGAACTGGTTTTGTGTTAATACTCATCAACATTACAATTCTGCGATAACACTTTGTATAAAACCTCGAAGAGTGTTTGTATCTGTACAGTTTTACTGAGAACGTTGAAGTGAAGTGGTTTTGTGTTAATACTCATCAACATTAGAAATTCTGCGATAACACTTTGTATAAAACCTCGAAGAGTGTTTGTATCGGTACAGTTTTACTGAGAACGTTGAAGTGAAGTGGTTTTGTGTTAATACTCATCAACATTACAAATTCTGCGATAACACTGTGTATAAAACCTCGAAGAGTGTTTGTATCTGTACAGTTTTACTGAGAACGTTGAAGTGAAGTGGTTTTGTGTAATACTCATCAACATTACAATGGAGGTAAGTTTTTTAAAAGTTATAATTGTTGTACTTTCAATTTAAAATAACTTAATTCATACAATTACTTACAGTAACTTTCTGTTGTTACAGAACTCTTACGAAACCCCTGAAGAAAACACTTTTTTAAACATTATTATTTCAACACCATTTCAGAGGATGAAACCAATGACTTAAAATTAATACAATTAATTTCTTAGTTACTACAATTTATTGATTACACAAGAGTACTTTCAAACTGAACTTCGGAAGTATAATTACATACAACTTAACTTATAATGACTCCACGCTAACGTATTTACATCGTCTGGTAAAATATACCGTTTTGTATCATTGTATGACAAACAGATTTTGTTAATTTTCTGAGTATACAATATGTGTTTTATTGATTTAAATCTATACATGTTACACAATTGAATTTTTTTGTCGAAAAGACATGACTTATAATTATCCATACTCATACTTTTTGTGACACATTTGTTGACACCCTTTGCTTTAGATATAAATTTATTTTCTACTAGTAAAGCATACATTTTTGATCTAAGACCAACAAATTCTTTCAAAACTTTACCATTATTTTCATCTTTGAAAAAACCAATTTTCTTTTTATTGATACGTGGATATTTAAATATATTATCAGATGGGTAATCAGATGTATTAAATCGTGCTTCCAGATCGGGTTTTATATCATCATAAAAATGTTCTGTAAAAGTTTGATAAATCAAGCTGTCAGTATCTGTGTAGGTATGTATAACAGTTTTGTCTGTGGTTTTGTTTTACTGGGGAACTTGTTTAACATATAATTATAATGAAATTCATACATTAAAGTTTTTGAGATGTCTAATATACTAAACCCTAAATAAATTGGTTTGTTATGAGTTTTATTTTGCGTAACTGCACTGCTACTAAATTTTCACTAAAAATAGATACAATATGAAATTCGGGTTTAGCGATTAAATCTTGTGCTCCTAAACGTTTACCATGATTTTCCCAATGTGTTAACAACTTTACATTAACACGTTTTTCAATGTTTTCCATAGTTTTACCGAACACAGAGTTGTTCATTAATTTATAAAAATCTTTTTCAAAATCTGAAGTGGCCTTAGTTCTCAATTTTGTGTTTAAATCTATGTACCTTTCTAACCAAGGACTTTGTCGAAATTTTAAAACTCTATGAATTTTCGTTAATTTGAGCCCCATTTCTAGACATTGTTTTAGATTTCTGTAATGAATTTTATATTTCGTTTTAATATGAAGATTTGGGATGAGTTTGGTCTCATTTGAGTTTTCGGTACATATGCTCTCTGGACAAAGAGGTAAGTCTGAATGTAAGTAGTGAATGTTTGTGGGGTATTCTAAATCAACTTCTAATATAAAACCGTATTCATGTGTATTAGACACGTTAAAGTTGGTATCCGGACTTACCCATTCAAATCCACCTACAGGAAGATACTGAGACATTGCCCAACCGTAAAGGTTGTTGGCGTCAAAATATGTGAGAAATGAGGTTGGTTTATTCTCGTCATAATCTTGTAAGAATTTATTGTTTGCTTTAGCATAGCGAGTACTACATTGAGATACACCGCCTCTTACCCCGCCTTGATGAAAGCCACTTTATCGAAATCTGTTAATAATTCTAATTCGATCTTTGTGTATTTTAACATTGCATCCCAACTCAATCCTGGAGCTGTATAATAATGAGCCGGATCTAAATCGTACGTTGAAATACACATATCTCTGAAGTTTTCAAATATATCAGTTAATAGTAAAACATCAGTTTTCAGATATAAGTTAGAATAGTCCAACATATTTCTGCAATTAAAATGTTTCCAAACATCTTGAGCCCGATTATAATCATCATCACTTACATTAGCATCAGAAAGAGTATTGTAAAACTGTTCTTGTGTGGGGAGCGATGTTAGTTTTAAGCATTCGAACGATGACATAAATTCATAGGGATATATAATATATTCCTTTTCTCCTGAGGCGAATAAAATCTTCATCTTTGGAGAAGTTTCGTTTTAAAGTTTGGAAATGTTCATCTTTAAGGTTTTTAGCTAGTTGATCAAGACTACATGGTAAAAATTTAAGTGAATCTACAAACCGTAACTTAACTATTTGATTATTTATTTTTAAAACTTTTGAAAAAGAAATGTATCTCTCTTTGTTTTGAGGTATCACTTCTACATCACCTTCAAGATAATGCAATGCATGAACAATGAAATGTGCATCGTAGTGACTGAGATTATGGAGGAATATAGGAACGTAATTTGGAGAACGAAATTTTTGTATACATACATCATGCGCACCTCTAAAACCACCGGTATACCAATCGAAATCGAGATTTTTTTCACCGTTTAAATCAGTTTCACAAATGTAACAACTTATAGAGTTTGCAATTTTATTTTCATCCTCCGTTGAAAGTGGTTTAGGACACTTTTGAAAATTATTTAATCTAATAATACGTTGCAAATCATCATACAATCGGCTTATAAATGTTTGTGCACAGTCAAAGCCACTATAGGTTTTGTATTTTGATAAACTATCATCATATGCATTTGCATACATTTTAAATAATACCCGAAACTGAAAACTTCATGTTTTTGAACATTGTTAGTGTATGGTTGTAAAGGGTCATTGGAACAGGAATTTATTGTGTTTAATAATGCCTCAAAATCGGCATATACAACAAAGGGAATTTTCATATTTCTTTGAAATTTATCAAATTTCAGTTTGTCATTGGAAACGAGTTCCCCAAACCAATTTTTAGATGTTTTTTCATTGTTAGGGAGTGCTGTTACAATGTGAGCGCAATCGTGTAGCTGATGGTTATTCATCCTCTCTGCAGAAGGAAAGTGAAGTAAACATTCATCGCATATGTAAATTGCATGTTCATTACTTGTAATCTGTTTGCGGACTAAACGAGATAAGTTTTTTATATAGCAATAATGACTATTCGTACCGTTTTGTATATATAACAGATTGATATGACTAGTCTTGCGAGATTTTGTTAAATACAATGGTCCGACTACGCTATGTTTTTTAGTTTCTTTATTTAACTCTAAACCGAAAACATTTGTACTGATATCATTTAACTTTTCAACTTTAGAAATATCTGTTAACTTTACTGGGAAAGATACGCCATTGAATTTTAGTTTATTAGAATGCATACTGTATGTGCTAACACGATCAGAGTGTTTAGTAACAGGGTAAAGGACTGAAAGTAAAGCCCATTTAAAACATATTAAATTATCTAAATTTTTTACGTTTATAACCGCTTTTTTTGTTCTTATATCGGAGGGTAAATCAATATACGAAGTTCCTCGCAATGGGTTAAATTTGTTAACACACATATCCAAAGAAATTATTTTTTTAAGACTCCACCCACTATCTTTTCTCTCAAAAGCACTTACTTTATTAACAATTGTGTCACACAAAGTTGAAAAGAAAGTTTTTAAGTCATCCCCACGAAACATTACATAATTATAAGTCTGAAAATCAAATTCATTGAAAATATGTTTTGTTTGCTGTACAAACTCAGCATGTAAAACGAAATTAACTTTAAATACTGTATGCTGTTCGATACATTCTGTGATCAAACACATTAAGTCATCTTCAATTGATTTCAAAAATAATTCAGGTGTTTCAAATATGTTAGTTGAAGGTATTGCTTTACTTTTAATTTTAAAAGTTATAATTCGTTGACCAAAAGCAGATTCAGTTACAGAAACATTTGGCAAAGAATCATGTGACCTTAAAACATTATTTTTATGTACATTACTCCTCAAATGACTAGCAAAATAACGCTTACTGATTGAACCTGACATGTGCTACAAATTACCTTATCATTATTAGTGTGTGGCGAGAATGAAGACCCGGAAGATACTGCTTCATATCTTGGTCTTTTTGATACTTCATCGATGGAGTCATTGATTTGTGAAGACCTCTTAAGAACTCCTCCAACTTGAGATGGTTTACTGATTAAAAAGTCACATTGAAACACACGTCATTTACCGAATATAAAACAAATTCACTTTGTAAGAAACTTACTTGTATTGTCCTTCGAAAACATCATATAATTTGCAGAGCTCCTCGTTGTAATCCTCTTCATTTAATCCGCATTGTTGCGTAGACTTGTTTAGTTGCGATACAGTGTACAATGATGTATTGGTTTATAATATGTTCAAAGCAGCCATGAAATAAAGAGTTTTTGAAATGCAAAACCATTTGTTTTTATTTTGTAGTATTATACCTCGCTATAGTCTGCTTTCATAAGCTACTAAAGAAGATTTATTTTTCGCTGTTTCGTAGTTAATTATCAAACAAGAATTTATTTGCTGTTATCGTAATCTAATATTTTTTCTTTCATTCCCTTCTAAATCTCAAAGAAAATACTCAAAGTACTCGTAAATACATGCAATTCGGTAGGTTAGGGTTATTTTATTTACCAAGGCCGAAGTTGTTGGCATTGAGTCCCACATACCCTGACTATTGGCTCCACCCAATAGGCGGGGATGCATAAAAGGCATTCCACTGCTACAAAAAAAAAAAAAGGTTTTTTTTTTTATAGTATCTTAGCATATCAGTACGAAAACAGTAAATAAAATCTTATTTCGTAGTTAATTACGAAACTCAATTACTAAAACAGAAAATGAAGTCTTGTTTGCGTTCGACACCACGCCCGAGAATGTTGGTAGCGACCACCATTGCATCGATAGCGTTATCGGCGTTATCATTAGAGACCGGATGTTTGAATTGAGTGTACTGGAAGCGAAATCTATCTCCGGAACCGTTAGATATCGCTTCAGGAATGTGCTAGATCGATCGGGCGTGGCCGAAATACTTAATTTTTTTTAAACTTTTGTTTTTTGTTTTTTTTTTTAGGTTTGTCTTGTCTGACGACATAGTCGAGACCCGAATCGATGGTACAGAACCGACACAAAGCATACTACTTGCGTAAGCGTAAGTTGAAAGAACCCGCTCTAATTAAAGATTCTGAGGTTTTCTCACTGATATTATACATCTGGAGTATGTGTCAAGTCAATCGGAGTATGTTACTCATCCAAGCGGGACTAAGCCGAAAGAGGCTTAACACTTGCGACGAGTCGAATCGCTTGATCAAACTACGCCTTGAGCAATAAATTGATTGAGGAGTATTGTATGTATTATACAACTACATATATAGATATAACTGACTATAGTCACAGATTACTAAATAGTTACTACGTACTATAGTACTGATCAACTATAGTATATCCTATCGATCGACTATAAACCGTGCCCCACTCCAATCCCGAGCCCATTTATCAGATCAGAACGCGAACTTTAATTGTTTACCGATACTTGTGCTAATATGAAAATTTATTAATGAATAAACGTTAATAGCCGGCATCAACAGATTTATTATATCATTATGTAAATCCGATGTACTCGATAAACAAAGGTAGTGCGTACGTTCATTAACATTTAATTAAGAACGAAAGGGATTTATGCAGGAAGTCTTGTATAAATAATTAGAACTTTGTCGTAATATAAAATGCTTATTCAGCTGCTATGTACCGGTATACCTGTGAGCATTCTTTGCTTCGACAAAGGCCTAAATATTTTACTGTCGGCAATTGTATAGCACAAGGAACTTAGAATAAGCGCCACCTACACTTTTTCTCGCAAACTTTTTTGACAGAAATATTTTTGTTCCATATTAGTTCTATACTTTTTTCATAGATGGCTCTGTTTAAGAAAATGAAGACCAATGTTTTAGTGCTTGCCCACGTTGAAAGCGCGGGCGCGGTGGCGGGCGCGGTCACGAAATATCAAACATATGACGTGATATCCAAGTGTTCACGTTCAAAACGCGAGTGCGGTGTAAGTAGCGAGCTAACTAGCGACTAGCGCGCGCGGCGCGCTCCACAATGGTCCGAAAATCGCTCGTAGTGGACATAGGCAATCGCGAAAATTGACTTCGTATTTTTAATATTTTTATTGCATATTTGGGTTTTGCTATTAAATACAAGATGTTTTTATAGATGGTAATTTTTGATAAAACCTTATATTTTTCGAGATATACGTCATTGAATTATTTTTTGTATGGAAAAAAACACATTTTTTCGAATATCTTGAAAGTCTCAAAATGTCTCAAAATATGGTTTTCAGATTTGGATAACACTATTTTAGTGCTAAATTAAAAGCTATATGCCAACCCTCGATTTGCCCCGATTTTTGAGAAATTTCACTTTTCATTCTCATTTCCACACCACCCCAGAGGTAGAGAATAAAGTGCGTTTTTTTTTAAGTGGTGTCCCCAAGAGGCATATTCCACTCACACAGACTTAAAAACAAGCACTTAAAAAAAGTAAATTACACAAATCAAATTTTCCTGTCATTGTCCTTCGATGATAGTTTCTACATTTATAAATTCAATGTTTTCTTGCTCATCATCTTTATCAAAACTATCAGGTAATAGCAATGCTTTCGCGTCTTCTGAAAGCATTTTATGTACACGAATTATTTTATGCCTCTTTGTTGATATATAGGGATCAGAACTAATCAACAAGTTATTAATAATATCCTGATTACAAGCAGTCCGGTTAATTTTACGTGAATGACTTTCACGGTACCTTCTGAAATCTTTGTTTCTAGACTCTGCAGCTTCTTCTGATAGTTTTCCAATTGGAACATAAAATGTTTGTTTCCATGCAAAGAATACAAAAAAATGATTTTGAAGCCCTATGTCCCAACTTTGCAAAATCGGACCACTGGCTCGCTCCAATTTTAAACGCTTGAGACGTTTGTGTGTGTTCACGTCAAACTAGCGCGGTGGCGCGCGCGATTTACTCGCGACGTCAGGTAAGTTCAACCCATGGACTTATTACTAAAATCAGGACTGAATCAAATCAAATCAAATCAAAATTATTTATTTGTTCGAATACGGGTTACATTGTTTTTTTAAAACTCATATTCCGCCTTTTGGCATACGAATTTAAAGAAGAAACTTATAACGTAAACATAAAGTAACTAATTATGTAATAATATTATTATATAAAAATAAAAAACATTAACATAACTAACCATAAACAACTATAAAATATACAAACAACTATGAAATAACTATAAACAGGAATCATTTAGGAAATCTGAGACAGAATAATAACATTTTTCTAATAATAGTTTACTTAAATGAGATCTAAATTGAGTGACAGCGGAAGGTCTATATATACAAATATTTAAAATTACTCCTGTCACTTAGAAACGAATAGACAACATTTAGTGTGAACTCACCGCGATACAGACCCGTTTCATTTAGTATAATGTTTCCTGATATGTTTACGACCTCTGACAAAACGCACTAAGTGCTTGCCCACGTTGAAAGTGCGGGCGCGGGCGCGGTGGAGGGCGCGGGAAACATTGCGAGCTCGTGTTCACGTTAACCGCCAGGCGTTCGCGCGAATGTGACGTTATATGAATATAATAATATTATTACATAATTAGTTACTTTATGTTTACGTTATAAGTTTCTTCTTTAAATTCGTATGCCAAAAGGCGGAATATGAGTTTTAAAAAAACAATGTAACCCGTATTCGAACAAATAAATAATTTTGATTTGATTTGATTTGATTCAGTCCTGATTTTAGTAATAAGTCCATGGGTTGAACTTACCTGACGTCGCGAGTAAATCGCGCGCGCCACCGCGCTAGTTTGACGTGAACACACACAAACGTCTCAAGCGTTTGAAATTGGAGCGAGCCAGTGGTCCGATTTTGCAAAGTTGGGACATAGGGCTTCAAAATCATTTTTTTGTATTCTTTGCATGGAAACAAACATTTTATGTTCCAATTGGAAAACTATCAGAAGAAGCTGCAGAGTCTAGAAACAAAGATTTCAGAAGGTACCGTGAAAGTCATTCACGTAAAATTAACCGGACTGCTTGTAATCAGGATATTATTAATAACTTGTTGATTAGTTCTGATCCCTATATATCAACAAAGAGGCATAAAATAATTCGTGTACATAAAATGCTTTCAGAAGACGCGAAAGCATTGCTATTACCTGATAGTTTTGATAAAGATGATGAGCAAGAAAACATTGAATTTATAAATGTAGAAACTATCATCGAAGGACAATGACAGGAAAATTTGATTTGTGTAATTTACTTTTTTTAAGTGCTTGTTTTTAAGTCTGTGTGAGTGGAATATGCCTCTTGGGGACACCACTTAAAAAATAACGCACTTTATTCTCTACCTCTGGGGTGGTGTGGAAATGAGAATGAAAAGTGAAATTTCTCAAAAATCGGGGCAAATCGAGGGTTGGCATATAGCTTTTAATTTAGCACTAAAATAGTGATATCCAAATCTGAAAACCATATTTTGAGACATTTTGAGACTTTCAAGATATTCGAAATAATGTGTTTTTTTCCATACAAAAAATAATTCAATGACGTATATCTCGAAAAATATAAGGTTTAATCAAAAATTACCATCTATAAAAACATCTTGTATTTAATAGCAAAACCCAAATATGCAATAAAAATATTAAAAATACGAAGTAAATTTTCGCGATTGCCTATGTCCACTACGAGCGATTTTCGGACCATTGTGGAGCGCGCCGCGCGCGCTAGTCGCTAGTTAGCTCGCTACTTACACCGCACTCGCGTTTTGAACGTGAACACTTGGATATCACGTCATATGTTTGATATTTCGTGACCGCGCCCGCCACCGCGCCCGCGAGTCAACGTGGGCAAGCACTTACTCGACTCCATTCGCGTTACAGGATGCCTTTTATATATTTTCTGAGTAAAAATTTAACGTCATTAATAATTATCTTAACCTGAACAAACAAATGCCACCTTAAGGGCTCGAGGCTGGCAGAGATTCTGTTAAATTAAAAAAAATATTTTAAATTAAATTGAGAGTTTTAAAAAACGATTTTTGGCCCAATGCATCTCCTCTGAAGAGTTACGGAAAATCCGAATAACTCGAGCTTACTTTCAAAAGTTTCTAACTTAGTTTGTTTGTTTGTGACCTTATCTCGGGAACTACCACTGCCATTTGAACAATTCATTTTGTAATGGATGAAGGTTATAGGCAGTTTTTCATCCCGAAATTCCCACAGTAACGGGCAAAGCGCGGGCCAAACTGCGGAGCACTGCTAGTTCAATATTTTTATTACAAATTAAACGTTTCTGGGGCGATATAAGCGTCTGAATCTACGCCATATCTTATGACTTTCTCAACCCCAAACTCCAGATTTAGTTCGTGATTCTATTCCTAGTACACACAGGCTGTTATTCATGTTGTTAAATAATTAGATATACACAGAGGGACATGTGTAGTGTGAACTACATTGTGTTCGTCCCCAGACGTCGTTGTAGCCAATTACACTCCAGACGGGCATTACAATTTCAAATCTGATTTGTTTCGTGTCATGAGTCACATTTGTCTTCGAGATAAGTTGTTGATAAAAGTGTTTTCTAAGTATATGTTTACGTTGGATTATGTGAATGAGTTGTGTTTATAGGATAAACGCCTTATTCAAAAACGCTGTATAACTAAACACTAATTTATATTGTTTTGTCTCTTTTACCCTTTGGCAAATAGCGTAAAGGGATAAACCATTTGATAGCTAAAGCACTGCTAATAACCTTTTTTGAATAAGGCCCTCTCTCTACTCTATTAGGTTAATAAGCCCTTTGGCAGGATTACGTAGATGTATAACTAGGGACAAATTTTTTTTAGTGAGAAATCCAATGGTACATATACAGTAGTTTTTGACAGTTCTGACATGTCTTACTGTGTCGAGGCACCGTGGTACCGGGTTCGATTTCTGCCCGGTGTCAACAATACATGTATTTGCAGCTTGAAGGCTGTGAGGTTAGATGTGAAGGTTTATTCTGCCTATGCTAAAGGGTTAACCTACCTTAATTATTAATAAAAAGTTCCGCACAGATAATGCCAAAAACAGTTACTGCCGCAATAACAGAACATTCATTCAGAGATCGTTAATTAAATGAACAATTAACTAACAGACTTTTTCCCTTCATTAAATGTCAAAATCAGTCATTAAGTCTCTACTTAAGAAGTATTTGATGTCTCTGAGAGGTGGTTACTCTAGATAGGTGCACATGCGAACTAGGTTTTTAAACTTTGAATTAGGTTTTAAAGAAATTGTTAAATTATCTTCAATCTTAAGAATAATAATGAGTTAGTCATAATTCCCAACAAATGAATTGAGTAAGTACTTATAAACACTAACTACAAAACGAGTTTAACATCTAAACGTAATGATATGAAAACGGCGCTTTACTGGCGTTATGAAATTGTTCTATAATAATATAATTAAAACATAACAATCTATTACCTCTGTAATGTACATAGAGTAAGTAAATTGAGTACTAATAGTCGTGGAGGGCGTAATAATCGCGCGTTGAACCGCGGCAGGGACGTGCAGACCAGCGGGTAACATTTGGAATGTTTATGTTAATGCAATTGAATCGACCTATATGTTGAAATTGTCTATTATATTATACTATCTGACCCGGCAAACGTTGTTTTGTCATCTAAAAATTAAGGGGTATTAAAAATAGATGTTGACCGATTCCCACCTACCCGATATGCACACAAAATTTCATGGAAATCGTTCGAGCCATTTCGGAGGAGTATGGTAACTAACATTGTGACACGAGAATTTTATATATAAAACTAGCTGCGCCCCGCGGTTTTACCCGCGTTGTGTCCGTTCCCGCAAAAAAATCGCGATAAAAAGTAGCCTATGTCCTTTCTCAGGCTCTGGACTAACCGTGTACGAAATTTCATTCAAATTGGTTCATTAGTTTTGGCGTGAAAGCGTTACAGACAGACAGACAGAGTCACTTTCGCAATATTAGTTAGGATATGAACAATTACTATATTTAAATTGGAATATTATCTTTTCAGTATAAATCATTTATAAACTAAATAAATGTTTCCTTTGTAAATACTATCTAGACGGGATCTTATCGCGATTAATTCCTGTCTAGGTTAGTGTTTACAATGTGTTCATATCGTGTTAGTTTAAACAATGCGCTTTCCGTTAAATATGGTTCTACAAATTTAACATAATTTTCCTTCATGTTGCATTAGTCGTGGGATACTATCAGCCTTTAATAAACGATATTTAACTTAAACAGTGTTTTGTCTCTTTCGGTCTTTGGCAAATAGCGTATGTGGGAAAGGGACAAACCATTTGATAGCTAAAGTGCTGTTTATAGCGTTTATGATTAAGGCCCTATGTATGTAAGTAGGTATATTAAATTATGCGCCCCGCAGTTTTACCCGCGTTGTGCCCGTTCCCGTGGGAATTTCAGGAATTTTTATACATAGAAACCTTCCTCTTTAATCACTCTATCTATTTAAAAAACCGCGTCAAAATCCGTGTAGTAGTATTTTAGTCTATATAGTCATTTGGTCTATAAAGCCCTTTATCGTTTATTGTTCACGGTGTTCGATCTAAGATCGTAATTACATTTTAATTAATGTTAATCAGTTAATATCGTGATTATATTGCTGAAGTGAATACAGTTACACTAGCTTGATAGTTGATTGTTAAATTATCTTCAATAGGAGAAGTTACTGGTAAAAAACTATACTACTAGCAGCGCCCCCGGTTTCATCCGTGTTGTGCCCGTTATTGTGGAAATTTCGGGATGTAAAATAGCTTATAATCTTCCCGTTAAATGTGGCTATCTATTACAATAAGAATTATTCGAATCGGATTGGTAATTCCCGAGATTGGCTCGAACTTACAAACAAACAAATTTTCAAATTTTACCTCTTTATAATATAGATGAGGAGTCAGGAAATGATCGCCATTATTTAATTAACTAGCAGCGCCCCGCGGTTTTACCCGCGTCGTGCCCGTTCCCGTGGGAATTTCGGGAATTTTTATACATATAAACCTTCCTCTTGAATCACTCTATCTCTTAAAAAAACTGCATCAAAATCCGTTGCGTAGTTTTAGAAATCTAAGCATACAGACAAACAGACAAACAGACATGAAACAGAGACGACTTTATTTTATACTATGTAGTGAAGCTCATAGTTTAATTTTAATTTAGGAATGGTACACACTTACATACACTTGAAGAAAACTCCATCGCGGATCTTCCGTGACAGAAAGCCAATACATGTTTTTGTACATAATGTACAAATCGACGCGACGATCTTCTGCGTAGTTTACCTGCTATAATAACATGTAAATTATATTCCAAAGCATGTATTGGCGTTTGATTCAAGTGTAGTCCTGACCATAGAATAGTATTACTGTCTATCGCCTGAAATGTCAAAATTACCGGCGTTTATGAATTTAGTCTTATTTTTCAGTTATGTATGTGCACACAGTGCTGTTAGAAAATGTTTACTAAGTAAACGTTTTGTTAACAAACATTTTATCACAATGTGAAACATTGTTTTATTAAGGACAACTAGTTAAAGCTACTTTAAAACTTATAAATAAAACTAAGCACTTAACTCCTAAATGCACTCTCTTTAGGCACAGTATAGGTGCCACAACTATTTTAAACAAAATTGTTAGTTAATAAAGTAACAAAATAAAACATTTAGCCCATTGCGCCAGAAGGCAGGTTATTTGTGTTCGGCTGTTCTAAAGATTTGATTTTTAAAGATTTTAACACAAACAAATGAATGAGTGTAAAATACACAGTAGATATATAAGTAACTACTTAGAATATTTAGTAGATAAGTAGTAATAAGTAGAGTACAAAAATAAAACAAAACGCATGACTACATTTTAATAGTATTATTTCGATTCTCTTCGATTCCAGCTTATTTTATAAGAAAACAATTAATTGCCAATGTAACATCGACCTTGTCTAGTTGTGAATAAAGTCGTGTAGCCTTTTGTGTGGTTGTCAAATGAAGTTTGTGGTTCGAATACGTTTATTTCAGTGGTCCTAAGCAAACATACTTGGCACTTCCCACTGCGTATTTAACATGTAGCCAATAAAAAAGTTATCTGTGTATACGTTATAGCAGAGATATTTATAAAAAGTGGAAGATACGGTACGTTTAAACATTGTCTGCAACAAACTTTGATTTTCTCTCAATAACATACAATCTACACTAATATTATAAAGAGGCAATTTTTTAAATTTTGTTTGTTTGTATCTTCGGGCTAATCTCGGGAATCCAGTCCTATTTCAATAATTCTTTTTGCAATGGACAGCTACTCTCTCGGACACTGATATAACTTGGGTTGAATTTTCCGATGTGATTCCCTGACGCGTGCGGCGCTTTCATTAATACTCACAAATAAAGAAGGCGGCTAAACTGCTTATCAAGTAATATCCTACATTGTGTAATCATATACCAAAATGAACTATAAAACAAAACTGCCCAAGAAACACCCCGACAGTTGTATGGTGTTTACTTGCACTTGCATTATTTAAAACTCGACTAGATGACATTGTTGTGCTATAAATATCAAGTAGGTCCATGAACTCAGTTTGATACAATCAGGGAAGTGAGTACGTGCCGTATCTTCTTCGTTTTGAAAATATCATTGCATTAAAGGGTTTTGTTTTCGTTGGTGGTTCGTTTCCTTTTAAGCGATTACGTGACTCTAAGATGGAGGAGGATTAGGAGGAATCTTCTGTGGCTGACCTTACTTTTTAACCAAAATACGCAAAAAGGGGTGATGTTTGTAATGATGTTTATTTTGTGTAGAGTACCTGTATTTCAGTACATTAATTCATTTCATAAAGGTTAGTGGAAGCCAACCTTGATGTCGGAATTTTTTGACCGCCAAAAGGCCTCGGACATGGTCTGACTATTGAAACTACTAGAACCAACAGCTGAACTTGTCGACGCACGGTAGCGCTTTGATAAAAAAATACTGCGATACTACACAGAACTTAAAAATGAAATGTTTTGATGATCGAACATGCTGAGATTTGTCTCTCAGATCACTTATGTGCATCCATCCTTGTAAAATTCGTTCTATTCGTTGCTTAACAAATATCATCAGTAAACCGGGGTCATTTTAATATTACAGACACTCCAATCTTATTTATATGAATGCAGTATGTATGTATTTATAGACAAGCCGCGCTCTGCGGTGTTACCCGCGTTGTGCCCGTTACCAAGGGAATTTCAGGAGAAAAATAATCTTCCCGTTGAATGCGGCTATCTATTACAAAAAGAATTATTCAAATCGGACTCGTAATTCCAGAGATTAGCTCGAACATACAAACAAATAAACTTATGTAAATTTTACCTCTTGATAATATTAGTACAGATGTATAGATCGCATCGTGTCACCCACCCCTTAAAACTGTCTAATTTGATCGTAATAATAAGCGACATTAAAAGAATATATTTTCCAATATTGTGATTACCCACACTCGCTGAATATTTGATGTTAGTCGTGTGTACGCCGCCTTACTCATGAATGTATGAATGTCATTAATGCATGACACTGAATCATTTATAACCGATATATGATTACGTTTGACACGTGACTCGAAATGTGTACCGATCCGACTACTTTTGATGTTTCCATTCATTTATTTGTTGGAAACTAGCAGCGCCCTGTGGTTTTACTCGCGTTGTATTCCCGTGGGAATTTCAGAAATTTTCATACAAATAAACCTTCCTCTTGAATCACTCTATCCATTTAAAAAAAACCGTATGAAAATCCATTGCGTAGTTTTAAAGATCTAATCATACATCGGGACAGACAGATAGCAGAAAGCGACTTTGTTTTATACTATGTAGCGGTTAATTAAGCGATTTCTTTAATTAATTAATTGATTCAATTTTATAATTGTCCAAATAAACGGATGAATATTTTTAGGAAATATGAACTGTTCACGTAGATCGAAAATATTAATTTGTTATAGCTCGTGTGCATTATTCGGTTAGGTTCGGTTAGAGCCGCAACCTGAATATCTACCTTATTCGGTCAACCAACATTAGTTGGTATACATAATCGAATTCGGTTAACCGATTCGATTAAACCAAAAGAATTCCTTAATGCAAATCAGCATTTTTGTAAAAGGTTAAAAAGATAAACAGTATAAAATATATAAAAATCGCCCACACCCTTTCACTCGCACCGGTATCCTCAAAAACGTTTTAATATCACTAAACATCTTACATAGTCCCACATTACGCGTATCACAAACATCCCATCCCACGGACGAAGCAAACCCGGTGAAACAAAGGTAAAATATAAAACGAATTCGGCGTAATCTTCTGAAACTAGGAAAAAATAATCAAAGCAAACCGAACAAAGAGCCCACGAAAGTCATTACAATAATTCCAAAAATATATTTTTGTTATTTTCATTAAACGTTTTTGCGAACCGTAGTACCAAATTAAAAAATATTTGCTTTCGTCTGTTTGTTAAGGTTACAAGTTGCTTGCAATCTTGCCGAATTAATTTTTACTGTTGGCAGAAGAAGTTAAGACGGTAAATCTAATACTGTTAGTGAATTCGAACGGTCTGTACATCTGTACCCTTATTAACTCCTTTCTCACGTAGCTGTGAAGGTCGCAGTTAGATCTATTTTCTAGTATAATTAAGGGACAACAGTCAAACGGACGACCGAATGAATCTATGTAATAGAATCTATGTAGGTATACCCTGTAAAGTCTAATTTTCAGATGATTAGTATCGTGACCGAACTGTGATAAAAATAAGAAAGAATAAAGCATCGACCACACTTTGTGGTTGTGGTATGAAATAAAACGTACATATAAATTGAAAGATATTATAATACGATTAGAAAAACACGGTTACCATCTTGACAGCTAACAAAAGACAAAAGCGTCACAGACGTACAAAGACTATAAAAACTAATTTGGTTGCGTTCCATTTCTCTAACATATTTGAACAATCAAAAGTCAAAAGCTACCAATCAGATTTGAATAGTAATTCTTTTTGTAATGGATTTAACGCACATTTAACGGCATTTAACGGTACAGTTATAGGTTACTTACCCCCCGAAATTCCCACAGGAACATGCACAACGCGGGGAGTGGTCGATGGCATAAAGAGTTAAGTCAAACTACTACATAACAAACGCACGTACTCAGAAACGTCAAATGCTTCTTTAGTAAAGATTTAATTAAAGATTTTATGCACGAAAAATTACGATAATTAGTTAAGTGTTGATTTCATGGACGTCTTTGAGTGTGGCAAATAGTGACATGATTTTTGTACGAAGAGCGCATTAGTGCACTCGTCAATGGGGACTTTTTGTAGCAATGCTTCGTGACTGAATCGTGTGTGTGCTTCATTATGTGGGTGAGGGCACACAGGTCGCGACCGCATCGCAAATGTATACTAATTTTTTTTTGGATTTGCATACAATGTGGACCAATGTCGTCAATTTTCCAGCCGAAGACGATTGCTCCTGAAGAGGAAAAAGTTTAAGTAATTTTATTTCATTACTAGCTGTGCCCCGCGGTTTCACCCACAGCGCGCCCGTTCCCGTAGGAAATACGGGATAAATAGTACCCTATATCCGTCTCCAGGTTCTAAGCTACCTCCCCACCAATTTTCAGCCAAATCGGTTCAGCCGTTCTCGAGTTATAAATAGTGTAACTAACACGACTTTCTTATATATATATAGATTGTTTAATGTTTAAGTTTGAATTCAAATGTTTATGTCCGTTAGTACCATATGTTGCCAAAAGATGGCGTTACTGTGTCAATCGGCTGAATCGCGCTAACGTTGTGTTCTGAGCATTAACCTAGTCCTCTACTACATTTTGCAATAAAGGGACTCGCAACCATAAACTGTTGTTTTATTGGTTAGACATTTCTCTCTCTTGGAGACTTGAAGATATACTTCAAGCCCAAGACTTTTTTGGACGCTTGTTCATGGTCCTTCGGAACCGGCTAAGGGATTCGTGACGGAGCTGTCTCCTCTTGAGTTCCCTACAGGCAGCGCATCTTGGAGAGTTGGGATAAGTATCCCTAAGGACGCGAGCGACGACGACGACGACGACGGAGAGGTGTACTGCTACTGCAGCAGGCAGGCGGGAGTGAGCAGAGCTTCAGCGGCCGCGCCAGGAAGGCGAGGGCGGAGCACCCCTTCAGACATCCTGCGTGTGACGTAAGCATCGGCTGGTGACGTCGTGAGTGATTTAATTAATTAATTAGTAACAAAGTTGATCGAGTAATTATAAATTGATGTTGATGTTGATCAAGTGATTATAATTAGAATTATTAATCAAGATAAGAGACTTGTAAAATTTTCAACAAATGGAGTTCGACTTAGAAAAATTTGGACTTAGTAGATTTAAGATTGCATGTGTATGGACTTAGAATAATTCGCTAAAAAAAGAATGTACGGGGAACCTATGCCCGATTTACCATAGAGTTTATTTAAGTTTAAACACTTGTAATTTTTTTGTGTTTGTCTCGGGTCTTAGTCTCTTTTCATAATGGAACCGTTGTACAATATTCAATGTTATACATACTTTACTATCAGTAAGGCTAAGGTGAATTTTAAGAAATCACCTCGAGATAGGGTAACGATTTCCTACGTGGAAACACGGTTGGAAAACTTGGAATCGGACTGGGCAAACTTTTCAGAAAATCATAAAAAGATAATATCTGTTCAAAGTCAGTCTGATTTCGAAAAAACAGAATATTGTACAAAGGGTTTATATGAAGTGACTAAGGAACTATACATCGACCTTAAATCAGAACTTAAAGAAGTGTTGAGAAATCTTAACAAATCAGTTAGTTCAGCTGGTGAGACTTCGGAACGTCAGTCAAAGGATGGTTCTACTATACAGTCCACTATTAAATTGCCTAAGATTGAGTTGCCTACGTTTTCAGGAGATTACGCAGAATGGGTCAGTTTTAGGGATTTATTTATCAGTTTGATTCATGGCAACCACAATTTGGATGAAGTTCAGAAGTTACACTATCTTAAGACACATTTATCTGGGGAAGCCGAGGGTCTCTTGAGACACTTCGCAATCACAAAAGATAATTATGAACAATGTTGGTCCATGTTAAATAGTAGATTTAATAACAAAAAATATTTAGCCAATTGTACATTAAAACGGTTTATGAGCCAAAAGGGTATACAGAATGAAACATCTTATGCTATTAAGGAATTACTCGACACTTCGAATCAATGTTTACATGCGCTAAAGAACATTGGTATTAATATCGAGAGTTGGGATTTAATTATTATTTACATATTGTGTTTAAAGTTGGACAATGAATCACGCAAACAATGGGAGGCTAGGACTAGCCATACTCCGGATGAGTTGCCCAATTTAAAGAATTTCTTCAATTTTTTAGAAGAAAGATTTAGATCTCTAGAATATCTCGATAATAAAGTTCAGCGTAACGTAACCAATCGGAATACTCCAATCAAATCACATCACGTATCAACTATATCATGCACCTTTTGTAAGGATAATCATAAGATTTCCAATTGTAAAAAATTTGGTCGAGAAGAAGTGAACGCGCGTCGTAGTTTCGTCCAAACAAATGGATTATGCTTCAACTGCTTGAATGAAGGCCACTCAGTATTTTCGTGCCGTTATTCAGTTAGGTGTCGTTTTTGCAAGAAGAAGCACCATACTCTCCTTCACCAGAGAAATGTCTCCATTGTTACAGATAAGGACGGTTCAGCCCATCATGTTGAGAGTAATTCAGCTGTACCAACGTCCTCCAGTAACGAGTCCACTAAAGTTTTAAGCTGCTTTTCGAATAGCCACTATCAAATATTGTTATCAACTGCATTGATAAAGGTGGAGTCGGGAAGCGGCATGAGTTTCGATTTAAGATGCTTGATCGATCAAGGATCGCAAGCGTCGTTTATAACCGAGTCTGCGGCTCAATTATTAGGGTTAAGCCGAGTGCCTGCTAAGGGTCTTATTTCAGGGCTAGGAGGTGATTCTTGTACAAAATGCAATTTTGTCGTTTCAGCAAATATTCAATCCCGTCTAGACCCCCAGTACATTTTTTCAGTGAATGCGTACGTTTTGAAGAACCTTACGACACTCTTACCTGAGCGAAAAATCAACGCTCAATTAATGAACACGTTCCCAGCTTTGGCTTTAGCTGATCCGTCTTACCATACGCCAGGCAAGATTGATTTTCTGCTAGGAGCTGAAGTTTATAGTCAAATCTTGTTAGAAGGAATAGTCAAGGATCCATCGGGTGGGTTAGTTGCCCAAAACACTAAACTGGGTTGGATCCTCTCTGGCCAACTTCTCAACAGCAAAAGCGAATCTGCAAGTAATAGCTTGATTAGTCTACATTTAGTTAGCTCAGACGAAGAACTGAAACGATTCTGGGAGTTAGAATCAGAGCCGCAAATTGATTTTGAACGCAAACCTCTAACTCCAGACGAACAACGATGTGAAGAGCTATATAAGGCTACGACTACACGAGATGAATGTGGTCGCTATGTAGTACGTCTACCGTTCAAGTCTAATGAACCTGTTTGCAAGCACAGCGGATTAAATGAAGTTGCATTAAAAAGGTTTCTAATGCTGGAAAAGCGATTAATGAAAAATCCAGAGCTAAAGGATCTATATTCAGCGGTAATTGCAGAATACTTAGAGTTAAACCATATGGAAAGAGTTCCTGATCAAGAAAAGGACAATATCGCAGTATATTTGCCGCACCATGCAGTCATTAGGAATGATAGGAGCACAACTAAAGTCCGCGTAGTGTTTGATGCGTCTTGTGGTGGCAATAAAGGTCACTCCCTCAACAACGATCTCTTGGTAGGACCACAGTTACAACCTGAGTTGCGTCATATAGTAATGCGGTGGCGTCGCTTCAAAATTGGTGTCGTGGCGGATATTGTTAAAATGTATAGGCAAGTTAAAGTAGCCGAGGCAGATACGGACTATCAAAGAATTTATTGGCGTGATAGAGATAGTGATAAAATTCAACACCTTCGACACCTCCGAGTAACGTTTGGAACCGCTTCTGCACCTTACTTAGCTGTGCGAACATTACAACAACTGTCTTATGACGAAGGTTCTCAGTTTCCTTTAGTAAAAGAGAAAGTAATATCGGACTTTTACATGGATGATTTTATGTCAGGCTGCGAATCCGTTGATGAAGGTCGACAAATTTATGAACAAATGTCATCTTTGTTACGAAAAGGCGGTTTTCAACTCCAAAAGTGGTCCAGTAATAGTTCGGAATTAAGGAAACACATTAATAAACCTAAGCTTGGGTTACAGGAAAGGTTGGTTATCAAAGAGGACGCTGTTTCAAAAATATTAGGTCTTACATGGAATAAGGAAACAGACGAATTTCAATACACCGTCAATCTTAGCCCACTAGAACCCCCTATAACCAAGCGCAAGGTGGTCTCGGATATCGCCAAGCTTTTTGACCCGCTTGGGTGGTTAGCCCCAGTTATTATCACAGCAAAGATCTTCATTCAACGACTTTGGCTGGTAGGGATCGACTGGGACGAAGAATTACCGCCCTCTTTGCTCGAAGATTGGCTTGAATATCGAAATGATCTTGGTAAGCTTACTCATTTTCGTATTCCTAGATGGATTCGTTTAGGTAGCTCAAATCAATCCATAGAATTGCACGGTTTTTCAGATGCCTCGAACTCTGCTTATGACGCTGTCGTATACATTCGTATAATTGATCAAGATGGTACGGCTCACGTCAGTTTAGTTACTTCCAAAACTAAGGTTTCTCCGATTCGGCAGATATCGATACCTCGTCTTGAGTTGTGTGGAGCAGTGTTGCTGTCGAAATTGATCCATGAGGTTGCATCTGTTCTCAGTATTCCGAAACACAATCTTCACGCTTGGACAGACTCCACAGTTGTGCTTGCATGGCTAGGAAGTCATCCTAGTCGGTGGAAGACATTTATAGCTAATCGAGTGTCAGAAATACTTTCCCTTTTAGATGGAACGCAGTGGTCTCATGTATCTACGAAAGAAAATCCAGCGGACTGCGCATCCCGTGGTGTTAAGCCTTCAGACTATGAAGGATTAGAATTGTGGAAAAAAGGACCTACGTGGTTGCTAGAGAAAGCTATAGATTACAAGAAAAATATTCTGGAAGACACTAAACTAGAAGAAAGAAAAACTAAACTAAAATGCTATGTTACTACCTCTGAAGAAGATGATACAGTTTTAATAAAATTTTCTAAACTAAGCAAACTAATTCGCGTTATAGCATATTGCAAAAGATTTATTAATCCTAAAAGGGTTAAAGAAATGTTATCTCGCTGGTTAACTACCAAAGAATTAGATGAAGCTTTACTTACCTGTGTAAAGATCTGTCAAACTCATGGTTTCAAGGAAGATATAGAGAACCTGAAAAGAAAAAATAGATTAAAGAAATATAGTAAACTTACCTCATTGAGCCCCTTCATCGATGACGTTGGTGTGCTGCGTGTTGGAGGACGTCTTCAAAATTCTCAGTTGTCGTGTACTGTGAAGCATCCCATTCTCATTCCTCATAAATCTCACTTCACCCATCTTTTAATCGCAGATGCTCACGAAAGGACGCTGCATGGTGGGCCTCAATTGATGTTGAACTATCTGAGATCGAGATATTGGGTTGTGAATGCTAAGTCGTCTGTTCGGCATTATGTGCGACAATGTGTCACGTGTATTCGTCACTCTGCTCAAGGCACTCAGCAAATGATGGGACAGCTACCAGTCGCTAGGGTTACTCCTCAGAAACCGTTTCAGTCCAGTGGCGTAGATTACGCGGGACCTATCAGTATTCGGTCCGCGAAGGGTCGAGGTCATCATGCGACTAAAGGCTATATTTGTGTTTTTGTGTGTATGGCTACGCGAGCCATACATCTTGAAATTGTTAGCGATATGACTACTCAGAGTTTTTTAGCCGCATATAAACGATTTATTTCCAGGCGAGGTAGAGTCTCAGATCTATGGAGCGACAATGGAACCACTTTTGTAGGTGGTGCTAAAGAACTCAGGCATTTGTTTAATGCAGAAAAGGCGACAGTGGCTCCTGAGATAGTTGATGCAATTGGTATAAACGGCACGAATTGGCATTTCATCCCTCCCCATGCTCCAAATTTCGGAGGATTGTGGGAGGCAGGAGTGAAATCCACAAAACATCACTTGAAGCGAGTTATAGGCAATAGCACGTTGACATTTGAAGAAATGACAACTGTCTTGTGCCAGATAGAGTCGTGTCTTAACTCGAGACCCATTTCGCAAATCTCGACTAATCCAGAAGATGCAGTTCCACTTACCCCTGGTCATTTTTTGGTCGGAGAACCTCTCGTTGTAGCTCCAGAACTTAATTACGAAAGTTCAAATATCTCGACTCTTAAACGTTGGCAGCTAACTCAACGTATGTTGCAAGATTTTTGGCGTAGATGGTCATTGGAGTATCTTAGTCAAATGCAACATAGGTATAAATGGAGTCACAAAATGAATGAGCCTAATCTGGGAGATGTTGTTCTGGTGAAGGAGGATGGTCTTCCACCCGGTAAGTGGCTTTACGGGATCATAATGATCAAGCATCCAGGTTCGGACGGAATTACGCGTGTAGTCACTTTAAAGTGTAGAAACAATGTCATTAAAAGACCAATTTCCAAATTAATTATACTGCCAATAGATCCACCCGACAACCTCGAGGAATAGGCACTATAATATGTCGCGAAGTTAAGATTTTTTATTTTTTTTACACAGTGTGATCATTGTGTATACTCTGTTGCCAAGTAAACGGTTTTATTGGAGCTTAATATTATAGTTTAATTCTAGGTTTTGTTTATTTTATTTTATGTTTCAAACTATTTAAGCATGGTTGAGTAGTTATGTATCAGTTTATAAGTTGAGTAAGTTTTGTTTTGATATACAACTTTGTTAATTTTTTTTAAATATCTTTTTTATCCTATTGTTCGATTAATTCAGTTCACGCTCACAATTGTTCACGGTGGGTGGTTCAACCCTAGGGTGGTTATAATATATGACTTAAGTTTGTAATTCCCTTGTCGGTAGGATAAGAATTCTGTAGTAATAGAAGCAAAGAATACGTTTATTGCATTTATTATGTATTGTGGTAGGTAATTTTTAAGCACTAGGTTTAAAATGAACATGGATGTTCATGGTGGGCGGAATGTTTAATGTTTAAGTTTGAATTCAAATGTTTATGTCCGTTAGTGCCATATGTTGCCAAAAGATGGCGTTACTGTGTCAATCGGCTGAATCGCGCTAACGTTGTGTTCTGAGCATTAACCTAGTCCTCTACTACATTTTGCAATAAAGGGACTCGCAACCATAAACTGTTGTTTTATTGGTTAGACATTTCTCTCTCTTGGAGACTTGAAGATATACTTCAAGCCCAAGACTTTTTTGGACGCTTGTTCATAGATTACCCTATCGCTAAACTTTTTCCTCTTCAGAAGCAATCGTTTTCGGCTGGAAAATGGACGACATTGGTCTACATTTTGTGCCAATACAAAAAAAATAGATGATATCGATGTGAATGATCGACACTGCCGGTGAATCTTAAAGACTATTTGAAATTTTACATGTACGAGTATGTCGCTCGCTCATTAGTTCACTCATTTCGAGTAGGTTAGTGGCCAACCCTGGTGTCAGAGTTTTTAGACCGCCTAAAGGCCTCAGATAGTTTAACTATTGAAACAACCGGGACCTACTGCTTTACGGCTCTCGCTCAGATGGAAATGCCACTATCGGTCACCCATCCAAGTAGGGGTGCAGCTTCACGTTGCTTAACAAACGCAATGAACTGACAATGAACTGATAGTCAAACTATACGCTACCAGCGTTTAACTGACAATTATCTATCTATCTATCTATATATATAAAAATGAAACTCGAGAACGGCTGGACCGATTTGGCTAATTTTGGTCTTGAAATATTCATGAAAGTCCAGGGAAGGTTTAAACGGTAAGCATTGACTGAATAAATGCGGGTGAAACCGCAGGGCATAGCTAGTAGTTCATAAAAATCATAGTTATACAAAAATTCGAAACGTTTAATTAATTATAGTTAAAATATCACAATGTATTTACTAATCAAGTATTTCATATACATTCCACATTCATTTTCTTAAGATTGAGTACTGAACTGTTTATGCTACGCTATGTATTAGAATTATGGACAGTGTCCGATACTCCTGAATTACGGATGTTCAGGCTTCATAAATAATGTCACAGTTTAGCTGCATTGCAGGCCACAAATATAAGTTCCTTGGGGAATAATTACCGACTATCATATCAGCCTATTCATCCATACGTTGGATAATTTACAAGCATAATGTGACAACAAACTTGATTGACCGTTAATCTCCGTTATTTAATTTAAATTCTATTCCAGGAGGAATTCGGTTGATGGCTGGAATTTGCACCAATAATATGATTGCATGTATGATGAGTATATTTCATTATGTAACCATACATCGATGCATGATTATTTGTTTCTATAATAAAACCTTAGAACATAGTTTCAACTGTCAACCAAACTTAATCAAAATTGGTATACCCGGGACCTACCACAAACAAACACACACGACACACATACATCTTAAATTCACATTACCCCTCTTCCACATCGGCTAAAATTAATAAAATGCTATGTACTTCACGCGAAATTCAAGTTGTTACGGCGTAGTACCCACAGTCTACTTCGTAGCAAGTCTCGTAGCACTCGTAGCGACGCATCGTAGCGGGTGGGGTTCAATCCGAACTTCAAAGCATCGTTGATAGTATTTGACCACCGCCCTTTCCTTTAACCGTTAAGAAATGCCAAAACACGTTTTAACAATTAACAAAAAATGTTAAATTGTTAACAAACGAGTTTCGCCATTTTTCGTAGCCGCGGTTAATTCTTGGTCGAGTTAGCTTAAATCGTTAAAGTAATTTAGAGGCACAAATGGAACTCGCGACCGTCGACGTAAATTACTCGTAAATTAAAAAAAGGGATTCATAAAAAAGAATCTCTCCTGTTATCTCGGAAATTACCAAGGTTTTTAAGAAGAAAACTTTCTGATTGGTTGTCCGGCAACGCGTTAAATAATGTTCAACTTGTGAAGTTATTATTCATTTACGTGTTTTACTGATATTGTTAAAAGTTACCCTAAACATCGTGGGAGTTTGTCTCTGGAATATTCCACTTTAGAAATTATTAAGAAGTTATTTAATTAACACTTAAACGCTTTCATATTTTTTGAAGATGGAATAAAAAGTAGCTAATTTTATCACCAACTGTTGTACAAAATCATAGCGTTGAACTGTAAAATTAGCTTTAAATAAAACGTTCCAGTTTTGAACTCTTAAATCAGTTACAAAACCGTTGATAATAAATAATTTCTCACTAAATAAAACACACAAACACATTGTGAAGTCGACAAGAAGTCCAATAACCTCGTATCAGATATGTATCAGGCTGATATAGTTTTCAATAAGAGACCGGAGCCAAGGTGTCACAAGGAATCCCAGCCTGGTGTAAATCCACATTTGCTCTCGAACACTGTTTTATATACAACATGCACCCACATTATTATTATTGTACGAATGACAAAGATTATGTAAGGCAACGTAGACGTGGCCACTCACAGACGTCCAAGGCTTCTTAAGTAGAGATTTAATGAGTGATTTTGACATGTAATTGTATGAAAAATATGTCAATTAATTATGTGTCGATTTAACGGATGTTTCTGAGTATAGCAGGTAGGGTATTTTTGGTGTTTGTTATTGGGTATAAAGTTTTGTGTATGTATATGTAATAGTGTCAGTAAAGATTTTATATGACCTTAGAAATCTAGTTAAAGTCCAACTTACTGTAAATTAGATTTACTAGCGTTTCCGCGCGGTGGTTCCACCAATAGATGGCGCTGCGTTGTTTGAAAATGATGTAGATCGTAGTCTCATTAGATTGTGGGGTGCGTTTAGGTTTGGTTAGATTTTCTCAAGCAGGAAAATATCGTCCTCTTTAAAGATTTAGTATAAATATAAAAAAAAGAATAGATTTATTCATTGAAGTAGAAATTTAAATCTATCTAATTTAGAAAGACACATAAGATATAGTAGAAAAAGAAAAGAAAATGTAGGTTTTCCATTCGTCGGCTACTTTTTTAAAGTCATATTTGTATGAACTCTATGCTCTCTGTATTCTTGCTCTATGGTCCGGTTATGAATTTTTCATGGTGCGAGTGAGGACCCATGTGCTCTGTGCGGTAATGCGCGCGTTGTTTTTGGTCATACACAGACTGTACTGTTAGCGAGCACTCACGGTAACGATAGTGCATTTAATACTATTTATTTTACGATCTAACTGTTGAACCGGGAAACTGAATAAGTACTTTGCATTTGTAAGTATAAAGATTACGTCATCTTATAAACATTTGCATAGCCCTGTATAATTATTTTTATCCTCCTCACTGTACTGATTTCTTATGTGAGATGAAAAGCCTTTGCTCAGCTGTGGGACATTATAGATTATTTAGTCTTTCCTTACAATTTACCTTGGTCAACATACGTCTTCACACTGGTCTGTCCACCGACTGTCAACACCAATAGTTGACAACTGCAGTCGCTTGCCGAATGCAGCCGACGTAATTTACACAAGCATTCTTATTGGAATGCTTGTGTCACAGTGATGTTTGTCATATTTGTATAGTCTAGGTAGTAAAGTTCAGTTATTGTAGCATTTGAATACAACACTACCTAGATATTTACGCGTTTGTTATATATGTAGTGGTAGAAGGTATGGTTGTTCCTTCACTAACGTTAGTACACAAGAACCTGAGTTGTATGCTGAACGTTTGCAAGGGGTTAACTCGTAGGTCGCCCTTACAATATCTATCTCCTACATGTTTCGTATGCTAAGAGTGATAGTGCTTTCCTCTTCCCCTTTCCTCCCATTGTTTCCGGTGCAAACAAAGATTGAATACAAAAACGTAACCCCGAATAATTTCCCCGGAACCTGAGAACCACGCATTTGGTATATGAAGTTTTTAATTGCGTCATTAACGTTGTGACGAATCATTTTTGTCAGCTTCGCTTTTTTAATATCAATACTTGTGAATTCATACCGGCTGGCTTGCTTGTTTGGTCTGAACTATATTTGGGCAAAGTGTTACATGTCATGTAGGGAGTGATGGGCGAAGCGATGTTCTAAATATGAATAGTCGGAATATTCGAATTATTTCAGTTTCGAATGTTCCGTTCGATATTCAAGTGATAGGAAATTTGAAATATCATTCATATTTTTCCTTCAATATTAGACATGCTGTCTCATTCAGAGACATCCATTAAATTGACACTTAACTAATTGACGTAATTTTCATCTATATAATATAAAATTCAAAGTCCTGACTGACTGACTGACTGATAATCAACGCACAGCCTCAACCGCTACACTTAGAAACATGAAATTTGGCAGGAAGGTTCTTCAAGTGACGTAAGTGCACACTAAGAAAGGATTTTCGAAAATTCCTACTAGAACGGGCTCTCCGCGGGCAAAGCCGCGGAGCGCTGCTAGTACATTATATTACATTTCACGTCTCTGAGTGCGAGCGTAAAACATTTTATTGTATCCTGAAAACTGCACCGTAGATTACTGAAAGAGTACGCAGCGTATGTATAATATTATTTGTCAACATTATACAAAATAAACAGTATAGTGTGGTAACCCTTTGGTCACTGAACCCCGACCGTACTTAATGGTTCATCTATTAATAGATAAAATACGTTACTTAACCTTTATTGATATGATAAAGGAACAAAACAGTCTACCAGTCTATCTCTACATAAAACATAAGTAAGGCCTGTTCGAAGGAAAAGCCGTGTGACCAAATAAAGAACAAATTTTTCAGATAAATAAATTGTTAGAAGACTTATGTATTATACAGGGTGGCTTTTTTAACCCGGTCAGTATGGGCAAGTTGGAAACTTTAAGAGATACAAAGCTCTCTTCTTGTCCATGGTACCGATTAAAGAGATAAAAATAACTGTATAAAAAAGTCACCCTGTATAATTAGCCTAAAATGTTACATTGGAAAGGCCTCCCTACCTCCTTCCACTGATCTCTATCCTGAGCTAATGTGGACTAGTTATTAATATTTTGTACTATTTCATCCCACCAATAGAAAAAATTACATTGAAACATTTATGAACTTAATTTAATAAAACTTAAAAGATCGTGATGTAAAATTTGGGAATAACGTAAGAAATACCCTCACCTACTAAATATACAAGCATATATTATATTACTATATTGTATTTTCATTGGGTACACATCATCTGTATACCTACATCAATCGAAAATACGAAACGAGCACCGTAGCGACATCTACACAGCTTCACCGTTCAAACAGTTCCCATAGCTACCCATAGAACGAAGTAATACATTAAACCTCTTAGCGATATAAATCACTTGCTAAAAAGGGCCTTTATAATCTGAATTCAATTAAGGGCTGTATGTAAAGTGGTGCGGTGATACAGGGTGTCACAATGGCGGTACGGTGGTTGTGGTATCTTAGGACGGACGTGTGCCCCTAAACAATGTGGGTGCGTCCAGTCACTCGGGCCGACGTACCGATAGTGTTCTAATACTAATAACGGATTCTCAAACTTTTTATTTAACCCCTTAGGTCGCCCTGTATAGGACTTCTTATTAATTAAGGAACGAAATATAATTTAAAAAAATGGCGCTTGTTTTTTAATTGTGTTCTAATTGGTACAGGTTTATAAGCAATTTGGAACAAAAAGCTGTTAATTTATAGTAAAAAATAGATATTTAAAAAAATGTTAACTGTTTTCGTTTTCAGAATAAGTTCAGAATAATCTTCTTCTCTAGGGGTACCTATTAATTAAGGATATAAAAAAAAATACGTTTGTTTAGAATTTTGTTCTAATTGTTACTAGTTTATACGCAATTCGGAACAAAAAGCTTTTAATTTATAGTAACACAATATATTTAGAAAATATAAACTGTTTTCTTCATTATAATAAGATAAAAATAATACTTTTAAAGTATGACATTGAAAGTATAGACAGGAGAGATTTAATAGAGACAAAACAGTAGGTACTATTAAATAAAGACGCCGAGAAAATGCTAAGTGTAAGCACAATATACCAACATTATAAGCACTAAACTTGCAGATTCTTTTTATATTTTTATAAGCACGTTCGTTAAAATAAGTGCTCCTTTGAAGTCTGAATTGAAAGAAAAAAAGGAATTTTAAAAGCTGATTCTTTTTAATTTTAATGGTTCTAAAAACTAATTCGTAATGGAATGAATTGCTGCAACTTGGGTGGCACTCTGCGGTTTATAGTATTAAAACACAATTCCACACTAACTTTGGGACAAAACCCCTGCGTTTAATCCTATGTTTTAATCCAGGTGACATTAATGGCCGCTATGCACTATGGTTCAATGCAGAGGTCTACCTGCCCAGGTATGTTTGTGCAGGTGAACTGAAGCTTGTATATGGAGTAGACCTGTGGAGGATGTAGCAACTGCGAAGGCGACTGGTGCATGATATAACAATTTAATTCTTGAAAGTCACGTAAGGCAATCATGATAATAACTTAGGCAAGTTCTGGTACACTGATACGTCTCCAGCAAGGCCGAGATGCTCACGAAAACATTAATTTTGTCTTCGTTTTCTACCTCATTAAGACTCCGAAACCAAATTTGGCCATTAAACTACACGAACTTACTTGCTTACTTATTCTCATTTCTATAAGTAATCTCTCTCTTATTCTCTGTGAAGACTAAAATCTAATATATATATAAAATTCGGGTCCATATTGGCTCAACTAAAGTTCTTCACCCGAAATTGTTCTTCCTAACGATTTGTAATCCGAATGATCACTCTTCCTAAAATTTTTCATCCTAAAGTTTTCATTCATACTATTTGTAGTGCTACCGGCGATGTTCATAACACTCATGTTTCCGAAAATTGTAATTAATAATATCATTAATGTAAATATATTTAAACTCCTACTGTTTTTTATCATAACGCTTTAAAGGAAAAGGTTTGTTTTTAAACTATTTCTTGTGATTACAAAACGGTTCCCTATCCATTTGCATAAAAACTTTAGACATAATATAACATGGCATAATTTTGTTGTAGCGCTCGCCGGCCGCTGCCGCGGCACCGCTCGCTTCGCTCGCTCGGCTCGCGCGTAGTTGGTCACAGTTCTAACCTAACCTAACCTATAAAAAGAAATCTAAACAAAAAAGATATGACTTTGAATAATAGTATAAAAGAAACATGAGTGTTATGAACATCGCCGGTAGCACTACAAATAGTATGAATGAAAACTTTAGGATGAAAAATTTTAGGAAGAGTGATCATTCGGATTATGAACATTAGAGACAAAGTAGTTAGGAATTGTGATTGTTAGGATGAAAAATGTTAGGAAGAACATTTTCGGATTTCCAATTATCGGAGTTGAAAATTTAGGTGAACTTTGGCGCACCCATAAAATTCTCGTGTCACGGGGTGCGTGGTTGAACTCCTCCGAAACGGCTCGACCGATTCTCATGAAATTTTGTGTGCATATCGGGTAGGTCTGAGAATCGGACAACATCTATTTTTCATCCTGAAATTCCCGCGGGAACGGGTATAAAGCGGGTGAAACCGCGGGGCGCAGCTAGTCTATATATATATAAAAGAAAGTCGTGTTAGTTACACTATTTATAACTCGAGAACGGCTGAACCGATTTGGCTGAAAATTGGTGAGAAGGTAGCTTAGAACCAGAAGACGGAGGATACTATTTATCCCGTATTTCCCACGGGAACGGGTGCGCTGTGGGTGAAACCGCGGGGCACAGCTAGTTATTGATAAAAGAGGTAAGATTAAAAGGATGTGTTGGTGAAATTCTTAGCCTTTTAGGGTCAAGTTTTAAACTTTGAGAACCACGTCGTTCTGGGTCATGTATAGTGAATGTGTTCATTGACGATGGGAATAATTTTATAGCAAGATTGAGCTTGCCAATGAAATTTATGAGCCACAAAGATTTTATGCAAACCTTATGTCCGGAGGACGTTCTGTTAAGATTACTAAACTAAACTCCGCGAGTTGAACCGTTATTTTATGCGTGTAACATAAATGTTTTATATTCTCTTTGTTGCGCCGTTATTGTGAACAACACTTTATACTGTTTTGTGTATTGAAGCTTTTTAAGGGCTTTCATTTAATTGATTTGGGGCTTTTGACTGATAAAGGGACTTTTTGACTTTTTAACTATCAAACAACAAGGTTTCAGAAACCTAACGATAAAGAAAATAACAAAGTCGCAAAGGGTTAACTTAACCACTGTTAAGATTCACATGACCACTCAAGGGAAGACTCTTCCCTTGACCACGAGTGGTATTATCCAACGTTGGATGATCATTATCAAATGGGCTGAGCTTTTGTCGGGGAAACTGTTCCATGCATTTGTAATGACATATGATATATTTTTAATTTTACATTACATTAAAATATATGTTCGACTTAAAAGGCTGTCAATTTTTATTTATGTCTGTACTTAGTCCGAGTCAATGTTTGTCCAATCATACTACATCATACGAAAGAGGATTTAAGTGTGTAACACTCGGTATTGTTACAGCAATAAGGAAATAACTTCATAGAAAATAATATTTATCTTCTGCCCAGCTTTGTTTGAGTAAGCCAAACACCAGGCGGTAATCTTAAAACCCGAGTCACGGTAAATCGTTAATATTTTCTTGAAGGAAATTTCCATGACTTAAAAGCTGTACACTGAGTTGTTTTTTCAAAGAAGATTAATGTACAGTCAGTGCAGGTGCTTCGGTGTTGCCGCTTTTTATTATACTCACTAAGAATTGTAGTTTAAGGGATGGCACTCGGATGAAACAATGCCAAAATATATACTGTACGTAAGAGTTACTGTAACTTGACTGTCTGCTTTTGTGCTGGTAATATCCTGTGACGGAAAAAGCCCTACCATGGGATAGCTCGCTATTAGTGAATTAACAGTGTTTAATAAATTGTAATGTAAGATAATTTTGTGTAGGTATTAACATTTTTATGATTGTCTGCGCCCTGCACTTTTACCTATAAGCATTTATACAGATATAGGACAATTCCTTTTTATTATTTTCATTTTGTTGGCAAAATGAAACAAATTATCCAGTTGACAATAATGCGACAGCTAAATGGAATTACCATTTTCCTCCCTAAGGGGAAACAACCAACCTAAAAGTTTATTTCGCATAAAATTGTAGTGGTGCCAGTTGACTCAAGAGCGTCGATAAAAAGAAATCAAGATTCGAATTAATTAGAACAGCATCGAACAAAACTGAACTGCACAAAAAGAATATCAACAATACCTAAACGAAACTGCTACTAAAAGAGTAGTACTATTTTGGAAACAATAAAAGCTTATAAAAAGGCATTAAGATCCTTTTTCCAGAGCTCAAATGGCCGGCTAAAGACAGCATACGATGGTAAATGAATAAAATAACATCTGACATTAGTAAATAGCAGTACAATGGCACTATATAGAAGGACCCTAACAAGTTACAGTGTTTATTTCTTACCGCGTCTGTGCAATATCCATTCGGCAAATACCAGGGTTGGCTATCGGTTTCCTTTCATTTAGTATTTTTGAGGCCACAGTTGAAAAACTGAGTTGTATAAGTTGGGCGTATATTTGTGTGTTCGTCAGTGGCATTAGAGCTTTAATAATAGAACTAACGGTAATTAGTAACTTATATCTGTGTTCTAAGGCTTGATATGAGTACTGTTCGTATAATATAGATCAACGTGGGAATTGTGAGTTTATTTTTGCGACGTCGACGTAGGACTACAGGAATATGACGATGACATTAAAATTCACACACAGTTAATTAGACCCAAACTAAGCTGTAAGCTGTATTATTATATCTAACCAACTGATACTAATATACATACACAAATATTTAATTTCGGAACTATTTCAGTGGTGGGTTGAATGAACAACCTGTTGAAAAATATCTAAGATCTACGAGTAGATTCGAGATTGGCTGTGTTACATTTTTAACATGTCACCTCAGCGGAATGGCCAGTCGTAATTCTCGTACGTGAATAAGTAGAAAAATAATAATTGCTACCTCACCTACCGCACTTGGACACGTTCATCAAATGGACACTTAACTAATTGAAATAATTTTTCATACATTTCATGCCAACATCGCCTATAAACGCGGTGTAACTACAACACTGTTACACTGTGTTTTGTCTCTTTTGCTCTTCGGAAAAATGCGTATGTCGGAAAGTGACAAACCATTTGATTGCTAAAATGTTTTTAATACGCGTGTGTTAATTAGGTCCTTGAAGTATCTCAGTACAGCTGACAGGACAGGGACAGGGACAGGACTGAGTAATTTATAATTTCTTAAGAGTGGTTAATACAAAACTACGTCAATTAGTTAATTGAGTATGGCAGTAAGATTAAGATAAGATTAAGGTTTAAAGTATCTTACGCTAGCAACCCTAGTAAAGAGTGACGGGGCGAGAGCTGCCCGCGCGGATATTCCTACATTCACTATTACCACTAACACTGAATAAACCTAGGAACCTAGGTGCAGGTTTAACTTCATATAATAAAAATATATCTCGAATGTAATTCAAGATATATTCAAGGTAACCTACTTTTCTATCTGTGTTCTTCTTTTATCTCTTTTAATAACTGCATTTTCCTATTGTATAGAGTCTTCTCCTGTTAGAACATAATAAAAATAAGTACTAGATTTTAATAGTGACATTAATTGTAAGTTATTATAAAAATCGGTGTCTCAAATACACTTTAATAAACATAAGATGCTGTATAGACAGTATAAACTCTGGTTTTAACCGGTCAAAACCAGTTAAATAACAATCAATCAATTACTAATTGGGTAATTTTGTCAGTCTTGTCACATCAATTGACAGACTTTATAACTAGTCTATTAAGTTTCACGAAGTGACGACGGAGGTTTCCTTCACATAGTACAGTGTACACAATACAGTACACAAGAATTCTCTTCCATGTATAAAACACACCTCAACTTCTTTTAACCTTTTGGTAGAGTAGAGACCTTGACTTTCACACAGTCCCAGTAACAAACACATGTCATTTCAAGTTAAAATTTTCACGTCTAACAATAGAATTTGGCGGAAATCTTTAATAAATCCGTCAAGGTGCTCAATTTTATACTCCAAGATTTAGATGTGAGCCGTCGGAAGAAGGCGTAAGGGCTAAAGCAGACATGCTACTTTTTGCATCCACAATCAGCGATTTAGTCGCTTTTAAGAAGCTTAACGCAGCCACCAAAAATTCATCCTCGCACACTACAAATGCCAAATGTAGCGATTGAGTTGCTAAAACGCGCATTTCGATACCGTGTAGTCGCGAAATTGCGATGCAACTTTCATGCAGTCGCTAAATATATGATTCTGATACTGCAATCAAACGCAGAGAGTTGGTAAAATGCGATGCAACTTCGATGCAGTCGCAATCACATCGCGTATGGTAAGGTAGCATGTCTGCTATAGCCCTAAGATCGCTCGGCAACACACAACGTTTGAGAGGGGACAAATCCCACTTACGCAATAATTTGGAAGGAATGCCATATGAGAATTGTTTTCCTTGAAACGCGCTCCTTGTAAGGTTACCGTTTAATATTATATTTCGTGCCCGGAATTATTATATGTATTATAAACGCGTACGTTTGTTTGTTTGGTTTGAATAGTTGGCTGGTAATCCGAGACTATAGACGGGACGAGATTTATTTATAGCGTTTGTAGTGTTGTTTCTTAATAGAAAATGAATAGATAGCGGCATGTCTTGATGGGTTCGTATTTGTTAACAGCCAAATAGAATGTCGCTTGCGATTTGATTAAGATTTTTGGTATTTGGCTATTTAATAAACGGTCAACGAATGATGGATAACAATTTTATATTAACAATCAAATGGATTAAAGCACAGGACTCACATAGTGCGGCCCGCACCTGCCTTGTGTGTCCTTCGCTTAAAGTAAATTCGTATTGAATATACACATCTCCATACTTCCCAAACACGTAGAATAATACATAAAATATGAATGCAAATATATTGTAAAATGAGAGGCGAAAGCAGAGTCACGTGCGAAACAATAAATACAACCAGACAGGTTTATAACCGTGCCTAAACAAATATCTTGGTATTACGGGCCTTAGCGAAATTAAAAGTGGCCCTTATTGTACATAAATCAGTACGTAAATCAGTTGTTTTTAAATCGCTGCCTTTACGAAATGAAGCGATGAGGGAATATTATGGAAAATGTGGAGAGTTCTGTAGTTAATATCTAGTTAAAAGTGAAATTAAAAATAAGTCACTTAAACCTGCTTGCAAGATCCCATATATGATGCCAAGTCAAAGTCTCTCGCTTTAGACATATGGCAATCGTTTCGCAATCTACGAGTATTTGGTCTTCTGTTAAAATATACAGGAACGTTACATGGGGGTCACGTGGTCATAACGCAATCCCATACATATTGACAGTAGACAACCAAATAGAATGTGAAACGATTGCCACTTGTCTATAAGCACCGTATAGAGAGGAGGATTAGACGTATCATTATCTATGCTTATTACGACTTTCCTATAGATAGTCGACGTAATATATTTTACCATAATTTTCAGGTATCAAGTATTACGTAAAATTCCTCAAAAATATACACGAAAATATAATCCTTATGCTAAAAGTACTGTCATTATACGCACAAGCAGTTTTCATACATAACGATGCGTCCCCCAGCACAAACACATTATTCTCATCTTTATAGTCGGCTAATAAATTAAGCCTCATAAGAGCTGAACCCTAAAATGGTAATTTTACGATCGTTCATTGTAATAAAGCTTATACTAATTCCTGGAGAAAATATTTGGTAACTATAAAAACGTGGTTTAAAAATGTAGGTTATGTGAAATGGTGTGTATGGAATCACTGTTACTTACTAATGATAATAATTAATAGTTTGAACTAACTGTTATTCATGTTAGGACTATTATTGAACTCTATTCAGTTCAAGGGTGTATTGACAAAAGCCTTAACATACCAACAATTTGATTGAATAAGTACAAATTACAACTATATGAACGATAACATAACATGAATTTCAATCACCGCTAACACCACTAACTTCATTTATTTTTCTTTTAAAAATTCGTCTACACAATTTTGAATAGTCCCCAAAATAAAATTACAATGATAAATGTTGAAAGTAAATTCAGTTTTTTCAATGACGCTGTGAGATTAAGCTTTTTAATGAAAATACTGAAATATATTGGTATTGATGCTTAATATAAGTTTATAAGTTAACAGGCAGTGCCTTGTATACTCGTCAATTAGCCCCGTACCCACCTAGCGCACAGGCTCGCGCGGCAGCCTCGCGAGCCAAATGCTCGGCTGGTGTGGACATGCCTCGGGCTGCCTCGGGCGCGCGTTTGCTCGGCTGAGCACGGCTCGGCCCCGAGCCATCTGTTGTCGGTAAACTTGACGCGCTCAAAGGTGCCTCGGCGAGCGCTGTGCGCTAGGTGGGTACGGTTATGTTTTGGCTCGCGCGCGAAGCTAGGAAAATAGCTGCAGCTGAATATACACGACTTATGATGGCTCAGTCTGCCTCGCGAGGCGGCCTCGTGTAAATTGAACAAAACTACTGAGGCTGGCTCGCGAGCCATGTGCACTAGGTGGGTACGCGGCTATTTTTCAGAAGGATTTTTTTGGTTTGAATTTTGGTTTCATTCAGTTTGGTTCAAACCGCAATTTGGTTTCTTTGGATTTTGGAACCTTTGAGCCTGTTAGTCTCATGAGCTTTTATTGTGTCAAATTCATTTAGTCAGTTGCTTGATATAGTCACAACACATTTTATAGACTATAAACTGTTCTATAGACTTATTCTATGCAGTCATGTCTGTTTTTAGACAGAAGTTCACAAGTTCTCGTTGTAAACTCTATAGTATATAACTATACATAACTGACAAATAAGTGTGTCACAACATCTTGTCTCTATTATACATTTTAAACTCACACGATTTGCACTTATTATACTAAATGAATCGGGTATATATCGCGTTGGAATATATATCTTGTATCATATATTGTTAGATTATAATGAAATTGAAATTTCGTATGAAATTGTTCTGTGTTTACTTGCTATGAATGCTATACACATCTGTTATTGGTGTTCATATCAGAAATGTACTTTGTAACTCAACATTTAAATATTATTATGCAACACTGTTGATGTGTCATTAAATAAATAAATATATAGATTCTATTGTACGGTTCTTCATATGTGATCATCGACCGATGAAGAAGAAGATGAAGATTGTCTAACAGCAGCTAGAACTTGTATGTTCTTGTGTTCTATGTTAGTGTAAGGACAACATAATATATAACCAGTTTGCTGGACCTTATCACACGTATGAAATGAAATGTTTTGTACTAGAGGTCAGCGTACACTAATTTATCCTGTTTGAACCTATCAAACCACATTCTAGCTTTCTCATCCGGCCCATTGTATTTGTATGTGCTATGGGATCTTGAAGTAGGAGGTTTTCAAAATCAATTTACTATCAGTCCGCCAACAAAAATGAAAACGATTTGTATCTCAAAATGTTTGTATATTTAACAATAATGACCTCGTCTGTGAAGGAGACAATTTGAAAAGTTTTTACTTTGCTCATTAAAAAGTCAATTACAGTGTCTCTGCTCTAATCTTTGGAAAACTAATAAATCTTTAAAACGTCCTTTGTAACTATACTCTGTAGGATATTAAATTATGAAATAAGAATATTTCCTTTATTCACTTAGCTAAGAATAATAACGAAGTAAGCTATGTTATCATATAAAGGTGACTTATCTATACTAATACTAGCTGTTTTGCCATATAAAAATTTAGGAGTGGACTACCCTTCACATCGAGGGGGATGAAAAATAGATGTGGTCCGGTTTTTTGACCTACCCGATATGCACACAAAATTTCATGAGAATCGATCAAGTCGTTTCGAAGGAATTTTACTACAAACACCGTGACACGAGAATTATATATATTAGATAACTTTAATAAGACAGTATATAAATCTATGGAGACAAGATGTCTAAAAAATTTGTTTGTCTGCCGCAGACTTATTTGTCTGAAAAATTTGTACTTAAACAAAAAATGATGTTTGGCTGATAAAATGTATTATTGTTTGAGTCGAATAAAACAGCCTGAAGATTGTTGTGTCTAAAGTGAGCGAAGATCCTAATAATATTATTCTCATCAATTTTTTATACCAACCTAAGATCAAGTACAAACATTTCTAAAACAATGAGTGGGTAGTAGTAGTTATTGTTTGTTTGTTAAAGTGTCGTTACCAAGAAACCTAAGTTACGTCAAAGTAACTCTGTCTTAAAACAAAAATCACTACATAGTATAAAATAAAGTCGTCTCTGTTTCGTGTCTGTTTGTCTATATGCTTAAATCTTTAAAATTACGCAACGGATTTTGATGCGGTTTTTTGTAATAGGTAGAGTGATTCAAGAGGAAGGTTTTTATGTAAAAAAATTCCCGAAATTCCCACGGGAACGGGCACAACGCGGGTAAAACCGCGGGGCGCTGCTAGTAATTTATATAATACAACATTAAATTTAATGCATAACGATATCTTATATAGAAGATCCAAAAAATGTTTTTTCAAATTATTCGTTTTTCTTAGAACATACCTTTTGTCTCTCAGTCTCTTTCCAGATATTAACCTTTACGTTGCCGCTACTTTACTTTTAGTACCGTTAATTATAAAGGTTCTTTTATAGTTTCCTTGAAAACTGCGCCTTTAGTAATAGTGAACGAATGCAACCGTAAAATTAAGGCTTCGTTATACTGAAAAAGTTTCTGGAAAATAAATAAATTCAAACATGCATTTCGAGTAGGTTATTGGTCAACCCTGGTGTCGGTGCGTTCAGACCGCCGAAAGCCCTCCAACTGACGATTGATAGAACCGGGACCTACTTAATCAACATTGCATACATTTCATATTCACGTACCAATCTGTAAGCTCAAACCTAAGCCATGTTTGAAAAGTAAGAAACATGTTTTCCCTCGACCCGGGAATTGAACCCGGCACCTCAGTCTTGGCAGGCGAGTGCACATACCACTAGACCACTGAGGCGTAGTACAAAGTAAAATTTCGTACCAGATCCAGAGTTTAAAGTAAATCAGATCCATGTTATTTAGTTGCCACGCGAGTGGCCGCACGCAACGGTTTCATATCAATCTCGACTGCTCTGTTTCTGTTACGGCCTTTATTCGTTTGGTCCTTAAATTGTTTGAGGAATTTGGAAACTTTTAATTGCTTTGTTTGACTGCTAATGATTACATTTGTGACCCGATTTTGTATCAGTTATTGAAGTTTTTTTAAAAAGTATAAGGTGTCTGTCTGCGTAGTTAGATTTTCGGATGTTTTAGAGTAAATTATTGAATGTTTATTTTACATGACGACTATTTCATGTGGAGTCAATTTCTTAACATACATCCAGAGATTCAGCCATCTTCAAAACTTTGTATTGGCTTTTCACCTCGTACTTTTTTTTACTTAACCCGTCTGTCCCACTTCTGGGAAAAGTCTCCCCCAATTCCTTTCATGTATCTCTTTCCAGTGCCAACTCCTTCCAATCCTTATCAAAATCGCCTAGCTCTTTCCGTCATCGTAATAATAAGATTTCATTATAGTTTTATTATTTTACCTACTCTGACTATTACTAGTGTAGTATAGTACCAAATAACAAAAGCGCAAAACGTAACACGCGCCGCGGTGGGTGCATAAATTACTTTAATCGATTACTTCGCGTGTTTTATAAGATTATTTCTTTGCGAGTCGATGGATTATCCTCATTGTTATCGCAAAGAAAGAATGGTCAAGTAATGTAATATAATTCATTGAACAGTGTACAATTTTGGTCTTTGTTGTCTGATAGAAAATGAGATGAAAAGGGTCTGAGTTTTCAGATGAAATTATAATCGTTCTTTCATTTATGAAATTAATAATATCATATTTATTACTTGATAGCTTGTTGGCTCTGAACTAAATTAAATTTAGAAACTTTTTAGTAACCACGAATTCGTGTATTAAATCGGCTACGGTGGTCGGCTACGGTTCTACAACCGTAGCCCTTTCGTAGCAGAACCGTAGAGTTCGTAGCAAAAAGCTTCGCGGATTTATTCTATCTTGTATATACTCGTATACAATGACATATGAAATGATTTGTCCTGAAAAAACGATGGATCAACGCACACTTCAAACTGCTGGTCGTAGCGACCTGAAACTCGAGGCGTGTGTTTTTGTATGACGTTATAAGAAGGAATTTTCCAAAATTCTACCCATAGAGGGGTGAAACGGGGGACAAAGGTTGTATTGTACAAAGTCATTCATTACAATTTCATGAATTCATGGAATACAACTCCTAATTATTACGTTGAACACAATTAAAAATCCTTTTATAACCTTCGTATAATATTCGACTTATACGCGCACAAATCATTATCCAAAGTATTTTCTTCGAGCTATAACATAGGTACCATTTGCGACTACATTCTAGCTGTAACCTTAGTATCACATAGTTGTATAACTAACACATTGATAGTGGTACATAGAGGTCCGCTCGTAAGACATGGTAATGCATAGTTGGAGTCTGCGGTTTGCTTTGCAGCGGTCACGGGTGGCTCCGGGTTGCCGGTGGAGCCCTGGCCTCTTTATACGGCCACATGTTGATTTTAATTACGTAATTGAACAGGTTATATTCAATGTTTTGTTTTGTATTTTTGTTTAGTACACTTGTCATGTAAGAGCGCTTACTTTGTCAGGAGTTAAGAGTTCGATTCCCGTTAGGAGACGACAATGTGTGCAGACATAGTTGTTGACGACGACGTCTGGATGCCAATTAAATATTCATACAAAGTATTGGTGTGTATATATATTAAATAGTATCACTTAGTTAGATTCCACCATGCAAGCTTAGAACGTATTTTGGGTCTAATAAACCGTGTGTGAATTTGTCTTGCAAATGCTTATAAAAATAGCTAAATAAAGTTACGATGTTTCGAGATTCCATAAGTTAAATGACTACTTAGATAAATAATTACTTTACTGAAATACTATTCATGAACTGGTCATTAGTGTTAGTACTTTTAGTTTTACTGGTTGTCCTTAAATAAATAAATAAGTACTTAAAAGAACATTCTAAACCATCACGTATGAAATACATTCCACATTGTTTCCATTTCTCCTTAAAAACAGCCAAACAATAACATCTTCTCACAGACAGACAAAACTCTCTACACAAAACAGAAATCCACAACATCCAGAACCCATATTAAAAATTAACAGAAGTCTGTCGTCGGTACATAACCTCACTGCTGCAAGTCAATTTACAATAAGGCGAGCAGTGTCGGGGCAGTCACGTAGTCGTGACGTGACTGGCGGGACGTTACACTCGACTGGGTGCCTGTGTCACGGCGACGAAATACATGTAACGTGTCAGGATTTAGATCTTGAAAAAGTAACCACTGTGTGTTTAACAGTGAGGGTTTTAGACTGCCTAAGCTCATTAAGTTAGTTGGTGTAGGTGAGTGTTTTACCTTAGTGTCGGAGTTTTAAGCCACCTTAAAGGCATTCGACATGGTCTAACATCAGATAGAAATGCCATCGAAAAGTGGCCGAGCTGCACGTTGGTTAACAATCTTAATAAGTTAACATCGCTAGTCAATCTTTCTTTATATATAAAACAGCGCCCCGCGGTTTTACCCGCGTTGTGCCCGTTCCCGTGGGAATTTCGGGAATTTTTTTACATAAAACCTTCCTCTTGAATAACTCTACCTATTACAAAAAACCGCATCAAAATCCGTTGCGTAATTTTAAAGATTTAAGCATACAGACAAACAGACAAAACTTTGTTTTATACTATGTAGTGATTCAAAGTCCTGCCTGACTGACTGACTGATAATCAACGCACAGCCTCAACCGCTACACCTAGAAACATGAAATTTGGCAGGAAGGTTCTTCAAGTGACGTAAGTGCACACTAAGAAAGGATTTTCGAAAATTCCTACGGGAACGGGCTCAACGCGGGCAAAGCCGCGGGGCGCTGCTAGTCTACACTACAAGCGCAACAAAAAATAACTGTCGTTGACATTGGACAGTGGCGAGTTTATAAGCTGCGAAGTGCAAACCGGCGAGTCGAATATATATAGAACGTCACACACGTCAAACGAACTTTATTATTAAGGCCTCTACACACCGGCTTTATCCAGCGGGTTGGCCATTTACCTAAACTAATCCGCCGGCACAAAAAGCCAGCTGGCTAAATGAAGTTTAAACTACAATATAGGTAGGTGTGGTCCGAAAATATTGCACTTTATAACACTTTGTGAAGTCTAGACTTTAGACAATGTTAGGATTTATCGCCATAAATCCTCGCTAGTATATAATCGTTGTTATATCAGAACTGTTTTCAAGGTCCTAAATGATTTATTACTTTCAAAAGCAATATTTTTTAATATAAAGTTTGAATCTTAATGTCCAACGTCATTTAGTTTAAAATCTTAAAATACGACTCTTTCTTTCAACAAAAGATATAAAATTCTTTACGTTTGTTTAGGGGTGGCACTGTCAAATAATTTAGGAAAATATTAAGGTGGACAAAAATACTAAAACTATGTTTTGCGTTAGCGTAGTTACTGTTAATACACGAGTCTATGGAGGTAGCAACCAAAAGTTTAACCCTATCTGACGATCAATAAGTCCTTGAGGCGATTCATAAACATACCCAGTTGGAAACCTTTCAAAAATAGAACGGATGAGTTTACAAAAGCGAATTTAATATCGAAAATAGTCAATCGATAGAGATATATTTGTGTCTCCGTCAACCCTGACACAAGTTATCATAAACCAGAAGACACAATACATTTAGGTGCCGCCATAAATTGGTTCGGAACGATATTAAATATTCGTTAAGACTACCGAGCGTCATCCATTTATAATAATATTGGGCATATTTCAGCCACTCTCCAAATGCTCTACCTGCTATTTTTACGTTTATAAGGTAATGTGACACGGTACCGAATGCGGGGGGAATTTTAATAAAAAAAGTTGTCGCTCGTAACATTTT
The DNA here is from genome assembly GCA_963082685.1 of Cyclophora albipunctata. NCBI lineage: Eukaryota > Metazoa > Arthropoda > Insecta > Lepidoptera > Geometridae > Cyclophora > Cyclophora albipunctata. The sequence goes on along the minus strand of OY720129.1, from coordinate 1,892,969 downwards.
TAGTATTTTAAATAAAAGTGTATTCGTTGATATTTACACCATTCAATGGGGGAAAGGTGTATTATTGTGGCGGAAGGGTGTTTGGTGTTCAATAAATTGTTATTGTACTTAATTGTAGCAATAAATGATTATTTATTTATTTTAAATAATATTTATCAGCAAACGACAATCCAACCTAAATTCTTACTTTATCCTACCTGTAGAACTCTACGTTACCCTTGTATTTACTGACAAGTTAAACGAAAGCTTGTAAAACGGGGAGTAACGTGAAAGGACCGAGGAGTGGAGAGTGTCGCGAGAGGCTGGTAAATCAAAGACCCACCTGGACGATGACAAACATTTTACAAACAAAACGAGTGCTATTAATCTGAGAATGTTTTCAAGAGGGGTTGGCCTTTAAAATGCTGCGTTTCATGTTCTACTTATAGATTGTTCTTAAGATATATGTACTGTCTATACTAAGCGAGTGTCATACTTTGGTTCGGGTGCTCATTAGTTGCACATTGTACATAGTGGATAGTCCATCGGATTATTTAGTTTCGTCTTCATATCAAAGGTAATTAATTGTTCTTTTCCTATAAAATATATTTACGCAAATTATATATTCACCAAGAAATATATGTATACATTCGACGCTAATACATATATTATACATACATTTTTTTTATATGTATTTGATGCTATTGTCTTTTGCCAGTTTCCAATTAATTCATTTTTAAAGCCAAACTTTTTTATATTATTAAAACTAACTAACACCCTAAAACGTAACGTTTAACAATTTCAGCAGCATTTTAGAGCTCCTTGTTTCAGCTTTTGCTAAAACGGTATCCTTATATGGAAGTGAAAGACACTCTCTACGATTGAATACTTGTAAAGGCACTTCTGAAACAAGTGCAATGGCTTCCATTAATAGTTCAATGACCTATTTAAGGGTACACGAAGCACATTTATCAAACCCGTGATTTTCATTCACTTCTACCAATAGCGATTCCAAAGGTTTATTTGACTTCAAATTTTACTTTGAGTGATGAACTAGCCGCGCCTTGCGGTGTTACCCGCGTTGTACCCGTTTCCGCGAGAATTCCGGGATAAAATGTATCCCATGTGTTATTCTGATGTATGACCTATATTATTGTAAAGTTTCATCCAAATCCATCCAGTAGTTTTTTTGTGAAAGAGTTTAAACCAAAACTTTCATTTGCGTTGTTAAATATAACATTTAAGCATTCCCATTTCAATGAAGATATATTTATCGTAAATTATGACAAATAAACAGATTTTCAGTTGCATGCAATAAATCGCTATTTACTTAATGAGATGTAAACGTAAATACGAATGTTTACAGTTATTTTGGTAAACTAATGTTACTGATACATCATAGTAATGTACGTTTTGGCTTTATTTAATAGTTCGTTGAGCTTGGCAAACTTTGGTCCAGTGATAATTATGAAATTACCTACAGATTATGTACGTAGAATCAAACATTGCTTAGAACCTTTTCATATTTAAAAATATAAAATGTTACTCACATGTCAATGAGAACTTTTAAATATTGTAATGTGACAAAGTACTTTACATTATGGTTCGTACCATATTAAAAAATCCTTATGTTTTATGGAAGGAACTTAAAACAAAACTTTCGTCAATTTCCAATAAGCAAAAGTAGGAAATGTACATGTCTCAAATATCATAGATTATTGAATTGTAGTTTATGTTTCTCACACTGATACAAATGTAGGATACAGATTAACACGTGAATCAAATCGTAGCTATTTGTTGATACTATATAATATTATAAAGAGATAATTTTTTAAGTTTGTTTGTTTGTTTGTTTGTTCGAGGTAATCTCAGGAATTATCAGTCCGATTTGCATAATTATTTTTGTAATAGATATATACATTCAACGGAAAGTTTATAGGCAATTTTTCATCCCGAAATTCCCACGGGAACGAGTACAACGCGGGTAAAACCGCGGGGTGCTGCTAGTAAGATATAAAGCTGAGTATATACTAATAAAGATTAAGCAACAAAACCTAATAAAATTCAAAGTTTAAGTATTTCAGATCGCGAGCAATGTCTAACATATTCCTCGAATGTTTGCATTTAATAACGCGCAAACTTTACATGTGGAGTGAGCATATTGTTTCATATTAAATCAGCCAGCGAGCTCACTGTAAACACAGTTTTATTAAGAAAGTTGTAAGCGTTTGCCGATAGTTTTAAAATGTTGATATTCCAAGAAGTTTCACTTGCATTCGATATTAGAGAGAGAGATGAGATCTACCTGTAAGCTGCTCCGATCATAATGGTACTGAACAGGTCTACATACTTTTTAAAATCACACGTTTGCACTCATCATATTAAATTTAATTAATGGGATTATATCGCATTCCAATATATACGTATTTATTAATATACGTACCCGACGTTTTGAGTGGATTCTTCTTTTTCATCGAGTGGATGGTCAACCTGACCAATCCTGATGTCAGAGTTATTGAGCCGCCAAAGGCCTCTGACATGGCTCAAGTAACGACTACTATCCGTAGAAAGTAACCGGGACCGACGGCTTACCGTGCCCTCCGAAGCACGGAATCATCTTACTTTTCGGGCAATTTGGTCATTCAGTCTGCAATGCCCTAACCAAACTGAGGGCAATCTCACAAAGAGAATTTTGTGGGATATTGTACCCACCGGGAATCGAACCAGGAGCCTCCGGATCGCGAGCCGAGCGCTGAAACCACGGACCCACGGAGGCTGAGTGGATTACACCACCAAATTGCATGTACACCGAAAACGTCTTATTTGAAAGAGCCCTAGGCTTCGTTAAATAGAACATAGTCCTAATTGGTACATATGCTACAAGTTATGTATGTTGAGGTAGTTATACAGATATTTACATTGTTGTTTGTTTAGGAAACAACCTTGATCGTTTGTTATAGGATTATGTACAATACACACTTATTATCGTTGAAATGTTGATAGTTAGTGATAGAGGAAATAAGATCACGGTGGAAATTATCGGAAGAGAATTTTTGCGTTTTCATCATCCGAAACCACGCGGAGCTGTGCGGATCTTAATTGTCCAATCACAAACCATAACGAAAACATTTTGACAAAAAAAAATATTGCCACAAAAAAAAAACAGAAAGACCACAATTAAACACTTTAAAAACAAAAACAGATATTACAAGGCAATAGGCTACATCTCAGCTGGTGCTGTACGGGACGGTGGCCCCGTGCAGCGCTGATTTTCAGATGCCGCCTGCTCCCTGAGGTGGAGGGCAGGAGCGAATAACAATGTCAATATGTTGTTTGAAATGTCATGTGAAAATTTGAAATGTCGATTCATTGTGATTGATTGATTGACCTCCGCTCCACTCCGCTTCAAAGGAAACGCACCTTAAGGTACTCTTAATCTATACTAATATTATAAAGAGGAATATTTTTAACTACTTGACTTAATATTTTTAAGTACAAGCGCGAAATCTGGGAAAATAAATTAAGCGTGATTTACAAAATTTTCACACTAGCGCCATCTATGGGATTGCAGGTGGAACCACGGTGTGGAACAGCTAGTTAAGTGTATTTTTATAGTTAGGGTATTAAAAAGGATATCCTGATGCACAGAAAGCGATTTGACTATCGTTTTATGAAATAACACGAGATAATATGTGTATACAGAAAGAATGTGTGACAGAGAGGGAGAGAGAAAGAGAAAGATAGGTTGAGAGGGAGAGGAAGAGTATAAGAAAGAATAAGAGAAAGAGAAAGATAATATGAGAGAGAGAGAGAGAAGAAGAGTATGAGAGAGCGGGTATATGAAAAAGTGAGAGATAATATGACAGAGATAGAGATAGAGAGAGAACTCGTCAACTCGCTGTCATTACACCGTGTATCACCTAATACATGCACCTATTACATAAATAACTCCATCTCATACTCTTTTACTCCAATAAATACAAAAGTGTTACGATAAGTTATACAATGAAGTTAGCGGCGGGTTAAATCTTTACCACCCTTACAATGGGGAGGCTCTTGTAAAGTTTGAGTGGCGTAAGTGCAGCTTGCATGTCAACACTTCTCTCGAGTGTAGTTCACAAATTGTTATTGCCTTGTTATTAGTTCGGGGAATATTCTGTACAGCTTTTTAAGATACGTATTTGTATGTTGAAGCATTTAGTTATTGTTTCATTAGTTGTATAATTAAGTAATAAATAAATGTTACACACGGTTAATTAAATTAGAGACCCAACTAAGTTCTAAGCTTGAATAATGGAATCTAACCAACGACATATACATACACAAATACTTTATCTTATATATAAAATTCTCGTGTCACAGTGTTCGTTCGCGTACTCCTCCGAAACGGCTTGACCGATTCTCATGAAATTTTGTGAGCATATTGAGTAGGTCTGAGAATCGGCCAACATCTATTTTTCATCCCGAAATTCCCGCGGGAACGGGTACAACGCGGGTGAAACCGCGGGGCGCAGCTAGTAAAGATATATAATTGACACCCAAATGTCGTCGCCAATGACTATGTCTGCACATATCGTTGACTCCGGGCGGGAATCGAACCTGCAACACCCGACACAGTAAACGCTCTCACTACCACTGTGCCAACGGGCTTGTCGAAATCCATCGAAATTGTCAATCGTCGTCCTCCATCATACACCTTCTAACCCTTCAACGCCCAAACATATAACAGAATAAGTACATCACAGAATCTCAGCAATACATACATTGTACTACCTATAAGTGGGCAATATTTGCTATGTGTAATTGATGAATGTCGAGTGGTCGCGTGACAAATTGCCGAGTTCGTAACCCGTGTCAGAGGATCGTGACCGGAATCATAAGGCGTGTGTTCGCCATTTTGGGATTTTTTTGCATTAGTTTCGAGCTGTCTCATGCTGCACACAAAGGTTAAAGGTTAAACCGTGGAATGACTATTGTTGAATTTGAATTGAGAACAGATTCGAAATTAATTTTGAAGACAGGTGAATTGGCACCCCTAGTGGGCTCGTATAAAGATATGTATAGCCTGAGTGTATAGCATAATATAATACTGCGCTAAGAAGATAATAGGGGCATACAATATTGTTAACAAGAACAATGTCGGATATTAGGATTAATTATCACGCTACGTGAATGTGTTAAATGACTCGGAAAGACTTGGTTTTAGCGTTATTACAGTAAACTATGTATTACACTAGCCGTGCCCGCTGTTTTATCCGAATTGTAGCAGTTCCCGTGGGAATTTTGGGATGAAAATTAGTAATATCTTTTCTATTGAATGTGGCTATCGATTACAATAAGGCCCTTCGCTGCGTTAAGCGGACGTACGGCGCGGACGCGGACGCGGGTGTCCGCGCCGTGCGCCCGCCTTATCCGTCGCGGGCGTCCGCGGCGGTCTCCCGTCTCTCGCAGCGCTGCTCCCACGTATATTTTAAAACATTTTGCTCCGTCACGCGGACCGAACGAGCGCGCCCCGTCGCCCGCGGGGCGGAGACCGCTGGCCGCGCCGCGTGCGACCGATCACCGTCGCTCGCAGCGCTGCTCCCACGTATCTTTTAAAACATACACGCGAGGCGGGTACCCGCCACGGGCGTCCGCGTAAGGCAGCGAAGGCCCTGATAATTATTGAAATCGGATTAGTAGTTTCTGAGATTAGCGCGTGCAAACAAACAAAAAATAAAACCTTTAAGCTAGATACTACGTATCAACTGCATAGTCATAGGTATAGAGTCCGAGAAAATATAGTGTACTTTAGAACTCTGTCACATTATAAACATTGAAACTTTTAATTGCTAAGTTCTTCCGACAACAATACACAATTATTGTTGATCGAAGGCTAAGTTTGTAGTTATGATGGAAGTTTCTATATGATTACTGCACATCGTCATGACATGACAAAAAGTTGCAGACAAATAGGAAAAAATCTCCATTAGGCATTGTGTTAGTAAAGATATATTCCTATTCACTCTATTCTAATAACTCCGACTCCACGGTTGGCCTTTTCAAACTTACTTACTTTACTTTACTTTACTTACTTACTTACATTACATACTCACTAGCAAACAAATCTTAACAACCCTCGACAGTAAGTATTCGTATAATGGAGAACAATTCACAAGGTATATTAGCAAGTTATACAAACATAACAGAAACTAATAACTGTAGCTTATACAAGACATAGTACCTATGTCATTAATGTGAGGAAATAATCTCTTCAAAGGAGAAACGCTATAACTATAAAATCGACTGAAATTGGTACACGTAGACGTAGTATAGGTCACGTAAGTAAAACTGGCGCGTTTGCGTTACTTACAGTAATAGAATTTTGTTATACAGTATTTGAATATAGTATTTTGTTATTGTTAATTGTTATACTCATGTTGCACCCGTTCCCATACAAATTTTGGGTTAAAACGTTGCCGACGTTCGTTTAACCTTTCTATTAATAATATACCCGGACAAATTCACACACGGTTGATTAGACCCAAACTAAGCTCTAAGCTTGTATTATGGAATCTAACTCACTCATACTACTACATACACAAATACTTTGTAAGAATATATAATTAATTATAATTATAATGACTGTTACATGTTAATTACAGTATGTATGTATATACAAAAAAAACTTTTACTACCTTTCAGACCAAAAAACTATAACTGATGATGAGCCATCAACTATATTATTTTGTACAAATGTTTTCTTCTACTCCGACAGAAGGATGTGAGGATAATTAAAAGTATTTCAAGTTTGACTTCGTACTTTTTTCACAGACACTATACATGTAGGTGCAAAGTGAACTGCCAACAAGGCACTAGTTTTGGGTAATCATGCTATACACACGTATATCGTTAACCGCACCGCCAATTTGATGGAAACTTTTGATTTAGTTTCAAATTGAATTTCAAAATATAATGCTCTGTTAACATAATTTTAGGTAATTGTAAATTATATTATTGAAGGGGTTAATTAATGTAATCTTTGTATTATTCAATGTTATAAAATAGTAAATTCCTACTTATACAAACGTGTCTGGCTACCTGAATACTGAGTCTATTACTCCGCGACGCTGAAACCAATGAGCCGATTGTGATGATTTTTTGGAAAAGATAGTTGACGTAGAAGTTTAATTCAAAATGAGTAGTGTTCGCTTATAGAATTTAAAGACGGAAATAGGTTACTTTTTATATCAAAATTCCAACAACTAATACTAAAATTAAAAAGTATAAGAAAGATGAGAGAGAAAAGGCAAAGTAGACGATGACCCTTAACATTGCAATGTTAAGGGTCATCGTCTAATTCAAAATTATAATTGCCTATTCATGCACATTGTAGGTAGGTATACCGTATATACTAGATTGCAACCCACAAAAGTACTTTATAAAAAATGTCTAAAAGAAAATCATAAATAAACACAGACACAGTCGTCATTCGAATGACCCGAGACTTGCCACAAAAACTCGCCAACCGCAGTTTCAGAACAAATATAAAAAAACCCGACAATACTGTAACACCCAGTATTCAATGACTGACACAATCGTTTGGGCCCTCCGTAATTTTCCTGCCATGTTTTATCTACCCCGAGAACAATAGCAACTCATTTTCGGGGCACAATGAATTTCATTTCGGATGAAATCTACAAAATACACCCCAACCATTAAAATCCTTTCGGCGGAGCGCGAGTTTCACCACTAGCCCTAACCTAGGTAATGTTGCTTATAAATACGTGAATAAGTGAATAATTAGTTTCTAGTTTTGTTTAATTTTTCGTAATTTGTTAATTAGGTGAATTCTGAATGTTGAAATATGTAGATATTATTTTATCTGGAAATGAATTCGGACTATAATAGTTTTAATGAATAGTAAAATTCAAATTTTAAGGAATTCAGACTATATACATAAACTAAGTCTGATTTTTTATTTTTTAGCTTTTTAAATAGGTCTGTATGGGCGCCTGCGGCCTGACACTGTGCGAGCGGGCCCTGTCACGAGCGGGCACCCGCGCGATTTCATACAAAAGTGTTACGTCGGGAACCCGCGCGGGCGTCCGTCGCACAGAGGCGAGCCCCGTTGCGCGGGCATAGCACTTTTGTATGAAACCGCGCGGGCGTCAGACCCGAAAGTCAAAGTCAAATATTTTTATTCAGTTTTGGCCTCATTTAGAGCCCAAAAGAAATGCATTAGGTCTATATGTGTACACTTAAAAAAACCGATAGTTGTAAGTCATATTTTATAAAACTAAAAAATCTTACCCTACCTTCTTTATTTATACTAGAATCAGCTCTATATACAAAATCACATACTAATGAAATGTATAAATTCAAAAGTAAACGCCATATTAACAAAATAATATTTCCACATTGCAGAACAAATAAATTTAAAAATAGCTTGTTTATCCTAGGCATCAAAATCTATAATTCTATTCCACTTTCTATTAGAAAAATAGACAGGACAGATAAGTTTAAACTAAAACTAAAAGAGTATCTTTTACTAAAAGCATACTACTCAATAGAAGAGTTTTTTGCAGATAAACACATATAATAATTAATAATGTAACTAGGTCTAAGATGTTAAGTTTTATTCTTTAGTTGTTTAGTTCTCTCTCTCTATCTATTGTTTAGTTGATTTTAAGTTTTAGTTTATTTTAGTATATAGTTTTTGATTGTTTTAATAGTTTATTTTAGTATTTAGTTTTTTTATTTTTATATTTTAGTTTTGATTTTTATATTTTGCACACCCTTTGGGTTTGTAAATAGATGTAACAACTATTTACGCAAATAAATGATTTGAATTTGAATTTGAATTTGAAGACTCTTTTGAACGCACCACCCATTCGGAATAACATCAGTAGAGAATAATAGGCTAGGAGCTCTGCTGGTTATTTTATTTTTAAATAAGGTTTTTAATATAATTTAATACTTTTAAGTATAGATAGGATAGATGGGAAGATCTTTTCTTAGCACCCAAGTCATCGATTATCAGTCGTCGCTGTGACACCCTGTAAATATAATTATGTTACTTGTCGCTCAATGTTGTTTAATGAATATATCCAATCCTCATTCGTTAATTGAGGGTTTTCTATGTTTTTGTCTGCGAGCTCAGATTACATAACAAAACATGTTATATAACCTAGTTATGTATCTCGTACCTTAATGTTATGATTATGTTAAATAATAATAAATAATAATGTGGGCGTGTATTATCGTAAGTTATAAACATGTTATTTAATCTGGACTTACCCAGTTAGTAAACATAGGTGGGCTTTACATAACAAGGTAAAGCCCCTCCATAACTTTCCACCTTGAATAATATTTTCTTTTCACTATGTTATGTAATCCGTCCAGTAGTTTTTACGTAATAGAGTAACAAACATACATATATACATTCATACAAACTCGTACATCCATCCTCACAAACTTTCGCATTTATAATATTAGTAGAATAGGATTTTTTCGGAAGCAGGAAAATATCAAAGCCGATTTCACCCCGTGGTATATTTATATGAAGCCGTAAAACACTACGGATGAATATTCTTTGAATATCTGCTTCAATTCTAAAGCCATTAGTAAAGTCATAACAAAGTTTTAAATTGGTGAATTACTTGACTTATTTTGAAGGAACTGGAGTCAGAGATGACATTGATGAGGGGTGACTCCGTTCACTCTCTGTACATCGGATGAGGAACATCCAATTCGGTTTGTCTATTCGCAGTAATAGATATCTTATGAAGACAAGATCACAATCGGAATAAATTAACTCACTAGCTTTGGCATTCGATTGGCTGCGTATTTTTGGGTGCTGCGAAAATATAATCAGTAAGTAAGTTATAATTTATTTGTAAGTACAACATATACATATTAAAGTAATAGTTAATATAGATAGTTAATAGCTCATTGGATTAGAAACTTTATTGGTGAAGTAATCGTAGTATACAAAGTCCTAATATTGACAATATTAGGACTTAGTATATGATTTCATTGTATATTTTTCTTTGTAGGTATAGTAACGACTTACACACATTTTGGCAGTATCAAAGCCAGGCAAATGCAAAACAATGTTTTTACCGACATAGAAGAGCTCCATATTTCTCCGCTATTCTCCAATCACATCGAAAAGGTCCGGTCAATATCCCAAAACATCCCCAAAAACTGTTCGGGTAAAACCTCTGGTTTCAGTTAGTGTAACTATAAATTATTGTCCAAGTGAAGTGGGTGTGTAAATCAGGACAGTACATGCCATCCCGGTCATTGGGGAGCTCGGGCCTAAATCCCGGTATCTGATCCGGAAACAAACTTGTCCCGCCCAAGAATCAATCGGGACCGGGAGACGACGATTAGCTGGCTCGCCGCCAAATATCATGTAGGATTACTGTGCGGTTACGGACAATTATTAATTTTAACGTTATTGTTTAGTAAGCGTAATTGATTATACACACACAATTACACGCATACGCACAACACGCACACACATGTAAACGCATCCCACCCGTAAGTACCTACACACGCACTCACACACAAACATCAAGACAGAACACACGTATAAAACCAAATCACTACATAGTATAAAATAAAGTCGTCTCTTTTTCGTGTCTGTCTGTTTGTCTGTCTGTATGCTTAAATCTTTAAAATTACGCAACGGATTTTGATGCGGTTTTTTGTAATAGGTAGAGTGATTCAAGAGGAAGGTTTTTATGTAAAAAAATTCCCGAAATTCCCACGGGAACGGGCACAACGCGGGTAAAACCGCGAGGCGCTGCTAGTTGTTTAGTAAGCGTAATTGATTACACACACAATTACACGCATACGCACACCACGCACACACATGTAAACGCATCACACCCGTAAGTACCTACACACGCACTCACGCACAAACATCAAGACAGAACACACGTATAAAACCAAATAAAGAGACAAAGCACAAAGCTACAGTTTGTACAGTTCGAGTGGAACCTCTTGCCTCGCAGACAGCTTGATTTCCGCTCAACTAATACTATAATCCTATTACTGCTAAACCAAACAAGAATTATACATAAACAACAACTAACTTAAGTTTACTCGCCACATAATTCAGTGCACGTCTAAATTAGTAGCCGTTTCTTTAATCTGGATACGACCGGGTATAACCGGTTAGAGCTACATTTGTGAGGATTTGTCGATTGTTTTTGTAAGTTGGTGCGAGACTTGAATGTTAAGCGTTAATACAGTTTGTCGATACACGCGGCCCGATGGGGTTTAATGAAACGTATTTTGGTGCTAAAATACTCGAATAGATCCCCTGGTTAATTCCCCATGCAAAAGAGGGGGTAGTCAAACATGTATGTACCTATGTTATAGGTTTAACTGTTGATCTGTCTGCAAGAGGCACCTTGGCTCCCAAAAGGGTGAAACTAATTTGATGTTTTTTGTGACGCGCAGGAAAAATATTTTTTTTCATTTTGATTTCTGACTTGTTTAATATCTTCCTCTGATGATTTTACTGTCTATTCCAGTACAGATAGTATTACATTTGGTTACAACAAAGTTTAATTAAATGTAGCAACAAGAAATTGAGGGTATAACTCTCGTCTGACTATAATATTTTATTGCATTGATATAATAAAATATTATAATATATAAAGTGTGTGTTGGTTCTCCTTTCTTGCAACAGCTGAGTTGACCTGAATTTGCAAAGATATATTTTATGGAGACTGACACGGCTACTTTTTATTCCGAGAAAAATGCAAAGTTTCTGAGGAAAATACGCGGACGAAATCATGGCGGAAAGTAGTAAATAAATGCATAAAATTACGTACAAAAAAATAATTTTGATAAAATATCTCGGTTTGTTTTTATAGGGAAAACATACGCGTATCGCCGGTGAGTCGGAACTTATTAATTCCATAACCCGAAGGTAATCGAGAACCAGTTTTTAGCTCCGAATACAGATGTCTGTTAAATCCTTATGGTTTTTGCCTTTCATCCGGGTGCTACCCGTTTTTTTATCCGGTGTTCTGAGCTCTTATATCCGGGTCAATACGGATTTAAAAACGTCGAATAAAAAACACGGAGAATTGAGATTCTTTTGAATGTGAAATTGAATATTTTCTATGGGTTTGATTATTGCAATAATGGAACTTGGGAGAGCTCGGTCGAGTTTGATATTCTACATTTTATGCTTAACGTTAAGTTACATTGTGAGAAAGCTTTCTTGTTATCGAACCAGTATTAGTTACAAGGAAACTAGAAACAAAACAAGATATTTTGAATGTTTGTCTGATATTTGTACACTTATGCGATGGTTACTTATATCTCGGTTATTTTAGTTATGTATTCGGAAGCCATAAAACAACTTCACTGCAAAGTCACTTCTACTCACTACCAGCATGTGCAATTAAACTATACATAAGGCGTACTTTTGCTTTCGTTTCTGTGTTGAACATATCAAAGTAGGTATTCGTTTTATGAGAATAACCCATGAACCAGTATTACAAGCACATATTGAGTTTCTGTTCCGTTATCTATACTACCTCCATGGTATAAACTAGGGATGTTACGGATATTATATTTCGGATATGGATTGGATACGGATATAGGAATGGTTATTATATCGGATACGGATTCGGATACAGATATTAAATTATTTCGGATTATCCGTTAGTTTCGGATAATTTCGGTTACGGATGTTATATTTCTAAGGAATTTAACAGAAGCAAACAAACAATGCGTGCGGCTTGTGTGTCGGCGGCGCCCGGCTGATCAAAACAACTTGTCATAACGCGTCTCAATTAGGCTCCACCCCTATCCGATATTATTCAAAACTTTTATTTCGGATTCGGTTACGGTTACGGATTTTTATAAATATCGGATATCCGATAGTTTCGGTTTCGGTTACGGAGCTCCCTAACATCCCTGGTATAAACAAAAATTTACAAAGATACTCTTTGATACTAAAATAAAAGCATAATAAAAGACAATACTCTACGTCATCTGTCATTCGTAACCAAAGTCAATTTCACATTGACAATCTGAAGCCAATCCACCTCAAATTGGATTACCACAAAACCACACAAAACACAAAACCTGTGCACAAGACTCTAAAACTGATGTTGAAATAATGTGTACCGCAGCCTACTAGTTTTTGGTGTGAAGGCCTCCCAACGGCCGCTAGCTTGTGAAAATGTCTCGTAGTTTGTAATAGAATACTTATGGAATGGAAGCTCCTAGTGCCAATAGGTCTAGCGGTGCTGTTGTTTATATTGGTCGGGTCCATGTTTGAAACAAGAATAGAAACAGGATACAGGCAATATAGTGAGTCATAGGAAGTCAGTCCATATTAAAAGTAAAACTTAATGTTGTGTAGTCAGTCCCGGTTGTATCAATCGTTAGACCATATCGGAAGCCGTTGGGCGGTCAAAAATCTCTGTCACCAGGGTTGGCCAATAACCTATTCGAAATGAAGGAATGAATAAGTAAAAACTCTTTCCTGGTCCTTTCCGCTTTAGCCGCAGGCCACGCCACTGCGGTGAGCGGGGGCGAGCTGCGGGGGCGGGACGAGTAAAGATGCTGCATCTTGCCGCTGTAGCCGCAGGCCACGCTAGAGCTACTGCGGTGAGCGGGGGCGACCTGCGGGGGCGGGAGGAGTAAAGACGCTGCGTCTTGCCGCTGTAGCCGCAGGCCGCGCTAGAGCTACTGCGGTGAGCGGGGGCGGGAGGAGTAAAGACGCTGCGTCTTGCCGCTGTAGCCGCAGGCCACGCTAGAGCTACTGCGGTGAGCGGGGGCGGGAGGAGTAAAGACGCTGCGTCTTGCCGCTGTAGCCGCAGGCCACGCTAGAGCTACTGCGGTGAGCGGGGGCGACCTGTGGGGGCGGGAGTAGTAAAGACGCTGCGTCGTGCCACGTTGAAGCGGCCGCGTGACACGTGATTTTTATCTGCTATTATTGCGCGGGGTTTAAAATGAGTTTGTCTAAATTGGAACTTTCATGTTTAGAAGGAAGTATTATTTTGCACAGTTATATTATATTACAAATATTTTTTTAATTTAAATTTGGAATTATTTCATCCTAATTTTTTATAACATTTTTATTTTTATATTGGTAGGATTGATCATCCTTACTACACCAGATTACTGGCCGAGACATTATTTCACTACTAAACTCCTCCGTATTTATGTTTTGCATCGCGGATAATTCAACAACATTTAATTAACACGCACGACGCGCGAACCTTTACTATTCCCTCCGCTGCTCGCGGTCGCCTGACGCGCACGCCACACTTACATGGCGCCCCCCGTTCAACCCGTATTATTATTTTTCCCTCTCATCGCAGACGCAAGGTGCGTCGCGTCAACGTGGCCTGTGACTATCAGAGTCACCTCATGTAGGAGACCTTCAGGATGCGTTTAATTTAAACGATTTAAATAACGGCAATGCCACTGTCACATTAAAAATATAAACCTCCTTCTGTGTTTGATGTCGGTTAGAACATGTTAAAAAATCATTTAATTTTTTTTAAATTCCAGTGGAACGTCGACAAAGGATCCTCGCATCAGACAGACTGCGGAGCCCCAACCTGTCCGCCAGCGCCACCGTCCCCCGCCGAGGACCCGGCCGCAGCAAGTCCATGATCCTCATGCCCGTGCCAACCTCCCAATATGATTGAACTCTGGTTTATCCTCCTAGCAGCAAGACTGATTGCTCATTCAATAATCACTGAAAAATCACAGAAATCTGATACGGTATAATTTTTTAATCATTAAATGATTTTGATTGGGTAAAATAAAGTGATTTGCAAATAATGTGTAATTTTTTCTTTTAATGTAATTTCGAGTAGGTTAGTGGTCAACCTTGGTGTCAGAGTTTTTACACCGCCTATAGGCCGTTAAGGCGAGGATATGTGGCGCTCGGACAGAGCTGAGGGGGTGTTCTTAATTCCATAAAATAAGGTTGAGATTTGTGAAGCAAGACACGAGTGCGTGATACGTGGCGGGCGAATATTTAAACTCTTTTGCGTTTTTATAGAAATTGGCGGGTCAAATGAAAAATGTAACTGATTTAAAATCTAAGTGAGTATTAGGAAATTGATATTCCTAAAAAAAAAACTATGACTATCGCTTCAAATAACGAGATCTAGGACGAGAAAATAATATTTGGTGCTACTTTTACATAATCTTGTGCATCTTATTTCTACATTATTATAATGAATTTTAAAATTCTATTCGATTTAAAATTTTATTAAGGATATATTCTTTTAATTGGTGTTTTTATTTTATTTATAGAATCGATAGAAGTGTTGATATTTGATCGTCAAAGTAGCGACTATGCGCGTTATTTTCACATATCCTCGCCTTAAAATATGTTCTATCGATTAAAAGAACCGGTATCAACAATTTAACGTGCCCTACTATTAACGTATTACTACGGGCTTTTCGCGGCACAGAAGGTTGTTTGAGTTAGTAAAAACACTTTGATTTCCTGACGTTTCGAGGGGATTGCACTATCCGTGGTCGCGGGCGAAAGTGCCCTTTCTTTCTTTCCTTTCTCTTTCTGTCACTGACCATTTGAATTTTCTATGTCAACAGCACTTCAGTTATCAAATGTTTGTCCCTTTCTGACATACGCTATTTGCCAAAGAGCGAAAGAGACAAAACACTGTAAAACACTGTTTAAGTTAAATATCGTTTAAGATTAACGCGGTTAATTTCTAATTTGTCACAGGAACTCACTGACTCTCTAAAAATAGGTGTACTAGACGTACCCTATTTATAAACAGAAACGGTAAATAATAAAGTTTTTAATCTACACTAATATTATAAAGAGGAAAACTTTGTTTGGTTGTAATGAATAGGTTCAAAAACTACTGGACCGTTTTTAAAAATTCTTTCACCATTCGAAAGCTACATTATCCACGAGTAACATAGGCTATTTTTTATCCCGAAATTCCCACAGAAATGCACACAACGCGGGTAAAACCGCGGGGCGCTGCTAGTGCTACATAAACAAGTACACTTAACGCAGAATTTCAGTGAGAAGCACTTCGCTCTTAATTTATTAGTGTAAACCAAACCGAAGCTAAACCGTCTGCAGAGAGAACTTCTTAATTGTTTTTATTTGCACAATTAAAACACTCATACATAGAGTTTATTTATGTGTTGCCATGAATTAATTTGTTTTATTGGCAATAAAAGATTTTCATGACAGTTTTACTGAACCATAGGATTGTAGAAGAATTTCGGGGTGGCTTTAGGTTGTGAAGACAATTTCAAAATGGAGTGAGGTTTAAATAATAATGCGTTGTACTGATTAGGGCGGGTTGATTCAGCTTACGCTGATACACCAGAAAAGGTTAACACGAAATATTTGCACGCCTCACATATGAGGCAGGATAAAGAGAAACTTCACTTACAATGTAACACCTTTATTGTACCTTTATTCGCAAAATAAATGAATATGAATATGAAATTTCAGTGTCAACAGATGTAAGAAAATAAAAAATCATGGCAGCCCAAGTAACTTTAACAGAATGTCATTTAGGTCATAAAACAACGTTTTGCATTTAACAGATATTTAACAGCGTAAAAAATCGTGGACTTGGGGGAGTTAATGTTATGCATATAAGGTGAGGGCATAAGGCATATAATATTACTATAACCTCTAACCTATGTACCTCTACAAGCTTTTTTAATTAAGGTATTTTTTGCAACCCTGTATCATCATCCGATAATACAGGGTGGTCCGGTCGGGAGCTAATAATTGCGTTATCTAATAAAAATCCCGTAATCCCGCGGGGTTTGTGAGTGTATATTGTAATTCACCACTCATGGGAATCGAACCCGGTTCATTTCGATCCTTTTACGCCGTTTTGGGAATAAAAACGGGCTTCATACATACGATTATGTACTTTATTTGTATGATAACGAACGGAATTTACCGCAAGTGTGTTAGTTTGGCTTTTGTTTGGCTTTATGAGATATCTCGGTTTGCATTGTTTTCATATAAGATCCGAACCTACATCGACCTTCACCGGGCTGATAATAGAATGAAACTAATTTTATAATAAACTAGCTGCGCCTCGCGGTTTTACCCTCGTTGTGTCCGTTCCCGTGGGAATTTAAGAACCGCTCGACCGTTTTTGTGCAAACTTCACATAGACCATCTACTAAATAGTCCGAACAAAGCCTAAACATTTGGTTTGGATAGGTGAGCCCGTTCTTGAGTTATAAAATTACAACGAAAAGTGGCATTGATTTTTATATGTAGAGATTTCGTATATTAAATTCAAATTCAAATTAGAAAATATATTTAAAATGGGTTGGCTAAAAAAATCCTGACAGAATATTTTTTATTTATTGATTTGTCTTTTAATATTTCTAAGAGTCTTGAAATATAAATAAATCTATTACCTTCCCAGACACTGGGGATATTGAATGTCTGTCTAGATTTAAATCGAAACTCATTTCCTCTATACTCCACTTTCCGTAATGAATCTCAGAAATCTCCGAAACATCTAAATTGATTCCTCATTTCATCAACGAATCTTCCGGAAAACAATACGTTTCCATTTCAAAAACTTGTTATTAGATACAATACCCTCTTCAGACTTGAATGAAAATGCTTCAAAAATGTGCACGTTATTTTCCGGTGAGATGACGTAAAGCCGCCGACAGACGACCGACAAGGACGGATTGTCGGCGCTCGGTCCGGTCTCGGCTGCTATTGCCCTCTGTCTCAACCTGGAGCTACACATACGAGTTGCCGACCCCCCGTAATTTCCCTAGCGACCAAATCCTTTTTGTCGCTCGTTTGAACACGGCTTAGTACTTGCTTGGTTGTGGAAACGATTGCAAGTTGATGCGATGTTTTTTGTGTTGTGTATCTTCATTATGTTTGCTCTGTTAAAGTGTTGTTATTGGGGCTTGGATTTAATTTAAAATGTAATCTTACTTTTTAATTCTACAAAGAATACGTCTACACATCTGTTGTGCTCATATGCGTTAACTGTTTTACAGTTTTTAAATGAAATTGACAGTGAGAAATGAAGTCCCAGGTCCCAGGTCCAGGTCCCAGGTAAAGTAAAGTAAAGTATTTTCCTGTAATGTTGGGCAAAACCCCACTGTTGGGCAAAAGCCTCTCATCACACTGAAGATATTAGTACAGTTAGATACGCATTAGGCAAGCGTGGTGATTTCGCGTAATCCTCCTGGATTACGCGAAATCACCACGCTTGCCTAATGCGTATTAGTGATGGCAAACCCGAGCCCTGTTTGTTACAGTGCTATTTAATTTTATCTTTTAATACTCGGCAATGCTACGAAGGTATTCGCGAAAAACGTCTAATCGATACCACAATAATCGAGCAAAGGAGCTGTTTATTTAATCAAAAGAAGAAGCCAAAGAGTAATTGCTCTCTGATGTCAGTCATAGGCACCGCTCGCGGTATAGTTTGACTAAGCGATGTTAGTTCAATGCGAGTTTTTAGCAAAGTGCAGCTCGACCCCTACTAAGTTGGGTGACCGACAGGCTATTTGAGCACTACCGTGCTTCGCAAGCACGTTAAGCATTGGGTCCCTGACGTTCCAATCGTTAGATCATTTTGGAGTCCTGTAGGCGATCTAAAAACTCCGACGCCATTGAATTAATGTTGGGCCTTCAATTTTATAGTTTGCTTCATACAAAATGCTATTTTAATAATAACTCCCCGTACACGATAACAAATCTACAATTGAAGTGAATTTATATATACCTATAACTCGTAAGTTACATTAAACTCTCTTAAGAAATCATTAGTAACTCTAACAGTAAGTTTAGTTCAGTGGTTTAGTCCAGTTGTAAGTTGGAACGGGTCACAAACGCATTCTGTTTACCAACAATACTCAGGTTGAAAGCCAGATTTTATTATTTAGCCGAAACCACTGAACCATTCCTGTTTTTTTAACACCACTGTTCTCAAATTGAAATGAAACGACTAAGTAAAAACTATTACTTTTAATAAAAAAGCCTTGTTCGAGAATTTTGCATGTGAATAAACTTGAATGCTTAGTGGTTTCAGATAATGTTCATTCTGTTTTCGCAGAAAAAGGATTCTATTGTGCGGTATAATTTGTACTATTATTTGAAGAAAATCTTAAGGTGAGTGCAGACTACAGCCACAACCATCTTAACACTCACTTTTGATGTATTATTTACAGTCCTTTTCTTAGGCCTTCTTGTACCACGGAACTGGTTTGAGTATAGTCTGTACTGACTCTTAGTTTATTAGTTTGGATATAATCTTGTAACGCACTAGTCACTGAACGTAACCATCGCCCTATTGTAACATTTTACAGGCCTTAAGTATCTAACATTTCATTTTTTATCTAATGAAAAAGAAAACTCGCTGTAAACAGAAAAACATTCAAAAAGTTGTACAAAGTACATGCAAACAATACTTAAGTTATGATTTATTTAATAACCCTTTTAATGATCCAACCTTTTCGCTAACATTACATTTAAGATAATAAAAGTACACACAACCCCGTTTCTAAGCAAAAGTATTCCGTAACATAATCGGTTAGCTGAAAGCCGCGGTAATTAAAACACATCCGCTTTTATTAAAACAAACAGAATATTTAAATAACAAATTATTGTGTGCAATTTCTATTGTTTCTGTTTACAAATCCTGAGCAATTCCAGAGTCCTGAAGGTTTTGTTGTCTTGTGATTATGAATTTTAGGATGCATCCGGCCGTTTTGTGATGGTCGCTTTGACTGGAACGTGCGGTGTCACCGCCAGCGACGGGGTTAGCTGTCTTTAATACAGCTTATTTGTGAACGAATAAAACTTGATTAATATGCGTAACATTGATATAATTTAGGTTATAGGCTAAGGGCCTTATTCATAAACGCTTACTGTTACTGTTAGCCTGTATCATCCCACTGTTGGGCAAAGGCCTCCCCCCACGCTTATTAACAGAATTTCAAATCGTTTGTCCCTTTCCGACATACGCTATTTTTCAAAGAGAAAAAGAGACAAAACACTTTACATTAGATAGATCGATCGTTTACATTAGATAGTTTTAGATAGATCGTTTATGAATAAGATTTTGCGATGCAAAACAATGTGGACAAGGCCCGGGGATTGAATCTGCTAAATTAAGTTTAGACCTAGATCAACTAAGATTATTATATGTAGATTAATGTCAAAATCTATTGTGATCCAATTGAGACTCATACTTTTTATAATTCATCCCGTGACCACGAGCGGCGTAATCCGCTCGAAACGTCGTCGGGTACGTATTTTAATAAATACGTACCCGGCGACAACTTACGGGATATAGACCCGTTTCATTTAGTATAATCAATTGAGATCGTTTTATTCCCAGAATTAATATAGCAGACTATGCAGCACGTTCTGCCTGTTCACCTGCCCCTCGAACCCTGAAAGCTGCACAGCTACACATTGAGTGACCTCATGTGCGCCAATGACAAGGGCGTAAGGGCAGCGAAGCCCTGGAGCGGGCTCATTTAAAAAGTTAATTTCTTTGCCATCGACACGAAGAAGAAGAAGAATATAAAAACCAAATGCGTCCACTAATCTATTAAGATACATTTAAAAAGATAAACAATTAAAACATGACAAAGGTCACGCATAAAATAAAGAGTAAATAACTATTATTTGAAGAAGATTTGAAGAGCTGTGCATGGTTGTCATCGATGTACAAGTTTACTAAGATATGTATTGTAAGTGTTATTTTTTTTGTGTTTTTAATTTGTATGTCGGGGATGGAAGTATAATCAAGCTATAGAAATTTAAGAGTAGTCTGTAAATTCAGCTGACTGATGGAATCTGTAGAGTTGTTATTCCGTGACGTGAGTTCTACCTTCGTGGTGCAGTCTGTGGTATGAGAATAGACTGTGTTAAGCACTATGATAGTGTAGTCTGTGGTATGAGAATAGACTGTGTTAAGCACTATGATGGTTGTTCGATAGAGGGATGATAGTCTATGATAGGAAAAGGAGGGAATATATTAGAGTTTACGCGGGAAATGGAGATGGTTGGATTGTGATTAGATGGGAAACGTAGACTGATAGAATAATGTGTTGACGACATCACGATCGTATTGCGAATCGAGTATAGAATTAGGAAAAGATTCTATGGCGTGGACAGGACGACTGATGGGGTGTAGGGAGGTCGTTTAGGTTCCATCAATTAATTGAATCTAGACGTATCCTAACTGTAATCTGTAATCCATGATGATCGTGTGTAAAATACAAGCAATGTCATTGTAATGAAGTCCTGTGAGTTATTATTTCAAGATCAAGACGAATCCTAAGATGTTGTATTGACCGTATAATGCTCGTGCTTATCTTGATGTGACATGTTCCCGATATCAGAAGTAGGATAATGATTGCTATTCCTCGATATCAATATCAGAAGTGGGATGAATCACCACTGAGCCCACAGCAGAGAATCATAAGGATCGCTATTTTGCCCACTGAGCTACCAGTAGAGAATGTTTGAATTGGTAAATGAATTGGTAATAAAACTGGGAATGTTCTGTGAGTATAGTTAGTTAGTTTTCTACTCTATTGTGGAGTTAAGAAGGTAATTATGAGCTTCCGAAAGAGTCAAGTTTAATCTTGTACGTAATGTGATATGTTCTAATATGTTTTCTTATTTTCATGTTGGTTCAATGCTGGTAATTATTGTGAGCATTGATAAACCTCGTCCAGGGAAGAACGTGGTTCTCTTCTCAATCCTGTTACCTGAGGAATATGAGGGATTGCGGTAATGATTGGCATGAATTGGCGTATTGAAGTATCTTAGTTGGGAAATATCCGGTGAGCTATTTTGTGATATTTGAGTCAGTTAACATTGAGAGTTTTGTAGTGAATCTTCGTACCACTTGATAAAGTACATAGAAAGTTTATTGAAAGTATTTTGGATGTTTATCCCGTTGTAAAATATGAGAGTATGAGTAAGGGTTTCTATGTGACTATGTGACTTATTGAGTTCAATGTTCGACCTCGGCGATGGTTGTGGTCTGGATTGACCGTACTGTGGAGTGGTCTGCTGAGACCGTGTGTTGTTGAGCAATGTGATTGCTGGTCGGCTGGTTGCCGTGACTAGACGTGACTAGACAAGCTTACTGCTACTTACTCATGGCTCATATTGTAATGTGCATTTGAGATTAATAGTCTATTGAAGTTAAAGTTGAAAATGACGTGGTACCTAGTATTCATGTGTTGATGATTCCTGTGAGATTTTAATGATTTTAAGATAATCCAATTATTGATAAACTAGTAACTGATAGTTAATAGTCAATTCTGATAACTGTTAGTAGTTTCTGATTACTTTAATTGAAGTAGCTTTTGGGAAATGTTAGTTTGAAGTTAAGCGTTAAAATAATAATTTGGGAGTTTAAGTTAATTAGTTCACATAACAGATTACACAAAATGCCCGAGAGTGACTGATCACAGGGATGATCAGGGTCATGGGAGATCACTGGGATGATCGCGAGAGTGGCTGATCACAGGGATGATCATGGTTATGGGTGATCACTGGGATGGTCACAGCTAGTCACAGGGATGACTGAAGGTGGTCGAAATGTCGTCCGGGCCATGCAGCTGATAGCGGCTGGTCGAAGGGACACATTCATCAGTCCAACCTCAAGTGTTCATTGGTCGAAAGGATAATGTCGTCAGGGCCATGCAGCTAATAGCGGCTGGTCGAAGGGACACATTCATCCGGTCCAATCTTAAGTGTTCATTGGTCGAAGGGACAGTGTCATCCGGGCCATGCACGTGTGGCTGGTCGAAAGGAAACACCCGTCCGGTCCAAATTGATAATGTGTGAAAAATTGATCCTATGCAATGTTTGTTGAGTGATTAGAAAAAGGTGCCGTCCGGTCCATGAGTGGTCGAAAGGACACACGCTTTTATTTTATTCTGAGACAGTTATAGTTGTATGACAGTAACATTACGTCTACTAGTCATAGCTTGTCAGGTTGACCGAGCGAGTGCAAATTACTGTGGCAAAACTTATTTTCTTTACAGATACCTCACACGAGGACGTGTGAAACGTCATGATGGCCGTGTCGGGGATGGAAGTATAATCAAGCTATAGAAATTTAAGAGTAGTCTGTAAATTCAGCTGACTGATGGAATCTGTAGAGTTGTTATTCCGTGACGTGAGTTCTACCTTCGTGGTGCAGTCTGTGGTATGAGAATAGACTGTGTTAAGCACTATGATAGTGTAGTCTGTGGTATGAGAATAGACTGTGTTAAGCACTATGATGGTTGTTCGATAGAGGGATGATAGTCTATGATAGGAAAAGGAGGGAATATATTAGAGTTTACGCGGGAAATGGAGATGGTTGGATTGTGATTAGATGGGAAACGTAGACTGATAGAATAATGTGTTGACGACATCACGATCGTATTGCGAATCGAGTATAGAATTAGGAAAAGATTCTATGGCGTGGACAGGACGACTGATGGGGTGTAGGGAGGTCGTTTAGGTTCCATCAATTAATTGAATCTAGACGTATCCTAACTGTAATCTGTAATCCATGATGATCGTGTGTAAAATACAAGCAATGTCATTGTAATGAAGTCCTGTGAGTTATTATTTCAAGATCAAGACGAATCCTAAGATGTTGTATTGACCGTATAATGCTCGTGCTTATCTTGATGTGACATGTTCCCGATATCAGAAGTAGGATAATGATTGCTATTCCTCGATATCAATATGTATGTTGTTACTGTGCCAAATAAATAAATAAATAAATAACAAACAGACCTTAGTTTTGAAAACTATATCTATTTATCGCCGCCACTGCGGCCGCGCCCGAGTGTTATGCTATGGTCGTTTACCACTCTCTGATTAAATAGTTGGCATTTCAGCGGCCAGCAGAATAACGTGCCGTTTACTAATGTTTCAATGTGTTTTTGTATTGTTTTGAGACGCCATTTACATTTGATTGAGGCAATAAATCAGACGCTTAAATAGCCGAAATATTAATGAAATTGATAAATCAAATTTATTTAAACTGTGATAAATTATGATGTACAGTGAGGATGGATTCAAATCGGTATCTACTGTACATCTTAGAAATAAAAACAAACTAGTCAAAAATTTATGTTGATATTTTACAATATACGAGTATTCACTCAGTTATATGGTCAAAGAAAGATCAAGAAAAATAAGATCTAGTCGTTTTATGATCTAGGCAAAATTGGACATAGACATATTGAGATCTAGATAGATAGAGATTAACCCCAAACTTCGCACAGGATAGGTTAGTGAGACAGACGATCATGTCGGAGGCCTTTAGGCGGTCTAAAAACTCCGACTCCAGGGTTGACCACTGACATACTCGAACTATCTTAGTGCGAGTCCTCGCGCTCTCTCTCTCTCTCTCTCTCTCTTCAGAAAACGAGGAGAAGAACATTCACAGTATAACATAAGTTGATCAAGCAAAATCATCCTGATGTTTGTAACCTCTTAATATTCCAACGACTTATGTACTGCTGTATGATAAAGTGTAGTGCTGCCTACTGACTTATTTGATTCTACTGTAAAGCGTAACCTTTCGATTGACGGAGTTTAAAGGCTGAGCTCCAGTGCCAACATCTATTTAATATTATTATAAAGGTGTGTAATTTTTTTGTTTGTATGTTCGGGCTTATCTCAGGAATTGCCCGTTCGATTCGAATAATTATTTTTGTAATGGATAGCCACATTCAACAGGAAGGTTTTAGATTATTTTGCATTCCGAAGTTCTCACGGGAACGGGCCCAACGCGGGCAAAACCGCGGGGCAGTTCTTGTAAATAGTTTTAGCCAATAAAACTTTGAATTATGGTCACAAAATTAAATTAAACATTGAGTTCAAAACGACGTGGTAATACACATAGCTGTAAATTCAACAACGCCAAATTCTCGTTTGAATTATTTTCACAATTATTGCTATTGTACAAAATGTGAATTGCCTATTTCATTTATTATATCAGATTTTATGCTGTGCGGTATGGCTGTCAACGCGAAGTTGTGTGCGCCGATTTATTGCTATATTGAATATTGTATTTGGATTGTATCTGTTAATATAGTTTACTGCACCGCATGGTTATACCCGCGTTTGCCCGTTTCCATAGCAATTTCGGAATAAAAAATAGTTTATCACCTACTCTTAACAGGGATGCTTGGAAAGTGTTGAGGGAGACCTTTGTCCAAGAGTGGGACATAACAGGTTAATTACAAAAAGAACCTCTCCTTGAACCTGGCTATTTATTACAAAAATAATTATTTAAATCAGATCAGTAGTTTTGGTAGATATAAGCATGTTCAAACATACAAAAAAGAGCGGATTTCAATTGATCCATAATTGATTACGAAAAGATTTTGATCATATCAATACTTTGTTTGACAATTCTAATGCGTTGTGGATGGCTAATTAAACTCCACACTACGCCACTCTTCTTCTACAAAGACGCACCCATATTCCCTTTTCCATGTAATATATATCCGAATTTGCAGAAATAAGATGTAAAAACAATGCTTAGTGGCACCCCTGGAGCAAATGATGTGTCACAAATGACACTACAATGGGCCCGCACTGCATCATTACTGAACATGTGACCTCGAGGTCAGTCGAGGTGAATTTATTAAACGTTATCTACATTGTTTTACTTTCACCCGAATTTAATGTTAAGGTGCGTCTCGATTACGTTGTATACTTTATAGTTTTTACATTACGTTATGTTATTTTATAACATTACGTTAAATCCTACTAATATTATAAATGCGAAAGTTTGTATGTATGGATGTATGGATGTATGGATGTATGGATGTTTGTTACTCTTTCACGCAAAAACTACTGAACGGATTTGGATGAAACTCTACAGTAATGTAGGTTATACATCAGAATAACACATGGGATATATTTTATCCCGAAATTCCCGCGGGAACGGGAACAAAGCGGGTAACACCGCGGGGCGCGGCTAGTTTACGTTATAAACGTATTAGTTTTTACATAACGTTGTGTTACTCTCAGAAAATATTTAGACTTGTAATATTAACATTTAACACATTAATAAATTTTATTGTATTCAATTACGCAATCAAGATACGCATCTTGACCGTTACGCAAGCTCTATTCGGAATATTAGTTTAAAAAAACAAGAGCATTCCTAATTAATTACTCCGTATGTCTGTAAAAAGAAATGTAATAAGTGTAAAGAAAAGCTTTCTGAAATTTCGTTCAGTACTTTGATATTAATAAGCCCAAACATACAGCAATCAGGGTCAGTGGAGGACTTTGCTTTGTATATATTGTGCTTATTTTATCAAACTCTGTTGAGCCATGAGAGCCTTACTTTCAATTTATGAAAAAATAAATCATCCACCATTGCATTTGCGATATCTTTTATACTATATCATTTCTAATAAGGATTAAGAATATATGAAAACGATGTATAAATAATGGTTGTAATACCGTAAATGAAAATTGAAAAGATTCATCAGTTGTGTTAGAATAATATACGAAAATTAATGAGGGATTAACCATACGTAATGTTTCGTTAATTATTTGCATATCAGATTAAACTAAAATGTATAAGTACCTAATTAACAATACAATTCGTAATTAATTTATTAAATTATAACAAAATTACCTGTTTTGTGGGCACCGTCCATTCCAGATTCTAGCATTTGGTGTAATGTCCATTCCAGATACGTAGATAATTAAATATTCAGGAGTTTGAAATTTGATTCATATTGAAACTGTCCATTCGATTTAGAAAATTCTATCTATACTAATACGAATATTATAAGAGGTAAAATTTGTAAGTTTGTTTGTTTGTTAGTTTGTATGTTCGAGGTAATCTCAGGAATTATCAGTCCGATTTGAATAATTCTTTTTGTAATAGATAGCCACATTCAACGGGAAGGTTATAGGCTATTTTTTTATCCCGAAATTCCCACGGGAACGGGTACAACGCGGGTAAAACCGCGGGGCGCTGCTAGTAATATATAAAGTGTTCATTCAAAAACCTATCACCTAAATAGACATAATACCGGTTCCTTGATTTTCCGCAAATTTTGTCCACCGCTTCTTAATCGCGCTTACATTATTTCCTTAGGTTTGTCGGCACATCCATACACAGAATAAAATGTGGTACTTACATAATATTAGTCAAATCAGGGAATATTAAGGCATAATACTTGGTGTTTTTCAAAGGGAATGGCTGTTAAGAAAATGTCGAAGGAACTGTACAAACAAGAGCTCAGCTCTTTGCTTTAAGACGAAGCTGTTTTTCAGAACAACCTGTACGAACGGCTACGACATGTATAAAGACGTAAGGCACTAGTGAAACACACAAAATATATAGAACTACCAAAGCCTTATGTCACTAAAGCTTTGAATAGCTTAGTTATTTTAATGCTAATGAAGTTGTATTTCGTAGAAGCAAGCTATTCGTGTCCGTAGAGCTATCACATGCTATTGCAGCCATATCGATCAGATTAGCGAGCCGGCCTGAATCATAATTAATAACTGAAACCGTATCTCAGTGTGCAGGCATTAACAACTGTTGGCTTAAAACACTCTCCATAGACAGGTGTTAACAACATTTTCATTGAATATTGGAAACTAGTTCGTTTGTTAGTATTGAAAGTATGGCATTATTTGGTGTTTTTAAATTTAGTTGTGTACTCAAATTAGAGGTGAAAAATGTTTTAGTATTCAACGAATGAAGTATAATTCAATAGTCGTTTGAAATCGATTAAAGTTATGTAAAGTGTGTATGCAAGTTATTTCAGGTTGGTTTTGATATACTTGAGATTTCTATGGTATTATTTATATTAATACAAGGAGGAAGATTTTTACCTGCATATTTAAAATGAATGGGCGCGACCCAACTAAATGCGGGGCAATAACGTTAGCGTAATCTACAAACTTTTCACACCAGCGCCATCTATTGCATGGCAGGTGGAAAAAGGCGCGGAAAAGATAGTATTTTATATCATCTATGTTAAGTTATTATTATAAAATGTATGATACTTGATCTGCTATCTAGGATTGCCAGTTGTGGTGGGCTTTTGGGATCGGCGGTAAGAGTTACCAAAAATGTCGACGGTTATTGAAAATATGTAAAATTCTAGAATTTACGAGATTTTTATCTCTGAAACACACTTGGCTTCAATCAATTTATACGCGCCCCATATGGAACCGAATATTCGTAATCTAGCACGAACATTTTATAAAATAAAATATTGTAATCGAATTGAAATATCCAAATTCAATTTTAAAAAGGTTGATAAAACCTGAATTGAGGTATTAATTTATGAAACTATCTATTTCACATATTTGAATATTTCATTTTAAATATCAATATTAACATTTTTTTGGGATAGTATCACAATATTTTATAATTGGTTTTAGTTTAATTTTACTATTTTTTAGTCATCAACAAGAGCATTTATTAGATACAATAAATAACAAAAAACGGTAAAATAAATCACATTGGTCGGGCGATAATAAATACAGGAATAATGAACGTTGGACAATCAGTTTTAAATAGAGTAACTGTTAGCTCTTTTTGCATAAATCGTAACGTTCCTTATCTAACAAAACATATTTGGCGGTAGCCGCGATATTTTTTACTTTTTCTTGTATAGACGCATAACACCTCAGTCTGCTGCGACCAC
Organism: Cyclophora albipunctata; assembly: GCA_963082685.1. Classification (NCBI taxonomy): domain Eukaryota; kingdom Metazoa; phylum Arthropoda; class Insecta; order Lepidoptera; family Geometridae; genus Cyclophora; species Cyclophora albipunctata. Next base: position 1,864,292 of record OY720129.1, on the reverse strand, counting down.
GGTGCCTGTAAAGGGACCGAAACGTCAGATAAAAATGTAAAATAAAAGCGAAGTGTATCCGTAAACGTAGTTTAAATTCAAAATAAGTAGTGTTCGCTTAAACTTAAGAAACCAGAATAACAGTTTTAGACATTTTAAAGACAGTCTTAAGTCCGTTGTGACTACAGACGGCTGTTGTTCTACCTTGTACTATAAAAACAACTGATATCTATTATTTTTACATAATGGCAACAAAGGAATATATGCCCATGGTCACTCTAACCTCATTTGGGTTGCCATAAATCGCGAGGAATCACCCTTTTTGTCAACCGGACATGTTAAGGTTTTTCGTATATGATTTATATTTTCAACGGGCGTACAGCCGCCGGGAAAAAATGGATTTTCATCGCAACATTCTATAATTCCTTCGGGATTTATGCTGAAGGGATTAACTTGTAGCTCTACCTACTCATATATTTGGTTTCTTTGTAAGCATTTTTATTTCGCGTTTTACTTTGCTCTCGTTACGCTGTTATGTAGGAGATTGTCAACCGCAAATGTGAAGGCTTATTGAGGTTTAATAATATATTAATATTGTTGATGTAGGTACTAGGTGTACTTAGTACTACTCAGTTGGGTATATCTAGTGTTAACTTAGATAAATAGAATAGAATAGAATAAGATGGTCACTGCTCAGTCGGAAACGTCTTAAAGGAACGTCTATTTTCCTGTAGAAAACGTATTAATCCGGAGTATGATAAGTAAAATAACTTTAATTATAGTTTAAGATAAACCTGCTGATAATAGCATATCTGTTTGCGGGCGCCGCGGTCTCAGACAGACAGACATCAAATACAAGTCAAACTTCTTTTTGCGTCGGGCATTAAAAACAGTTACCGTAAGATAATATTCAAAATATTCAAACGAATCTTTCTATTTGAAGATTTAAGAAATTCAAATTAAAAATTAAATTAGTTTAAGAAGGTGGTCATCAATAGTGGCCAACTCTGGTGTCAGAGTTCTACTGCCTAAAGGTCTCCAACTTGATCTACCGATTTAAACGACCAGGGCCGACAATTTTACGTGCCCTTCGAAGCACGGTAGCGTTCAGATAGAATAAAAAAACATACATACATAAACAAGTTAATTGAGAACTGCTTTCTTTTTTAGAAGTTTATTAAGAATCATCCACGCCCACTTCATGTCCACACACGTCGCCACATAAAAAAAAAAAAAAAAGTATTAGCCTGTAATGTCCCACTTGTTGGGCAAAGGCCTCTCGTCTCACTGAAGATATCAGTACAGTGAGGAGGTTTCAGGCGTAATCACCACACTTGCCTAATGCGGGTTGGTGATCTCAATCCCGAGCCATGTTTGAAAAGTAGGAAACATGTTTTCGCTCGACCTGGGAATTGAACCCGGGACCTCAGTCTTGGCAGGCGAGTGCACATACCACTAGACCACCGAGGCGCCACATAAATAAACATTATAAATGAAAAACAAAACATTTAAATATTATGTTATCACCGCCGAAGTCGTACATCATTTGCAACTTACTGAATTGTTTGCTAAAACTCTTTCATTAAAAACCAAAACCGTCGATAAATATGAGGAAAAAACGGGAAAATTTTAACTTGTATTCGTTGAGAGATTTATAGGCACAGTATTTTTTGTTGTGGGCCTTTTGTTCGATTCAGTGGGATATGAATTTGTAGATAAACATAATATCGACAATATGGGACGTACTTGTTTTTGGTACAGCCTCGAGACTGTTAAAGGGAGACAGTCTAATAGTTTTTGTAGAGCGTTGTCTTTGTCACTTCCGTAAGTTAAACTTCCGTTAAGTTCCAGAAGTTACTGGCCAACCCTGGTATCGAAGTTTTAAGTGCTACATTACTTTCACTAGTGCGTGAGCGTCAACTGAAGCAACTCGGTCTTAGTCTAACTATGCTTCAAGCGGTAAAATATCTGTAAGTTGAAATTCGCTTCAGTACCGTGTGACAGTGAGAGACAGAGTGAGAGAGAGACGGAGAGCGCTCTACAAAACTGAAACAAGCAACTATCTCCCTCTAGAAGCCGACCATTTCATTCGACAGTCGACAAGTCATTTCTTTTTTTTGACTTCAGGATACATTATGGATATTATCTGCGAACTATTATTTGTCTTTGTTATTACGCACTTAATCTAACTTGGATATCGTTACGATACGAGATGTTATTGTTATAATAACGGCCGTGAACTAAAGGGTGCATAGGGGTGTAAAAAGTTCCTTATTGCCTTTTTTATATCGATAAAATAACTACAAGTATTAAATCTGTAAAGTTAGCAAAGTTGGTACATGCAGGCAACTTGTGTTAGTAATTATACACAAAATATATCTAAGACTATAACACGTTTTATCTTCTTTATAATTTTGGGCCCTATTGTAGAACACAAAGGTTGTGCCACCACGTAAGAAAAGAAGAGGTTTAAAACTCTATCTATACAACAGTGCCTATACGCTATACGTATATCATCTTTATAATTTAGGACTTTATCTTATCAGAACACAAAGGTTGCGCCAGCACGTTAGAAAAGTAAAGGTTTAATACTCTATCTATAGAACTGTACTTACACGCTATACTTACGTATGTATATCAACTTTATAATTTAGGGCTCTATGTTATTAAAACACAAAGGTTGCGCCACCCCATAAGAAAAGTATACGTTTAGTACTATATACCATCCATACAACTGTACCTATACGCTATGCGTTTTGTTTTGTTCGCATCGTGTAGCGCCACCACCGTCCAAATGATATAGGGCTGTTATTGTCTATATCATTATCAGGTATAGAACGATCCCATCGAAGGGAACTGTAGCGAAAAGGGTGAAAACAATATAAACAAAATAGCGTATAGTTTGTCACGTCCCGCTATTATCTCGCTATGAATACAAAGGAGTGCCCTCTCTCCTCTTTGACGACGCGTTTGTTATTCCTTTGTACTGCTGAAACGTTACTCAGATTAAAGAAACACTGATTTCGGTTTATAATGATTATCATGTGCACAGCTCTTCAAGATAAATACAATGTTTATACTCGGTATAAAAAAATAGAAATTAAAATATTAAGATTTTTTTGTGAAGATATTATATTTTTTGGTGGGACAATTAAACTTTAGTGCATATAATAGTTAAGCGAGTTCAGATAAATATGAACGCGTTATACTAGTTGTTTCCCGCGGTTACATCAAGCTTTTTACTTACTTACGACCAGCCGGTTAACTTACTTACGATCAGTGGTTTAAGCGTTACAGACAGACCTTTGCATTTACATTATTAGTAGATAAGTAGGAATTAGCAAAGATGTATACCGCCTTTTTATGTAGGTAAGGTTAGGGCGCTAGTGTTTTATCTATTTAATACCGGTAACACATTATTATTTGTCCTACAAACTCCTCTATAAACCTTAGACTAGAGCGGTTGCTAGATAAGTAGACACGCGGCCAAAATTGGAACTAATCAAAATTAGAACAGAGCATTAACCTTTAAGTAAAGCCAAAAATAGCGTCTTGTGTCTATAATTCAGAGTGTGTTTATATTTGTGGCATTCGTGGCCTCTCTTTTAGAGCCAAACAGGTTCGTCGATTTGTTTCAAATTCAAAGTGCTCAAAGTTTTTTTCCTGATGAGGGTCATACATTTGATAATTTTCCATTTTTCCTAGTGAAATATTGTCATTTTCCTACAATGCTAGTGGCGCCCTCATTTCGGCGCAGCCTTATCCGACGCGGACTCTAGATAAACTTTAGCGTCAAATCCATGAAGCTTTGACAATCGTAAAATTTATGTACGTACTTCCGTTACCGTTGCGCTCTTTGTAAAGTACTCGTAAAAAACGGTTTATTGACCCTTAACGGATAGATACGACCTCACGGCATTTTGACGTTCATTTAACTATTTGTTTAGAGATTTTCATTTGTTTTAGGCACTGAAATTATGATGTATCAGGGACTTTCAGGTACTTTGGACTGTTTACACGAGATCTGGCGTTTTATGTGTGTTTTGTATATGATATATTTGAATATGAGAGTATTTGTTTCTTGAAATAAAACAATGTGGACTAAATACCGTATGTTTGTTTCAACATGGGTCAGGTTTCAGAAAACTAATACGCTTTAGGCAATAGAGGCGATTACGCGTAATCCTTCTCACTGTTCTGATAACTTCACTGAGTTACTGAGGCTGATACGGCTTACGGCTATTGAAAGAAATGTAAGCTATACTTATGTGTTTGTTGTATGTTTATAAGACAAGACGTTCGACTTACAAGTACAACATAAGTAAATGGAGAAATGATTAAAGATAGCGGAATAAGTGAGAGGTATTTCTTTATTCTTTTTTAGTTTTCATGTTATTTTCGGAACAATTTGGAGTATTTTATAAAGGAACCTGACAGAAAGTCCTTTGTCTCCAGCAATCGATATTTGTGTTCAACTCTGACGGAAATTAAAAAAGTTCCACTTCCAAAAGTTTTCCATTTCCTCGATTTAGCCATTTCACATTTTTTTTACAAACATATTTATTGGATTCCCACTTTCAGTCGTCACGTATATTTACGCAATGGACCTTTATTTATAAATATTGGTGTGATAAACAAACATGGCCCGGGTTTGAGATCACCAACCCGCATTTGGCAAGCGTGGTGATTATGCCTAATCCGCCTCACTGTACTGATATCTTCAGTGAGATTAGAGGTCTTTGCCCAGCAGTGGGACATTACAGGCTACTTTATTTTGGTGTGATATCCAAATTATTTAATTACCAAAACGCCACAACGTTCCACATCCAAATCCCTTATTATTATGATAAAAAATATCAAGTAAGTATCTGAAATATAAGACGATGAACAGATCAGAAATTTTATTTTCCGATAAAATCTTTCATCGCAACTACAAACTTTGTTAGTAATGAAAAACGATAAGTAACGAAAAGCTTTGAAGTAAAAACGAGTAATAAAAAATAATATTCCGCTCCAGAAAATAAGACTGTAATGAGCATTGAATCAGTTGTTGTTATTGAATAATATAAAATGAATACCGTGTTTGCACTTTGGATGGCCAGTTAATGCCCTTGAATGCGCTATGTACAGTGCTGGTCAGTTTATTGGACATATTGAAAGGAAGCCATTTGTAGCATTGTTTGACTTAGATTAAGTGTTAACCAAAGGATGGACACTATTTAAATGGGTAACCGTTTGTAGCATTTTCAATTTACAACAATATGTACGGCAGTGATAGCGAAATGTTTTGGAAAAGGATTACTACTTGATCTATGACTGATTTATGTTAAAAATTCTATATCAAAAAATATATCACTTGTCTTTAAATATAAATAAAAAATGAATGTCTAAAGTTTTGTGCGAATGAAATTCAGTTCGACAGAAAAAGAGGAAACAATCGCAATTCGGCCTTCTGATCCACATATCTGCCGAATGATCTTGCCAGCAGTGTACCAGTATTCGGGTATAGATTTTTATATTTGCTCAAGAAGTAGCTGACCGTGTACCTCTCACAGTAATGTACAATTAATGTACCTCCTGCCGAGCCACAAATTAGATTGAACTCGGCCACTCTCTGAATACAACGTGAGGGAAATCTGCTTCTCTAGTGCTTAAAATAAGTGAGGGTAAGTTTGATTAATGTACGTTGAAGAAAAGTTCATTAGTACAATATTTCAATGACACATATCAATTTTATTTTAATCGAAGTGATGGGAGTTATATACTAAGCGTTGAATGTCCTTTTCCTTGACATTTGTAAGTTAATTATCGATTAAATTACGACCAATTTTGGACGTTAAATATGTTATAGCTTCTGACGGTCAAGCAAACAAAAGTCTTAAAAATAGCCGGATCGGCGGTTACTCGGGTTAACTAAATCAGAGTAGAGCATCTCTATGCCTTAATACTCGTATATATCTTACTGACGCACTCAGATTTTCATTATATCGACACTTATCTAACTGACGAAATTTTTCATACATTTAATAATCGCTTATTAAATCTCCACTTAGGAAGCAATTGACGTTTTAGAGTACGGTAAGTCAGTAAGGAATAAATATTCAGCAATATTTATCTCTAACTAAATCTACCTATCTCAATTATCTAAATATTTCGTCAAAAATGTAACGAGGAAAATATATTATTTTTTGTAAAAACCCTGCACAGCGGTTTGCCCTAATTGGTAAAAATAAAAACGTTGCTATTTTTGCACGGCTAATCAAGAGCCGTTGACTTGAGCATGATAGGGGAGACTGGGGTAATGTGGAAAGGATTTCTTATTTACTTACGTTTATTTTTACGCACGGATAAACATCGCTAATTGGAGTGATGTCTTTATTATAAACATTATTTTAGCTTTTAATTGAAGCGGGTAAAAACATGGTGTTTTAGAAAAAAAGGATTGCAAAAGGTTTTGCGATTTTAGGTGTTAATCTCATTCCTGAAGGATTTATGTTTTTATGTGGTTCCGTACATAATAGGGAAATACCAAAGATTACTTCATTGTCCGTCTGTCTGTCTGTCTGTCTGTCCGTCTGCCAAAACCCTTTAATGAAATTACAGATATCATTTGTCACATTACAGCAATTCGTTTTTATTCTTCATATCGCTTATTGATCATGTGTTTATTAAAGTTTGTTAAAAATACAATTATAAAAAATTATAAGTACACTGTCCTGATTGGGATCGTTAACTTTTGACTTTGAGACTAATATTAAAAAGGCAATATCAGTATAAACAACATTTATCAAAAGTGTTACTCAAATCAAATTCAAACAGACGCCACTTTATTTCATTAGAGAGCTAATAAACTTCGTAACACCTACATAATAAATTGTTAGGTCAACAGTTATTAATGTCTGATATAAATCAAAGAATTTAAATATGAAGGTGCGAATTACCTTTGGTTTGCCGCAGGGATCTTAGCTTGGAGCTCATAAGCTTGTTTGAATATTTAGCGTAAGCTTGTGATTTTAATAGGGTACGTCATACCCCACTATCCTTTAATCGGTAGAGATATTGATCTATGGATGGGACAGCATTCTATGGAGGTATTTGAAGTATTCTCGGATCATAGATATATTTAGCATCTACCGGTTTCACCTTAACTGTAAGTATAATGTTGTTCTATTTAAGGTGTTACCCCTACCTTTGTTTATAAAGTTAGGTAAATTGACATTTATAAGTTACTAGCAGCGCCCCGCGGTTTTACCCGCGTTGTGCCCGTTCCCGTAGGAATTTTGAGAACTTTTATAGATATAAACCTTCGTCTTGAATCACTCTATCTATTTAAAAAAAACCGCGTTAAAATTCGTTGCGTATTTTTAGAGATTTAAGCATACATAGGGACAGAAAGACAGCGGAAAGCGACTTTGTTTTATACTATGTAGTGAAACCCCAACCATGGCTTTTTAAGACTAATTGTTAAAATTGTATTGAGTTTGATTAATTGATCTCTAATTAGAGCTGTATTTGAGTATTCGGGGAATCAAGTCAGACATAATACGATCTAATCTGAGACTAACCTAAAGTAATTTTATTAACTTGACTACCTTTATTCAACTATTAACTTCGCTGTCCTTTTGTTGCTATGAATGTTTGCACATATCTTATTCCATGTTTCTGTCTTAATATTATACATTGTATTCACTTGTCTGTCTAGACGCCATTTTTGAATGTATAATGCTTGAGTGGTTTGAACTACAATCAACACACATGAGGATCTGTATTCAAAGGTCCAGAGGCTCGACTTGTAAGCTCTAATCGCGGTCGAAGGGCCCTCGGAGCGGCGTCCAAGCGAGTATACTCCACCCCACTTAACCACTCGAAACTTATAAATATACCTCACACATGTGGTTAACAATGAAAGTAATTATCATGATATTCTGGTTAGCTTTTTTCCAAAAAACCGTTCACAAATGAGTGGCTATAAATATTGTGTCATTGTAGAGTAAAGTTTTGAGTGTACAGTAATGCTCTTGAAAAGCTCTGTAATGCGCCACAAAAACAAGCCCAACCAAAGCCACTAGCATAAAATTTCATTGCAGCAAATAATCATAATAAAATATTATATTCTAACTCAGCAAAAAAGCGCTACCCAACAAAATAACTTGCGCTATATTCCGAGTATGACGTCGATAAATAGCAAATGTTACCGGATAATTGTTAACTGTAGGATAAATAGCACAAATTATACCTCTAACCACATTTATCTCGGTCGAACACTCGACGCGGCGATGTGCTTCCACATAAACTTGCGACGTGGGCCAGTATCGACGTGTCATCCGCCATGATGGATCGTTCGAATTTTAAGATGGCGTCATGATGACACATGAGACCCACACACACGTTTTCATGACATTTGTAAAGTATGAAATGTGATATTCTCGTAAAATGTGCGTGGGAGTGAACATGTTTTGCAATTTAATGTGTTTTGGGTATCGGATAACTGTTTTGTGCAAATATTTTTAGTACCGAAAGAGTTTAAGATTTGAAAATGTTCTTTAGTTCAAAAGTATTGTGGTGCATTTACGGTCTTCTGTTTTTCCATTACCCGGTTGGAGGCAAAGAAAACAGGTCTTTTATTTGCTGAATAGTCAGCAGTGAGCACTCATCCTTACTTAAAGACTGATGTGGACACTTTACGGCAGCTTACGCTTTGACAAACAGCTTCGAGACAAATCCATTTTATATTGTTTGCCTACACTTTGACACTCGATGAACCTTTTGGAATAATAATTGAATTTTAAAGTAATAAAATGGAAGATATATTTTCTGTAAACTGTCTACGAAGGAATAAAATACGTACAAGTATATTTCTATGTAAAGCAGTTTGTATTTATTTTGTAACGGCTTTAAAAATAGAAATATATTCTCAATTTAGAGTTTTTTTAATATATTCTCAATTTAGAGTTTCTGAAATGGTCTCCTTTAAAATGCATTTATAATAAAGATGGTTAATATTATATTTTTACATGAACATGTGTATGTAACGTGTGTGTAAGGACTAATTAACAAAACATATTGTATAACTTTTTTCTTAGCTTTATAAAATAGTTTTAGATAAAGTGGGTGTGTTATATCAAGCAAGTTTATTTATATATTATAGCTTTCACTCTCCATAACTTATTCATAGTTATTAAAGCTATCTCTGGTAACCGCATCCTCAGTGTATATTTATTTTTGTTTTATGCTTCATTTTTGGTAAGTATCGCAGAGCTGAGCTGGCCTCGTGTTGGCGTGAAATTATTTTAATTTGCTGACGACGAACCGAGTACGGGTGAACGCGACAATGTTTTATTTCTCTTCTCGTTTCAGCTATATTATTCTAGAGCTCTAGTTTTAGTGTTTATTTCAAAGGATTTTCAGACTTTTCAGACTAGTTGATTGAATGGTGCTGTTACAGATTTGAGTTGAGTATTTTTATTTTAGAAAGTTCTATTTATTACTGTTGTGGACCTGTGATTGATTTTACTTTTAGTCTCGAATCAAAAACTAAAAAAAGCTTTCTGTTTTTAGGACAATCATTTGCATTCTTAATTTAAAACCTGGAATAAAAAGCGGTACATAGTACGTCTCAAAGGAATATTTCTTTCTTTTGAATTTTGACTCAATGTTAACGAACATTTTAGTATAATAATTTCAATTCTCATTTAAAAAAAATGATGAGTAACAATTGATTGCTTCGTAATTAAATATCTCTAAATCTCTGTCGCATCTAAATAATCTTTGTAAATACGATACTTATCACATAACTGTTTATATTAGCTTATTCTACGAGTATATATATAGAACAACTCTCAGAATCGTATGTTGTAACGAAATATCAAAGTTATATCTAACCCCAATTGAAGCGAGCACAATCGGCAACCTCGTTCGCCCACAAACCATTTCGTTAGTACTTCACTTGACTCATAGGGGCAGCTTTTCATTTCCTCCCTCTAGGGGGCGCCACGAGAACCTATTGAACGTTTACTTCAGTTTATTTTTCAACAACATTAATGCTTTTCTATCTGTGACACTCTTTGTTGATAAACTATTTCGGGTAATAGTATTATTTTGGATAAACAGTTTTGGTTTTTACGATAAGTTTTTTTTAAGATTCGCAATTTGAAAATATATGAACGTACTTACACCCATGGTAGATTGTGATGAAAAGTGAAATTCTTCATTTGAGTATGTATATTTGAGTATGCATATCAGTATGAATTGAGCGGGTAAGTATGAATTGAGTGCGTACTGCTAGTATACTAAATACATTTTCAGTAAAATCAGAATTAAATAGTTTTGATATAGGACCAATTTGCAAGTATACTCTCGTTGACAAAAACGTATTTAAATCGGTTTATAAATAAGCGGTTAATATTTATTAATTAATTAATTTAATGACACATCAACAGTGTTGCATATTATACAATTATATCCAGAGTTACAGAGTACATTTCTGATATGAACACCAATAAAAGATGTGTACAGCATTCATATTATATATGTAGGTATAAAAATATAATTCAAGTGAAGAATTCCTCCTTTTATGAATTAGTTCAAAGTCACACATTATTTGTCCTGAAGCTACAAAATGACGCTGTTTTACAATAATTGAGTTTGTATTACTAATCTTGATCAGTTATTTATATATTCTTCTATGATAAAATTCAAGTTACAATGTTGTCAAGAAAGAAAAAGGATGTTTAAAAGAACTACAATCTATAAAAAAAAATATTAACGTCACATTCAAAAAACAAATTAACAAAACAAACATAATAGTAGGAACCTATTTCAATACTTATATTAATTAAAATAGTGATGGGACACGTTTGATAACTATCGATATATCGATCGTCGAAAGTCCTTATACGTCTCTAGTCCGCTTAGTAGAATTGATTACGCCCCAAGAGCCGACTGTCTATCGAATGAACAATTTACGCATCGATACATGTCACCACTGAACGTGTCCTAGAACAAGAAATTGTATGAGATTTACATGTTGTGGTACTGTTGTAGTTAAAATAATATATGTGGGATGATATTAGCCGGTTATTACGTATATCAGTTATTTACGTATGAGCGATGAATGGAATAGAACGAAAGAGTGACTGAAACAAGGTGTGTGAATGAGTGACCGAAAGAAGAAGGTAGAACAATATAGCGGCATAATGATTATTATTATCCCACATATATGTTAATTATTTCCTCGTTTAATATAAGATGTAGTATTTGGATTGATTGGAATAAACTTTTTAAGGCTGCAAACTGTTTTTTTTATTATAAGCTGCGACCCCTATGTCTATCACAGTTATTAAAATCATTAATTATTATAAATGAAAAGAGATACTAATGATACAAATTAATATAAGATATGTGTTTTTATAATTTAAAATAGATTGATGATCCTGTAATGTTAATCTTCAACACGTTACAAGTACATATTTACTCGTAGTGTTAAACATATATTTTTGTAAGAACATCAACAGTAGTAATCCTTAAAATAAATTACAGAAAACATTAATAATTCGTTCTTATTTCGAGGTACCCCGAGGTACTGATGACAAGTGAATTTCATCGACAAAATTGAGGGCACCTCCCTAGAGACCACTGTCAGTCTCAATGAGGGATACTTCGAGATATCGCTTATAATTCCTCGGAGATAAAAGTTAGTGGATTAAAAATGTTACGTTAGGCTTCCGTTTAACGAACGGGAAATTACGTTACTTGTTGTAAAATGTTGATTATTAAAAACAGTAATCCTTCTTGCTGTACTGGTATCGTTATAGGGATGAAAAATCTTTGCTCTGCAGTGAGAAATTATAAACTTATAATTTACTTTATTAAAAATAAGACAATATTATGTAATTGGTATACTACAATGGTCACTTATTGAAGTAAAATGACTTATTAACAAGTTTACCATTGAATTTACTAAATTCTGGTAACCATACTTACCTTCCTACAAACACCCTAACCGAAAAACCTACCAATCTCAGTAAACATAATCAAACTTCGATAACCATACTAACATTACGTGTATATCAAATCGTTTCTTCAAAGTATACTATCCAAAGGCTTCAATACAGCTTATCATGATGGATGTCCGTCAACAGGGAGTGACCGATGTCCGGATCTATCCAGATCTATCCGGAAACGGGCGGAGTGTGCCGCATCACGGCTGTCACTGCAAGCCGGATTGAATTAGTTCTAACCGGTTCTGTTGTACCCTGGATTTATTGTTATGACAGTTCGCTGAACTATTTAGTTAAGGAGATAGTGTCCAGAGATTTTGTCGGGGTGATTGTTAGGGGCAATTGAAACCGGTGTCCCTTTTCCAGTTTGACAATGGGCGGTGGCAAACTAAAACTTTTCTTGCATTTAGGCAACGATTTGAAAGTGCAGTAGAATATGTGCAGTGGTCCGCCTTGACTTGATTACTCACAGGTTCGATTCTTGGGTCGAGTTAAGTATTATCATCTCATTTATATGTTAACCGCCTTATTAATAAACGCTATTTAACTAAAACTCTGTTATAAAGTGGTTTGTCTCTTTTTCTCTTTGAAAAATAGCGATTGTCGGAAAGAGACAAACCATTTTATATCTAAAATGCTGTTAATAAGCGTTTACGAATAAGGCACTAAGAGTTTAATCTGGCCAAAATGGCTGAAGTTATCAGTGCTATTATTTAAATAAAACTATGGAATTTAAATCCAAATAAATTCATTAAATATTTATTAGTCATTAAATATCAAGTAAAAAAATACCATTCCAAATTACCTAACTAAATCATTACTACTGAATACAAAATAAATATCGAAATTAGATTTCGATTCTGGTTTACCTAATTTACTGATTTACCTAATACTACTACTTTACAAACAGGGGCCCTAAACCTTACTCAAGGGAAAGAATAAAGTTACCGAAGTAACTATTGGCCTCGGATGATCAGCAGACGCCCTTTACATTTTTAACGAGCACCTCTCACGCCCAAATTGAAAAAGAAACTACAAACATAAATCGGGATAAGATATTTTTACCTTTCTCTCAAATAACATTATACATACTCGATATAAACAGGCTAACGTGAACAAAATGATATGAAGTTCGGTGAACGTAGTAGTGTAGAAAGGTTATTCGGTTATTTGTCATTATTGTACCAGATTTTAAGGGCAAATTCTAAAAACTAACCCGAATCAAAGTCACTGGATGTTAAGATATTTTTACCTTTCTCTCAACTTCTAACATTATATAGATATAATGTTGCTCGGGTTACTTTTAAAATCTGGCACAATAATGACAAATGCGAATAACCTTACTACACTACTGCGTTCACCAAACTACATATCATCTTGTTCACATTAGCCTGTTTACTGACTTCGGGCACCTAATTAGGTGACAACTTCGGTCACTCGCCGAATGCGGTCACCTATCGTATTACTCGTCGGTCACCGTATATTGAATGCAGCGAACTAAACCAAACAGTAATTAGTCAAATATTTGGTTTACTTTTTTATATATCACAGTTTTTAAAATTAACTAGTTTAAAATGTTCGAATATCCAGCCAGGCATTTAGGTTGAAATAATTGTGTTATTAATATTAAGATTAATTAAAATTGTTAAGTTAACTACATACTTTTTAAGGTAACATTTGAAGTATCTCGTTGGTTAGTATTTGTATAATAAGTAAATCGCTGAACACTTTTTACTTGATTAGAACAATAAACAAAGCAACATAAATCTATGCACAGATCAAAACTTTCCAACGAACTATATTTAATTCACTCCGGTCGGCAAAATCCAAACATTTGTGTTTTTGTAAACTTAATTCACTTTTTGATTCAACGGTTTAACTAGAACATCAATTTGTGAAAACAAATACATTTCAAATATAAATAAAAAGTTTGACGTTGGTTTGTGAATCTGTATCGTTTCTAAACTTTCAGATTGGAATAATTTCGATAGTAGGGATCGGAACGCGGAACAATTATTGTTGTAAATTTTGGGTTCATATCGAATGTTGTTTGTTTTGAGATTTGTTTGTTTCGTGGAAAGAGCATTTGCAATTAACAAAGCATACGATGTCATCGCAAGTGCTTTAAATATGTTTTTAGATAGGCTAAGACTATCTCATTAAAGTGTAATACTCTTACGAAAACCATATCCTAAAAGCTATACTTAAAGCAATACCTAATGTTTTTACTATTCTCTATTCTTTCTTACAAGAAGTAAAATGTGGTATAATGTAGTCAATTTCTAGCTGGACATAATTCCTTCTGAAGAGGAATAAGGTAAATTTTATTCCATTCATAACCTATTACCGAAACCTCCTCAATGGATAAAGTCTCGGTTGAAAAATCAGTCATGATTGTTTAAATTTAACTCTTGTGAGAAAAAATCTATGCAAATAAAGCTGAAAAGTTTGTTTGTTTGAACTCGCAAATCTCAGGAACTACTAGTTCAATCCGAATAATGATTTTTGTTTTAGATAGCCACGTTCAACGGAAGGTTACAGAATATTTTTACTTTTTCAAATTCCCACGGAAACGGGCACAACGCGGGTAAAACCGCGGGGCGCTGCTCGTAGAATATAGAGCAAGATACAGTGACTTGTTTGACTCGCTATCCTTAGAAATATAAAGATGTATATACAGTACATGTTTTCTTTCTTCCCTAATCTACTTACAGGTATGATACTCGTCAAAGAAAAACAAGAAAAGAAGGGACATGTAGTGTGCAAACAACCGACGAGCGAACCCCTTTCTATAGCCTACCTACTAACTCAGACGTAACAAGCTTTGTTATTATTAGAAACTGAAAGAAAACTTTTGTTAGCGTAATTAAGTGTAGGAAAAAATTGGGATAACGCAAGTCAGGCGTTTTTAGTCGTTGTTGAAGTGCGCATGCGTTAGGCTGGGTCGGGTAGGGGGTAGTTTGTGAGCGGGAGCGGGGGAGATAGCGAGTTAACAAAATAAGTAATTATTTATGAGTGGAATTAATGATTGGGAGATAAAATGATCTGGTGTTTTTTAAATAGATTTTGTGAGAGATATAAGAACGTTTATAATATGTTAATATGTTTTGATATTTAGACATTTGGGTGAAGAGATACTGTAGTCAAGGTCATTCACAAATAGGTAACGTAAATTATAAAACGTTAATAAGGTGTTCAAAACGAACGAGCCCAAATAAGTGATAATTTTATGTAATAATAAGGTTTCTGAAATAATTGCATTTTAACGGTTACAGTTTACAAGGTAGCGCTCGAGATTTGTTTTGATTATAAAATAGTTTCTCATAACTTGGACCACACGTAAAAAGTGATTGGACCGTGAGAGCTCAAGTAAGATAGGGACAAAGATATTAATAGTTATTAAAACATTACAATGTTAGAGGTCAATCAAGTGGGTTAAATAATAATGAGCTTTATTTACCAGTATAACTACTTAAGGTTAACCCATGGTTAAACTGTTTAGTTCCGTAACAGATATAGTTTGAACTAAGTTTTGATAAGTTACCTATATATGAGTATTGATAAGAGGTATTTGATTTAAGTTATAAAATAATAAAAAAGTGAATTCCAATAAATAACAATTCGGTTTCATTTTCAAAAAGCCAACACAAATGAAATAGAACATTAATAATAAACATTAAAACTGCACAAAACAGTATATTAAAGCAATTTTCCACGTCAACATTTATTAAAAATTATATACAAAGAAAATAAAATAATAGAAATTCCCAGGCGTTTTCGTTTACGGGCGACGGGGCGGGGGGTGTGCTACGCCAGTCGTAGCCAAATCGTAGCCCGTAGCGGACGCTACGCCGTAGCACCCTAAAGATATTTTTTTAATGATTCGTTTCGTGACTTGTGACACATTTTAAACAGTGTACTATGTGTTAAACACAGTGTAGTGTGTGTGTTTGTGTGTTTTAAAAGGATATAAAAATAAGGTAAAAATATACTATATATAACCGCCTTTAGTCCTAAGCGAGAGTAATCTTATCAAAACACTTTATTGAATCAGCTTCCATAGATTAAGTAAATGTAATAGGTACGACTATTTTCGCGGTATTTTATCTTCAGCTCACGTAAAGGTAGTTACATAGAGAACGATATTACGGGAATTATTGATACACCTTTCATCAAAGGAATAACACAGTTGTTATCACGAGGGCGGCCTTTGTCGGAATGAAATAAGAGATGAAACACGAATTCTGTATTAAATGTCTTGGCACTGACATTCGGTGAGTTACTTATTATGTTAACCTACTTCGGAGAGGGATATAATGATATTGTGTCGTCCAATTTTGTGACGAATTGGCTTGTTATAGAGATAGATAGATATACAGTTGTTTTATTACTGTACTGTACATATTTTTAGGTAGATGTTGTGTTTTTTATCTTTTGGGGGTAATAAAATGTGAAAGGTCATGAATATTTGTTTTTGTTCGTTCATCACAGTTAAGAGGTTAAACCAATTTTGATGATTAGATTTAGAGATATTTTATGAACGTCCTACGAATGAGTGAATGTGAAAAAGCCTGAATCTGTTGAATTTAAAACAAGCTAATGTGAATTTAATGTTTAAGTTGCCTTAAAAATACAATTTTACATTACTTCTTATGAAACGAACTCTTTTTGAAAAGTAATGTAAAATAACAGCCTGTTAACTAGTTTTGAACTACAAACGTTAAAACTTCAGTCTGTTTTATCGTGACATTTATTAAGATACATTTAAGATCTGTTACACACATGTAAGATCTTAATTGAGTGAGTAATTTTAAAGATAGAAGCGGGTTAATGATACTCTATCTTATGGATAGGTATATCTTAGTTGGTCGTATATTTACTTAACGACTGTAGGCTTTAGAATTAAGTTAACTTGTTAAGTTATTTGATTTGCGTCTTAATAAGTCTAGATTATATTTAGGCCTGAAAAATAGTAATAGCCTCTAATGTCCCACTGCTGGGCAAGCTTCTCGTCTCACCGAAGATATCACTGCAGTAAGAGGTACAGTACAGTGAGGAGGATTAGGTGTAATCACCAAGCCTGTAAAGGCCTGTAAAGTTAGCAAACATTATGCTTGGAATACTATGTTAGATATAAACTTTACTTAACGGCATATATTTTGATGGGTGTCCAATAAAGGCACTATAATCTGAGCTATGCCGTTCTTTTATTTTAGGTCACTTTCTTTAACCATTACACAATGTCTTCAGAGTGGTTCCAACCGGCCCTAGTGTTTTCAATGTTTAGACAATGTTAGTGCCTACTTAAGGCAGCCTAAAAAGTTCGACATCAGGGCTGGCGGTTCTTTCATTGGTTCGCCCAAGTCAGGACTTTCTCTCTCCCAGGGTTCATGAACCAGGGTTGTACAATAACATACTCTAAGTTTACCACGTGGCAGATATGTATTTGTAATTTGTAGTAATGACTTGCATGCGTCCAACAAGAGCAAGTGCTTGCCAGATACACGCATGCCATTTCGTTGGCACGTGCAAGGAGCTGGGATGAATATGAGTGCATATGTGTTGCAAGCATGTGTAAGTAAGTAAGTAAGTTCGACCCCGGTGTCGGAGTTTTTGGACCACGTAGAAACCTCTGACATGGACTAACGATTGCAACAACCGGGACCGACAATTTAACGTGCCCTCCGAAGCACGGTAGCGCTCAGATAGAAATGCCACTATCGGCCACCCATCCAAGTAGGGGTCGAGCTGCGCGTTGCTTAACAATTGCTATGAACTAACATCGCTTAGTCAAACTATGCCATGAGCGCTACTGTAAACAGCGGCCATTATGGAACGGGTTTTAAATGTTGAACCAAACATATTGTACTTTTTCACTTATGGGCCGCGGCCGTGACGTAGGTTGACTAAGTTATGTTAAGATATCACGGTTGTTAAGCAATATATTTGCATTTCAATCTGAGCGCTGCCGTGGTCGCAGTGCACGTTATTTTGTCGGTCCCGGTTGTTACAATCGTTAGAGAATGTCGGATGCCTTTAGCCGTTCTAAAAACTCCGACACCTGGGTTGGCCAATAACCTACATGAACAAACTTACTTATTTGGATATTGATAAATAGAGTTCCAAAGTTCAGTTGTTGATTCGATGCGACCGATATTTGGGATTACTTTGAGCGCTGCCGTGTTTAGGGAATGATAGGTTTATAATGATAGGATTAGGTTATAAGACCGTATCAGAAGAGGACTTAAGGGAGTCTAAAAGACTATATCACTACATAGTATAAAATAAAGTCGTCTCTGTTTCGTGTCTGTTTGTCTGTTTGTCTGTATGCTTAAATCTTTAAAATTACGCACGGATTTTGATGCGGTTTTTTGTAATAGGTAGAGTGACTCAAGAGGAAGGTTTTTATGTAAAAAAAATCCCGAAATTCTCACGGGAACGGGCAGAACGCGGGTAATTATATAATAAAAGCAAATAGTTTATTCTCTCTGTTATATAAAAAGCTTTATTCAAATACGGTGCGAATTAAAAAGAAACAAACGAACAATAGTCATATCATGATACAAACAAAAGAATAGCCATTAACTTCTCTCGCTTTGAAGATTAATTTTCATGAAAGAACGAATTAAGGATTCTTTATAATTGAAATCAGCTAAATAACATTAGGATCCCGTACAGTCAAAGAAGTCGTGTATAAATTATAAATATCGGCAATAAAAAGGAAAATGTCTAAAGAAATTTCTTAAGCCGGAGAAAAATAAGAGAAATCGCGACAAGTCCAGATTATTCAGGAGAACGAATGCCCACGGGACGGCTCCGAATTGTGAATCAGGGCTTTAACATTTATAATTCAGTATAGCTAAGTGCCCTACTTGCCATACCGTCGTCTTTAATTTTTTCCTTATCCTCAAGGCACGTAAACATTTTGTACAAACCTCTCGAGACGAAATTTGCCAAATATTATTTTTTAATTTGCCAAATATTTGAACGGTGTTTGTTCTGTAGGGGTATCCGCGCCGCTGCGGGCTTCGGCAACGCATCGAGTATCTAAATAGAATTCCTTTGTTAAATTTGAGATGTTTGCCGAGCTTCGGGATGTTAAAGAATTTTTAATTTTGTGGTTGTAAATTTTGTTGTAAGCCCAGGTTTAATGGGGCCATGGGGAAAATAGGCCGTGGGTATCGACATACACGTAATATAGCCTATTAACTAAAATAAATGTCTATCAGAAACCTGTATGTATGTATGCGAAAGTTTAAAAGAGTTTGCGAATACTCTAATCCCGTGCTCTGGCGTAGAGCTTTTAGCAGAGCCTCGCCTACTATAAATAGCTCAAACGGCCTTAAAACCACAACTTCTCAACTCTAAGCTAAAACTAAAACAAACGAATCGTACATATCTCACGTCAAAAGCAATAGGACATAACCAGGAATTACCCACAAAATGTAGGCAAAATTGCACTACCGCTACCGTCGCCCATTGTATAACGCGCCCAGAAAGGCATAAACTGTGTGATTCCACAGATAAACACTGACTAATTTGCTAGAACTGTAAGCCTTATCTGTGACAGGTTAAGGTAGAAATTAGATTATCATTAGGTTAACGCTTGTTCTATAATGAACGCCTCTGAGGTAAAAATTATTGTAGTTTATCAGGTAAAGGTTTAACGGCTTGTTACAATGCTAACTGCTGCGTGAAATATCAGTTGAAATGTTTGGGAAACAAATGGTTATTTGATGGCATATCTTAGCATTACAACTAATAATAATATATTGAAAGCACATTATGTCAAGTTTGGAAAATACTCAATAATGTCATTGGTAATAAATCTATATCTATATATATAAAAGAAAGTCGTGTTAGTTACACTATTTATAACTTGAGAACGGCTGAACCGATTTGGCTGAAAACTGGTGGGAAGATAGCTTAGAACCAGGAGACGGATATAGGATACTATTTATCCCGTATTTCCTACGGGAACGGGTGCGCTGTGGGTGAAACCGCGGGGCACAGCTAGTAGTATATAAAAGAAAGTCATGTTACTTACACCATTTATAACTCGAGAGTGGCTCTACCGATTGATGATAATTTTTTACTGTATTTATCTTGGTATTAAAAAAATCCCGAAATTCCTACGGGAACGGGTCACTGCGGGAAAAACCGTGGAGCACAGCTAGTTGAAGCTAATTTCAGGTAAAGCTTCTATGATATTGAGCGTCTTTACAATCTGGAAGTCGGCGAAATATAAAACAAAGTTTATAAATCGCTAAAGAAATCACCAATTCGCCTTTGACCTAGCAATGAATAAATATGTAAAGGATTAATTCTCGAATGAATGACTTAACCTATGTGTCACACTCAATTTGTATGGTATTTGCCAGCTTATAAACTTATACGCTCTTTCTTCTTCTTCTTATCGAGTCAATATGGTTATTTTTTACGCTCTTTTATATTATATTATACAAGAAACTGTTCGAAAATTAAATTCACACAGATACATTATCACGCCATCCAATTATCTCTCTTATTCCAAATAGTATACGAGTTAGAATCACGTATCAAAACGAACAATGGTTTAAATATTTCGGCATTATTTCGGAAACAAAGTAGGAACCAAATTGCATAACGTACTACGGTCACGATTCAATTTAATTTTCATTTTGTGTACTGATTAAATGTCATTTTCAACATGGCCGTCTAGCTCTGAACAAATCACTGGTTTCTCTACGCTTGGAAAACATTTCCAATTGCAGTCCGAAGTTATTAATTCATAATACCTAATCAGTTATATTCCAGCTGTACCGTTAATTAGCATGGTTTGATTATATTCGTATGTTGATTTTACTTTGCTTTCATTGAAACACGTTATACAGGGTTACCTTTGGGCCTCTAACCTATTCCAACTTATACCTACTTACAATTGAGCTTGGTTTGGATCTTAGCTGAGTAGGTATTAGTGCGAACAAAAAAACATACCATATAATTATAATTTTAATTATTGTTAGTATATATAACTAGTGACCCGCCCTCGGTTCGCTTCGGGTAATCAAGATTTCATGTAGGAAAATCGGGATAAAACATTGCGTGTCTCCCGCAGGAATATACACAATCAAGATTTCATGTGAGGAAGAATTCGGGATAATACATAGCGCGTCTTCGTCGTTCGTAGTTCGTAGGTAGGTATCCCGCGCGCTTTGACCGCACGAAACAGTAAGTAGCCATAAGAGACCCGCCATCAAGCATTATTATTTTGTAAGCAGCGCCCCGCGGTTTTACCCGCGTTGTGCCCATTCCCGTGGGAATTTTGGGAATTTTTTTACATAAAAACCTTCCTTTTGAATCACTCTACCTATTACAAAAAACCGCATCAAAATCCGTTGCGTAATTTTAAAGATTTAAGCATACAGACAAACATACAAACAGACACGAAACAGAGACGACTTTATTTTATACTATGTAGTGATATTTCTCATCATAACTCTGAAACTAACTGTCCGATTTTAATAATTTAAAGAGGTATACAAAGAAACATAATTAACCTTGATTGTAGAGCCATTTATTTTGATGTAGATTCATATCATCATAGGCAAGCCTATATGGTTCCAATGCAAGTCAAAGGTCTGTCGTCACTCAAGTAGCAGCTGACGTATCTCAATATTCCTGTTTGCCCATCAACCGCATTATCTTGTTTATCTCACGACAATCATAATTCATAACATATATACCACCACTATTATAATCGACTATCTCATCAGATTACTGTCCGTCTACCAGGAATCCATGGCGGATGAACATCAAAGGGAGACACTTGACCGTAACACCCTCATCAAACACAAACTACATGTAAACTATTTAATTAAAGAACTTTTTAACTTTATGGCGGAAGTACAGGTTTGTGTGCTTAGTTTCGAATTTTGAATAAGAATCTATTGTTGGTTGGTCTGGAAACTGTAACTTGCTCTAAAGAGTTTATATTTATAATTCGAATATTGAATTAAAAGTTCTTGTCTTTCAAGCGAGGCTATGAACCCGGTATCCTTCGCAGAGTATTTCAAAGCTTCAAAGTTCAAACCCATATCAAAATACTTCATAATTATTTCAAAACAATATTTACTCAAGAATTCTGCTCATATACCATTAAAAGTAATTTTATCTCCAAAAAACTTGTTCAGTAATATTAATTTAAAACAGATAGAAAGTATTTTGATCAAAGGATTTCGTTTCCCCTGGATACTTGTTTAATTCTTATTAATTTTGAAGATGGTTTCAAAGTCGAAGGAGTGTTTGATTGAACTTATTGAAATATTGGATGGAGGGAAGCTTTTCAGATATACGAGTATATACGAATATATACAAGCATTGACGTGTTTTATTTAGGCGCAATGTTTGTGACGTGTACTTAGTAGATTGTGACGTGTAATTATAAAAATGATTCGGAATATTAGTGACCGAGTTATTCTTGACATTTCTCTTCATACAAAATGTAAATAATGACATTATGTATAAGATTTTTTACGAAGTATGGTTATAGTGAGAAAAACGATTTTTTAGGAAGACTGTTTAAGTGCTCAGTATGAATAGATAACGTTCCGTTATAATATTAAGTAAAGAAGCATTTGTCCTAATGGCTTGTCACAACTACATTACAGGTTTAAAAGCATTTCTCAAAAACTTGTAAAGTACTACATTATCCTACTAATATTATAAATGCGAAAGTTTGTGAGGATTTATTACTCTTTCACGAAAAATCTACCCGTCGGATATGGATAAAACTTTACAATGATATAGGTTATACATCAGAATAACATATGGAATAAATTTTATCCCGAAATTCCTCCGGGAACGGGTACAACGCGGGTAACAACGCGAGGCGCGGCTAGTCACCTCATATATAGGAACAGTCCCTTAGTTTATGTGCCTTTTTCCTAAAATACATATCATAAATACAGTACATATCTACTATATAAAAATAAGTCGGGTTTTCCTTCCTGACGCTATAACTCCAGAACGCACGAACCGATTTCCACGGTTTTGCATTCGTTGGAAAGGTCTCGGGCTCCGTGAGGTTTATAGGGAATAAACATCTCAAAATTCCCACGGGAACGGGGGCGCTGCGGGTGAAACCGCGGGGCACAGCTAGTCGTTGATAAAAATAATTATCTAAATCCGTATCGTAGTTCTGTTAATTAGCGAGTCCCAACAAACAATCACAAAATCATATGTTAAGGTATAGATAAAGATACCATAATTATATCCAAAAGCTATCTGCGTATAGATAATGCCCCTACTTCTTCCCAAGCATCTATTCGCTCAGTAAATACAGGCCATAACCTAAACCGAGCACAACACATTCAGACCATCGTATTTGTTTATCAAGTACCACTTATCTTTCAATACGCACATTCCCTTTCAAAAAACTAGCCCACAATGAGGTAAGCCTTTGAGAAGCTACGAGAGTCCTCCAATAGGGCTTATAATAAAATATAATCTACAAACGATAATACCGACGAACCGTAGTTTTCAATACAATAAATATACGGCTGAAGATTGTTCCCATATCTGAAGCTTCGCCTGACAATGACGTTTTGTATATAAGCATATAGTTTATACAGTACTTGACAGTGAGTTTTACTCATCGGAGAAAGATTGGCTAGTCTTGGTTCCAGTGAGCTTTAATAATAGATGTGTAGTTGCGCAACGATACATCGACTCACAGACTCTCGCTCTATACAGATTTTTTTATCGGATTTTCGTCGAGCATCCTCCAAAAATAAATGGGTAAAACTTTCTGCGAGGTACTGTATACAAAAGAAAATCTGTACATCTTTTTCTATAAGCTTATTTTCGTCACGGGGATTCTATTGTTTGTTGCGTAATGTATATTGTATATTGTGGTTTGTACATATATATTATGTTGGGAGGATTTGTAGCAGTTATCTTTTAAGCTCTAAATACATAATTATACTATAAAAAATCTAATCAAGTAATTATAAAGACTATGAAATATATTATTATAATTGACAAGCCCGTTGGCATAGTGAGTCAACAATATGTAAAGACATAGCGGCTGGCGACGACGTCTGGGTGTCAATTATATACTTTTTGTGTATGTATATGTAGTAGAATCAGTGAGTTAGATTCCATAGTACAAACTTAGAGCTACCAAAGTTACAGCGCATTGAAATTGTCAAACAACGCATTGACTGTGTCAAAACCTTTTCGGAATGCGTTGTGAATTGAGCTCCGCATAGCTCTGCTCTGCTTCAATGGAAAAGCATCCTAACGCAGTTTACGGCATACATTTTGATATTTCTGACATTAGCTATCTTACAATAGATAGCCAATCACTGACTCGCAGATCATATACTCGCTCAGAACCTTACCATATTCATTTCTACCCAAAATATAAAAGTATCCAACCATACCAATAAACATATTTTACCTCAATTGTAACAAAAGTAAATATTACTAACTATGCGACAAGTTGGAGCAAATGTCCCCTAAGGGTCGTTATGGCCCGAACATTAATTTATTAGTTGCATAATTAATATAACCTTTATTACGTAATACTAGAATTTAGATTTATTTAACTAGTTCGCAAAATTGGCGACGTGGAATATGTGTAATTATATCGAGAGGTTTTAATAAAGATTTTTTCGAGCATTTTATTAATATGGATACGTTATTTCGAATTATCCTCGTAGGACGTAATGTGACTATATTACATTTTTATCGAGGGACAAAAACAAAAAAAGTTAATTTTCATTATTTTCATGTCTCGTCTGCTATGCATCACTCATTTTAATATTGAGTTTATAATAATTAATTTATGATATTTTTTGTCATTAGTTGTGACATGAAATATGAAAATTCATTCTACGAATTCGGTCAATCAGCGTTACATATAACCGAAAAAACTTCAAATTACAATTCGACAACTGACTATTAATTTTGTTCAATCATTTCGAGTAGATTAGTGGCCAGCCCTGGTGTCGGAATTTTTATACCGCTTAAAGGTCTCCGACATGGTCTGCCGATTGGAACAACCGGGACCGACTGCTTAACGTGCCCTTTGAAGCACGGTAGCGCTCAGATAGAAATGCCACTATTGGCCACCTATCCAAGTAGGGGCCGAGCTGCACGTTGCTTAACAATCGCAATGAACTAACATAGCTTGATCAAACTACGCCACGTCGACAATTTAACAATTTAGTACAATGAATATAACTATAAAGTTTTGAGGGATCGTTCCATATAACTTGAATAATAAGCATCCAATGAGGATACCGCAACTGGTTAAACCAACACCAAACCCCGCTAATGACACACAAACAGACAAACCAAACACGGCTACTATATCACAATGTTTTGTGCCCGATTAGCTGTCGGCGCTGGACCATTAATTACACGTCAATGGCCCTCGATTACAGCCTGACAGCTTTATGAGGAGCTGTTTAATGTTGTTACGGTAACGCGTCGTTCATTATTCAATACGTACTACACCTGACCTGACGCTATTAACTTACTCACTTCTTCACGCTGATATTCAATTGAAGTAAGTTCGTACATTAGTGGCCAATCTTGGAGTCGGAGTTTTTAAATCGCCTAAAGGTAACGACAAGGTCTAACGATTGAAATAACCAGGACCGACAATTAAACGTGCTTTCCGAAGCACGGTAGCGCTCAGATAGAAATGCCACTCAATATATTCCTTACATATTTTCGAGTTTTATGGTACAAGTCGACGAAAGAGCGAAGTGGAGAAGAAAAATAAGGTAGGCTGAACCCACTACTATGTGGGACACATAGCCAGGAAGAGAGAGAGAGAGATGGTACAAGTTGAAAACGGACTGCAGAGAGCAAGTTGCGTATACAAACTACTCCGGGTTCTATGGATCTCTATGAAATTCGATATTTAGCTATTTATTCTACACACACTTATGGTACCCTCACAGGAATACAAATCCAAAATAAAAAACATTATATTTCAGTTTTATCTGTCGTTAATTATGTAAGTTACAACAGAACTTCAAACTGAACAAAACACACATAAAAATCGTATTAGCGTCTAATATCTATATCACATCAAGCACGTTTTAATTTTCGTGACAGAGCGCCATTACCTCAATCTGATTCAGTTCCTAAAGTACTTTACACACGAAAAACGTACAAGGGACGTTTTATACAATAAATAAATCATTAGGAATGTGTACATTAGTGTATGTCCTAGTTATTAAAAGGCACTCAAAACGTAATCAGTAATATTTTAATAGTTTCAGGTAGAATTTTAGAAGCTATGATTATGTTTTAGAATAATGTTGAGAGGTTTTGATGAAATCCTGTGATGTTTCCCTTGGGCTTGTTTGAAATCTAATATATAAAATTCTCGTGTCACGGGGTGCGTGGTTGAACTCCTCTGAAACGGCTCAACCGATTCTCATGAAATTTTGTGTGCATATCGGGTAGGTCTGAGAATCGGACAACATTTATTTTTCATCCCGAAATTCTCGCGGGAACGGGTACAACGCGGGTGAAACCGCGGGGCGCAGCTAGTAACTAATAAAAATAACATTTTGCTTGCCAGGTTCAATAACATTATGGTACGTTTACAATTTATGGTTTAGTTTGGAGCGAGCATTTTGTTTCGATTGGAGCGAGTTACGCAGCAGGCGAGTTCAATATCGCGTTATTCGATTCTCATCTTTAATAGCCTCAGGTCAAGCAGCCTCTATGTGAGATAAACGACCTACAATAAGTACAACATATACAATGTGTCGCGGTGGGCCCTAGGTTGAGCTAGAGTCTCCAACTGCGCGGCCTCGAAAGCAGCCCGACACCCTTTTCCCTCAGGCTGCCTCTATAAGATAACCGGCTAATACTTCTCTTTCTAACTTTCCTTTCGCTAATTTGTAGCTTGTAAACTGATACAATCCAACGACACCTTACAAAAGTATTATTGTATTTTTACTCTAACATCAGGTTTGGCCATATACTACTCGAACTCTAACTTACTTTACTTATTGTTTTGTTTTGTTATAGAAATGATATACATTTAAGCTTATATATTACTCTATTGTCTACGTTCTGAGTCACAGGTAGATAAGCTTCTTCCGGCCCTTTGATAAGCTAGCGAGGGGTAAGCAAAGATATCTAAATAGAGGCAACTTGCAACTTACATATGATGACTCAGGTTTGAGATCATCAACCCGCAGACGTCAAGCGTGGTGATTACGTCTAGTTTCCTTTACTGATATATGTACGAGTATTGGTATGCGAAAGGATTATGCTATGCAGTAAGATCTATGGCTATTATTAAATATTAGTATATTATGGCAAAAAGAGTTAGTAGTGTCTCACAGCTGGGCAAAGGTCGCATCTGATTGACAAAGTGTTACAGTGAAGAGGATAAGACATGACCACTATATTTTACATAAAAATGTAAATCAAATTCCCGAACGTTAATTTATACCTACATACGGACAAATTCACACACGGTTAATTAGACCCAAAGTAAGCTCTAAGCTTGTATTATGAGATCTAACTCACTGATACTACTACGTTATAAATACGTTAAGCTTCCAAATATGTTAGTTCGTAAGATCCGCAATTTAAACTAAATAAATAAAGCTTCCGTTTCAGGTATAACAATCCTCATAAGCTCTCAAATTTCTACAGCTTAACACCAAATATTTTGTATAATATTGCTCGGAAGTAACAAAAATAGTTTTGATATTAAAATGAGTTTAAAGTGAGTGCAGGTTAACATAAAGTTGTAAACCGTTTGGATATAAGGTACGTCCGACCACAAACTTCTCGAATACCATTTGAGCTCAGATAGCAACTTTGTACAATACACCAACTCTCTGAAATTGTTGAATGTTTAACAAAATAATCGGTTTTGTGTGCCGCTGTACGATTTATTAGTTTTATTTGGCTTTTCAAATAGTTTTTCAAGTTTCCGACGTATTGTAGCTGTTGAAAGTTTGATGAATTGTGTTAGTGATAAGAGGTGCTGGTAATTTTTAACCGGCGCGTAACCAAGAGATTTTATGTTATTAATTTGGGATGCGGCTTTTACGATTGAACTTAATCGTTTCAAATCTAAAACAGGTTTCAACTGTGAAACTATTACTTAAATAAGCAGCTGTATACTGTGTGTTTTCAGTCAATAATAATATCGGTAATTTATTTTAGTAATTTGCTATTCGGGCAAATCATGGTGAAACCTGCTATCGGCTATTTGTTACTTTAGTGAATCGTAATCAGGTAAATTAGCTTCGGTCAAATTTCGGTCGGTCAAAACTCTGTGTTGCCAACCAACCAAAATATATATAAATACAATACACAAAGTTAACATACAACCTTGGGCGAACATCACGACTGGCTAATGAAATAAAGTGTGTTACACGGGCACGGCGCGGGACCGATCCGGGCCCGGCACGTGACGGTAACGACACGGGATCGTGACTCAAACTGTGTGTGACGTGATAATGCTCTCGGTTCGGTGTAAGATGGGAGAGGGGAGCGATTTCAAAACTATTTATTCGTAGTAAGTAAGTTGGTTGTAGTAACTAAGTTCGTGTAGGTAGAGACCAACACTAGTATCAGAGTTTTTATTATAAACAATATAATATTTAGTCAAATCGATATTTAAGAAGGATATTACGGTTCAATTAGGCTTCTTTCGTTGATGGTGGAATAGATTACGGAAATACGCAAATTCAAATTTTTTCGTGTTCATCCAATTTTTTTTCTAGATAATTAAATACCAAGCAAATAAATATACTACTACACTATCAAAGCATACATCTTTTTATCCTGCCAAAGCATACCTACATCTCCTTATCCTTAAATCTTCCCCAAATCTGTTCTCTCCTAACTTAGCCCCCACACGAGGTAAGTTACACGATACTCACAAATAACTCCCAAGAACCATTATTACACAATAAACACACACTTTCGACACATCACCTCCGTCTTCCGTTTACAAATTAAACAAGAGGAATTTCATTGTTCTCGAGTACTTGGTTTATGTATTCTACTAACATTATGGGCTGATCTGCGTTTAATTTGATTGGACCAAAAATAGTGCCGTCTCTCGCACAACAGATAGTTAGGAATTAATTACAGTTATAGGTTTGAGACTCGTATGTGTTTTGAGTTGACACAGTATGTGGGGAATGCTTCGAGTAATTTCACTGATATTCTGACGAAAGGTATGCTTTTGAATTTTGACGTTTGACATAACCAAAGTAATTTATGCTCATCTGTATTACGGTATTTGTCGAGTTTTTTCTTTTACCAACTATTCCGATATCCCAGGGCTTCAAAACCTGAAGTCATGAGATAAAATACACTGTGTTAATTTTTAACGTTTTCTAACTATCGTCATTTTTTATATAAAATAGCAGGGGTGTGTTACTGGAATAACACATGCATAGGACAACTAGTTAAAGTTACGAGTGCTACAGTGATTATATTTAGTTACAAAGAATATGTTTCAAGCACATTTGGTAAAATTTAAAAAAGCCGCGGACAATAATTTGTTCATTAATAGTTATACCGCTAAAATTATTAATACTCATAATAATTCGGGCCAAAGGGCCTCTACGATTTGGATTTCTATCCCCCTTTCGCATGCCTCAAAAAACCCGGGCTTGTCCCGTGACTCTGAGGAGAAACATTATAAATAATAATACTCGTATATACAGGACAAATTCTAAACTAATTTTTAAGTTTGTATTATGGAATCTCACTAACTGATACTGATTACATATACACACACAAATACTTAGTTGATGTTCTCCCTAGAAAAAGGTTGAAAGACCCTGCAACAGGCTATTGTGGCCAGTATAAGATAGATACTAGACAAAGCCTACACCGAGTAACAGAAAACCAAGCTCAAACTCACAGAAAGAGTTGTAAAGATGAATGTTTGTTCTTGGCTCTTGAATAATTTACTCGAGTCCCCATTTTACGATAGAAAAGTATTCTTAGGTGCGAATACAAAGTGAGAAATAAAAGATTACTTTCTGTGTGTACAGAACCTTGTGGACATTGGAAAGTAAAGTATTAAATAGTGAAGATAGATCCTAGGAATTTTGTTTTTAATGAAAATGCTGAAGTATTCAAAGAAAGACTTAATAAGTAGCGCCCGTACTCAGAGCCGTCAAATACTTTCTAAGTAAATATTTAATGACTGCTTATAAGAAAAAATGCGTTAAAGAATTAAGTGATGATTTAATGAACGTCTCCGATAGTAAGTAAGGTCGGGTAGGTAAGTAGCCGACGCCAGTGTTAGCATGTTTAAACAACTGAGACCAACAATTAAACTTACCCTCGGTAGTGTTTATATAGAAACTAGCTGCGCCCCGCGGTTTCACCCGCGTTGTACCCGTTCACGTGGGAATATCGGGATGAAAAATAGATGTTGTCCGATTTTCAGGCCTACCCGATATGTACACAAAATTTCATGAGATTCGGTCGAGCCGTTTCAGAGGAGTTCAATTACGCACTCCGTGACACGAGAATTTTATATATTAGACTAGCTGCGCCCCGCGGTTTCACCCGCGTTGTATCCGTTCCCGCGGGAACGGGATTAGATATCACTACTCATCCAAGTAGGGGTCGAATGCACTTTGCTTAAAAATCGCAATCGACTTATCGATGACTAACCTGAGTCATCAATTAGTCAAACTACGCCACGAGCTCTTAAAGTTTTGTACAGTAAGAGCAGAGTGGTCTTGGGCTATGACATTTGGAGTGATGTACATAGATTTAAATAATATAGGCTGGTTTAGTTTTTGGTTTCGGTTCTCTGATATACAATCGGTGGTGTAAAAGTTGTAGGTAGTCTGTCATTTTGTGTTAGTAAATACATTGCTATATACAGCTGAGCCAACCTTCAAATCTGTAGCGTGAGGTAGAGTTAAATCCGATAAAAGAGAACCAAAGTGAACCTATTATTTTTCTCCGGATATCGGGGAGGACAACTTGCCTTTTACTGTAACTTAACCGTACAACAAAAATATTGTTTATTGTGAAATTATTTAACTTTATGTTAGACAGATATTTATAAACCAACTTCGAGAATAACAAAAGTTATAATAACTTACACAAGTTACAAACATTAACATATTCCATTAACTATTCGCACAAAAATGTAAATACAGTCCAAAATAAAATTATTATTTGTGATTTTTTTCTTGTAAATACAACGTTGATAAGGGTGTTTCTGTTGTGCAAAATTGACCTCTACGGCTAATGACATCTTTAATTAAAGTGTGCTTGTACTTTTGTGTTTCTTCAAAGTAACTATGTACTTTGTTTGGTACAACTTTTGCTCTTTTTCTCTAGTATCTATGTCGCATTGGACATTATTGTACCTATAAATTATAGATTACGATCGGGTTCATGATAAGTGTAATAATACAAGAGCGATCATTTTTGTTCTCTTCATTAAATAACTATTCTCTGCTAGACTACACCATGTAAGTTCCAAACCGTATTAAGTTCTGGAATTCACTGGAACAGAGTTTACAAAATGTTACTAAATAGGAATGTGACGTAAAGGGTGCGTCCTTAAAGTTGGAAAGAGATAGATATATAACTGTCGTAAGTTGAAACGAGATAAATATATAACATTACTTCTCATCCTTTCCGGGGCAGACTGGGAGGATGCCCCCAGGCGTTCCGATGCGACTTTAAATGTCGCTTTTCGATTTGTATTTCACTTTAGCTTTTGTCTTTAATGTTCAAGTTGTTTCTAGTTTTTGAACTGATATGCTACTGAATGAAAATTCAACATTATTTTTTCAATATGCGATATTATATCACATTTAATACATATACCTATATTATACCGAACATATTTCAATGGCTAAACATATACATTTTACTAAAAATGGCAATAACAATTAAAATGGACCAATAATAACGCTAATATACCCTTGTAAGCTGCCTAAAAAGACCGTGTCGTCCCGTGAATCCGGAAAATCGCTATACAGAACTCTAAAGTAAAAATAAACAAGTTATATGCAACATCAGCCTACATGAAGCATGGAACATTATAGACCAATGTCTTCAAATAGGTGATTTTGTTAGATTTACCTATATTAGGTTCTATGTTACTCGTACTTCAACAGTAGGTACTATTTTACTCCAGGCAACGCTAGTTTTCAGCGGACCCCGGGCATTTCAGCCTCATACACTATGCAGACAGAATAACTCTATCATACACCTATGTGTATTTTATGGTTATTCTATGGTTACTTTCTACGGATAGTAGTCGTCACATGAGCCATGTCAGAGGCCTTTGGCGGCTCAATAACTCTGACACCAGGATTGGTCAGGTTGACCATCCACTCGATGAAGAAGAAGAAGAAGAACTAGGTATGTGTAGTTCACCTTATTTATGGTATGTTATTATTAACCAATTTGGTAATTTTTTCATTACTTATTCACAAAATAATCGAATTATATTAAAAGCATTGTAACATAATCCAAGTTTAATGGTAATAGGGAAATTGTAATATTTTAATGTAGGCACCGCATTCCATGAAAACAATGTTTACTTTAACCTTCAACCTTCTTAATACAATGTGGGCGGGTTTCTAAGGTACGTAAAAATAATATTATAGCTTTTTCCAATCGAATGTTTTAATCAAAAGACAATATTTTTGGTATTGTTCTAGCCTCGCTTCAGGCAACGGTTATATGGATATAAATGAATTGTGATTTTAGGTTATTTATTGAACTAAAAGATATATCTATTGACATTTGTTATATTATCTTGATATGTTAAAAATACATATTATAAAGAAACTAGCAGCGCCCCGCGGTTTTACCCGCGTTGTGCCCGTTCCCGTGGGAATTTCGGGATTTTTTTTACATAAAAACCTTCCTCTTGAATCACTCTACCTATTACAAAAAACCGCATCAAAATCCGTTGCGTAATTTTAAAGATTTAAGCATACAGACAGACAAACAGTGTGACAGACACGAAAAAGAGACGACTTTATTTTATACTATGTAGTGACTAGCGGCGCCCGTTCCCGTGGGAATTTCTGAAATTTTTACACTTATAAACCTTCCTCTTGAATCACTCTATTTATTAAAAAACCCTGCATCAAAATCCGCTGCGTAGTTCTAAAGATCTAAGCATACATAGGTACAGACAGACAGCGGAGAGCGACTTTGTTTTATACTATGTAGTGATATATACCTACCTATACCAAAGCCAAGTACAATTACAATCACCAATTTCTTAGAACTCGATGTTAACTCATTGTGAATGTTAAGCAATGTGCAGCTCGGTCACAAGTCACAACACAGATTGGTTGCCGTTAGGAGCATTTCTATATGAGCGACACTGTGCTTCGGAGGGCACGGTAAGCTGGTCGTTTCAATTGCTAGAACATGTCTTAGGCCTGTAGGCGTAAACGAAATCTGGGTTAGCCACTGACCTATTAGAAATTGCTGAATCAATTTCACCGTTAAATCAAAAACGAAATTAACCGATTCACCCGTTAAGTAGATTCTATGACCTCTTTATAGTAGTAGATATAGTATTATAATCTTTAAAGAATAAACCTTTGACAACCGACCTCATCAACATAATGTAATTTGCCGTGACTACAAACTGTCATCCTAATTCTCACTGTACTACTCGTAATATCTTCAGTGAGAAAGGCCTTTGCCCAGCAGTGGAAAATTACATGCTAATATTTTTGCTACTTTGCATACTATTATAGTATACTTACTAACAGAGTATAGGGTAATATTACCAGTAACTAGCACTTTTACAAAGTCACACTTGAATGATGTCAAAATAAGTTATTTATGTAATTTATCGCAATATGATATAAAACTGTGTGAATTTTTATTGTCATTTAGTTTAAAAGTAAAATAAAATAATGTACGCAGAAAAACTGTCGCAGACCAGAGACGCAGAGGTGAACAAAACAATAACATCTACTCATAGTAAGAAAAATCTTAACAAAACATCTTATCATTCACATTGAGTAATAATCATAAAATTATTAGGTGACCGATAAAATCATATCCATAAAACGTCTGATTTTCTGTATTTTTCTTTATCTAACGAATGGTATCGTAAAAATATCATCGTATTTTACTATGTTGTATAAAAATATCCTAATACGAACTCGGCAAATAGTCTTGGTTGAAGTTTATAAGGGTGCTCGGAGGCGGGCCGTTCATGGTCCGATTGTCTCACGATAAGATTCCTACTTGTTATGTTAATGCGCTTTTCAACGATAAAACTTTAGACACCATCTTTAATTCGTGCGAGTTAATTTAATTTGTTACTTCCTGTGATTTTTGTTTTGCTTGGTGAGGTTTGAATTTTTGGGTACATGATAATGCAATGATTATGTACATTTCTAATTGGTATTAACCAACATTCTGTTATGTTTTGAAATAATTTTAATGCTTTCAATATTAATGATTTTATCCAAATTAAAAAATAATAAAAGTTTCTGTATATTCTGTAAGAGATTACGTTATCAAAGACATATTCTTGCCCAAACATAACGTGTGCTAACCAAATCAAGTTAAAATAAAGCCATTTTATTTACCAAGAAACCGACAATCTGCAGATTTTCCTAAAGTTCAAGCAAACATTGTACAAGATTTGATAAAAGTTGTAGCCTCGAGTGAAACCACATATAACATTATGAAATTAGCAAACACGAATAATTTATGTAGGAAAATGATTTTCTCTGAACTTTGTTTGACAGTTGGTACAAGACAGTATGTGACGCATTAAGATATGCAATTAAACTGCTTGTTAGACAAACATCACCGCAATTACTGAGGAAAATTTTAATAAGTTTATTCCATTCGTTTGCGGCCCGTAAATGTTTGTTTTTACATCCCTTTGAACACTTCTGGAGCCATACCATGACCTCTTAGCGCGATACAAATGCGGACCTAAACTAGTTCGCTGTCAGTTTTCGTACCATGACATCAATGAGTGACAAATTGTAGTTGCTTAGCAGATTACCTAAACTGATTCGCTATTTGTCATACTAAAGATGTTTTCGTTCATTCATTTCGTACCATGAGCGTCTTTTGCGGCTTTGGTAAAGCGTCTCAGCTGTCAAAATTAGCAATTCAATAAAAGATACATTTTTCTAACATAAATTGAACCGTTGTTGATATTTTTAACAACAATAAGTATGTACTTTAGTTAATTATTAATGTTTAATTGTTCCTTACTATAAACAATGCATTTGTGCAAATAACTTAATGATATTCAACTGAAAGAATTGATTAAAATGTGCGAGTTTGCATTTAAAAATTAAATTAATTATATTAAATTAAGAACTTTGGAGCTTTTGGACATTAACGAAGAAAAAGTTAATCGACGTTTGAGGCGATGTCCACTAAGATACTAAGATTAAGTCGAACCCGTTGAATGATTACATGATTGGAGAGTGAAGAATTTATTAGTTCTTACACGATATTTTATAGCCTCACCAAACAATTGGTGAAAACTGAGACCACTGAGCCCACTGTTTAACGACCCCAATAAAATCAACAGACCTTTACATTATTAAAATTGGACATTTCTTTTCTGAGTTATGATGAGAAGTAAATATGTACTTACACAAAATAAAATACGAGCGCGGACGGGTTGTAGTACTGTATAGTGTAGATTGAGCGCAGGGGATGTACGAGTAGGTAGGTATTTACGAGGGTAAACATGACTATCAATATAAACATGGAGGATATGCTTTGTTTTATCCCGAATTTCCCCAATGAAGCGAGAGCGACAAGGCACAAGGCTCTAGAATTCTGAGACTTAACTTATATTCCTGGTTAATCCATAATACTCGTAGAAATAAATCTTTAACAATCGCAATTTATATCAAACGAGCTTGAAGGTAATAATTTAAATGCTTAAAAAATATACCTATAATAATATATTTAATCTATGTCTATATTATAATCTATGTCTATATTTTAATCTATGTCTATTTTATATTCTATGAATTGTTTGATCTTTGCCAAAAATGAAATGCCACTTTCAGTGACGTTCCGAACACTTAAATCTTAATTTTATTTTGGATGTCTGTTTAAAATTAAAAATACCATTGGTTTCTGGAGCAATAAATACTTTATAGTTCAAACATTTTATGATTACAAATTAGGTAAAAATAATTATTGTGTGTATAAACAAACCAATGTTTGTTTTAAATAATACTTATCATTTTAAATAAGTTCTCCTAAAAACCGTAACTTTCCGTAATTTTAATTATTAAGGTTTTCGAACGCACCTTAATAACTTCTCTTAGAGGAAGTGACGCAATTAGCCGATCAGCAAAATGGTTTGTTCATTCATTCAAAGCGATGGCGATTCAAGTGCGATATTGTTTAAATAAGGTCACGGTACGAATTGAAACGCAAACCTAAACTAATCTGCTTGGATCTTGAGACGCCATCTAAGAGGTCATGGTATGGCTACTGTATATAAAATTATGTATGTCTGTTATTTGCTTTTGTTTATTAGTTCGCCGCCCGCTCATTTTTGTGATGTACCGAATGTTTGTTTGTTTGTTAAGATAGATTGGTGTTTACAAGCGTTGAGTTTGAGTTGGAATTTCAATTTACTTTTTTGGTTAAGATGTTCACTCTTCCGGTCTTTCTGAATTTTTCTTCGGATCTGGAGATGTTTTTCTTTTTTATGAATATTTTTTGGTTGGAACTTTCATTTATTCTTTATTTAAATTCTGTCGGAATTGCCCTTTGTTGTTAGGAGAGTTCTTTTGTTATTTATACATAATGTCTGCACAAATCGCAATCTATTCATGTACTTAATTTCTTTTGTTATAATTGAAATGGCGTTTGAAGATAATCCTGCGCCCCAAGTTTGTAATTGTTGAGTCGTCTCATAACACAAACTCGAAGCTTCATAAACATTTAATCAAAAACAAATTGCGAATATAATTCAAGTGAAGTAAACCTTATTTATTGCGGAAACATCATTTAAAAACTTTTCAAAAAGGACGCTTAAAAATTTACCAAGTTTCTAAATTTACTTCATATTTTGTGTTCAAAAATTACATTACTCTAATGAATTTAAGCAATATTGGCGTTGGGTCGGCTCCGTGCGACCGACCGAGAAATTCGGCATTTTTTGTGTCGAAAAATCGCAACAATTTAGGTTGAAATTTTCACATTTTACGAAATCATATTAAAATTCGACGGCTGGACCGCTGTCGTGATACCGTCATGCAATTATGCATCGATATTGCCTGAGGTCCAAATCCATTAACTATAATTTCCTCTCTGAGTGGTACAGTTCGCATGTTAATATGTGAATCATGTGGCCGCAGTATTTATACTTTGTGGTATCGACAACTTTCCATCGTGAATTTACAACTTACCAACTTTTCGGAAACCACTACGGTGCGGTGTGTTATTAAATTTAATTTTCTTTTTCTTTTTCTTAATCGATTGGTTTCCAATATTTTGATTCGTTAATGTAACAGATATTATTATGAAATGCTTCTTTACTATATACCGCAGAACAACAAAATTATTATTATATTGCTTTGTCTTGCGGTGGTTCCACCCGCAATCCAATAGATGGCGCTAGTGCGAAAATGTTGTGAATCACGCTTACATTATTTTCCCGGGTTTAGAGAGGTCACGCCCATACATTTTGTTGAGCAGGAACATATCTTCATCTTTATATAATTGGTATAGATGATTGAGAGCCATTTGTATCCCAGTACTGGGTAAAGGCCTTTTCCCCTACCAAGCATACAAAAAATCAATATGTCACAAATTTAGCAAAATCTTTGTCTTTTCACTTCTCCTTATACTATATTCTCTTAATATTGGATTTTGCTCTTAAAATTAAATCTATAAACTTTATTGTAACAGTTACAATCATTCGTAAAGTACCGTTAGCAAAAAATACGGTAATAACTTGCATCTGGCCGGTTTTAATTTTGATGGATTTGAATCATCAATCGTAAATTGCGCCTATTGGCGGAGTTAGATTTATTGCCGCTTTGAATTAATGGTTTTGATTAAAGGAGAGGTAGTCTCTGGGTATACGTATGTGTTTAGGTAAGATTGCATTTTTGATACTTTTAGCGTCACATAATGTACAGGAACATTTTTTCAATGGATAGTAAGCCATTTTGTAATTTTTGTCATTTTGCCATTCTGACATTTTTGTCATTTTGTAATTTTTTTTGTTATCTAGACATTTTGACTATATAATACTGTAAACTCATGAAGCAAATTGCACTTCAACTAGATAGATTGCGCAAATAATAATGAAAAAATAGAAATATCAAAAACGATTATTCGAAAAAGCAATTTCAGCTAGTGCTTATATTTTTCATTCAATCATCCAAATGTAAGCAATATATTTATTCAAATAAACCAACCAATATAAAATAAATCAACAGAATCTCCCAAAAACAATAATCGTAATCAATAACTCCAATTCAATATTCGTTCGCAATCGTACGACTGAAAACATATTTGATTAGTTTGTTCTGCTGACGGTACTAAGTGCATTCGAGGGTGAATTATGCTCGGTGATGTTATTGCTTCTAATTGCAGTGGTTTGGTTGGCGTCGCGATTTCCACTAATAACGGGCGGTACGTGTCAGGTTCATTTGCAATTTGATGATTGTATTATGACACTTGATGCTGCATTGCCTTTTGAGTGTTCAGCCGTGGGCAATGGTTGGTTAATGTTCTTAATATAGTTTATATTGGTTAATTTTATTTTATTGGTTAATTCATTATTCATTATCTTCAAAAGTCAAGGTAGAGCTCTCAATTCATGTAAATTTGGGTCTAAGTCAAATTCAAAGGTCTGGCAAAGCTCTCATCTCACCGAAGACATCAGTACAGTGAGGAGTATTAGGCCCACTTGCCCATTACGGATTGGTGATCTCAAACCCGAGCCTTGTTTGAAAAGTAGGAAACATGTTTTCTATTGTATTTGGATACACAAATTATATCGTATAGTAATCATGCTAAATGGCCACCGCATGCTAAACACGGTGACTGCATAATCATTAAAGTGTAGAAAAATATCGTATGTAGAAGTTCCTTTACATCGAAACTCAGTTTGAATTAAACTACAAAATAGCTTTAAAATTACGTACAAGCTCAACATTTTGCATTGTAAATGTTTAATGCAAGTGTAATACATATATTAGGCAGTTAATTGGGCCTCGGGCTCGACCAATAAACAGCCGGGAATGAGTGCTATTCACGAAACGGATTATGTTATTACGCTATTATAATAGAGCTTATACAAAGAAAGACCTTCGTGTAGATAGTGTTACCTACAAGTTGGTATACTCGTATATTTAATAGAACAAGCCTTTGTATGTATTGAATTAAACTGTGAAGGTGCCATTGGCACAGTGGCAGTGAGA
The DNA here is from genome assembly GCA_963082685.1 of Cyclophora albipunctata. Lineage (NCBI taxonomy): Eukaryota > Metazoa > Arthropoda > Insecta > Lepidoptera > Geometridae > Cyclophora > Cyclophora albipunctata. The sequence goes on along the minus strand of OY720129.1, from coordinate 1,824,877 downwards.
GCACTGACTGTGTCAGGCGTTGTGGGTTCGATTCCCGCCCGTAGTCAACAATATGTGAAGACATAGTTGTTGGCGACGTCGTCTGGGTGTTAATTATATATTCTTATAAAGTATTTGTGTATGTTTGTGTATTCCATAAGACAAGTTTAGAGCTAAGTTTCCTCCAATAATGCATAAGTTTGGAACTTGTTATATGAAAAAAACTACCAGACTACTCATATTCTGACAAAGATACTTCTAGGTTAAACTCCCGAGCTCCTAGAAAATTGTAAAATATCGAAAGTGAGAAAGAATGTCACGTGGCGGACACGTGGCAGTCACGTGGTCTTAACGGAAGATTGCAAATGAAATGAAAATTTAGTAATATACGGTCTGTTAACCTTTAAAAGTGTTTGTTAAGCTGTTAAAAGGTTTCAATATGTAAAATGAAGAACCCTCAAGAAGAAACCCTCAAAACAAATCATAACTGTAAACTGAGTAACAATGCTCCACGTATTTGAAAACTCAACTAATATTTCAGTATTTTTCAATCAAACTGCTGGCTTTTGAATAAATAATTCCCGAACATCCACTTTGCACGATATATGCAACGTTAGACTCTATATTGTACTTCAAAGGTTCTAAATTAGATTAACGAAACTTCACAATATTTTTGATGAAAAAAAAACATTTGTTAGCGTAGATTATTATATTGGATTTGTCAAAAACGGCATATATACATCGATTTGATGAACTTTTGTTTGTATAACTCGTACTTTTTTGTATAACGTTTGTTGTAACAACCAACTAATCCTATGTTCAAAAACAAACTATAAATATGTAAATGTTTTCTGATAGAGCTAGGCTAATAATTAAATACCTTGCTGTTGTTTTGATTATTTTTTCCAGTTGAAGTCAAATACATTAATCTAATTGTCCTAAAAAAAATATAGCTATTTGCGCTTCATTAAAATGTAGCGCTGGGAACTGTAATCTGATTCCATTTTAAATGTCTTTAAATAATATATAACACTATCTACCAGTGCCATTTCTATCAGCGCTTTGTGCTTCGGAGGGTATACGTTAAGCAGTCGGTCCCGGTTGTTTCAAACGGTCAATAAGACGGTCTTAAAAAATCTCCGACGCCAGAGCCACAACCCACTCAAAATGAATGAATGATAGATAGTCTAAGAATTTAAATACTTAGAAAATATTCTACTTTATAATATACTAGCTGTGCCCGGCGGTTTCACCCACAGCGCACCGGTTCCCGTAGTAAATACGGGATAAATATCCTATATCCGTCTCCTGGTTCTAAGCTATCTCCCCACCAATTTTCAGCCAAATCGGTTCAGCCGTTCTCGAGTTATAAAAAGTGTAACTAACACGACTTTCTTTTATATATATAGAAAAGTAATATTCTATTCACTTCTTTGGGTGAATAAAAATGATAACACTTTTGTTGTGGGAACAGTAAGTGTTAATACATTGACGTTATTTACAAAGTACCACCGACCACAAACTCTTAAACTCTAATTTACTTCTTCCTTTATTTAACTGCTACACAAGACATAAAATAAACAAGACTATACGCTAGTATAAACCAGAGTCTGCCCTATCTTAAAAGTCGGTTAAGTTTACACAAAATGGATGTAGCAGTTTTATGGACTAAACGTGAGATTCTCAGTTTATTTATGAAATGATGGTCTATAGTTAACTGGCGTTAACATGGTTTAATGTGTCATAAAACGTTTTAGTGGCCAATGCGTTTTTACATGTTTCAAATTAATACTCGTGTTATAAAATTATTGATGACGTATAGGGGATATGGATTGTAATAAATAGAAGCTATGATTGGAATAAAATCCAGTTTAGTATTTATTTCACCTACCTTTTTAGTGTCAGTCAAATAATAAACGAATTTATACCTGAATAGTTATTACGTTTAAGTCAATATGTGCTCACTTTGAAAATTCACACAACACTTTTTAACTTAACTAAAATAAGTTTAAAACCAAAAGGACCTAACGTCACGCATGACCGAAATTAAATTAAACGTCGAGCAAGCATGAACCCAAACCTCCGATTTATTTTGTTAAAATGTTCACCTTTTTGAGACCTTTTAAAATTATGTCGTGTTTTTAATACCTGCCTCTGTTGGGACACTTGATTATCTTTGAACTGTTTTGGTATTTGTTTAACAAAAGAGTTGGGGGCGGATTATTTTGTTACGAAATGTTATTTGTTGTCCCTACTATATATTGTCATGAACCTTTATATTGTAGTAAAGCACACTCGTAGTATGGCTACGAAAATACTACGCTAGCCGTTGTAAGCGTTTCGTAGCAATACTCGTAGCAACATTCATATGGTGGTGCTACGAATATTTCTAAGACGTTGCTAATACGAAAAATATTGTAAACATGAAAGTAAATTAACTCTTAACTTGTTGCATTAATAATATAATTGACGCAGTTTTCATACTTTACAATGTCAAAATCACTCTTTAAATCTCTGCTAACGAAGTATTTGACGTCCCTGAGTTCAGGCGTTAGGTATTATTGAAATAAACTCTCTTCAATATTTATAACATAATTAACGCTTATCCTACCTAAAGAAATAACAATGTTTTACAAAGGTCTTACACGATGTTATTTATGAAAAAATAATACGTAATTTAGTGTAAAATTAATTCACATCCTGTATAAATATTAAATCGTTTCCGTGTTCGGATGTACTCTGTATACATATTATCTTATTATTTATCGCGCACGAGTAACTTCTCTCGAGGGAAAAGGAGGAAGCGCATCGAATGAAGATTTAAAGGAAGGAGTACCAGTTATAAATTAAATACCAAATATCATTTATTTTAAACTAGGCTGTACCCCGCGGTTTTACCCATACCACCCGCGCACTCGTTTTCGTGAGAATTTCTTATTAATACTTATTTTATTCTTGACCAAGATGTATAAAATGAAAAAAGAATAATTAAAATCGGTCCAGCCGTCCTCGAGTTATAAATAGTATAACTAACACAAGTACAAGCTTAGAGCTTAGTTTCGGTCTAATTAACGGATTCGTCTGGATGTGTATTTATTATTTAATTTGCAGTATTTTTACAATATCCGCCTTATTAAGTAACTAAAACACTGTTTCATTGTGTTTTGTCTCTTTTGCTCTTCGGAAAATTGCGTATGTCAGAAAGTGACAAACCATTTGATAGCTAAAATGTTTACGCGTTTATTAATAAGGCTCTATATGTTTGTGTTCTTTATCTTTCACAAAAAGGACGTCACAGTAGCTTGTTATCGTTGCTTAGAGCGTCCCATATTTTATTTTAATGTGATTTCAAGTTTTTTTAACATTTCAAGGATTTACATAATATTATTTCTAAAACATACAAAATACATTAATCAAACACCTTTCACATTCGAATCCAAATCGGTTGCGCTTTCCAAATCCCTTCACTCAATCCAACATTCATTACTCGCATTAATCCGCAAATCAAATTCATTTCAGAAATTCATTAAAAATGTGCACAAGAAAATATATTTCATACGGGAGCGGTGTTTTGACGAGGGCTGTAAGGTTGGCAGAGAAATCAATTACGATGATTCCCTTGGCCGGTATTAATCCCTGTCTATACTGCTGACATGCCAGGGTAAATAGGGTCAGAGTAATAAGATACATTTTAAAATATTATGGGTAATAAAACCGGCTCTTCTCATTTATCCATTGAATCGGAGGATTACTCCAACGGATCCGGTATTAGTTTTCTTTATACTCCGCCACTTCGAATGTGTCTTTTGAATTTGTTTCCAAATCCTTTATTAAACGTATTCTGTGTGATTGGTTTTTGTATTTTTGTTTAGATTTTTAGCTTTGGTTCAAAAGGGTGAGTTGTTTTGACTTGTGTTATGTGTGTTAGTGCCGCACTTCGAGACGTCCATTAAATCGAACACTTAAATATTTTACACTAGCAGCGTCCCGCGGTTTTACCCGCGTTGTGTCCATTCCTGTGGGAATTTCGGGATGAAAAATAGCCTATGTTGCTCGTGGATAATGTAGCTTTCGAATGGTGAAAGAATTTTTAAAAACGGTCCAGTTGTTTTTGAGCCTATTCATTACAACCAAACAAACAAAGTTTTCCTCTTTATAATATTAGTGTAGATAATTTTTCATACATTACATGTCAAAATCACTCATTAAATGTATACTAAGGAAGGCATTTGAAGTCTCTGAGTATCGGCGTTTGACACATCTGTGTTGTATAATCCAAGAAAATATTTGGGGAACTGTTTTTAAAATGTTGATCACGTTTTGAAAAAAGTGGATTTATATGATTGACAGATATATTAACACGTAATCTCTTTATCGAGCAGAGCATGTTTTCAATTTATTTTTTAAACATGGATCGTGTGTAAGATTACCGAAGTAGGCAAGCGTGGTGATTACGCCTCGCTGATCATTGTACCATCATTCAGAGCGATTAGCGGCCCAGCAGTGGGACTTTTTAGGCTCATACTTTCTTTTTTATCACAACGTTAGTTAGTTTTAGGTGAATTTAAAAAGCACACATGGTTGGTTCCGTAGTTGGCCAAAAACTTATTCGAAATGAATCACAAAGTTCCAAATAAGGCACGGTTCTAGTATTTGATTAAAAAAAGATGAATATTATAATACTACTAGCAGCGCCCCGCGGTTTTTCCCGAGTTGTGTCCGTTCCCGTAGCAATTTCGGGATAAAAATAGCTCATAACCTTTCCGTTGGTTGTGCCAATCCATTACAAAATGAATTGTTTGAGTCGGATTTGTAGTTCCTGAGATCAGCGCGTTCAAACAAACAAACTGTTCAGATAATTATATTATATTAATATTAAATGTAAATAGATCTAAAAACCATCTCCGTGTTCGATGTTATGTTCTCAATATTAAAGTGGATTCGAGAGGTTACCAATTAGGGTATCGTTTGGCCCATTCTAATTCTCTATTTGTTCATTAAACAAGGTAAAATAATTTTATATTTACCGGTTTATTAGGTATATAAACAAACATTATTTGTACGGTGAAATCCTTTCGTAGAGTATTTACTAAAATATTTATATAAATAATACACTCTTTCCGAGGGTGTTTAATTTTATTTACATACGTACAAATTGTTTATTTTTGTATGGTTACGCTTGAATGGGAAATGTGTGAGGTTGTGAATACGTTGGAGTGGGCGAAATTATTCAAGGAATCAATTTAATGTAACTATGCTCTCAAAGGATTCAATCACTGGTTAAATCAAGTTAAAATAACTTAAACTTAAATTAAGTGCGTCAAAGTGGAACGTTAAATGAGACTAAAATAAAATTAGTGAGTCAACTTTAAGCAATTTAAAGTTTTAAGTTGTTTCAATCACAATTCTTTTATAACAGTGATATTCGAAACTTTGCAGACAATCCGTCTTTTGAAAATATTATTTTTGAGTTTTATAACTTAAATGCAACTTCATTGTGGTTGTGCAGTGAGAAATCTTTTATAGTTTCTCGATCTTAAAAAGTTAGAGCACGCAAAAGGGTAAAGTAAACGTCTTTTACAAGGAATAGAATAACTTAAAATATAAATCAAAGTTCCTTTTTTATACGTTAGTTAAGGCTTCGTTTAAATTGAGTTAGTTTGTGAGTCTGCGAGTGAGTTCAATGAACCTCGATCAAGCAAGTAATTTGACCAGTGTGACACTTGCGTTTTCTATCGAACGAACCTCTCTGGCAGCTTGTAAACTCGTCTAAACAAAAGCACAGCACATTTGTCAAAAATAAAATAATTGATTCCAATGATATGAATTAAAAAACAAATAAGCACTTAATTTGATCTAACATTAAAAACACACATGTTGTATTTTAGGATGCTTATGCTTCAGTAAAAAGAACTTTGTCATTAAATATTCTATTACGCCGTGAAAGATTAAGTATCTATGTTCTTTGATAAGAATTTTAAGCTTCAATATATAATAGGTATGTAAATCCCTTATCGTGTTACTGAAGTAATCTTGTACGTGAATTTCTTAGTAACTACGCAAACAAACGCAGTTTGTTTATAAAAGGACATTCCCGACAAGATTTCAAAATATTTATTCGTACAATTTGTTTAGAGATGGTTGAAGTTCTATGAAGTTGAAGTTCTAATGTCAAATAAATTGACAGTTTTATGTTCATTGATTTTAAGGGAAACGTTAAATCTTCAAGTGTGAATTGCACAAGCATTTATTTAACTTCTTCGTGTCGAAAACAAGACAATGTATATACTTTGGTATTTTTATCGTGGTGGAAGGACTTAGCCGTTCCCGGGTTCAGCTTACCTGATGCGCCACGGAGAAGCTCCTTCCATGTTCACTCAAATAAATATGTTTTATAAACAAACGACGATCGTTTTTAAATAGTGTTCTATTTTGTGCAACATATAATACAATTTTGACGGAGTAGTACCTAATAGATTTAAGAGGTTTTGTGCAAGCTGTCCTAAATGATAACCTTTAAATATTTTATCTACACTAATGTTGTAACATTCTACTTATGTTTCCAATACTTGACTTATAATTACTACTGTTATAGCGCAGACAACTAAAACACTCAATTTAAGCAATTGCACATGATGTTATAATATCCACATCGATATCGTAAAATCTCATTATAACATCATTATAACGCGACCAATTAACCTGGCAAGCCTTATGTCAAAATCCTCATACTAGTTGTATAAAATTTTGATATTAAGCTGGCTTTTGAAAACAGTTGGGTTATACGTGAAAACTTCGTCGAAACTACATACACAAAACTCTTTGGTAAGATCTCGCTCGCTCCTGATTGGCCCTACGCGCAGCTGCGCTCTCATTGGTTAGATTTTAATGGCGGCAAGTTCACTGTGACAATACACGTACGCGTGAAAAACTATTGTCAGCTTTTACTCTTGTTGTTTGATTAATTGCATTAGTGAAGATAAAGTAGTGTATGCAACTGCATATAACACGGGTATTAAAACACTCGTTACTATTATGAAACTCGCTGCGCTCGTTTCATAAACTCACACTCGTGTTTTAATACCCTTCTTTATATGACAGTTGCATAAACTACTATTATCGGCCGAAAAACAGAAAACAGTCTTAAAAGTTATGAAAACATTTGAAAGAACACATTAAAGACGTTCTAACAGATTTTTTTGTCTATGTCTTCTTTGATATAGATTATAGACTATAAAAAGTATGTACCAAAAAAACATTTTAGACATTAAAAATACTGATCTTTCAGTCAATTTAAAAACCGCCTGGATTACAGTCTCAAGCTCTATTACTCTCACTTAATCTATTGCTTCTTAACTAACGATAATTGCCCATAACAATCTTGTACGCATAGTTATTAAGTTATTCTAATAAGTTGTATGTTCTGGGCGACGACGTACAAGCGCAGGTGTACAACACAACAGTAATTGCCTGAATCACATCAATTAATATGCACGCCAGTCATATTTCATGTAATAATAGCTAGTTGTATTAATGATGATTGATTTTAAGCCTTATGTCAGGGTGTTTAGATTTAGAATCGTTGCAAGTACGTCCGTGGCCACGAGTGGTGTTCTTCGCTTAAACGTTGGGAACGTGTTTTGGCAAAATATGTTATAGTTTAAACGTGATAGTATTGTTTCATTAATTTATATAAAGAGTGCAAATCGTGCGAACCTTAGTGTACCATGATCACGAAAGCTCAGCTCAAAATTATCAAATTTTCATTGGATTTCATTTTTTTCAGTTTTATTTTTAATTTGACATACTTAGTTTAATTAAGCATGTCAATTAATTATTTTAACTAGCGCTGCTCGAAGTAGCATTCAGCACAAGCTGAGCCTTCTCTCATTACTTTTTATCATTATTATGTCAATTAATTTATGATTTTTATTATTTATATTTTTATGTTGTAATAATGTAAATTTTAAACATAAATGAAGTTCTCAAAATTATTGATAAGATAATGAAAACAATACAGGAATTTTATGGTTTTATGTTCACACTGAACTCGCCGACAGACCGGAGGTTTGGTGTCAGTGGCTTGGTGAAGTATTTGAAAAAGCCGCGTCTGTGTGTGCGTGTGTGAGTGTGATATGTGTGTGAGCTTAATTTAGTGACAGGCTATTTTACTCGCCCAAAGCGGCTTGGGCTATCATACTGTTGTAGGCACTGTGACACCCGCAGTTCATGTAAGTTACAACCTAATCCAGGTGATGGAGTTTTGAGATCGCCTAAAGGCCTCCGACAAGGTGTAAACAATTTTACATTCCCTTCGAAGCACGGTAGCGCTCAGATGCCACTATCATCTACCCATCCAAGGCCCCAATGAGTTAACATCGCTCAGTCAAACTACGCCAATAGCGCCATGACATTTTTGACACATTTTGGAATTCTGTACCGGTTTTTAGTAAGCCAATTACACGGTTAAAACAGTGTGGGTGTAGACTTCACTAATTCTTAAAACTAACTAACTGTCTCAAATAACACAATTATTCCACCGTAAAATTATTCACATTCACAGAAACGACAAACTTGTCTATTAGATGATGTGGCATGTACATTTAGGGAACTTGCTATAATGTTGTATACATACCTTACTATGTTTAAAGTTAGTCAGAATTTGCATACAAGCGAAGTTGAGGCAGTACAATGTGTTTCGGATCTGTTATTGAATTGCGAGATTGTGTGTGTTAACCCTATGTATTGATTAATTGTATCTCTCTGATTGATTTAGTACTGACATGGTTTGTGTTGGCCTGGTTAAATCTCAGGGCTTAGTTATATAAAGTAATTTTCAATTCTAATTGATTTTGTGACGTGACAGTACTTATAGCGTTTCTGGATAACATCTGCTAGTAAAAATAAAAAGTAAAGAATATCCTGTAATGCCCCACTGTTGGGCAAAGACCTCTCTTCTTACTGAAGATACACTTAGTACACAAGTGTTAGTACATAAGTTAACGAGTGTCTTTTTTCCTTAAGTTAAACACAGTTTTGCTAGTTAGTCACCTCGATGTCACTATAAACTTCGTATTAGAGTCCAACTGCGATCATTACTGATTGTACCTGCTCAACAATTTTCATTATACAAACTCGCAGTGTACCAATTTATTTTATAAGTAATTATTTAAATAAATCCCAAGTAACCATGCAGGTGCGTACCAACACCGTTATACTAATTTACAACCAAAGTTCTGGTACGAAATGTTTGTGGTTGAATTTTTAACTTTACCTGTTAAGTTTTAAGGTTTAATTAGAGTTTTTTTGGTTAATTTTGTGAACCCTTGTTTTTGAAACTTAATGTTATATTTTTTTCGTGGTTCGAGTTAAGTTGTGATGTACATATGTGTTGTTGTTATTTAAAGTTGTATCTTGTGTATTTCTAGTTAAAGTGGGAATTTCAAACAAGAAGTACATTATAAGTGGAGGAAAATTTTTGTAGCATCTAGACACTCTTATAATTGTTGTTGTTAGACCAAGTCGGAGGCCTTTGGGCGGTCTAAAACTCCGACACCAGGGTTGGTCACTGACCTACTCGAAATTAATTAATGAATTATTCACTTGGTTATTAAATCGATCATAATCAAGATCTTTTCTTCATTTTCAGTGACATGTTTGAAATATAATTGGCATTCCAAATATACGCTATTTGTGCCATTCACTGTAGATCAACACATCAAAAAGTCATATGTTCCAAGCCGGAGTGCCAGTTCGATCGAACCCTTACTTTAATGTTCTAGATAGGATCTAAACGAGACTCCTAACTAACGTACTAGATAACTAACTTATTTTCGTGTCGGTAGCCTTCCAACGGTGTGATTGATCGATGCTGTCAATCTGACGTTAGACGTCAATTTACGCTTTCACTACGAGATGTTTGACGATATTGATTGCCAGTATTTTTTAGTCACCGAATTCTAAAATCGAAATAAAATTCACTGGCACTTTTACTGTTATGATATTTTTAAATACTTTTATGGATTCCCGCGTTCCAAAATCAAAACAAACACAATGGCAGCACTTTTAGTTTTGTCTGTGGTGCAGTTTTTTAGTGGCGTTTATTTGTTGCATTTCTAAAATGTCTAAACTGTTTTGCATTTTCCAGGTAAATATTGTTGGTGAATTAAAGTGGCGTAAGTTTTAGCTATAAGTCCAAAAATATACAAAATAATAGACCGTCAAAGTATGAAATTAGGATCCTAGGGTCCACAGATACAATTTATTTTCCTAGTAACATATTGCTCCTATTTTTACATCTGTATATTGGATACGGGTTGTGTCTATCAAATAGGTCTAATCTATCATATTATGTCTATCAAAATGTCTATCAAATCTATATAATGTCTATCAAATAAGATACAAGAAGGTGTATGCTATGCTGGTATGCTCAGAGATGAGACTTGTTAAACATGTCATATTAAACCTTACTATGTATTACTCAAGTTACCTGAGTGTATGACGAGCTTAATTGGAAACACAATAGCATGCAAAGTAAAGCCCGGAATTAAATACAGAGCAGGTTTATTCAAATCTTTTATTTTTTAACTTTAGCTCATCTTTGTGCGGTTGCATTTATCCTGTTTCAAGCTCTGTTTTCGAACTAAGGCGGAAAGCACAGTTTTAGATTGAAACAGGACTTGTCTAGTTGTTTCCATTAACTTTTTATTGCTTTTACTGTATTCTGTTGTCTTCTTATCCTTGACGAAAAGAGGTTTGTGATAAGGTTTCATCCGCACGAGTGATTTTAAAAAGCTTTCTTTCGCGCTTTTCAAAGCTCATGTAAATAATAATAAGGCATTTTAAACTCTATTTCCAGCACACATTGTACAAAATTTAACGTAATGAAGTCAAGCAAAGCCGTGTACACACGTGACCACGATTGAGGCTAAAATCTGAGAGAAAAAAATATAGGTCTACATCATCTATATCTAATAACATAAAAGAAGTGTTTAAGATTAAACTATTCACTTATTTGTAGGTTAATCAATAATTATGGTCGATATGTAATTATTGATGACCCCCTGATACGATTAGATTTCGCAAAATTTGTACAAAGATTGTCATAAAAATAAAGAATAATTTACTATCCCATTAAACGCAATCGCTTTAAATATATCCTCATGAGCGCGAGGGGTGAATCGCTTAATATCATCCCTTATCGATTTATTCCCTAATAAATAACTTTGATCCCTCTTATAAATTGGGCGGCTGTCAAAAATCCTTTAACGGTCTTATCTTGCTATTTTCTTTCTTATAATTGCTTGGAGTTGCTTTCGGTAATACTTTTTATCATAAAATGAAATCGGGATCCGAAATAGAACCGCGTTGAATAGAGAAGCTGCTTCGCTTTTAAATATATGGCGAGTTTTATTCTTGTTGATAAAGTTTATACTACTTTTTGTTTTCATTCATACACACACTGTATTTTATTGATCTATACTAATATAATACAGTTGAAGAGTTTGTTTGTTTGAACGCGCTAATCTCAGAAACGACCAATCCGTTTGAATAATTAATTTTGTAATGGATATACACATTCAACAGGAAGGTTATAGAGACTATTTTTCATCCCGAAATTCCTACGGAAACGGGAACAAGGCGGGTAAAACCAAGGGGCCTTGCTAGCATAGTATAAAACAAAGTCTCTCACTCTATCCATCTATCTGAATGTTTGTGTTTAACTCAATCCTGCTGAACGGAGTTCCAAGGCGACACACTAAAAGACAGTGATTCAAAAGGTATATACGAGTATATTTAGTTTTTTACCAGAATTCTTATAGGCAAGTGAAACGTGGGTCGCTAGTTATTTATAAATACGAATTGTGGAAAAGGATGTCTATTATATATTCTTATAAAGTATTTGTGTATGTATATGTAGTAGAATCAGTGAGTTAGATTCCATAATACAAGCTTAGATCTTATTTTGGGCCTCATTAACCATGAGTGAATTTGTTCGGGTATATTTTATATTTATTATTTACTATATTTTGTCTAAGTTAAGTTATTTATAAATTATTCTCAATGAATTCATATGAGTAAAGGTCTATTAAAGTAAGTAAGTAAGTAAGTATTAGCCTGTAATATCCCACTTGTTGGGCAAAGGCCTCTCGTCTCACTGAAGATATCAGTACAGTGAGGAGGTTTTAGGCGTAATCACCACGCTTGCCTAATGCGGGTTGGTGATCTCAAACCCGAGCCATGTTTGAAAAGTAGGAAACATGTTTTCGCTCGACGTGGGAATTGAACCCGGGACCTCAGTCTTGGCAGGCGAGTGCACATACCACTAGACCACCGAGGCGTCTATTAATATAATATTATTTTAAAATGAATAAGAGGTACAAAGATTTTTAAATTGAAGATACTTAGACATAAAAAGGCTTAATTTAGTTACCAACGCGAAACATTTTCTAAAGAAAATTTAATTCAAACCAATCCAACCATTAATGATACCACTTTTATTCTAACAAAACTAAAATAAAAAGCATTCGCTTAGGAAAACGTTATAAAGAGACAACACGGGGACTTTAACGCTCGATCGCCCAAAATGTTTACCCCACCAATCCTTTGACGGGTTCAAATAAAATTGAAATGCACACGACGAAATCGTTTATAAATTCGAAAAATTCCCTATTTCATCGGTTATCCGTATATTGAACTACAACTTAGTTCAAACTTATTGCGGTACATTAAAGTTCATTTTGATATTGCATCAGATTATGCATATTATTGAGAAATTTCAGTGCTTCTTGGAGACGTGATCGTTTCAGATGCAGACGAGAAGATTTTCACGTAGAAACCTAAACGTTATGACATTACGTGATGTGAAACTCGGTAGGCGTTCGAATTTAAAGGTTTTCGATGCGATAGTGAGCGTTGGCAACGGTCTAGTGCTTCAATGAGCCGGCAATCGTGTGTACTGCACGAGCGGGGGCGCGAGAGGTTTATGGCTTCCTTTGATTTGTATTACTTTGATTTTGTATCGTTTCTTAGTATGAAATAAACTAGACAGAGTTTTTGATTTGGGTAAAAGATACAGAAAATAGAGAGAGACAAAAAAGAGAAGAGAAACAAAACCTTTTTGACAAGCCCGTTGGCACAGTGGCAGTGAGAGCGCTTACTGTGTCGGGGGTTGCGGGTTCGATTCCCGCCCGGAGTCAACAATATGTGCAGACATAGTTGTTGGCGACGACGTCTGGGTGTCAATTATTTATCCTTAAAAAGTATTTGTGTATGTATATGTAGTAGTATCAGTTAATTAGATTCCATAACACAAGCTTAGAGCTTACTTTGGGTCTAATTAAACGTGTGTGAATTTGTCCAGGTATATTTATTTATTTATTTTTGGTGACCCGTCCAAAAAGTATTGTTCTAAATATTAAAGATAAATATCATTCACAAATAGAATTGTAACAGTATTCATTTAATTCCATGAAATATTTCCGGACTGAAAACTATCTCATCTTGTATGCAACAAATCGTAGCAAATCTGCTACGAATGTCTACGCCGTAGCAAGATGTAGCGCGTAGCACTTCGTAGACGGGCGTTATGTATGTAACAGGAAATCTAGGTATGAATAATCCACGCCATTAGAAGAGATAAATTGCACCGTTACGTAATGTACATAGAGTCGGTTATTGTTTGTATTTGCTATTATCGTACGCATAAGATGTGAAAATGTACTTTATTTCAATTCCATTAAAGTGCTTTCTACGTTTTTCTTACATATCGACAATTAGAGATGTTTAAATATAAAAATAATTAGCACCAGCCGCTAATCTAGTTAGCGGATAATTAAGTCTAGGGTTTTAATTAAACAAGCGTAATTTCAAGAGAGACTGACTTGCCAGAATGCTTTGAGGATACAAAGAATGTCCATTATGAAAAACTAACTTATTTGATTAACTAACTTTGCAAATCTGCTTATTGTACAAATATTTCATTAAAATTTTATACATCTATTTCGTGTTTAATGTCATATTATATTAAGTTCAAGCATAATACATGTCATTCTAATTTAAGTATATCAATTTACTCCTCTGTATTTCTTTTTTTCTGTTTGCATTATTTTTTCTTTTCATATTATAGAAAAACACAAATAAATGTACAAAAACCAAATACAAAAAAGCTTTTAATATAAATTAAAAAAGCTAAAGCTTCTTAAATGTCGATAGCACAAAAAGTGTATTTATGTCAGAACTTAATGTCATTAATATCAACTTTATTTTACTTATATGTGAATGTTATAAAATGAATTGCACATTGACTTTGTACTCGCCCCGATTAAAGTGTTCATACAAATGTTTAATTGTACATTACTATTTTATTTATTGAGAATCTTGATTTCACATTTGTTATTCATGAAATAATTTAAATGCATATGACATTATTATAGGCCTTGTTTGAATATGAACGATTAAGCAGATAAAGCAGATAAGTCTGTGTATATTTTGCAAAGATTGTTATTTGGAGAGAAATCATTAAGATTTCATCAAAGGTTTTCTTTCTTCCATAGGGGAAGGAAGCTTTAAATTAAAAAAAAAAAAAATATTTGTATTTGCAATTAACTTTCATAACTAAATTAGTACCTAAGCCTCCCGCTGGCTTCGCCTAGCGGGTTGATGCCCGTTAGGCTGTTAGGTTAGGTCAACAACAAAACGCAAAATCAAGCTCGGTGGCCTAACCCACTTACTCTCTCTGCAGGTTTGGTGTGTAGAAGCCTTAACTCTATCATATCCAATTATTAACTAATCTATTTATATACATCGCAATTATTCACGCTTCCAATTTCAAATATTCTGTTCGTAAACACCAAAGACCAAAGATTAATCATTTTAATACATAAAACGAATAAGAGATGGCGCTAACACCTAAATCATGATAATCTATACCGCTGGTTGAAACAAAAGTATGGGAACAATGTTTCGATACATAAATCAAAATAATTAAAGGCAAGTCGGTCGGGTGTGGCTGTGTGGCAATTACTGGGCTCGCCGCGGCTTCTACAGAATTACCTGCAAACGGAAATATTACAGTTTAATTCGAACAGATAGCGATTCTTAATGTTCTAACTATAATATGAATGGGTTCAACTACAGCTTTTAACCTCGCGCGTTTAAAACCGTTCTTTTTATGAGTTTAACTTGTGGTTTGATTTAATAGTGTTGGGTTGATTTAGACTTCCTTTGTGGTGAATATTCGAATGCTATTTTGCTTTAATGAACAGCTTTTTTGCTATGAATATTTTATAAGCGTGCTTGTTTCTACTGTAGGATAAAACGCCTTTACTTACTGACGTTTTACGTTCTGTGAGGTTCACTTTGAACCAAATTTTAACTACATATGATAGAGTTAACGTTGTCATTTTGAAATGACTAGATATATGTTATGATGGAATTGAGATTATATTTTGAATTCGTAAATGGATCACGATCGTATCATGTACACATAATCTCATCACTATTTGCTGTTTATTTAACTTTATTTGTAAATTAGTAAACAACAATTAAAACATACCATCTGGTTATTATTTTAAATTACCAAACAATAGCTGACGAACAATATTTGAGTAGAGTTATTGAGTTAAAAGTACTATTTGTTTCATTAATACGCCAAGTTCATCTCATTGAGGTTTTTATTAATTTCATTAAGCGAACGAACTGCTTTCATCAACGTATTTATTTTAACCAAAGCTGGTTGTTTTAATTGAAATATATTGGATTATAACGTGTTTACTATCTGCTACTTCGACTAGTTTAATGGAAAACAAGGACATGAGAGGGTAATTTTTTTATTATTTTACCCCTAGACAAATGGCAATCTTTTTGCATTCTATTATGATGTCTTCTATCAAAATGTATGAGAATATATCTCTTATCACGTGGTAAACATATCCATTTTGGTAGTAGATATGCAAACAGAATGCCAATTGTCTACTTTCGCTATTCTACCACACTTACTGGGTTCCAAAAGTGAATTTAAAAAGACGGAATATTGATACCAACAATAAGATTTTTTACAAACTTATCATGTCCCACTGCTGGGCAAAAGTTTCTCCCTTTTGACCTCCAGTCGTCTCGATCCAAGGCCCTTTGTAAGCACAAGATAAAACAATCAAATGGTTATTGGCAACGCTTTAAAAATCTCTTACAAAAACACTGAAATAAACGCACACGTTTAAAGCTGTGTTCACATCAATTTGTATCGGAACGTATAGTGATGTGGCGTACGTAACACGGTCCGATTTCCGTACCTAATTGATTCGATTGCCGATTGCATTCGGTTATGTACGGTTAAGTCCGGAATGACGCCTGAAACGATACAGACATTACATATCGAATATCAGCGCTATGAAGTTACTGGAAACCTGTTAATAACTGACTTTTAGACTTAATATCTCATTATTTTTAATGACATTATACTCTGAGTAATAACGACTGTTAATATTCATAGTATGATTAATGTTGGGGTATAATGAAGTTGAAAACGTTTTAAACTTTTTGTAGCAGGATATTGTTTACACAATACTATGAAAAGTATGTAAGTAAAATGTGAAAAAAGGCAATTTCAAAACATATTTTATTTTATTCTTGATTTCCGATATTGAACACAGTTTTTGCAGCAAGGCTTGTCTAAAGGAAACCTAAAATATTTTTGGAGTCTAGAAAGTATTTTCACAAACAATTCATAACTGAAAGGAATCTTTTTTAGAAGTTGACTAAAAATACCTCAACGTTTCACGGTCTACATAGTGCAAAATGAGTGACGTGAAAATAACCAATAACTTGTTGAAAGCTTTTTCTTGTGTTGTCGAAATTTCTTTCTGAAAAGAATAATTTGCCATCAAGGATAAGAGAATCGTACAAAACATCTCCAGTAATGTTTAGGAATTGTATTCAAGGAATAAACAGAGAAAAAAACTAACAATAAATTGGCGTCTACCTAAATCTGGTTGGACCCCAATAATTCCCTCCAATTTATAAAAGAGATGTCATCATATTCGAGAGCCATTGGATCGTCCATTTTGTTGGACGTTGATAAATAATTTCATTTCTTTACTCGAATGGTTTTAAGGGCGTCGGTACAATATCGGATTTCGCTCAATCGTCAAAGTCATTTTTTCGGTAAATAAGGTAAGGGGAGAGGAGAGGGAAAAGACTTGCCGAATCGGATCTCGTGTGGATCGAGCCTAATTTTGAATTGAGAACAAAATGTGATTGACTTTATTTACTTTGTAAATTCCTTCCTATTGATTGAGCCCTCTAACATTATTAAAACAAAAAAATCTTTCTTGCTTAAAAAATATACCGTGACTAACTTGAGAATAATAACGATTGCGTGTTCTAACTAACATCCTAACGCCATCTATTGGTCATCGGTGGAAACGCGGCATAAATTTAGTTGATAAAATTTATATAGTATTAGTTAAGTATTTAGTTAGTTAATGGTACAAAAGGGCAAATATAAACAAAGAAACATTAAACACAAAAACATACTAGAGTCACAGTAAATCAGAGAATAGGTAAAAAAATATCGCTTATTTATCACCAAATTTCTTAGAGCACGAAAAGCATTTTCCCAACAAAGTAACGTAAAGGTCGTGAGAGCCACAGCATCATATTGAGTTTGTATAGAATGGCTTTCTCTTGTAGTGTATGAGTTATATTCTTGGAACGGGGTTGAAGTGAATACACTTTCGGTTTACGATAAAGGTTTTGGGTCCGTTTCGTGTATGTTATTTTACATATAGGCAGCGTTTGTCTTTTTTGGAAAAGTTGTTTTTGTGTTCGTATAGTTGATCTGCCGAATAAAACTTTTATAAAATCAATACATGTAACTTATAAATAAGTAGTAGTAAAGGATATCTATACTTTTTTTGTAAAGAGGTAGATTTATTCCTGTTTAACTAATTTCGTCGTGGATGAAACCACCGTGTCCCACCGCGATATGTTTTTCATCCCGAAATTCCCACGGGGACGACGACAAAGCGGGTCAATCTGCGGAGCACTGTTAGTAATATATACGATAGCTTTAATTTTCTATATCCGATGAAGATTGGTTAGGTGAACCTTTGCCCAGCTACAGCCCAGAACAGCTAGTATGTAAAAATCGCTTTTATCTACACTAATGTTGTAACATTCTACTTATGTTTCCAATACTTGACTTATAATTACTACTGTTATAGCGCAGACAACTAAAACACTCAATTTAAGCAATTGCACATGATGTTATAATATCCACATCGATATCGTAAAATCTCATTATAACATCGCGCCCTGCGCGGCGCGCGTTACACTCGTTACTATACACTAACTCACACTCCTGTTTTAATACCCTTCTTTATATGACAGTTGCATAAACTACTATTATTCTACATTTTTATCTGAAGTTTCGGCTCTTTTGCATGTACCGTGGTCACAGAAGACATACAGAAGAAAAATCTTCTGTGACCCCGGTACCTGTAACGGAGCTGTATCCGTAAACGTAGTTTCCACTTTATAACTGTACTAGCCACGCCCCACGGTGTTACCCGCGTTGTACGTTCCCACAGGAATTTCGGGATAAAATGTATCCTATGTGTTATTTTGATGTATAATCTATATTACTGTAAAGTTACATCCAAATCCGTCCAATAGTTTTTTCGTGGAAGAGTAACAAACATACCATAAACTTTCGCATATATAATACTAGCTGCGCCCCGCGGTTTCACTCGCACTGTACCCGTTTCCACGGGAATTTCGGGTTGAAAAATATATGTTGTCCGATTCTCAGACCTACTCGATAGGCACACAAAATTTCATGAGAATCGGTCGAGCCGTTTCAGAGGAATTCAACCACGCACCCCGTGACACGAGAATTTTATATATTGGATTATTAGGAAAGTTAAAGCATGATGCAAGCTGTACACTTCAGTAAACGCCCCTATACACCTACCTTCATTAACCAGTACGAAGTTATCTAGGTGAAACAGTTATCAAGTAGACACTTATTTCAACTATTTATGTTATTATCCAATGAGTCTTCAATACGTAATAAGAGTTCCTAGAATTCCGAGATAAAAAGCAATATTTATTGTTGTGTAATCATAATTGGGTCGGAAAAAAACAAGTTATCTTTCATCTTGAATATATAAAAGAGATGAATATTAGAGGGCGCTTTATAAATTATGTTTTCCTCATAATATCGTATTATGATATAGTAATCGTTTTATTAGCAATCGAAATACGGTTATTAGCAGTAGATTTCCGAGTAATCCGTACTTTTATATTACTGTTAATATCATTGGGTGCCATTGAAGGATGTCTGGTGATTTTTTTACTGAGAAATATGATCACATTCGGATGACAATACAGAAGGTAATATAGTACTTCTTCATATCAAGTGTACAATAACTTAAAACCGTAAGATAACTTGTGGAAGTAGTTAAATGTATCCCGCTGACATAAAACTTTCATTATTACGTAGGTTAATTAGACGAGATTAAACTAAGCTCTAAGCTTAATACTTAATCTTATCTTATATATAAAATTCTCGTGTCACAGTGTTCGTTCGCGTACTCCTCCGAAACGGCTTGATCGATTCTCATGAAATTTTGTGAGCATATTGAGTAGGTCTGAGAATCGGCCAACATCTATTTTTCATCCCGAAATTCCCGCGGGAACGGGTACAACGCGAGTGAAACCGTGGGGCGCAGCTAGTACGAATATATAATTGACACCCAGACGTAGTCGCCAACAACTATGTGTGCACATATGATTGACTCCGGGCGGGAACCCGCAAGCCCCGACACAGCGCTGTCACATGCCTATGGTGCGTCAAAAGATATCAATTACTTAGGTATTTTGTAGATATACTGTAGAACGTTGCTAGTTCTACATAAATGACAAAGTCCCCAATCTATCAACTCCATATCAAATCAAATAAATACACCTAATCCTTATAAACGACCAGCTCAAATATTCAATAGACCGACCAGTATCGATATTCGATTCGATTCTCCCAACTCGATTATTCTCTCGATTATAGGACACTTAGCATTCGGATGACAATGTAATTGACATTACTGTCTTGTCCGGTCACCGATTGAAATTGAACTCTAACTGTTAAGTAATAAGTACTAATTGAGATGTAAAAGTGATTTGTTTGACAATGGCCGAAGTTGGTAACTATTATGGGATAGAGTTGGGTACAGATGTTGGTTGTAACTTGTAACTGTAGTTCCATTTGATTTGTGTCCTTTTATAATTTGGGGGTGTTTTGACTTAGTTTACGTTAAATTAGCTTTGTTCCAACCCTTCGGGACTCATTAATAAAACGTATAACTACTCGTACAGGTCAGTGGGGCGAAGCTTATAGATCCTTTTTTAAGCTACTTTGATGGAAATGTAATAAAGTTGATTTGATTATATATTATTTATAGTTATTTTATTTCACGTCATACTTGTGTTTGTAATAAGTTTGGACACGTGTATTTGTGTGTGTGACTATCGATACGGTCGACAAGATCATTGTTTATATTCATTTGACATAACTCACTGTTTACTCAAGAATACTATGCTGTCGCTACTTAAAAAAATTAATGCGAATGCAAAAGCTTGTGACGATGGATGGATGTGTTTTTGTTACTATTTCACGCAAAAACTGCTGAACGGATTTGGTTGGAATTTTAAAATGATATAGTTTATACATCAGAATAATAAATATGATCCATTAGGTATATCTAGATATTACTGCGGGAATGGGTACAACATGGGTCAGACCGCGCCGCATTGCTAATCTTTTATTTTGGAATTTAAAAAGTAATATTCATTCGTTCTTATCATGAACTACATTCATTCCGTTCATCTGTCTTTTATTCGTAATACAAAATTCAGCTGACGTTAAGAATGAAGAACGAAGAACATAACCAGTTGCGCAGCGATAAACTGCAAGCATTTTAAAATTTTATGATTATATAAGTGTACCACTAACTTAAAAAATAATCTAAAAAGTGAATATTAACCCATTTAGACCTACCGTACCACATAGGGTACAGTAAGTTTAAAAAAATATAATTCGTTGCTAATATATTTTTTTTAAAGTTTAACTTGTTTATTAGTTAACTTGATTTGTTAGCTTTATGTAAAAAAATATAAAACATAGTTTTTACTAGTAATTTTGAAAATACTTGTGAATATATGGAGCTGGGTCGAGAAAAAATAATTGCAATGTTTTCGAGAAGGTAAGTACAGAATTATTTCTGGTAAATAATATGATTTATTAGTTATATCCTAAAGTTTATAATATAGTCAATACTATAACAACTAAAAATGATCGGTAAATACAGTTTTGTAAGAATTATACAGTTTGAAAGTAGGTGTACCATATACGGTACAGTAGGCCTATACGACATCTAAAATCACTAGTATTTCATACATTTGAAAAATACTTGGTTAGTGACATATTTTGTAAAATTTGGAGTTATTTAAATGGAATTTGGTATGTATAAGGTTATTACTTTTTTACATAATATTCGCTGTTAATTATCCTGCAATTCCCACGGGAAACTAATATCTTGGGTACTATTTTGCTAAAATTATTATTACATTCTTATATTTGTATTCTAGGTCTTTGACTCTGCATGATATTGCAACAAACTTTGAAGATGAAGACGGGTACCAGTAGTCATGAGCAAGAATATGATATTTTCGTACTGCCACCTGCAACTGCTAATGCCGATCAGACCGATGAAGATTTATAGGTGGACCAGGCAAGATTAGAGGCATGTACCACTTTTTGCCCTGAATGCATATTCGTAATGAATACTTTGGTGGTAAGTCTTGCCTATTTCACCCATAAATCTTGGATTCTTTTTGTAAGGGCTCTTCAGATCCACAAGCTACGTCCTCATCAACCTCTGGATCTCCTGAACCTCTAGCCACTTCAGCTGGTGCTCGAAGCAAACTAAGAGGCAAATTATGGATTTCCACGCGATTTCCATCGTTTGCATTGACATGTCTGAGCAAATTGCGTGGCTGCTGTGCGGAGATACTGGTGGGAAGATGGATTTGCAAATTGTTCTATGTCTTATTATACATATATCCGAAATAAAATGAACCATTGCCAAAAATCGGGTCCTATTCGTCCACCATCAATAGCATCTGATAATCTGATGACGAAGAACACCACGATACTGAGCAAGGAAAACGGATGAGATGTGGACAATGTCATAAACTATGCCTGACAAAATGTGCCAAGTGCGAAATATGTATCCAAATAAAATGTTTTATTATGTATTATACAAAAACTGAATAAAATTAGTTGCTAAAAATATCGAACTTTTTGTATGCGTATAGTCCTACCGTACCACATAGGGTACGGCCCCCCTACGACCCTCCTTTTATTACAGATTTTTTTTAATGTGATTTTTCTGATCATAAGACTCCTATTGATAGATATCAGCAATAAAAACACAACATTTTAACAAAAATAGTTTCCGGTCTAAATGGGTTAATAAAAAATTAAGAATAACACTTTTTTACTTGTTTTACCTCTCGCCACGTTTGTTCAACCGAGCTAAAATGCATCCAATTTAACTTTTTATGAGAGCCGTTATTTTTAAAACTTTTTTAATTTGCTTTGTACGTCAACGTGAACACCCTGTACACTTCAAAATGAAACATCAACGTTTTAATTGACATTTACAGTGAAGAGTTGCTAACGTACTGTATAAATGTATGTTTTATTTTATTTAGTGGGTTCAAAAATGTTCATAAGACCAATAGTACAAAATATACTGAATTTTTTGTCGACAACATGTTGCTAGATAACATATAGATTAGACAATATGTAATAGTCATTGTGTGGGAATTGTATCGGTTAGTAAACCTATTTATGGCCGGCCCTATCTCCTATCGTAGATACTGCCATCTGAGCTACTAGTTCAATTTCCGGATTGATCTAAATTACATGTATTGGAATTAAGGATACAGCTTGACCCATTGTCACTCAGATATTCCCTTTTGCCTTTTCTGTGCCTCATTCTTCTCTAATATCTTCAGTGAGCTAAGAGGCCTTTGCCCAGCAGTGGAACATGACAGGCTAATACTTTCTTTGACGTCAAAGTCAATTTTATACGTATTTTAGTTATGTTCTATCTAGGTCTAATTTGAGGCAAACTTTGATAGTAATTAGTGTATCTATTTCATGTTAGTGCTCAAAGGGATTATATCAAAGGTTACATCTAACCTCAAAACCCCTTCATTATATCTTCATATTCGAATACATTATACTATCTATAATATTATAAAGAGGTAAAATTTTAAGTTTGTTTGTTTGTTCGAGCTAATCTCGGGAATATTCAGTCCGATTTGAATAATTCTTTTTGTAATTGATAGCCACATTTAACGGGAAGGTTATAGGATATTTTTCATCCCGAAATTCCCATGGGAATGAGCACAACGGGTTAAACCGCGAGGCGCGTAAATAATAAATTACACCAGATCTCAATGAACAATAGTCATAAAATAATAATTATTTATTGCTCTACATGCATCAAAGTTTACCAAATTGTCTGTACGTGTTACGAAGTGGGGTATCAAATGACATGAGTTACAGTAAGCTAAACTTAGATTGGGGGTGAAGAGAGAAAGAGATGATTAGATTTATTCTTTACGATAGAAAGAGACAACTGCTTGCTTTGATTTAAAATATACTCATACACTATTTATGTTATTTATAAATCCATAATGTAGGTATATTAGAAGTATGTTTGATCAGAGATCCTGAATGTATTCCTAAGATGGCTATTCAGACTAAAATCAGATTGTAGTTACTGTTATTTACATTTTTAAAGCTTAGTTAGCAAAAGTTAGTCTCCTACATACAGAAGACATCTTACAAAAGTCTAAAACCTAACTTGAAAGATTCTAGATCTTAACCCAAAACTAAATCAAGAAGAACTAACCCAGAACTCTAAGTTCAGACACGAGTATTACCAGCAACTTACAAAGTTTATAAAACAAATATAGATATATCCACCCCACTTTCGCGTAGTCGGGTAAACGCTGTCTAACTTCCGCGCACGTGACATACGGTTGCAAACATCGAATTGTGGATGCCGAGTTATCGATAACTAGAATCGATTTTTCGAATCACGTAGAACCAACAAATCCGATGACATCGCGCCAGATGGTATGTATATCGACTTGCAAATATATGAACCGATACCGCAGTCTTAGAAGGCGGTAGAACGACCATTTTATTTAATGGTCTAAGGAAAATGTAGTCGCATCTTGCGTTGAATTTATTTAACATAGACTTGTAGAGAAATATGGATTAGTTATAGCATTGATCGTTTTAGAAGGACTTGTAAATCTAATGTTTAGATTTCAATTGGGGATAACTTCAAAGATTTTTTTAAAGGCTTTTATTATCAACAAAGACATAATTATCACTTATGTGATGACATAATTTGATTTAAATTTTCTAAAACGTACTATTTACTAACGTCAACGTGAGTAAATGTATAGACCAGTTAACTAAGTACCTATAAAATACTCCTCAAACAGTCACCATGTTTATTGAACTAGACTAAGAGGATTGAAACAGTATCAAAACAATTTTGCCTAAAAGTATTAAATTAAATAACAAACCGTACCTCGGCAACGAACCTATCTATATAATCAAATATCAGTGGTTTTTCACACTACGATTCGTATTTGAATAATTTCATCCAGTTTATATGTTAGGATAAAATAAAGTTTTCGTAGAAGATGGTTCGCACCCGTCCAGTTAACGTTGCTCCGGAAATTGTGTTATGTTTTTTTCTTTTACTTTATGTTTTTGGGATTTAAGATAGAGACGTGGGATGGTTAGAAATACCAGAGACAAGAGAGAGAGACGATTTGTTTTCTATGGGGTGAAGGTGGAATGTGTTGAAGGGTTTAATGTGTAACATGCTGTGTGAAGAGAAAGTCGTTACCATATTTTTATACTTCTTAGCATAAGCAATGGTATCGGGAATATGGTTTCGATATGATTTGTATCTATGGTATTTATTCGTTCATTTCGAGTAGGTTAGAGGTCAACCCTGGTGACGGGAGTTTTTAGACCGCCTAAAGGCCTTCGACAAGGTCTAACGATTTAATCAGAAGGCAACGACTGCATAGTTATAACTATGTCGGACCATACGTTAGCTTTCTCTGTCGAGTCTTTGATTATAAGTATGTACCATGTAAATAATCGTTCTAGTACAGTTTCTAGAACTACTGAGACTCTAGTACTTTGAAGTGAAATCTTATATGTAAACCTATACAGAAACTATGAATTCAATTTTAATAATAATTTTGCCCAGCAATGGGAAGTTAAGAGAATCAGAATATTTAAACTAAACCCCTTAAAACCAAGCTCTAAGTTATTGAAAACAAAACGCATGACCTTTGCCCAGCAGTGGGAAAGTAGATAATCAAATATTCCGTTTTATCTAAGAGAATATTTAACTTTAGCGTATTAAAATCTAGTTCTAAGTTATAATTACGAAGTCCGAGTGCCTCATTGAAGTTGCATCAAGACGAAGACTCAACAGAGCTGATTTCCCAAAGCTCTCCTCGCGTTAAACTTTGATTGAGTGATAATGGCTAACCCTTACTCGGACTGCTTGTTGTTAGCTTGTTATTTAATCTATAAATAGTACAGTCTAGTCCATAAGTTACAGCCACTTTTCAACTGTTAGCGTGGGTAGATCTTGATACAAATATTGACTAAGAGTGGGTTGCGGCGCTCTTGAATCTATTTTCTACCTAAATGTACTTTAGAAATAAAAACAGATTGTTCAAAATGATTTTACACCAAATAGAACGCCTTTTAAAATGAATGCCATTTATTTAAACATAGACGCTAATTCAAATTAATTAAGAATATTTGTGCAATCGACCCCTTGTATGCAAAGTGGAGAGTTAAATAGGAAACACGCCTTATTCCTATACGTCAAGTTTAAAACTTTAAATTTAGAATAAGCCGGCTCGCAGCTTATTAACGCGTTCAATGTCGTGGCCAGCTTGACTTAACAGAAATTTTGCCGCGAATCTTCGACTGAAACATGGTATTGCATATAATTTACAAACTACGCGGAAGATCGGTTGTCTCCGTCGTGACTATATTGAAATCTAAAACATATATTGACGTTTCTTCCCCTATCTTCCACCGATTTATGTTATTATTGCATATTCATAATTTACGATCGGTTGCTCTGTCAATTTGTAGTGCTTGCCTAAGACACCTAAGATCGAACGCCCCAAGCTTTTATATAAAGATTGAAAAATCGAACCTTGTAAGTAGGTATTATATAGATAGTCTACGCGGAGCAGTTAAATAAAACTTATCATTTGTTTCCAAACTCAGCTGAATGTAAGCAGAGTGGCCGTGTATCAAGTGCAAGGAAGCCGGCGGTCAGATGGTATTTTTCACTCCATTTAACTGAATCAATTGTGCCCGACTCACTGGAATCGCCGACCGTTCGCCCTTCGCCTTCCTCCTTCCTAAATAATGTATATTTTATCTTTTTTCTGTATATTTCAGAGTGAAACAATAACTTTGAGACCCGGCGCTGTTTAAAGTTATAGGAGTCTGTGAGATGAATAGCTTTTGAGTGTTGGGTATATTGTTATATAAATATTGAAAAAATATCTTGCTCGGCGGAATATTTTGCTAGTTGTATCGCAGATTGTAACCATGGTCAATGTTAACAACGCTAAATGTTGTATAGTAAAATAATAAATATACCCGGACAAATTCACTCACGGTTAATTAGACCCAAACTAAGCTCTAAGCTTGTAATATGAAATCTAACTAACTGATACATGTACATACATACACAAATACATTATAAGAATATAATATGATTGACACCCAGACGTCGTCAACAACAACTTTGTCTTCACATATTGTTGACGCCGGGCGGGAATCGAGCCCGCAACCGACACAATAAGCGCTCTCACTGCCACTATGCCAACGGGTTTGTATGAATATCGGTTCTATAGAGGTTTCCATAAAAAGACGGACGTGTGCGATACGTGCGTGGTCACGTTAAATTAAGTATATTTATGAAAATCAATACCTATGATCGAAATTTGGACAATGGGCGATAAATCCTAGTAAAAACGCCAAGTAAATAATGAACGCAGGCGAAATAGGCCAAATATAGGCTCCAATTAATTTCAAGGAAATCGCTCGCAAATAAACCGAGCACGCTCTTTGTCAGAGAGTTAACCACAAAAGTTTGAACTGTAGTAGTAGAACTAAAGTCGTAACGTTATAGTGAATTAATTCCTTCCTCGAGGAGACCAACTTTCTTCGGACTACTTCAACAAGAAATATTTTCCTTCGTTACTCTTGGTTCCAATTCGTAGCTGTTTCGAGAATTCTAGAGATTGTTTGTTTTTGATCTGTGGATTAAGTTCAATACAGTGATGAGTTCGATAATGGGTCTTGCTTTTGGGTCGATGTTTTCGATATTCAGTTCGGGTCTGATTTCTAAGAAATAATAAATACATATCTTTGTTTCACCACTAAGTATATACATAATATTGTGTTCCAGTGAATCCAGAAATTAAACGTATTATTGCTATGTGATGTTAAGTGCTGTGATACAGTTAATATTAATTAAACAGCATATTATTCCAACATTTTTTCAAATTTTAAAATAACATTACTATTTCAATATACTCCAGTCAGCCATCACAAAGCTTTGAAATTGTCAAATATTTTCGAAAATTGAGCTTCCTCATACTAAACTGCTATCACTAGCAGAATACCCCCGACGATTAACTAATCGATATTATTTTATGTACATTAGAGTTCGCATACGAGTACGATAAACAAAAAGTCACTCATTCACCAGCTCAATTCAGCGGTAAGCTTCCATTATGGCGTCTACTAACAGCTACTATTCCATCAATACTAATAGTATAAAGAGGTAAAATTTGAAAGTTTGTTCGTTTGTATGTTCGAGTTAAACTCGGAAATTATCAATCCGATTTGAATAATTCTTTTTGTAATAGATTTTTCATCCCCAAATTCCCATGGGATCGGGCACAACGCAGGTAAAACCGCGGGGCGCTACTACTCTATACATATTATCTACCAAATAAAACCAAATATATCTCTGTATGTAGGTAACCACCAGCCTACAGTGCGGTTAACTCCAACAATTATCTCTTGCAAGTCATTACGCGATATTCTAGGCTATTAGCCTATGTTATTTATATCGGTAACTAGAATTAGATACGTAGCAAAAATGAACATCAAAAACTTCATCAACTATATAAAAAATAAATTCCCGGTAAACGTTACGTAAGTTTGCTCAATAAACATATTAGTGAGTCATAGAGCCCGTCATCTCGAGAGTATCACCCAGCTATTACCTTTAACTATCATACAAATACCTCTTAACGACTCCTTTGACCTCCGCCCTCATAACTTGTCACATAACACAATAACACGCCGATAAACACACGATGAGCCTATTTGGGGTTGGGCCGTACTTACAGCGAGTAAGTTTCAGTCATGTAGTTTCAGTGAATAGTAGTAGTATATTAGTAGTGATTAGTAGGATAGTAGTTATGGCCAAACCTTAATATTCATGTTCTATTGTGTTTAGATCAATACTGCACTGACATGCAGTCTATATAGCGTATGCATGCCATGAATAAACCAAGTTGTAAATATTAATTAAACTTATTATTTACTACAATAAGTAAAGATCCCAACAGTTGCTAATAATAAGACTAAACCTAAGGAGAACCAACACCGTCTCGCCGATCGCTCGCACTCTGCGCACACAGCGCATTACCTAAAAATATAACATATAACCAAGCAATAGTTTGTCCATTTTCGCCACGTGCGCTTCGTAACTGCTTTCCGATTGCTCGGGAATCAAGGATAAGAAGGGATTCTAACGAGTGTGTGTTTGGATTTCATATCTGTGATGATGTGCTCGCTCGATATACTACTGTTTCTGTTCCGGTTAGGATTTGTAGCTTTTATTACGAAGTACAAGTTAAATATTGTTTTCGAGATGAGATATAGGCGTGCTCGCACCTGTAGGTGTGAAATATTTAGCAAAATAATGTAGGTATGTAGTTTTATCTACCGTCACCAAAATTAAGTATGGCCTACTATCAATTTTTTTAGGTACTGCTATCACATTGTTTTAATTTACTTTTGGAACTTGGAACTTAACGGCTCTTAAACGAAATAGTTACAATTTATGAAAACGCGCTGCTGAGTAGAGTCTACGACGATAACCATGACCCCCTTGCCCAACTAATATTCAAAATTCGAACACCCCGCCCCACAACACACTAACTCCCAAAAACAAGATTCGCAATTCAAATTTTTCATTCGAAAACCGAGTTAGAAATCGTAGTGCCGTAGACAGTTCACTTCAGATATAGGTGTGCACAAAAACTCAGGTGGTAGCAAGTAGCCGTGCATACGTTTCTCGCGACACATACACAAAGCGAGTAAATTGGAAACGTCGCGTACTACGCAGACGTGTTATTTGTTACCTAACTACGTGGGGCAAGATGGGAGTGGCAGCGGGTGGGTTAGAAATGGATTTTTTGAGACTATTGAAGGGTGTTTAGGACTCGAATATTGAGGGTTCTTGAAGGGAGATGATGTAGTTATGATATTGGTTATTTATTTTCTTTTTATTAGCCAATATTTAGTTGACATAGTAGAAACACCTACATAATATACATTTTAGTAAATCAACGTTAGACAGATTCAAGATATTTTAGTTTTTCAGAAAATAAACATATTAAAATCTTTTTAGGACATTTTGCAGGTACCTTTTATTTTTCATTGATCAAAATGGTAATATTTTGACCCGAATAACTCAAAGATATATATTTCAATACTATTCAAATTCATTTGGCATAAACTTATCTATACAGGCCAGTAAATCTGTTTAAAAAACAACAAACGATCAGTATTTGTCACTAGCTCTCTGTTTTAAACATTTGAAGCTCACACAAAGCACCTGTCAGATTGGCTGCGAGTTTTTCCCGCTTTTATGTGTTTAAATAGGTCATTGAAATGGATTATAGCCGATTTATGTTCGCAAACAATAGTTCAATCAGAGCTCGTCAATCTTGATTGGAAATGCTCTGCTAACGGCCTTCTGTGTATGAATTATTTTGAAATCGGTTCGGTGGTTCCAAAATACTCATATCAGAATTGGGATGTTTTTGTACCCAGTGACTTTGTATATATGAAACCATATTATATTAAGTGGGTAATTATTTATTGATTTACAGTGAAAATTAAAAATATTAAGGGGTCTAAACGCCTGAAAACGAAACAATAAGTATTTCTGAAAAAGCGTGTAAAATAGAACTAACAACGTGAGATATACATTATATAGATTACTAGCTGCGCCCCGCGGTTTCACTCGCGTTGTACCCGTTCCCGCGGGAATTTCGGGATGAAAAATAGATGTTGGCCGATTCTCAGACCTACTCAATATGCTCACAAAATTTCATGAGAATCGGTCGAGCCGTTTCGGAGGAGTACGCGAACGAACACTGTGACACGAGAATTTTATATATAAGAAGATGTAGTATAGATAATGTAAATCAACACTTATGAAAAACGGATCCTGTTGGCAAAATCATCATCGAAGGTCTCATAAGCCATAACTACCTTATTTAAAACAAATATCTTAAACACTATTTTGTGCCATACGATTGTACCTACTAATGGATTTACTTATGAAAGATGGATGCCGCTGACAAAATCACTAAAGAAAATCGCTTTCCGCTGTCTGTCTTTACATCTTTAAAACTACGCAACTGATTATGACGCGGTTTTTAAATAGATAAAGTGATTCAAGAGGCAGGGCTATATGTATAAAATTTCCCGAAATTCTCACGGGAACGGGCACAATGCGGGTAAAACCACGGGGCGCTGCTAGTCATCAATAAAATTGTAAGGTACACTGAGCGGTACTTATTTGTGTGTTTAGAAAATCTTTTTGTACCACAAGACTAAAAACAAATTAAAGGAAAGTTATCAGCTAATCGCTAACATTTGCACCACTTAACAAGAGACATCGCTGCGCTTTCAAACTAGGAACTAGGAGTGAAAAATGTCCCCTGTTGTTCTCCTTCGCTTAGACAGAAAGGAAGTTTTGTTTCGTATTTCTCAACACAAACAATTACTGTTTAGAACACGGGTTATTCTAGATTTTGATTTCGGAAAGTATATTGACTCGGTTTGGGAACGAAAATGTAAAAGGAGATGTTATGGAAAGTTGAATAGGTGTGTTATTTTACCGGTAAGCCATGAAAATTATTATTCGGTATTTTTTATATATCTGATGTTTTAAGCTTTTAATTTTAAGTAAATTCTACTAGCAGCGCCCGTGGTTTTACCCGCGTTGTTTCCTTCCACGTAATTTTGGGATAAAAATAGCACACAACCTTTCACCTAAATTATTGAACTATCAATTATAAAAAGAATTATTTTAATCGGATTGGTCGTTCCTGAGATTAGTGCGTTCAAATAAAACAATAAGAAAAAAAAATTAACTCTTTCGTATTTTATATTAGTAACGATTTCAAGATGTTTATGATAGTTATATGGTCTGTATTTTCTATGAAATTTTGTTAAATTTCATATTTGGTGTATATTTAATATGGATTAATAACTAATTCATCATTAACATTATCAAAACGCAAATGAATATGTCTACATTCTTTCAAATTACACCTCACATTTGCTTACAAAAACAAACTTTTAAAATAAAAATCTTAGCTTCGCATTCGAAGTAAAACCAATATGAAAATATTATCAAACGGAAACAAGTTTCAGGGAGAAATTCCAATAAAAACGTTTCTTAAACATCATAGAGTATGCACAAATAAATTCTTTACATCCACATTGCTGTCAGTTGCAGAATTCAATTTAAAATAGTTTGGTCGCCGATGTATTATGAAGGAACTGTTTACGTGTTTTTATCGGTTTTGTACAAACATTTTAATGAATAATTTAAAGATATGTGTGATTGATTTTACAGGTCGATATATGAGTTTATTTACTTCATAATATGTTACATGTAGAACCTATTGTGAACTATTGTAGGACTTTTGAAATAATTGTACAATATTGTTAACGTCTTGTGTATAAACTACATAAATATGTAGGTGTAATTTGTTTAAACGGGAACTTACGTACGACGGAGGCTACTGTTGAGAGTTCCTCATTCACATTCGGTGACCTTCATCAGGAGGTGGGTGAAGCGCTCGCGACAGCTTCTCTCCCCGCTCAGTTTCAATTAATAGTAAAATATGTAGGTGTAGGTATATAAAAATGTTACTGTTACTTTAACTGAAAGCCTGTATCATCCCATTGTTGGGTAAACGTCAAATGTACCAAATACATAACTATCAAACATTGTAATCCACTCGCCATTACAACGCAATAACTAAAAAAATACCTTTCACATTTAGACAGACTATACTTTTAAATTCCACTATAAATATGTAACCAGTACTAAGAAAGTATCTCTTCTAACTTAACCACAACAATCGGATTAAAAATAATCTAAGACGTAGTTGACACAGCGTCTGTTACGGTGAAGGCGAGGAAATTAAATTTTGTGAGTTACGTCGGCCGCGTCTCGGGCGAGAGCTCGGACCCAGTGTCAGAACAATATATGTACTTCGTACTGAGTGTAGTGTATCATATTGAAGTGCTGTTAAAGATTGGGAGAGTTAACTAATCTGCTATCTGGCGAGTTCATTCGAATTTGGAGGTAGATATTCGGGGCAAAGTTTGGCAAGTGGAAAGATATAGCGAGTTTTCAAGCTATACGACAGTGAGTTCTATATACACTATTTTTTTTTCTGTGCGCATGGCGCCGGCTAGAAGTGCCATACATGATGAATCTCGATCTGAATTAAGAAACTGAATTACGGGAACTGTATCTCACACGTGTCTGAAAAATCAGATTGAACGCTTGTCAGAGTAATTCTTACAGATTATTATAAGAATCTGTTTTATTGTGGTACTCGGTAAATTTCTTGCAATTCTAAATGGCGTTCTGAATCCAGTATCTAGAATTCAGCAGAATCTAAATTTCAAATTCTGGTTTCATATTGACATTCAGTTTTTATGGTACCGGCCTTAATATTAATTAACTAGCTGTGCCCCGCGGTTTCACCCGCAGCGCCCCCGTTCCCGTGGGAATTTTGAGATTTTTATTCCCTATAAACCTCACGGAGCCCGAGACCTTTCCAACGAATGCAAAACCGTGGAAATCGGTTCGTGCGTTCTAGAGTTATAACGTCAGGGAGGAAAACCCGACTTATTTTTATATAGTAGAAGATTGATGACTAATTTGACATGTCCGAGTTCTATTACAGTCGCTAGTTTGCAGCTTGTACTCACTCAATTAGAATAAAAGTACGAAAATCATGTAAAGAAGAACAGAAAAAATCAAAGAAAAGAAAAACGAGAAAAAAGAAACACGAACAAGTATAACATATGCAAAAGGGGTACACAGCTTGATTAAGATATACATGTATTAATTTAACAACATTAATAACTAACAGATGAACATTTAAATTAAATATATTTCTTGAAAATACTCGTAAAACCCGTATAACAATAAAATAAATCGAAAACTTTCTACAATAAAAGCTCTGTTCAAACAGAAAACACATTTAATGTCGACCAAAAATTATCAAACAAAATGTCGGAGCCACATGAATTATTTTAAAGCCTAATTAAATTAAATTCAACCAACACCAGATGACCGGTTTCGTTCAATTCAAACAATTAACGGTTAACCGCAATTATAATAATCTATTTTCTGAAATTAATCGAAACTATTGGCCTAGCCGGTCTATTTGGAGATACTTAGATATTGAATGAACTAATCGTGGGTGCTCTTACGATTAATTAACCTTTTAGCAAAAATTGGTTATTTTGTGGTTTGATTTTAGATTCTTTAGATGAAAGTTATAATTGAATCCTAATAATATTATAAACTAGCAGCGCCCCGCGGTTTTACCCGCGTTGTGCCCGTTCCCGTGGGAATTTCGGGATTTTTTTTACATAAAAACCTTCCTCTTGAATCACTCTACCTATTACAAAAAACCGCATCAAAATCTGTTGCGTAATTTTAAAGATTTAAGCATACAGACAGACAAACAGACAGACACGAAAAAGAGGCGACTTTATTTTATACTATGTGATGCGAAAGTTTTGTAATGATGAGACGATTACTCCTGAAGAGGAATAAGGTTTTAGATATAGGGTAAGAATGGAATAAAATAACTAAACCTTTTTCCTGTTCAGGAGTAATAGTCTTCGGCTGGAAAATTGGCGACATTAGTTCACATTTTAAGACTCGTAAGAAAAAATGGAGTATATGTATATTTGTTACCTCTTTCACGCAAAAACTACTCAACGGATTTGGATGAAACTTTACAGTAATATAGGCAGTAACATAAGAATAACACAAAGGATACATTTTATCCCAAAATTCCTTCGGAAACAGGTACAACACGGGTGTAACCGCGGGGCGCGGCTAGTTGGAGATGAAGACATTTTTTCTCCGTAAAGAACGTAAATAGAAGACGTCTCGGCTCGGTTATATTTTTACTAGTAATTATTTAAATAGTAATTAACTACTACTGCAGCGTAAACACTAATCTAGATGGGACTTAATTGCGAATAAATCATTTAATGCATACCTCAACACGGCCGTTGCGACACGACCGAAACGTTGAGGTACTCGTATGCATTAAATGTTTTATTCGCGACTAGCAGCGCCCCGCGGTTTTACCCGCGTTGTGCCCGTTCCCGTGGGAATTTCGGGATAAAATGTAACCTATAGCCTTCCTCAATAAATAGACTATCTAACAGTGAAAGAATTATTCAAATCGGTTCAGTAGTTTCTGAGATTAGCGCGTTTAAACAAACAAACAAACAAAACAAACTCTTCAGCTTTATAATATTATAAAATGTAGCCTATAGCCTTCCTCGATAAATAGACAATATAACAGTGAAAGAATTATTCAAATCGGTTCAGTAGTTTCTGAGATTAGCGCGTTTAAACAAACAAACAAACTCTTCAGCTTTATAATATTATAAAATGTAGCCTATAGCCTTCCTCGATAAATAGACTATCTAACAGTGAAAGAATTATTCAAATCGGTTCAGTAGTTTCTGAGATTAGCGCGTTTAAACAAACAAACAAACAAAACAAACTCTTCAGCTTTATAATATTATAAAATGTAGCCTATAGCCTTCCTCGATAAATAGACAATATAACAGTGAAAGAATTATTCAAATCGGTTCAGTAGTTTCTGATATTAGCGCGTTTAAACAAACAAACAAACAAACAAAACAAACTCTTCAGCTTTATAATATTTTATTCGCGATTAAGTCCCGTCTAGATTAGTGTTTCCAATGTGTTGATATCGTGATAGTTTAAATAGTGTTACTACTGCAGTGTCATTTCTATAATTTAAATTCATAAACACATGTATAATATGTTCAAACCTAATTTAACCAAATTCTGTCTTAATTAGTTAACCGTTTCGATGACCGTGTAATTACTAAAATATTTGAAACGGTTATTGACCCGCAAATAATATAATTTAGGTTATTTGTTTCAGAATATAATACAGTAGTCTTGATTGCGACGCGAACGCCTCGATGGTCTAGTGGTTCGTGCACTCGCCTGCCAAGACTGAGGTCCCGGGCTCGATTCCCGGTTCGAGCGGAAATTCCTATTTTTCAAACTTGAATCGGTTTTGAGAACCAACCCGATTTGGCAAGCGTGATTATTACGCCTAATCCTCGTCACTGTACTGATATATTCAGTGACATGAGAGGCCTTTGCCCAGCGGTAGGACATTACAGGCTAATACTTTACTTTATACTTTATGCCCGGGATACACGAGGCTAGTTTTTCAAGCCAGGATAGCAAGCTAGTGTCAGTAAGCTAGCAAGCTAGTATTTCTGGCTTCGTGTAGACAAAACTAGCTTCATTTCTAAGCTAGTAAACTAGTAAGGTAGTTGACAAGCCAGGACAGTTTTTAATAGGATGGAGTTCTATTTTTTAAGCTAGTAGCGCCCCCCACCACTGATTTTACTATCCTGGCTTGTGTACTAGCTTCATGTGGCCGGCGAAGCTAGTTTAAAGTTGACTCGTAAGCGTAAGTGGACGTGTGGTTACCTCGGTCACAGCAATAATACTAGCTTACAATAATATAGCCTCATGTAAACAGAACTAGCATATTCCAAGCCAGGTCAGCTAGCCAAGACAGTTTAGAAGAGAACTAGCTTGCAATCCTGGCTTGAAAAACTAGCCTCGTGTATCCCGGGCATTACTCGTAGAATAATAGTAATAATCTAGCTTTATAACTACTTGTTATTAAACTTTTTCTTAACAAGGCAGCACTTTCTAGTTTTTCTAGGCATTCTAGGCTACGACGTAAAACAGACATGTGGCAATCGTTTTCGAATTCTATTTGTCTACTAAAAGAACGTTTATGATGGTAGGAAAATATTAGGTGGATACTTAGTACGAGTATTACATTATGAACCTAGTTCGTACAATTTTAAAGTCTATTTTAACTCAGACAGTTTAGAAGCTAAATACAAAATATTCGCCCCATTACCCGACATAAGTAATGTAAAATACATTTTTCAAAATTAACGTTTTCTACTCTTGTAATAAGAGTGAAATTGGCGTGTAATCAGTTCAGAATCGTCACCATCTGTTAAACGGATGGAAACGTTCAGAAATTGTATGTTCATGGTTCGTTAGTTAAGAATATTGGTTCATTGTTGGTGGGTATCGAGTCCTGTTCCTAAATCACGCGAGAAATTTCGGGAATCCTTGACTTGGAACTTTCTAGAGAGTTATTTAATTCGTGGAAAATTCTAACACAGCGAAGTTACGACGAAATTCTAGAACGCCTGAGTTATTTAAGTTTTGGGGCCTCTAGACTGTCATTTAGAGACTACGTTTGAATGACAAATAGATGTCCAGCGTAAATTAAATAATAGCGACTTGTGTAGTACAGATTTGATTTTCTTTATGCGTTGAAAAAGTTTTTTTACTAGTCACTTTTATAAGAAAACTAGCAGCGCCCGCGGTTTTACCCGCGTTGTGCCCGTTCCCGTGGGAATTTCGGGATTTTTTTTACATAAAAACCTTCCTCTTGAATCACTCTACCTATTACAAAAAACCGCATCAAAGTCCGTTGCGTAATTTTAAAGATTTAAGCATACAGACAGACAAACAGACAGACACGAAAAAGAGACGACTTTATTTTATACTATGTAGTGATGAGATAACCAACCCGCATTAGGCAAGCGTCGTGATTATACCGAATTCTCTGCACTGTACTGATATCTTTACTGAGATGAGAGGCCTTTGCCCAGTAGTGGGACATTACAGGCTAATTAATACTTTACTTTATCACTATCACCACATAGTATAAAACAAAGTCGCTATTTCTGTCTGTTTGTTTGTCTGTATGCTTAAATCTTTAAAATTACGCAACGGATTTTGATGCGGTTTTTTGTAATAGGTCGAGTGATTCAAGAAGAAGGTTTTTATGTAAAAAAATTCCCGAAATTCCTACGGGAACGGGCACAACGCAGGTAAAACCGCGGGGCGCTGCTAGTTTTATATAAGAGTATGTTCCCACTTGTCAAATCCGTATTTTTATCGGGTACTAGCACCTCTGTTATATTTAATCGATGCCGACACAAAATCTGATACCCAATTGTTACTTGCTTCACATTAAGTGTTCTACGAGTAATTTGCCTTTGTTTTGTCATAATACGGAATAGGCTTCCATAAAGCTGTCAATCATATAGGTTAATAGACACTTGACATTATGGTGTTATTATTGAAACCAACATAATAAACGTGCTGAATTAATTAACATGGCGGTTGACTGTTCAATCACTACATAGTATAAAATAAAGTCGTCTCTTTTTCGTGTCTGTCTGTCACACTGTTTGTCTGTCTGTATGCTTAAATCTTTAAAATTACGCAACGGATTTTGATGCGGTTTTTTGTAATAGGTAGAGTGATTCAAGAGGAAGGTTTTTATGTAAAAAAATTCCCGAAATTCCCACGGGAACGGGCACAACGCGGGTAAAACCGCGGGGCGCTGCTAGTTAACTATAATTAACAGTGCAGACAAAACAATAAACATCGATTGGACATTTTGTTATTAGCTTAAAGCTTAGTTTGGGTCTAATTAACCACGTGTGAATTTGTCCGGGTATATTTTATATATATAATATATTTATTGGACAATGTGTTAGGCTGTGGGTCATAATCCTATCCTACTTATATTATAAATGCGAAAGTTTGTGAGGATGGATATATGTACGTTTGTTACTCTTTCACGCAAAAACTTCTGAACGGATTTGGATGAAACTTTACAGTTATATAGATTACACATCAGAGTAACATACGGGATACATTAAATCCCGAAATTCCAGCGGGAACGGGTACAATGCGGGTGAAACCGCGGGGTGCGGCTAGTTACTCAATAAATCGAATGGTAGTCGGTTAAGTTTAGTATAACTTGTACCGACATGTAGAGCTTTCAACCCGTTTTGCCCGCAATAGAGATGCCTCACTTACCGGCAACGGCCCGGTCCAGTATTGGAACAGAATGGCTTGTAGCTTTGGCTTTAGTAATGGGCTGGCGAGTGTGGACAGGCTACACAATTTTATAAATTTATGCGTATGCTGGTTGCTGGGCCGGATCGGCAAGTGCCTGGCAACATCAAATTTTTGCTATAAAAAGTAATTTATTTTATGAAAATTAAAATTTAACAGCTAAAAGAAAAATCTGTCAAAGTCTGATGAAATAATTTTTAATTGCTCCAATCTTTCTAATCTGAGATCTCGGGTTCGAGTCCCGGCCAAGGGAAGAAATCGCTGCTGCAACTAGCATTCAGTATATTCATTTTTGAATGTAAGCTATACAGAGAAGAGGATCATGCCTTAGTCTTGAAAAAAGATCGTAAAAAGTCTCCTAAACTGTGACCCTGACAAAATAGTGGCGAAATGTTTTTTCCTCCTGCAATTAACCCAAGTAAGCACCTATCGTGAACACGCCACACTGAGTTATGTTTTAACTGGGCCATAATTTAGTGGGCCATAACGACCAACCTTAGTGATTCATTAACACTGCTCAGTAGTTATGACACCCCATTAGCTCTTTATGGCCCTCGAAGAATGTAAAATAAATAAGTGTGTGGTTAACTCCAAGGTTTACTTATAACCTTATTTTATTGACCTAACTCCCTACTTTTAGTGGTACCTTTTTATTTACATACAATTTTTCAATTTAAGCAAAAGCTATGTTCAATATTTGAAATTGGAATTTTGAACCGATGGTATTTTATTTAACTATTTGAAGGTTAGCATTTGTGCCCTTTTAAAATGGCAGAGGATATTTTAATTGACGTATGAAGGAGGTAAATGGCGCGCCCGGACGGGTAACCGTGCGGTTTCATACAAAAGTGCTACGTCGCGGGGAGGGCGCGAGCGTCCGTCGCACTTAGGTGGGCTCCGTTGCGCGGATGGATACCCGCGCGGGCGTCCGGATTTAGCAGTTTTGTATGAAACCGCGCGGGCGCCCGCTTAACGCACTTCCAGGCCTTAATGTTTTTTCGTTCGTTTAAGCTTTTACCTAGTCTATGAGTCGTTGAGACAAATAATTTTGTATGTAATATCACCAACATCTTTTTTTATATATAAAATTCAAAGTCCTGACTGATAATCAACGCACAGCCTCAACCGCTACACCTAGAAACATGAAATTTGGCAGGATGGTTCTTCAAGTGACGTAAAAGCACACTAAGAAAGGATTTTCGAAAATTCTCGCTGCTAGTCTTTCATAAAATCATATGAAAATATTGTTTGTATGAAAATAACATTGCTTGTAGCACTGCAGGCAGTAAATATACAATATATGAATCGTCATTTATCACTGAGTATCCGAATACATGAAACGAGTTTATGTAAACATATTAAGAAAATAATTATGAATCCACCACTAACAGAATTGCAATATAAATTCTGAATGAAATGTAATTCGGACATCTCTGTGTAATTTACCAATTCGACCGAATGTATAAAATTAAATTAATTTATACCTTTTGTTGCAGATGTATCGTGGTCCGTACAAACGTAAATGAAAGGCGATATATCCGGAAGTCATGTTAAATGGTTTCATTTTTGATAAAGTGAAGTTGTTTCGGTGATGTATTGTTGGTGAAAGTTGGTGAGTTGGTGAAATGTGTTGGTGATGGTTGAGTGACAGTTGACACCATGCTGGCGGCCGTACGTCGGCTGATCGTCACCGCTGCGGTCATCACCGCTGGACTGGTGGCCAGGGCTGCTAAAAATGGTGAGTTTATCAAATAAATAATTTGACAAAAGTACTTGATACATTTGTCTATAAAACTACTTTAGATGGGTTACATGCTTGTCTAAAATTCTAAGGAAGTGGATTCAACATGCCTGAAACTTAGAACGGTAATTGATATGTTAGTAAGTCAATTTAAAATGCTCAAAATACACTTGTCAGATATGGGCATGCTTCTTATTCTGTCCGAGTCTGCACCCATTTAGCATAAACACTATGTATATACTAGTTTTTCAGCTACAACTATGTGTATGCCGAATGTTATTACAACAACTGTATAAGTCCGCCACAGAATGACGACACCAAATAGCCTGTTGAAATAACGTGTGGCAGAGCACGTAAATATCTTCACCATACTCCGCTGAATATAAGACAGGTCGATTTGAAAAATGACCAGATAGAAGATACCCTTAACATCTTTTCAGCAGTAACACGTTTCTAGCTAGACAACCTCTGTTCAGGCAAATAGTTGTTAGGAATGTTACAACGATATGGGTAAAAGTAACTAGGCTTTATTTGTTGCCAGACGTGGGATGACATGTCATTGTATATTTTATACTTCTGAGAGCATAAAGGGGAGTTGTGGTAGTTTATAATTTTTTATCTTGTTACATTTTATCTATGCATATCTAAAGCATGAAGAATTTGATTTTTGTTTGTTTGAACGTGCTGATCTTAGGGACTACCAGTCTGATTTGAATAATTCTAGATAGCTACATTCAACAGGAAGGTTTCAGGCTATTTTTCATCCCAAAAATCCCACGGGTGCGGGCGCAACGCGGATAAAACCGCGGGGAGCTGCTTGTATGATTGCAGTTCTGTATTTAACATAGTACTGTACATGAACAATAATTAAAACTTTGGCAAATTATTACGGTGCTTTATCCTCATTTCATATTAATAAGTTTAACTGGCTTTTAATGCTACAGATTGGAGAATTAAAAATGTATTGACGCAGCGTGTCGCGGGACTCGCGCGACAGCTGTATGTACACTTTCAATAATGATTCGTGCTATAGTAACTGAAACGGTTTCACTTGATTTTTTTCTCTCGGGAGTACAAAGAATAAAGTAAAGTATTAGCCTATGTCCCATTGCTGGACAAAGGCCTCTCATCTCACTGAAGATATCAGTACAATGAGGAGGATAAGGCGTAATCACCACGCTTGCCTAATGCCGATACCCGAGCCATGTTTGAAAAGTAGGAAATATGTTTTCACGAATTTATTGTTACATTATACTGTGTGATGATTGTGATGAATCATTGAAACTGGACGTCTAAAATTTACACGATAGTTATGTATTATGTAAGCTCTCAATTTATTTTTTAATATTTAATTTTGGTTTAATAGGTACTAAAGAAGTTCATGTAAGGTCAACCCTAATACCGCCAAAAGGCCTTCGACGCGTTTACCGGGACCGACAATTTTACTTTTATATAGGTACTAGCTGCGCCCCGCGGTTTCACTCGCGTTGTACCCGTTCCCGCGGGAATTTCGGGATGAAAAATAGATGTTGGCCGATTCTCAGACCTAGTACTCAATATGCTCACAAAATTTCATGAGAATCGGTCAAGCCGTTTCGGAGGAGTACGCGAACGAACACTGTGACACAAGAATTTTATATATAAGATAAAAATTTTGTTATTTTCAATTTACATAAAATAAGCATTTGACAAAAGCACACACACCAGTTGAAAAATACAATTTTATAAACAAAAACTTAAAGAGTATCGAATAAAACGAACGCGAATTGTTAAATGTTTTATCATGTTACAAATTCAGATTTAAACCGTC
The DNA here is from genome assembly GCA_963082685.1 of Cyclophora albipunctata. Lineage (NCBI taxonomy): Eukaryota > Metazoa > Arthropoda > Insecta > Lepidoptera > Geometridae > Cyclophora > Cyclophora albipunctata. The sequence goes on along the minus strand of OY720129.1, from coordinate 1,782,600 downwards.
CTCTGTTACATTTGCAAAATACTATCATTGTATTCCAAACAAAAATGGCCAATAATATTCTGAGTGTCGGATTTGTCAGAAAACGTCCATCGCTCGCTCGCGTTATCGAAAAACTATAAAATAAAGCAAAAACCAGTATTCATTTCTCTATCGGTGTTACGTTGTCAGTTTGAAACTTTGCAAATCCACAATGAAAGGAGGCACCCGCCAGCGCCCAAGTTTTATGTTCATCTTTAAGATGAATACCCAACTTTATCTATGAAAATATCACTATTTTGCGGTCGTTCCATTTCGGAATTTGCGTTTGAATTTTGAATTTAGCGCTTGCCATGTTTGTTATTGAAATGAAATAACAATTTTGTGAGTAGCGAGTCGAGCACATGGAATGGAATACACTTTTATTTGTGGAATTTAATTTTAAAAATCGAGCGTAAAAAATGTTTTCCCGCGGGTGTCGTGACACCGATGAGCGCTGGAAGAGCTTTGAGCGCTGCTTTGCATACAACTATTACCGCTGATTTCAACGTCCACCTCTCTAGAGATTTCCAGCGACATTTGCCTCTCATCCCCGTTTTTATCTAGCGATGGAAGCGCTATAGTTACATTTGCATTCTAAAATTCGAGCTGTGTACTGGAGGCTAAATAGCCGTGCTTTTTGGATAACATGCTCGTTATGAAATAACGACCTTCTATAAGGATAACTTCTCCTGTAATGTCCCAAACGTGTAATGATAAACATTTTTTAAAGTGGAACAACCTATTTTATGTTGTAGAATTTTCATTTACTTACAACAGTTACAACATCATTATGTTATGACAAAGAACATTTATCTTCTTTTAAGTTCAAATGAAAAATCACTGAGTTTGTACAGTAAACTCAGTATTAATAAAACGTACAGTGTAAATTGAACCGTGTAAACAATAAAATGCGCCCGAAGCATCTTACAAAAGAAATATAGTAAATATGTCAATAAAACAAGCATTTAATTTTAAATATGTTATCGACCTAAAAATAAAAGAATGCACATTTTTATGTGTTTGAAATTCTACTTTATTTATTTTAATTCGACCGCAATGCGACAAAGTACACTCGGGTTATTAATATGTAAACACCATTTACACCTTCAGTGCACAAAAACTGGGCGTCACATAAAATATTTATGACCGAAACGTCACTTTACTAAAGTATAGTTATTTAGTTTCACTTACAGACGTAGAGTGGCAACAAAGTATACATTTGCGTTCACGGAAACGTTTTTATGGTTCACATTAAAGTGCTTGGTTATATAAATATACTTTAAAAAGTATGGAAAATGAGTCTGATTTTCTTATTTTGAATCTAAATACCAAAAATTCAGGTCAAAATTTCCGTATAAAACGTAAAATATATACTTTAAAATTACTGCACACTCAAAAACATATTAATGTAGCACTCTAAATTTCACAACAAAGTAGCGAAAGAAAAGCAACGCATTAACACAATAATAACCTGAGTTGCAGTTTGTTACCCCACTGTACTTAGTTTGCTTAAAACAGAAGTTTTGTTTTGGCACTAATACAAAAACTTTGGATTTAAGAACTTAAGTGTACTCTTATAAATCATTATGATTTACAATTATGATGACAGTTATTTAAGTGCCCCACATTTTAATATAAAGTTTTGTTTCATTGTCCGGGTATATTTATTTTATTGTACATTTCTGTTAAACTAGCTAGAGCCTGTAAGAGCTTGCAGGACGAAATACTTCGTCCTATAGAAACAATATTGAAACCTTCGGTGTGCCTGATAACGTGGGCGAGTTTCAGGATGAAAAATAGCGTAAAATTTTCTCGTTGAATGTGGCTATCCATTACAATATGATCGGTAGTTTCTGAGAATAGCGCTTCAAACAAGTAAAATATCATACTCTTCAGCTGTATTATATTAGTACTAGCAGCGCCCCACGGTTTCACCCGCGTTGTTTCCATTCCGGCGGGAATTTTGGGATAAAATTGTGTTATTCTGATGTATAACCTATATTACTGTAAAGTTTCATTCAAATCCGTCCAGTAGTTTTTTTAGGATAGGTATAGGCAGCAGATCGCGTGCATCGAACGTGTTAAATTACTCGCTCGCTTATTGCACTCCTTAACTCGTCAGCTGTTCGCCAACTCAAGGCCAACTCGCTCAAGCTTAAATATAAATAAATATCTTTAAAATTATTGTTTTTTAATTAACGGGGTAAAACAATGTTAATCCAACGAATTATTTTTTGTTCCATAATTGATTTACAAAGGAAATATAGAACAATGAAAGGTACCACGAAAGAAATAACAGATTTTATTTACAAAGAGAACATAAACCTGCCCAAATTTCTCATACAATTTTTCCAAATATCAAAAAAATAACAAACCCTGTATTTGTATTCCGAACAACACTCATAAAAATAACATTTATGTATAGAAAAATATTCCTAATATAATAGAAGGTACTTGTAAAGAGGTCAGGTACTGTAACTTGTAAAAGTGCCCTTTGTCGAGTGCCGTATAGTAATACGCTTTTATTTTTATAAGTAAAATCCTTTGAAGTGTTATTTTAGTGTGTATTTTGGTATTTTTATTTAATCTTTATTTGTTGGAACGTAAAAGGTTTTAGTTGTTAAGTATAGTACACAATAATGATAATACGCGGACGATTTCACACGAGTTGGTTAGCCACATAGTAAAGTGGAAGATAACTACCTGATAAGCGTTGTTTCGCACACTATTATGAGTTCTAAGCCTAATAAGGTATACCGAAGAGGGCTACTACGTATTTGAATAATAAAGGAATAAACTCAATTACGTTAACTAATTGAACATCGCCAAAGGGCCTCTAGGTGGAATATGTGGTAGCATCACATGCCTCTCAAAATACCGGTCTAGTCCCGTGACTCCGAGAAGAAACACTATAAGAATAGTAGTACCAGTATCAGTTAGACAAACAATTAACGATTTTATATCGAATTAAGACGGTGACAAATTCTTTACAATTTGTACCGATTTATTTTTTGAAAATTAATTTGTCTGTTTCGGAAAAAATCAAACAAATCAAGGCAGTCTTTAAACATCAACGGCGTTGCATAGAGACACGTAAGCCTGGACTTTTTGACCTCAGACCCTCTGAATAACATTACACCCCATACCATATTAACCCTGTTGTTAATTACGAGATTTCGCTTCTAGAACTAGAGTCGGATTATCGTTACTCTTAGAACACTTAACAGTAATACTTGAAGTGCGTTAGTAGGTCGTAGAGGGCGGCAGGCAACTGCGTGTGACCGAAAGCTTGTACCAATTGTAGAGTCAATAAAATAAAATTCTCTGCTGATTACACCTTATCAACCTCACTTCAGTGAGCATAGTGGTCTTTGCTTCGCAATGGGAAATTATTGCTGAGTTTCCATCTAACATCTAATGAACACACGATTAATAAAAACGATCCTATTATACGAATAAGCAGTTAATTCTTATGACTAAACTTTATATGACAATCTTTTTAAGGCACATTATATGACAATATTTTTAGGGTAGTATAATTATGATTAGTATCGTTATAAATATGATATTATATAATGTGTACTCAAACTCAAAACTTATTTGGATTTATAGACCGTAAAGCCAGTTGTCATTTGTTTAACAACGTAGGAACACTTGAGATTATAATTATTGTGACGGAGTACGCCAAACCGTGCGAGGATCTTCGCTAAAAAGATTGGCTACGTAAACCACATGCGCGCACACGATAGACGAAGGCGTAGATAGTAAGAAAACAGTCACCATGGCCGATAACGGTCGGGATATAATTATACTCGTATTTATTTTTAAACCACTTTAAAAATCAAGCAGACGTTATCAAATGCAAGTCTATTTTTACAAGATTCAAGTGTATACAATTGTATGTTTTGATACGCAACGTTATCTACTACAAAGTCAATCCCGGGTGAGGGAATACGGACCCTGGATCAGAATGCACATTAAACGACTAATTACACAGAAGGCCGTGCTCCCCGATAATGGCTCTAAGTGGTTTCGGACAGAACCACTAAAAGCTACTTTGGATTCCTAAAGAATTATCTTAAATGCGAATGGAATACAATTTTTGATCGTCTGAGTGTTGTTATAAGAATATTGTCTTAAGTTGGATTATTTTAAATATTAGTCACGCCCGCGATGTTACCCGCTTTGTACCCGTTCCCGCAAGAATTTCGGGATAAAATGTATCCTATGTGTTGTTCTGATTTTAAAAAAACAGTTATCAACGCTATTGAAATAATTTATTTTGATTTAATTTTGTGTTAAAGCCGGTACTCATACAGTAACAAAAAACAAATATGTTACAAACCGCAGAGTCAATACCCACATTTCAAAAGGACCAAAATCTCTGCAACCGCTATTTCCCGAAGAAAAAATAAATGTGTAACTCACAAGAGTCGGCTCATTCAACTCACTCAAAACTGGTTATCATCATTACAATAAATAGCCCGTGAACCCTACCTTTATAAAGCATAGTGCAGAACATAAAAACCTGGGAAAATTACAGTATTACCGCTGTAAAGGCCAGACCACACACTCTGTGGGTAATTACATAACTCGACGGGTAAAACGGTGAAATCTCCCATTTAAGTGGGGTGGACCATGAATTTTTTCGACTAGATGACGTTTTAAGGGCGGCTTTATACGGCTTAAGTTGTGGCACATCCGGTGTGCACGCCGCTTAGGCGATATTCTCGGATAATTTCATTTGGAGCGTTTATTTAATATCTGTAATTTTTTTAGTGGATTTGAGTTTTGTTTTTGCGTTAGTTTTGAGTGTGACTAACGCTAAGTTTGTTTGTTTTTATTTATCGATATTGTTATTTATTCAAAAGAAGTTAATTATACTTGTAAGTTATACTATGTTATCAAAAAGTACGTCGGTAGCACAGTAATAAAACCATAGCTCTTATAGTATTCTAGCAGCGCCTTGCGTTTTATCCGCACTGTCCTTGTTCCCGTGGGAATTTCGGGAAGAAAGATAGTCTATCCTTTTTGTTGAACGGGGCCATTACAAAAATAATTATTTCAATCAGAATTTTAGTCTCCGAGATAAGCGCATTCAAATGAACAAAAAAATGCACAGTTTACCTGCATAATATCAGTATAAATATGTATATTTTGTGTTATTTTCTAGAAAAATTGTATTGGCTGTCACCGTCTCTTAAACTACGATAGTCCTTATAACGTGTTTTAAAATAGACTAAAACCTACCTACCTAAGTTAGGTTCAGTCGGGTAAAATAAGAGAAAACTCTAATTTAGAACAATTTAATTAAAAAGGAATTTACAACAACACGTTAATAGAATGAAAAGTAATTAGATGCATGAACTTTTAAAACAAGAAAGAACTCAGGGTCGTACTAAAAGGCGCAGGCAGTCTCCCGGGGAATGAAAATGGGAGACTTATCTTTTTAGGTTATCGGACAAGCGTGGTGTGGTGGCTCGCTGGCGATCCGCCGTCGCTGCGCCCAGCAGTGGGAGTCCGGCTTGGGCCAACAAGGTTAACCGCACATGCGGTTATACCGATGACCCCAAACAGGAAACTCCACTTAGCGCAGCCCGTCGGATGAACCCTGGAATGTGATAAAGCAAAGCTAAATGGGTTGCAAAATAAACCAGGCATGGGGTAATAAATGGAGACGTGATCACCTAAGCGAGAACACCAAAAGGACACGAGGTTATAAAAAATATTAAAACTGCAAATAATTAGGTTTAATGCAGGGCTTAGGTTTAGTGCATTGTGCAAAGGCTAGCAGGTGATGGATGAAGTGAAAATAAAAGGCCTAAGCGTCCTGTAAAGGAACCATGATTCGCACACGCGGCACACACACATGTGGTTACCCGGCGTGGTCCCGCAATTCACCTCACATCCAGAATACGCACAAGATGGATTGTTAAATGGCACTGTAACACTAAATAAATCCACAGCATTGATTAGTTTAAAGAATCTAAAGGGCGAAAACGACACAACTCTTACCAGTTCTACTGGGTTCCGAAGCTCGTGCAGACAACACGAATTAAAGGTGAACGAGTACAAAAAAAGAGGGAATGACATGCGTTTTCTCCTTATACACTTGCAAACTGACATTACAGCTGTCAAGCAACTTTGACGTTTTTATAACAAAAACAGATTGTGTTAATATCGACTAATTATCGATTGATCGATCTCAATAACTGACAAACTAAGAAGGAAACGTCAAAGTCCTAGTTATATTACTTGTCAGCTGTCAATTGTCAGACATGTTTACAATTTTTACAAACTCGTCTATAGCATACAACATAAATTATTGTATGTTTTGAAATACAATTTATAAAGAATTTCACTGAGATATGGTGTTTGTGAGCCAAGGAAGATATGCCAGCAATGAAATTGCTACATATCTCCCTTCGCAGACAAGAATTTTACCTCAGTAAAATTCTTTACAGAGAGTAGAAAAATAGCAAAAACCAAAAAAAATATAAAAGTATATAAAATACTTTGAACTAGGAAGAAAACAAACATGCTATTACTACTAACTGTTCCCATGTACAAGGGAAAACAGTACTTAATAATATAGTGAAAGTACAATCTTAAAAATTAATAGTTGTACAAATACAAATAATTATAAAAAAAGATTTAATGCAAATCTTAAACATAATGACAAAGGAAAAAAATAAATGGTAATGACCAAAAATGGTTAAACAGTAAACATAGGGTACTAAGCCCGGGGAAGACAACAGTACGGATTAGGCGTCGACCACAGCAAACAGGCGAAATTAAAAAAAACAAACTCTGCAACTAGCCCATACGGTTCAATGTCATTAATGACAAAGAAAAAAGCCGACTTGGGTCAACAAGGCTAACCGCACTTGCGGTTAATACCGATGACACCAAGCGGAAGATATGGCAAAGACCATATAAAATACCGAGGGTTCCGTCACAGCTCACTACAGGCAGAACGCCGTAGTCCAACCACATTGGTTTAATAAAAACCACATAAAACACCTGACGTGGACAAACACCACGATTTGCCATAATAGCCTTCTGCCAATCTCCATTATACTATGTCTATCACCTCAAGCTAAGCAAAGTAATAAATAATATTTAAAATATTCTTCTCCTTTTTCACACATGTTTCCAGTCAAATAGATTATCTTTAGAAACACTTAAATGCTACTTCTCATAACATTACTTAAAGTAAAACAATTACTTTAACAATAAGAAAAAAATAAACGAGTCATACGTTTTTGCAAGACAAAAAATTACTTTTACAATGCAAAGAAAAATTCAGACACCGTATCAGCTGGTGCTGAACCACAAAGGGCTACTTCATATACTAGCAGCTCTGCCTTATTAAGGCATAAATAGTTAATGCAAAAGCTATTAACAAGAAATAAATAAAGAATGCAAAAAAAAAAAAACTACCAACGAGCGTACTGATAAGAGTTGTACCGTAAATAAATTATAGTTCTCGCTTAGGATTAAATAACTTAACAGTAAGTCACCCAAACAAATACAAAGTGTGTGTGTGTGTGAGGTAAAAAATTTAGTTAATAATTGCCAATTAAACACAATTGAAAAATTAATAAGCCTGAATATAAAAAAAGTAAATAGATAGTAAAAAAATTAAGTTTAGAAAAACTTAAAATACCAAAATTAAGTTTCAAAGAAACTAAAATAAGTTTCAAAAGTTAATTAACAAAAAATATATAAAGGTAAATTAACCAGTAAATCAGAAAACCCGTTGGGAAAAACAGATATACTGGTGGAGCAGCAAGTTCTTAGCGCTCGGGGTGCTATGTACTATGAGACGGCTCTCCTGACTACCTTAGGCTAAAAAGCTTAAGGCTCAACCTGACAGGAGGGTGGTACTACCCCGTTCGAGCCTCGCACCAAAGGATCTCCCACCGTAGAACACAAATACTGACACTATTTTTTCACACACACACAAAACACAAAAAAACAATAAAAATATAAAATAAGGAGGACTGTCTGGCCTTTTGAGTTCGTAAAGGGAAGGGCGCCACTATAACGTGTTTTAAAATAGACTAAAACCTACCTACCTAAGTTAGGTTCAGTCGGGTAAAATAAGAGAAAACTCTAATTTAGAACAATTTAATTAAAAAGGAATTTACAACAACACGTTAATAGAATGAAAAGTAATTAGATGCATGAACTTTTAAAACAAGAAAGAACTCAGGGTCGTACTAAAAGGCGCAGGCAGTCTCCCGGGGAATGAAAATGGGAGACTTATCTTTTTAGGTTATCGGACAAGCGTGGTGTGGTGGCTCGCTGGCGATCCGCCGTCGCTGCGCCCAGCAGTGGGAGTCCGGCTTGGGCCAACAAGGTTAACCGCACATGCGGTTATACCGATGACCCCAAACAGGAAACTCCACTTAGCGCAGCCCGTCGGATGAACCCTGGAATGTGATAAAGCAAAGCTAAATGGGTTGCAAAATAAACCAGGCATGGGGTAATAAATGGAGACGTGATCACCTAAGCGAGAACACCAAAAGGACACGAGGTTATAAAAAATATTAAAACTGCAAATAATTAGGTTTAATGCAGGGCTTAGGTTTAGTGCATTGTGCAAAGGCTAGCAGGTGATGGATGAAGTGAAAATAAAAGGCCTAAGCGTCCTGTAAAGGAACCATGATTCGCACACGCGGCACACACACATGTGGTTACCCGGCGTGGTCCCGCAATTCACCTCACATCCAGAATACGCACAAGATGGATTGTTAAATGGCACTGTAACACTAAATAAATCCACAGCATTGATTAGTTTAAAGAATCTAAAGGGCGAAAACGACACAACTCTTACCAGTTCTACTGGGTTCCGAAGCTCGTGCAGACAACACGAATTAAAGGTGAACGAGTACAAAAAAAGAGGGAATGACATGCGTTTTCTCCTTATACACTTGCAAACTGACATTACAGCTGTCAAGCAACTTTGACGTTTTTATAACAAAAACAGATTGTGTTAATATCGACTAATTATCGATTGATCGATCTCAATAACTGACAAACTAAGAAGGAAACGTCAAAGTCCTAGTTATATTACTTGTCAGCTGTCAATTGTCAGACATGTTTACAATTTTTACAAACTCGTCTATAGCATACAACATAAATTATTGTATGTTTTGAAATACAATTTATAAAGAATTTCACTGAGATATGGTGTTTGTGAGCCAAGGAAGATATGCCAGCAATGAAATTGCTACATCCTTAAACAATACAATCTAGTACTATCATTTTAATGACTCTAGTATGTAAACAGTAATAAAACTACATTCTAACAAATAAAACTGTCTGCCTCAATCTTGACATACAGACAAACATGAAACTTCTCACGAGCTCTTCAACTACTCTGAATTTAGAATGAGCCTTCTTACAGAACTTGGTATTTCACTGCGCGACTCCACATAAACTTAACGACTGGGACGTAAATTATTTTTATACCGGAGAGGTTAAAACGTATGATAATAATGTTTTCAATGTTGTTTCTAAGGCCCTGAAGAATCCCTGAAGCTATATCGACTTACACGCTGCGAGTAGGCGAATTCTTAAAACAAAGTTTGACATTTGATATACTTTTTTACCGACTTCAAATAAAGGTGGTGGTTTCTCAATTCGGTCATATATAGGTATATACTTTTTTATTGTTTTAAACTGATACATAAATACATTCAAGAAGGACAACCAACAAAAAGACAGTTTAAATCGATGAAAGCTAAGCCAGCATTAATTGAAGGTAAATTAGCCTGTTATGTACCACTTGCTGGTCAAAAGCCTCTCATCTCGAAGATATCAGTTCAGCGAGGAGGATTAAGCGTAATCTACTCACTAGACCACCGAGGTTTATTCGATTTTAATCTTTTTACAATAGACACTATTATGAAAAGTTTGAAATCGAAGCTAAGCCAGTATTTATCGAAACAAACAAAAAACCTTGACCCAAAATCAACCCTACAACGCAGACATCCATCGAAGCCTCTGAGAAACGTTCAGGATAAGTTTTTATGTCTATCTCGGAGTTTAAGGGGAGTAGTCAATCTTTCTCACTAAGTTTCGGTAGGAAGAAAAATGCGATCGGGCCGCAAGTGTTATCAGGGCGGGCGGTTAACTCACCCCATGATTTATACCAAACTGTTGGGCCTTAACTTAACCTACGTTGGGATTCAATGAAAGTGATATTCAATAGACAAAGACGATGACTTAGGCATCGTTTAAACTGCGTGTTAACAAGCTGAAAATTCTTAAAAACAAATATTTGTAACGTAGACGAGTTCAATAGGACATGGTTTTATTGAATTTGATTCCTCATAGCTTGATATCGCTAATATAATAGCTAAAGTATATCATATAGAGTGAGGCTGGTGATAACTTATGCCTGTACTCAGATACGTCAAATATTTCCTTAGTACAGACTAAATGAGTGATTTGAACATGTAACGTATAAAAAAAGACGTCAATTTAAAGGTGTCTACACACCAAAGCCGCCGGCCCGGCGGCACGAACCCGGCAGCAAGGCCGGCGGCCTGATTTTGAGTGAAAATCGTTCAAAATCGTTCGAAATCAGGCCGCCGGCCTAGCCGCCGGGTTCGTGCCGCCGGGCCGGCGGCTTTGGTGTGTAGACACCTTAAGGTTAAGGTTAAGTGTCGATGTAATTGACGTCTATGACCGCACTCGTGATTTACGCATTATATTCCAATGACCACAATTTCGTGTTTACAAATTAGCTTAAATATAATTCATATTATATTGTATTGTATCCCATTAAGCTCTTAATATTACCTTAATTATTTCAAAAACACTAACACATTAAGCATCTTTAAAGCATAGAGACTAAACGTATTGTGTGTAGTATAACAAAGCCAGGACCAAAGTAGGTGTAAACTGAATGTAGTATACATAATTCATAGAACAGCTGTACTGTCAGCTGAGTCGGCAGTTGGCCACGTTAAGTGTTGCATCTTCCAAACTAACTGGTAGTTCGGATAAGATATTAAGAAAGCAAATACCAGGGGGTTACTATTATTCACTCTAGATCCTTTTTTGTTCCTGATCGAAGAATTCAAACCGACTCTAATTCTATCGCAAACCATGAATCTCAAGCAAATAAAATTACAAGGAACTACAAACTGGATCTCTCTCGTGTCTGGAGAGGTAGATTTGAAAAGTTTAGTTAAAATTATTTCTTGTAATATAGTAATCCGGATCGTTTTACTTCTACTCAGCTACGATTGAGTGACTCAGTTACCAATAGTTAGTAACTGCCGAGTATTTTTTTCCATTTTGGGAAAATATCAACATTTTAGGTTTTCTGTCTCCTTAGCCACTTGTACCCGTACTGCCTTTCAGCAACATTGAAAGCAAACACCTGGTCTTGCAAGCCCGAAATGGTGAAATACATTTAACTTAATACATATTTCGATCACGGATTCTGTTTGTCGAGAGTTCAATGACATCAGTACGACCACCTATAAGATGAATTGACTACTGTTTCGTTCATATATTTTGTGCGTAGATACAGATAATCGATGATTGGATTAGCCCTAAATTTATCGTGGGTGGTGAGAGAGAGGGATATATAATTTGAAATCGATTGAAAACGTAGTAATTTCTATGTACATTATTAATTTAAGGGGTCATTGACATTGAGTGAGATTTTAAGCCAATAGTGATAGAGATTTCTGAAAAAGTTGTGCAGCGCTTTTATCGCTATTCTTACAAGACCCATCTCTTGTCCTGTCTTATTTGTATGTCCTAACACTTACACTAAAGAGGACTTACTGAACGTATCACACGATACTCTTTCGCTTGTGAAATTCTCTTTCTATACTAGAGACTTCTTCCTTCGAGTCAATGGCGCAAAATAATAATTGTATTAAAAAGCCCCACGGTTTAACCCGCATTGTGCCTGTTCCCGTAGGATTGTCGGGATGACACATAAGCTATGACCTTCCTGTTGAATGTGGCTATCTATTACAGAAATAATTATTCAAATAGGACTGGTGGTTCCTGAGACTAGCGTGTTCCAAAAAATATACAAAAAACAAGAAATTGAACTCTTCAACATTATCATCTAATCTTCGGTCGAGCCATGTCAGAGGCCTTTGGCGGCACAATAACTCTGACACCAGGATTGTTCAGGTTGACCATCCACTCGATGAAGAAGAAGAAGAAGAAGAAGAAGAAGATCTAATCTTCTAATAAATAAAATTCTCGTGTCACGGGGTGCGTAATTGAACTCCTCTGAAACGGCTCGACCGATTCTCATGAAATTTTGTGTACATATCGGGTAGGCCTGAGAATCGGACAACGTCTATTTTTCATCCCGAAATTCCCGCAGGAACGGGTACCGTGGTTGAACTCCTCTGAAACGGCTCGACCGATTCTCATTAAATTTTGGGTACATATTGAGTAGGCCTGAGAATCGGACAACATCTATTTTTCATCCCGAAATTCCCGCGGAAACGGGTACAAAGCGGGTGAAACCGTGGGGCGCAGCTAGTATTAATACATTATTTGCCTACCAAGTAAGGAAGTACTGAGTAATTCAATATAAGCAGTTCTTTAGACACAACAACGCTTAAACCATACCATTATCTTTGTTTCCTATTATCTCTGTCTTTTTCTTAGAAATGATGTTCCCAATTGTTATTTATTGACATTTAACCCTTACTACCAAGTTAATGTCACTTAACTAACTTAACGAGGTTATTACGTTAAATTAATGAGCGATCGATTTTGATACCCTTTGTTAAAACTAGAGGCGTTTTAAATTAAGTAATTAATCAGGCCGTTGAACTCGGTAGTAGTTTAAGATCCGGTTGATAAAGTTTCACGGTGTGTGATCTGGTCCATAAAATGGAAAGAGGATTAATTAAAGATGGTGTAAAAAGGTAAAAAATGTCGTTATAATGTTCCAGCTGATTCAATAGACAAAGAAGATAGAAAACCAAAGAGAATGCGAAATGATTTGTCTATGGAGGCTACAGCAGATTTTGATAATCGGACTTTAACCGGACAAAAACTAAATATGTAGTATTTTACGTTTAATACAAGACAATTATAACGACCTTTTAACCCTTGTCTTAAACTTGTTTTATTTTGATAGGCAAGAAAGTCTCATTATTTTATCCATATTTCACAAAAACCGTGCATATTTGATTTACCTAAACATCACAATGCGGTATCCATTTACGATACACAAGAGATTTTATTTATATAAAGGAGAACAAAGAGAAAGTTTTGTCAATTGTTGAGGCCCTCGAGATTAAAAGATATTGCCTCTCCATCTTTGAATACATTACTTGGGTGTGACACTTTACTGTTGCGAATCCTATCACTCACATGCGATAGCTCAAATTGATTCAATATTGTGGTTCCGCATAGTTTTATTTAACCTTTCTGTGCCGAGGTGTCAGTATTTTATTTCATTTGCATTTTTAAAGTGACTAGTTGAAGGGATACTCTACTAGTTTTTGTATTTTCCTGTCAAGGCTATAATCGATAGCTTTTTAATAACTGATTCATTAATTATTGATTTGAGATTATGTTTTCGGACAGTAATTGATTTTTTTAATTGAAGTAATCAACTATAATTACAGCATTATTTTTCCTGTAATTAAGCTTATTATCAATAACGTATTAGAAGGCCACGATTACTGACCTATTTGAAATTACTTTTTTAAATTTCTCCACTGTTATATTTTCAATTTACTCGAACAGTTAAATACGGTAGCACAAGATAAAAAAAGTGGAAAGAACTCCATTGACAAGCGCCGAACTCTATGTTTACTCATAATATATTCATAGAGCTAATGCAGGCCATACACGATCAAAATATGGGTATGGGTATGACTAATGGGTGTGCATGACAAGTCTACCTACACCGTTAAGTTAACTGGACGCCACATCAAGTTTTACTGGACGAAGCTGCAGAATTGACGGTGAACTTGATCGTGTATGGCCCGCATAAAACTTTGCCCTGAAGGACCTCACAGAGGATTACTTTACGTTGCTCTAGATCTCTTCGCTGCAGGTCTTATTCCAAATATTTGAACTCAAAAATATTATTCACGTTGCCCCAAATTGATCCGAAGCTGATGTTAACCTCGTGAGAAAATTGGAATGAAAATTAGCATAATGTGCTTCAAAATATCTGTCATGTCACTGCAGACTCCGATGGAAATCAATTTCTTACGTTATCCGTTCCGAATTGTTTTGGAATAGAACTGTTTTGTAATTTTGAGACTTTGACTTGAATGGGGATAAGGCCTGGATCAAAGTAAAGTTCACTGGGGTTATTATTAAATATCACTAGCTGTGCAGCACTCACTGTAGCTCTTTTAATATCAACTAGATTGGTCAACTCTTTTAAAGTTTCTATTCATAGTATTATATCAAATCATTTTTTTCTTGTATGATATTTATTTATTTGTCATAATGTAAATACAACACACCCTGTTAGGGCACTGCAAACTAAAGTACACGTAGTCAATATAAACAATAAAGACAAGTAAACGCTCTTCAAGTCTACAAGATCTAGTCAATTATCTCTCTTCATAAAAGCATGATATTAACTTGCTTTGGGAATATTTATGAACCATCAAACTTGCATCTAATTCAATTCCATATCCATCTCGTCCCACCCATCTTAACCTTAAATAAATAACAAGAATGCTGTCCCATAGAGACTCATTGTTATGATAACTTTAAAATATTAGGTCACACTCGTCCCAGCGGCTTACGGGACGAGTATAGAGATCCCTAAAACTTGCACAAACTTGTCTGATCTATTTTGTTCAGTAGCCAAAGTTCCCTTGACAGATAGTGAGGGCAAGTTCACCAAGTTCGCTCGTAAATTCGACAAGACTCCAAAACTGTCACATTGTACCAAAAGAATACTTAAGTTTTATACGGTTTGGTGCCATATTTGGAATCCTGGAATTACTGTTTGATATGCAGATCAAGAGTTAGGTGAATGATAGACTGTTTTAAAAATTGTGGGTGAATATACAAATTTGAAACTGAAAATTTTAGTTTGAAATGTTTAACATCCGTACTTAGAAACGTCAAATGCTTCCTAAGTAGAGATTTAATGAGTGGTTTTGACATGTTATGTACTCGTATGAATCTTTGGTACAATGTGATTACGTCAACACTCGTACCGTTAGGGACGTCTCTGAGTGCAGCATTAAATGATTATATAATTTGATGCATTATTTGGTTCCTGTCGTGTTGGGTATAGTTTATAAAGAATATGCTACTTGTAAATCCGGAATTATAATCCTAAATGTGTGAAATACGTATTCCATGTTCAAGTGTTTTAACCATTATTCATAAAATAAGTACTATCTGTTCGCAATTCAATTCTAACCAGCAGTATATCAGACACGTAGAAAATAAATCTAAAAAACGATTTTTTATTCCAGCCGTACATAAATTTCGAATAAAATTTTTGAGCTAACAAAACTGTTCGTACGTAAACCGATAGTAAACACAGCGAGCGGCGGACGACAGTGTCTGGTTTAAAAATCTGACCAAATAAATAGAATGGGACAGTGACGAATCTCAAACGGTTTTTCTGCTGTCGCTACATGTTGGGAAAAATATAACCTAAACGTGTTGTATGCATACTGAAATCCCCACAACACCCAATGTTTTATATCCTTGTTGGCCTACATTTTATTGCCCTTAGTATCCCTTGCTTTGGATCCCTTCAACCCTAAAGTTGAATGTAGGCATATATCTTACTGAAATATTTAGGATTCGGATACTTAAAATACTTAGCAGCCCTTTATTCATGAAATGGCTAATTCATTTTTTTATTAAATTGTGTTTCAGTTAAATAAGAACGAAACGGACCTAATACATAATAGAGTAGGTATAATTATTTTTGCCGCAAGCACTCTATTTTAGCCCTTTTTCCCAGTACAACAAATCCTTAAAGCGAAGTATCCCGAACTAGGTACTTAAAGCTGTATAAATTTAAAAAGCTTTTCCAACCATTTTAAAAATAGGCCAAATGTCTTAAATTTTAAGCCTCTTACAAAAGAATAACGCAATTCTATCAAAGGATTCCTTTGCTTTGAGAGGAATGTCGATTTCTTGGTGGAGTTCGGCGCAGTTGGTACAACGCCAACAACATATATTCAAGAATTACAAAGCCTCTTCAGCAAAAACTTGAAACATAAATTAAAAATTCTTTTGCTTTTCCATTACTTTGAGATATGTTACTTGTTTACGAATAGTACAGTCGAATGGAAAAACTTATCCGATTGCCGTACTCACAGATATCTATTAAGTTGGCAATTAGGTAAATACCGTAATTTTTGTTTCTTTATATGTCAAAATCACTCATAAAGTAAATGTTTACTAAGAAAGCATTTGGCGTCTCAAGGGGGCATGTAGGTGGAGGAGTGTTTTTGTAGGAACTAAGATTGGAAGTGTACCTTATACGATAGCACTAACCGCGCCCCGCGGTGTTGCTCGTGTCGTACCCATTTTCGTGGAAATTTCTGGATAAAATAATATATCCAATGTATTATTCTAATGTATATTACTGTAAAATTCGTACATCAATACATCCTTGTTCATCCATCCTAACAAAATTTCGCATTTAAATTATTTGAAGGATATGTAACTAATGTTAAACTGATTCTAATACATACTACTTTTTAGATGTAACTTTACATAGTTACTTCTAATCGCTTTTAGTACAAACTTTAGAACCAACACAGTATACTAAGCAAATTAATGCTCTAATTAGAGATAAATCCCCAACTACCTGCGCTCAAACGAGCTAAGTCTCCATAGAAACCTCTCAACTATTGAGTGAAGCGGTTTCTACAATGTTCTGGCCTTCAGTCACACAATTTATTCAAAGGAAAATAGGATTATGAAATCATTAACAACGTTTTCAGATACATTCGAACGCAACAGTTTCAGAATTCGAATTCGATTTATGAATCGAAAAAGTATACGTTAGTACTCAATAATTTATTCAATTTAGACTACTCCTTACAGCCAATATTACAAATGAGAGAGTAACTGAGTGTCAGTAAATTTGTCACGCCCAAACTACTGAAAATATTTTGTTAATTTGATACAACTGTGGAGTAGATTATTGCGTACTTTTTATATTGAAATTCTTATAGAGACGCGAGAGGTGTTAGTAAAATAATATACTTAATAAATATTTTCCTCCATTGTACACGTATGGTATACCATCTGACAAGCACTTGGCAATATTGATCGTTTGCTTTCAAAGGAACTCACTGTAAATCCTTTATGGATGTTCGCCGAGGCGTCGTTACGTCAATCTTTATTACAATGGTATAGAGTTCAAATTATGTGCCATGTTTATCGTTAATAGAACACATTTTGTTGAGATGTATCATGTTTTTTGGGACGAGGAAAGATGATGTCTAATATTTAATAGGCTCTTCTCGGTAGTTCGGGAACTAGGAATGGGTTATTGAAAACATATTTTTGTTCGAGAATTACTGTGGGTTACTTACAATCAGTTACGTGGATCTTTTAGATAAAAATTTGTATTAGGCTTATGGACATTCTATAGCGCGCTTATCATTTTTTTATCTATGATGGTTATGCCGCAAGCGTATGCGGTGGTGACGGCCACTAGATAATAGCAAATAACTTAGCGAATAACGGATAGCGAATAGCGAAAACAACGTAACACCCTCGTATTGGTATAAATACTATGAAGATATACAAATTGCGATAAAATTGGTGTTTAACTGTAAAGAAACGTTTTAAACTTCGTACTTACCATCTGGAAACGATGTGAAAGTAAAATTAGCGTTCTGTAGAACGGTCAAAGTGCTTGAGTGGAGAAAATGATCAGCGCGACATAAATAATACTTTTAAGTGTCTTAGTAAGTGAGTGTATGATTGTTTTCTCTTTCTTCTTCTTGAGACTCTTGATGATTTAGTTATTGACATTTCTTTGATTTGGTCTACATATCCACCTATTGGTCTAGGTACCTTTCATTGCCTCTATTCCCGTAGGAATTGAGGGATGAAAAAGCAACATTTCTATTGAATGTCGCTCTGATTTGATCTTTGTCTACCAGCTTTATCTATCTTCTTTAACTCTTCATAATACAAGTATAAATAAATGATAATCGGGCGCGTCTCAAAGTTCTAATATCACTTTAATATATCTGGAGACTTTCCTCTTTCCGACGTGCCAACTTTGCCGATTGTACCAACGATAGGTGAGCTCCAATTTCCAGTAACTACATAAGTACCAACGAAGATAGAATAAATCTGAAAAGCAAAACAATTTCCAAGCGAACGCCACCAACCAAATTTCGCCTGAACGTATAAAATTTTCTATGTCAACTTTATATTATTATACACATTTCCTTCCTTGCTCCAAGTTGATGCAATTTTACGCTTATAAAAACAATATGCTTCGCCCAGTTAGCTTGGATAGAAGCTGCCAACACTGCTTAAAAATAAACCTAAACAAATTCTATGAAAATACACGAACATAAAGATAATAGGTTTCCAGTGGAGCATTTGTTCCGTTGGAGGATGCAGCCGGAGGAATAGTTTATGCATTGGCTCCGTGTGCCTGCAACTGAGGTTTATCGCCCTTGTGGGACCTGCTTTTAGATGCTCAATTGCTTTTTTTGAGCACTTAACTCAGTTTAAACTGATAAACCTTTACTATTGTAAAACAACAGTGTGTACTGAAAATCAACAAGCTGAAAAGTTAGACAAAACAAGCAAGAGAAAGTAAAGTGTTTTTGCGTTGGATTTTCTTTGAATCCCCTTCCAGCCGTTGGTAGGTATTTGTTCAGTCAATTGCCTCATCTAAGCTACCTTCGAAATCTCGGTAGCACATTCAATCCTCGCCCATAAAACGTGCAAGTTATAACACAAAACAGTTATAATTTTCACTTGATATATTTTTAATCAAAACCTAAGTTATCTGTTTCACGCCAAACCATAAAATGGAAAGCGTTTATCAAAAATTCATTTTACCAGTGAACAGGGGAGTGAAATCACATTTCCAAAGCATTAGAGCCAGATTACATTTTATACATTACGACTATCATTTTAAAGTTCTCTTTTGTCTGTTACCTGATGTTGCGATATTAGATTTTTGGATATACCTATAGATTGGGCACGGTGTGATTGGAGATTAATTTTTTTATTGGCTTGCTGGATTGTGTTTACTTGTTAACGGGCTGAGGGTCAGCTGCAGGGGGCTTTTGAAGACGTTAACTTTTAAGACCTTGCCTTATTAGATGTTTTGTTTTAGACGTTTACACGAAGTTTTTTTATTTTTAGACTCATTTATGCTTACGATACTCGTCACTGGTATCAAAATTGATATTTTATCTAATTAGTTAAAAGTAATATTAATGAATCTAACGTTAACGTTTTGGAAAACGTTTTTTAAATTATAAAAGCCAAGATACGTCGAATTTGTAAAACTAACACTTTGTCAAATTACATTGAAAGGAATTTATCAAAAGTTTAACTTTAACGTTTAAAATATTGCTTTAAAAATTTGGCTCACAGGTGAAGCCAAACGAAATCTTGTAAACGCCATAATTATCACTCCACTAAATCACCCAATACATATTTATGAAGCTTTTCAGCTGAAACGCCTTGCAACTGGCAACTTCAGCTCCTAACTCATAAACTTTATTAATGTTGCCATAATAAATTTGAGAATTTTTGCTCCACACAGTATTTATACGTCAAAATAAATTTTAAAGTAGTTCAATCCACTTAACTTGGTACTGTTAAGGCTTATATCTACATTGACCGGCGAAGTGAGTTATGTGACAATTTAGGTAAAGCTGCGAGAGAAGTCGGGGCCATTACTATGACTTACAACGTTTAAGTCGGCGGTATTGGCCAGTATAACGGATTTATTATCTGGATTACAGCTTAGCGAGACATATTGGATGCTGGTATTGGTTCAAATTTTATTTAGTATAACTATCTATCTAGCTCTAAAAAGAAACTATGTCTAGGGCTAAAGATGTTTTTCCACCAGAACTATGCTATACTCTGCAAGGTTTAAAAATAAAAAAAAGTATTAGCCTATAAGGCATCTCATCTCACTGAAGATATCAGTACAGTGAGGAGGATTAGGCGTAATCACCACGCTTGCCAATTGCGGGTTAGTGATCTCAAACCCGTGCTATGTTTGAAAAGTAGGAAACATGTTTTCGCTGCAAGGTTTGACATCGTCTAATTATTTATGTCTAACGCTAAGGATGCGTATCCAACAGAGATATAAAAATTAAGATATATGCTACGTTTTCTTTGGTATTCATTGATCATATAAAATTTGACATAGCTACGTCAGACGCTGTGATAGTATCACTACATAGTATAAAACAAAGTCACTTTCCGCTGTCTGTCTGTCCCTATGTACGAATGCTTAGATCTTTAAAAAGACGCAACGGATTTTGACGCGGTTTTTTTTAAGTAGATACAAGAAGAGGATGATTTATATGGATAAACATTCCTGAAATTCCCAAAATTCCGCTAGTTTACTGATAATATCAAACGTAGCGTAGCACGTATTACAGCGTAGCTCTGGTGGAAAGTCACGTTTATGCGTGGGAAGAATACTGTACTTTACACGAGGAAATAATGAACCCCGTTTATTAGAATTCATTAATAAAAAAATTTAGGTCCATATTTTAATACTTATTTTTAACCAAATAATGAGCGTAAATTATTATTTATTTTTAGAAATGAATGGGTATAAATAAACCTTTTTAACCAACCGAGACTATTTCTTAAAGTTGATAAAAATAAATTTATCTATAACTTTTTAAAGTACCAGCTTTACTTACTATCGGTTTTACAGTTTCCGTTGGAAGTAGCGTAGCGCTCGTGGCGTAGCGCTCGTGGCGTAGCGCTCGTGGCGTAGCGCTCGTGGCGTAGCGCTCGAGGCGTAGCGCTCGTGGCGTAGCGCTCGTGGCGTTGCGCTCGTGGCGTAGCGCTCGTGGCGTAGCGCTCGTGGCGTAGCGCTCGCAGCGTAGTTTGACTAAGCGAGATTAGTTCATTCTGATTGTTAAGCAACGTGCAGCTCAACATCTATCACCAAAGTACTATAAATCTATAATATCAAAAAACTAGCACCACTCTGCGGTTTTACCCGCGTTGTACCCCTTCCTGCGATAATTTCGGGATAAAAGTAGCACACTAACCTTTTAAATGTGATTAAAAAACACAAACATAACTATTCGGATCTGTCTAAACAAGATTCTACTTTGTTATATATTAATACAGACAAACACAAAAACAGAGGGAAAGTACAAAATAATAATCAATACTTAATGTTTGACAATTTTCAAATATAACGAGAGGCGACAGGTGCAATTTTACGAACTTTACTTTGAGCTCGGTGAATGACACGGCTCGAATATTAAACAACGGAATGTAGCAAAGTTTTATAATTTTTACAATTAGTAATATTTTTTTTTTTTTTTACCTGGACAAATTCACACACGGTTAATTAGACCCAAAGTAAGCTCTAAGCTTGTGTTATGGAATCTAATTCACTGATACTACTACTTATACATACACAAATACTTTATAAGAATATATAATTGACACCCAGACGTCGTCGCCAACAACTATGTTTGCACATATTGTTGACTCCGGGCGGGAATCGAACCCGCAACCCCCGACACAGCAAGCGCTCTCACTGCCACTGTGCCAACGGGCTTGTCATATCTGTCTAGAGTACTCGATAAAAATCCAAAATTCATTTCTTCATTTTGAATTGGTTAGTGTCCCTGGCGTCGGAGTTTTTAGACCACCTAAAGGCCTCCAACATCGTCTGACGATTGAAACAACCGGGACCGACTGCTTAACGTGCCCTCCGAAGGCACGGTAGCGTTCAGATAGGAATGCCACTGCACGTTGCTTAACAATCGCAATGAGCTAACATCGCTTAGCCAAACTAAGCCACGAACGCTACAAGATTTAATGAAGGTCATACACTGTACGGTCCAGTAGAATAAATGCCTAAGGTGGCTTTACTTAATATGCTCCCATTTTCCAATTACTCATACGACAGAGAAGTTGAACTTACAAACATAGTTTGTCCTCAGTAAACTAATAAATCTTATCAGAACTACTTATCTAGGAATTCTAGAATTGATGTAGGATTTGCTTTGTTCTTGTTCTAAGTTATGGATGGCAAAAGTTATGTCATTAGACTAGCTTAGGTACTAAGTTGTTATGTACACGGGAGGGCAGAAAATCTGTTTTTGAACTTAGTTTTATTGCTGTAATTTGTAGGCCAGAATTTATTCGCTACTTACGAATTTGACGTCAGCCTCTTACGTCGCGTACGTACGTCGGTTGAGTGTAGGTTAATACGTTGCGTTTTATATAACTCAAGGTATATTCGTAGCAGGCTCGTAGCAGCACATGGTTACGATGACGGCGCCGTGTAGTATCTCGCTAGGAATGTTTTCATTTGTACTTATGATCAGCGTGCTACGCAAATGACGTTACGCGATTGATAGTACGCAATTGATGGTAAGCAATTGATGGTACGCGATTGATGGTACGCGATTAATGGGGCGCGATGATAGTACACTATTGATCATCTCACTGAAGATATCAGTACAGTTCTCACTGTACTGTCACTATAGATGTAACCGCGAAAAAATACCGGCGATCAATACTTAAAACATTATAATTACGCTTACTTAATATTTTTCCCAGAAAAGAAACAGCATTTAACTTATCAGCTTACAAAATAACAAAGATACTTCGTATCTTTAATATATTTCGCTTTAAAAGTCTAGAAATTTTAAAAATCTTCACAAAATGTACCTTAAAGATTATTTTCTGCTGAGATTTTTCTAATCGCACCTCGGTGTGTGCTAACTTATGTATACTTTGCTCAGACAAACTGATCTCTAGAGGAACCGTTTTCGAAATACTCCATCTTGTAATTTCGGTTTACAAGCGCCATTTTGTTTAGCAGCCATGTTATTTACGATGGTATGTTTTACTGTAAAAAGTGACGGTAATTTAATTAAGAATGTTAATTAGTTAGTAAAAAGTAAAATTGTTCTAATAGACTGTTTAGTATGGTTTATTAGGAAATGATGGTTGATTAAACAACATTCTATGGCACATACATATTTTAAATAACAGTTTCCATATTTGTTTTATTAATCGTTTTTATTTCAGAATCGATAAAACCGTTTTCAACCTAAAATCTACATAAACGACACGGGTAGATATGAATTTTGTAAGTTTGTTTATTTGTTTGTATGTTCGAGTTAATCTCGGGAATTATCAGTCCGATTTGGATAATTCTTTTTGTAACAGATAGCCATATTCAACGGGAAGGTTAAAGGTTATTTTCCATCCCAAAATTCCCATAGGAACGGGCTCAATGCGTGTAAAACCATGGGGCGCTTCGAGAAATCAATACGATTATCAGATTAAGGTCATAAGACAGAGAAATATTACCCTTAAAACAATACACACCACTTGTTTATCCCAATTTATGTACCATCTGTGGAAACAAGACAAAAACACACACACGAAAATCCTCCTGTGATCACATTAGCTTGTTAAATCGCTCGAACAAGCCTCAGAAACAATACTCATTAGACGTTAAACAAATGAAATCTATCAACAAAGAAAGCATGCAATCCCCTTTGGAAACTAAAAGGCTAACATTGTCTACGCCCGTTGTGAAGGTAATAAAAAAGAATGGTTGAACAGTAAAAAATACACTGGAAAAGGTATAAAAAGTTTAACAGAACGTGCTTTAATATAGCCTTTTCTAGGCTTCATTTTGTAGAGCTTTTGTAATCAAACAGCGGAATATCTTATATTGTCAAGGAAAGTTTATTGAGATGCTGTTCAGTTTTGGTATTTATTGATTATTGCTTTTTGCTCTAACTCACCAACTAAAAACGGGAGAATTTAAGCGATTATAGTTTGCTTTATTTCATTTTTCTTTTTAGAAGCTTAAGAAAATCTGGATATTTTCTTGCACCTAAAATCTTAGTCGAAATTGAAGTAAGTAGCAACAAAGAAACAAATATTCACACTCGCAAATTAAAAACATTCTCACAATTCTTCAACTTACAACATTCAACATACTAGTTTACTAAAACGTCATACAGTTAACAAAACTAATGAGATCCATTCACCCAAGTTCAGCCAACCTACACTACGAACGAACATAAATCCTAACCCAATTATCATTCCCAAGCTCCAACCCAATATTTCGTCACTATAAAATTTCCTTCAACATCTATTCTAGAAAACGTGACCTAGTCAAAAATTCAGACTATCTGAGTCGCACAAAAAACACGCGAAAGCCGTAAAACTGAATGACCAGCAACGTTAACGGTGCAATTTTATGACGATGTACGAAAAACATGAGCGTGGTACCTGTGTTTAATAATATAGGTTGTCGTGTCGGCGGGACACGGGCGGGTCACGAGATGACATGCTCTGTACACACAGACTCTTGATACTTATGGAAATTTGGATATGTTTAGTGGATGGTCTTTTGATACCTACTTTGGAAATTCAGTATTTTGTATGTTTATCTATATTAATATTATAAAGGTGTAGAGTTTGTTTGTTTGTTCAGTGTTGGATAGTCCACTTATCGAGGAAGGCTATAGGCTATTTTTCATCTCGAAATTCTAACGGGAACGGGCCCAACGAGGGTAAAACCGCGGGGCGATGCTCGTATGTATATAATGTATGTATGCATATGTTTACTGTGTGGTTTGAGATTGCGTTGCAATGAGATCATGAAGATTGTTGAAAGGTTTCCCGGTGAAAGTAAAATCTAGCTCAATTATATGGTTAATTCTTATACACAGCGGACAATGGGTTTGGATTCTGTTTGGTGGTGTACTGTCAAAAAGTATCAGATTGTCACTTGAGTAGGTGACTTTTGTCTGACTTTCTAGAATCATTCTAGACTATACTAGCTATACATTTTAGACTAGAATACAAATCTATTGTCAATTATTTAGAGGACAACTGGTAACTATTTAAGTAGTCCATTTCATAGAGAATCGAATTTTAAGGCTCTTTGGCGACCTTGTTGAAAATAATCGTTTATAGAGCCTTTTGTGTCCCTTTTGTAAAGTAAGAAAAGTAAGATAAATTGATATTTATTTATGTCTTTACCAAGTTAAAATAGCGACAACAAAAACTGAAGCACTACTACCATAGTATGAAAACTTTCAATATAATATTGAGAAACACAAAAACCTAATTAAAACCAAATCAAAACATACACAGTATAAATACAAACAGTAATCTATCCACTATGGCAACTCTGTTTCAAATAAACAAAGGGAATATCTCCGACAATAATTATCGTTACAGTAATATAAGTCAAGTAAATCGCGACCCAACCAAACGTAATCTTCGCCGAGTTTGTATTTGAACTAAGTTAACTGTAAGCTGTCGAGGTTTCACGGATTAACGGCTAACAGTTGCTAAGCCTAGTGTTCATTGTACACAGTATATGCAGTACGGTAACCGAGATATTTTACTACGTTATTTTAGTGAGATAATTGTTGATTGAGTATTTAATTGAACATTACAGTAACGTCTCATTGACTGTTGCTAATACAATGGAATAACGCTACGAAATAGTAAACCAACAAAAAAAAACAATTCTATGTCTCATTGCATAACAAATGTTTTACGCTCACTCATAATACATGCGTCATCTTCTTCTTCTAAACTTCAGAGCTGGGCTCTTGTCGATGGAGTTCTTTCCACTTTCCTCTGTCATCTGCCATCCTCTTCAGCTCTTCGTACGACACGACTTTTGCTCTTTCCTTCAGTTGGTCTGCATATGCCCTTCTTGGCCTTCCTCGTAATACATGCGTAAGAAACCAAAATAAAAACATATATGTTGAATTGACTGACATACTATTATGCAAAGTATAGATATATAACATATTTACCGACTTCAAAAAAAGGAGGAGGGAAAAAGCTATTCGCTTTTTTCTCTGGACTTTTCAGATGACAATACTTCACAACTTGGCATTACAAATGTTAAACAATAATCTCAATGCTAATGGCAATTTAGGTAGTAAAAATGCCGTTTATATATATATAGATACAACGCATTACGTAACCAATACACATAACAAAAATAACCATACCTGATCGACTTAACATAAACCACATAAAATCCTAACAAAGTGAATCATATAACACAAACACCTACTATCTTATTCTAACAGAGTATCGTTATAATATTATGATAATCGCGACTTACCTACTACCTATTAATTATTCTGCATCAGAGGTGTATTGTTAAATCCAATCCAGGGTTGTTGTTACACGTACAAAGGTTCAACTGAGCCCTCCCTGTGAGGGTATTACTTATTTCCTTCAGTGTGTTACGTTGGGTAATCTATATCTTCTGTTTATGGAGTTAAGGAAGTTGTAGATTGCTTCCGAAACTCTGCTAGAGTGATGTAGTAGGTTTCTTAGAGTAGGCGATCTTAGTCTAGTCCTAAGTCGCCAATTGAGACCTATGAAGTGCAACCTAGAGACGAATGAGCGACCTTAGTCTATTCTTAGTCGGTATTCTTTTGTAATCTAGGAAGAAGGAGACACCAGAGACAGCACGTCAAACCAATGTTTCTGTTGGTCGCAAACTTGTTTGTCTGTAGATAATTGTACCGACATGTGATGCCAGACTAAAGAAATTGATCTCACTGAACAGTTCACTTTAAATACTGTATGAACTATACTTTATTATTATAATCTGCTGTGCTATAGCTATTCCTTGACGTACTTTCACCCCCGATTAAATAGATGGTGCGAAAATTTTGTAAATCACGCTTATGTTATTTTCTCAGATTTATTGGGGGTCTTTGTCTTTAAAAATGTCTTCCTAACACATTTTCCCCTATACACAATTAGTAAAGATAGATTTTCTTTCAAATTCACCATCTTGTAATGTGCCACAGCTGGGCAAAGGTCTTCAATCTAAAATTTAACCACGATTCAATGATACCACATTACTAGAGTCACTAAGGTTTAAATTCCATCAGTGCATTAAGTACAACCACTACCATTTTCAAACCAGTAAATACAACAACAGCACCGTACTGTTTAGATACATTTCGCAGCCAAATTACGTTAGATATAGCCAATAGCGAACCCAATATTGGGTTATATAGCATGACAGTTTGTGGTATAATATTATATCGTCGGTTCTCATAACAGGCACAAATTGATTTATAGCTCCTCGGTAAAGCTGTGATTCCACTGTAAAGAAACTGAGAGATACATTACGAAAAGTATAACTCCTTTTTAACCTTGACCTAAAAAAATAAGTTTTAATAGTTTTACCGCTATGCGTGGTATCATTACTCTTAAAGTAATGGAATATAATCAAGTTTCTTTTCTGTATGGAAGGTGTTTATATGGGGGTGTTCTAAGCTTAGGTTTAATAAAAAATCAGTCGGGTGCTACCGGCTCGTGGCTGGGAATCTCAATAAAAACTGCTTAAAGAAATTAAGCATCGTTAAAACTGAGCTTATTGTACATGTTTTCTGTAATTTTTTAATGCAAAATGTTAAAGTACTACACTGGAGAGATCTATCTAAAATCTTCCGTGCTTCGATAGGCACGTTAAATTGTCGGTCCCGGTTGTTGCAATAGTCAGACATGACAAAGGCCTTTAGGCGGCCACTAACCTATTCCTACTTACTTACTGGATACAAAACGTGAATAATATAATTATCCAAATACGTTAAATGGTGGGTGTGGCTATTGTAAATGTTTGCGACAGGCAATCGGTAGCAGGTAGGCGGCTGCGGTTAGGATACTATGTGAAATTATGGTCCAGCTTTTGTGTTAATCTGTCTCCCACACCTATTTGTTACTTGGATGTGTTAGGTCTAGGTACTAAGTCCATTAATTGTCTTTGAAGCGATGTATACGATACATAAGACGCGTAACAAAGGCAGCTGTAGTTTGAAAGAAGTATTGATAAGTAGTACATTGTTTGCTCGTGCTCAGGGGCGTCAAGTGCTTCCTTAGTAGACATTTAATAAGTGATTTTGACATGTAATGTATCTTCTCTTCTTCATCGAGTAGATTGTAAACCTGACCAATCCTGGTGTTAGAGTTATTGAGCCGCCAAAGGCCTCTGATATGGCTCATGTAACGACTACTATCCGTAGAAAGTAACCAGGACCGACGGCTTAACGTGCTCTCCGAAGCACGGAATCGTCTTACTTTTCGGGCAATCAGGTGATTCAGCCTGCAATGCCCTAACCAAACTGAGGGCAGTCTCACAAAGAGATTTTTGTGAGATATTGTCCCCACCGGGAATCGAACCCGGCACCTCCGGATCGTGAGCCGACCGCTCAAACCACAAGACCACGGAGGCTGTTAATGTATGGAAAATTACATCAATTAGTTGAGTGTCTATTTAATGGATATTATAACGAAACTATAGCGGCCTTAGGTTTATGCTAGGTAATCATTATGATAAGTTTGCTCTGTAGCGCTCGTGGCATAGTTTGGTTAGTGTTTTATATCTGACTAGCAGCGCCCCGCGGTTTTATCCGCGTTGTGTCCATTCCTGTGGGAATTTCGGGATGAAAAATAGCCTATGTTACTCGTGGATAATGTAGCTTTGGAATGGTGAAAGATTTTTTTTAAATGGTCCAGTAATTTTTGATCCTATTCATTACAAACAAACAAACAAAGTTTTCCTCTTTATATTATAACTGTAGATGCTTCAGAGGGCAAGTGAAATTGCCGGTCTCTATTGTTTTAATCTAAAGATCTTGTCAGAGGCCTATGTCGAACATGTCTATAATCTTTCCGGACTATACTAGCTCACTCAACTCAGTGAAATTAAAATAAATAATATGAATATAGGGATTGTGGTTACAGTAATCGTTGCACTATTTTATATTATAAAATCTAACGGGTAGTTCACGGTACTATGATCCCGATAATAGATAGGGCTTTGTTCAATATCTGGTTACAATATTATTTTACACGTTTACAAATCTATTATAGACGAGTTGCAAAGGCTTCGCTACTATCAAATGTATGGGAATATTTCTGTATTTCTACACGTCTATAGAGGAAATTTAAGCCAAGTATATAATAATCACATCGTCATGAAACATCAAAATAGATAGTAGAAAGGCTTAGACAGTAGCAAAACGAAGCTAATTAGAAGCGATTGCCATTTGTCTATAGAAATTGAGTGCTTAATAACATCTTCGAATTCAATTTTACTGTAAACTACAGCTGTATTTACCAAGGAAAAAAACCCTTGGTTTTATAATAAATGATATAAATGTCATAATTGAAGGTAACTGCAGACTTCGCAGCAATTAATCATTGCATTAACTGCAACATAGACGATCCAACCAAGAGACTGATATGACACTAATGCATGATTTATTGACACAAGGTTCTATAGCAATTCACTACGATATTCAGTTAGAACCTTTTACAAATAACAAAGAAGCGAATTAGGTCATTGGCTGTTCGTTAAGTTAATTTAAATATTATTCGGAAGATTTGTTTTCGTAAAACAACGAAAATGATTTCAACTTATTACTTAAGATTTGCTGATGTTGAAGTTTTGAGTCCTTTTATACCTGACGACACGACTGCTTTACGACTTTTCTTTTGAATTCATGAAATCGGAGACACCAATGCGGCGTAATTTACTGAAATTAGAATAAGAAGCTTACGCCCGTATTGACATCAGATCCTTCCTTAGTAGATTTAATGAGTGATGTTTGTATGTAATGTATGTAACACATGTAATTTAAGAATCGATTTAATAAACGTGTCTGAGAGTGGCAGTGAGTTTTGCAAAATGCGTTTGGTCGTCAATTAAATTGACAATTAAGTAACTGGTGTATTTTTTTTACAGTACATGTCAAACATTACTCTTTAACCTCTCTTGTGGAATAATTCATGACTCTGCGTCTCTTTTTTATGACTCTTGATACTATGCATAACACTCTATGTGATGTGATAATACAAAATCTCTATGCTTCCTGGTTTTATGTTATGACCTCAAAACTCTATAGGTTATGCAAAATCTCAAGTTTTGTGATCTAAGTTCCATAAATAAGCTATACATTGCAGCGAGCTCGGTCAAACAATTAACTTCTCATCTTGAAGCCCAAAGTGTTGCTACACTACATAATTCATACTTTCAAGGAACGCCAATTAGTTGGATAAACTAAATCAAGCTTCAAAATTAGCAAACCAGGCTCCATCTCACCGTTAAACTAGAATCATACTTAGATCACTAGTTTTGAAGACTTAAGCTATATTAGTTTAACTGCCAAATAAACTTGGAGAATAAATTGAAGAAAGTTTCACCGAGATTAAGATCTTACTGTTTATATTAAAATCGCTTAATATTACAAAATGAACTGAATTACTTTTGGATTAGGGGACAGATTTGATTGCATTTACAATGGTTTCTTCTGTTGAATGTTTAATGAGTGGCGTCACAAGAAATTTTAAAGTTGTTTGTTTTTAGAGTTGATTTTGCAATGAGCCCTGAATATTTAGTGATATTTGCAAAACTTACTTACGAAAATTGGAATTTCAGCTTTAAGGGCGCTTTCAAATTATGCGTTTCGTGTCGGACCGCTGCGGTGCCGAAGCGGTGCGTTTGTCGTATTGTGTACGTACGATCGTGTGTTTTCATACAAATCGAGCAGTTCGGCAACAGTGCGGCGTCGGTACCGCGAAATAATTTTATTACGCACTGTTGCCGAGCTGCTCGATTTGTATGAAAACACACGATCGTACGTACACAATACGACAAACGCACCGCTTCGGCACCACAGCGGTCCGACACGAAACGCATAATTTGAAAGCGCCCTTAGATCTCAGAGAACACGATCTGGTCTTTTTCCTGTTTTACGAATTCAAAACGAATACAATTCTAATTAGCACAAAATAGAGACCTTATTAGAGCCTTATTCATAAACGCTTACTAGCAGCATTTAAGGTATCAAATGCTTTGTCCCTTTCTGACATACGCTATTTTCCAAAGAGCAAAAGAGACAAAACACTCACTAACAGTGTTTTAGTTAGAGAGCGTTTATTTATTATGTATTAAGGCAGTTAAGCAGAAAGTACATAATACCGTGAGTACCATAATCCTAAAACTGAGGAAGGTATACCTATGTTGCAACGAGTGCCAGATCGTCTTGTAAAGTAAAGTAAGTATTAGCCTGTCATCCCACTGCTGGGCAAAGGCCTCTCATCTTATTGAAGATATCAGTATAGTAAAGAGGATTAGGCGTAATCACCACGCTTGAAATTGTAAAATATAAACTATCTGTTTTATATTTAGTTCAAAATTTATACAAATAGCGCCGTCCTAACCTTATATGTTCTCAAAATGTTCAATAATACTTTCAAGTCTTCTAGTTGGTACTGGATCGTCGGAAAACTAATCGGAACTACTGATCCATGCCAAGAATTCCACTGAATACGTCTTCATCCCAATCCTACAAGTGCAGTTACTTCTTATTTCTATACAAACTAACGTCAACTCGCAACTTCTCCGAACTCGCACGAATAATTGATTACACACACGAATTCACGACGTACTCTAAATCTAAACTTACAGCCAAATGTCCGAAGACTTTGGAAGTTTTGTAAGGGAGCCTACAGAAATATACGGAACTTGCCTATGAAGCTATTTTTTATATTTTCTGGTTGGAACTAGTTGTTTAGATTTATTTTCATACTTGTGGCATTGTTTTGACCTTAAAATCCATATAAATTTTAAGTTAAATAGTCTCCTGCGTCTATTGGCTAAAATGTTAGTTTAATTTTATCCTGAGAGGAAAAGTAATATTTTCCAAGTAGTACCTTAGTTTATCTGAGTTTACCAATGCCTTTGACGACAAAGATACTGAAACATTAACCCATATTAATATCTATCAATTCGAAGGTGAAGCAGTATAAGTGCCGCACTTGACACTTAATTAATTGACGTAATTTTTCATACATTACATGTCAAAATCACTAATTTAATCTCTACTAAGGAAGTATTTGACGACTGTGAGTATGGGCGCAAGAGTAGCTGCTTTTATCGTCTTATTAATATTGTAACATTTATATATATTATGCTCGTCATACCATTTACACTGTGTATATACCTATACACCTTATACATAACATTACTTACAAAACATACGTATTCTTGTAAGTCACCTTATGATTACAAATCCAGCTGGCTAAGCCAGACGGCAACCGTGCAGTGTGTAAACTCTCTTAGCTCACGGGAACTTTTGCTTAGCGACGGTAGCTCGGTGATTTCTTATGGCGTGTAATTCAAACTTTGTCTGTAGATATGTGAAGGAATTTATTATAGTGCTACTTACTTGTATGTTAGTACTTTGAGAGACAATATGCCGTTGATTTATTTAGTAAATAGTTGTGAGAAATTACGGTATTTTTTCTGAAGCTGCGCGAACGACTAACAATTTAGTTCTTAAAAAGTTATTATAATTTCTTCATAGTTTAGTGATTAATGTTTCAAAGTTATGTGACAAATTGATTATCCGTTCGTTGTTTTTCTTCATTATTTTCTTATCTTTTATTATCATCATAGATACTGTGCCTACTTACTTATAGTAACTTGATAGTAGTCGTTACATGAGCCATGTCAGAGGCTTTTGACAGCTCGATAACTCTGACACCAGGATTGGTCAGGTTGACCATCCACTCGATGAAGAAGAAGAAGAATAAGTAACTTGATTAAAGTATTGATCTATTACATGTCCTTATTTAGTTTAGTCGCTCGCATACCTCAAATAAAAATACCTACTGTATCTATGACGAAGATATTTAAAAGGAGGGCGAGCATATAAGGACTCTGACCTAACCAATAAAATTAAGTTATAGAACATCGGAAATGATCGTAATACTCTCAGTTTGAAAATTAGCTCAATGTTAACGACGGTCATGTTTCGCTATAAACATAATAGTTTTTGGTAGTTAAGCAACGTCTCCGATATTTAGTTATAACTATAACGTGTATAGTTGTATACTTCTCCGGATATTGTCAACAGTTACCAGTTTGGGGTCTCTCGTAAATTGTTTTAGTTTGATTTGGAAATGTGTTAATTTGTCGCGCTTAAGATTTATAGTTGTTCTACTTTAAACTAAAATTTTGAATTATTTCAGTGGAGATAGCAACGCCCTTAAGTTTACTCATTCCTGAGAGCTCTTTGATCTTTGTATTATGTACTAAAGAGCTTAGCATTTTGATTTACCGAATTATATTAGTCAGGTAACCATCGAACACAATTTAATGAAACCAAAACTAAATCGCATTAAACATCAAAGTGAATATCGTTTTAAGATCGTGGTAGTGTACGATGGAGCTAAGGTCTTTTGAATTCCTAAATCAGAACCAAAATCGGATAACTAACTTCAAGGTAACTCCGCGTGTGGTTTTGAGAGTAAATGGATTGTAATTAACCTTGTGTGTGCTCAGAGGCGACGATTGAATGGACAATTAACTAATTGACGTAATTGTTCATACATTACTGGTCAAAAATCACCTATTGACTTCTTTTAAGGGATAAAGTAACTTAGTATAGCAGAAAGTCACACTCAATCGATAGCGAGCTAAGACCGCTCTAAAAATCACAAACTAGCTAATTATGTTTTAGACTGAAGTATACAGGTCACTGGTACTTATAATTTTGTTTTATTCATATTACTAACAGAGCTCCGCGTTTTCCTTCCCGGTTCGCGGCTCCCGCGGGAATTTCGGGATGAAAAATAGCCTATAAACTTTCCATTGAATGTGGCTATCCATTGCAAAAATAATTATTCAAATCGGATTGGTATTTTCTGAGATTAGCCCTTACTAACAAAGTTACAAACGTTACTTCTTTATAATAATAGTGTAGTTATCATAGACCACTAGTTTTGATAAGGAACTACATATGTTCCAATTACTTAGCGTAATTTTATGGATCTCGATGGCCACGGATACCTAAAAATCGAAATTCTTGTGAATATTTAAAGTCAAATCATATACCTATTAGTCCTTGCCTGCGACCGACATGTTTTGAATTTATCATCCAAACTATTTAATAAAGCACGAGATCTTATCCAGTTATTTGCCAACCTTTAAATATCTTACCAGATAGACTAACCTCAGAGATTTCTAACCATAGATACATCAAATAACTTCGTAGCAGGGGTCAAGGCATGATTGGCATGTCACGTACTTCAATCAACAATACACAACTAGATATCGGGTCACGTACAAAACCAAAGCTAAATACCTACTGTCCGCGTGGATGACGTGTGATAGCTTATTTTGTTTACTACCGAACTGAAAAAAAGTTTTAAAACAGTTCGAAGTTCAACCTAATTAGAACCATAACACCTAGCAATAAAGTAGCAAATCTTATGAATAAAATAAGTGAGAATAACGCCTCACTTTTCAAATGAGGCGTTATTCACCGAGACGTATTTTTTGCGCCGACCCGACATCTAGTTGTGTATTGTTGATCGAAGGTCACGTATGAAAAATGGCTTCATTGTGACAGTTCAATACTTTCAAACAATGGACTTTTTCTCACGTAGAGTCAAACTACGACAGATAGGAGCTAAAGAATCATTCGACCCAATGCAACCGTCGCGGGATGTTATCATTCTTAGTAGCGCTCGTGGCGTAGTGCGATGCGATGTCAGTTCATTGCGATTGTAAAGAGACGTGCAGCTCGCCCCCTACTTGTGTGGCCGATAGCGGCATTTTTATCTGAGGGCTACCGTGCTTCTGAGGTCGGTCAGTCCCGTCATCGTCAGTCGGTCCCGGTGGTTTCAATATGATCATGTCGGAGACCTTAAGCGGTCTAAAAACTCCGACGCCAAGGTAGGCCACTGACCTATGAATGAAATGAATGAAAAAAAAAAGAAATGAATGAATGATTAGTCTTTTTTAGGCCCATCGCAGACGACAGACTATCCGTGACGCACTTTTTAGTCTGTGAAAATAGAACCTATGTAATTATATGCAGTAACGCACACGACGCGCAAAAATCCGCGACAATCCGCGACCGAATTTTTGTGCGCCGCAGACTCGATCGCACAAAAAGTCTGTCGTCTGCGATGGGCCTTAAACTTACACGATTTGAACACATAGTTTAAACGTACTCACACGGGTTTTTTCGCGTTGGAAAGTTTATAAAGCAAGTAAATAACTTACTTTTTATTTCCCGACGTTTCGAGGGGATTACACCTCTCGTGGTCGCGGGTGAACTGAAGACATTGGAGTTACCGCTGTGATGGGAGGGTAGGCAAAGAAGGTATGTAATGAATGATTATTCTTTAAACCACGTCAGTATACAACTTTACCTCCAAACCCGTCATCAAAGCGTCCTGTCAAATGGATCATAACAAACTCATCACCTCGCTACGTTTCTAAAATGTTATATTCCCTTTCCTAAACGCAGTTTTAATATTCTGGTACGATATAGAATTCTGGAACATCGCCAGATCGCCGCTCGGGGATACTTAGTATCAAATATATCGTAATATGTCCGTATTTTATATTCGGTGGCGAATTTTTGATGGATTACTTGTACATGTTTTGGGGTTGTTAGTGGGGGTGTTTTTGAAAGTGTTATAAGGCTTTAATGCCTGTAGAATATGGTCTAATATTTTGCTCCCATTTTGAAGGAGATATAAATAATTGTATCAAATCCTCCTCACTGTACTGATATCTTCAGTGAGAGGCCTTTGTCCAGCAGTGGGACATTACAGGCTAATACTTTTTACTAATTTTTACTAATCCCATCTAGAATATTTAGAATCTAGAATAATCAAAAAATCTAGACTCACTCTCATCATTATAGGATCTGTATTAGGCGGCACTCCATCATACATCTTTCGCAGCTTACTAGCAACGTTCCATAATGTTATCCGCGTTGTACCTACCAGTGTCCTTTCAGAAGTTCGGAATGAAATGTCACTTATAACGGACATGGCGTTTCTCTTTATTAAAGCTGTTAATATATTGATCTAATTATTATAAACCCTACTGCTAGTTCTACAGATTAGTACGATGAAATTGACAAACATAAAACAAATTATTCAGCTTCGTTATCGTCATAGAGGTATAATGCAAGTAGCACCTGTTAAACCTACCAAACATTTTGATAATCAGAATTTCCCAACACGCTATAGCAAGGCTTACCTACTAAAATCTTGTTTCAAATAATCCTGTGTCGTTCTAAAGCATACCACACCTACCTACATTTGTGAGTAAATAGTACGATCATGCTAAGCCTGGTTCGAGTTTGCATCAACATACGCTACTGTGCCGACTAAAAGGCAACTCTGACTAAAATGTTACCTACAAGTAAAGAGGTGGTAGCGATTTGATGACCCAGTTTACTATTTGACACACCATTGCACTAGTTCACGTGGTGAAGCTGGTTTAACATGTTTTGTACTGAGGTTTTAGTAGGAAGACCGTTAGACCTATTCTCCCTGAATACATACGAAATGTAATACAGTTTTTTGCATGTTTGGTGGAAGGATATGTCACTTCTTTTTGATGCTTGCTTTTAAGGAACTACTGTCTTTAGGGAAAGTGAAAAGATTTGATGGAGATTGCTTTGTTGGTTTAGATAAATCTGGCTCTGAGAAAAGGATGGCAAAGCTATGCTTTGTCCGTTTGCTTGATTTGGCGGGTGCACTACCGTGTCTCCAGATTTTCCTAGTTTTATCTTAAAATTGCATGCAAGAAGTAATGAAGTAAAATTAAAAATACAAAAAAACAAATTACATGTAATATGTCTTTCACTCCTATCTCATTCTAACTCATAGTGTAACTGTTGTAAAATTAAAAGTAATGGAACTGCGAAAAAGTTCCATTATTTTTACAGTTTTATAACCTCAAGCATATCCTTTACATTTTCATTTTTATTATTTAGTTCATTGTGCGAAATAATTACTTCTTACTAAAACGTATCCCTTAAATAAACCTTAATACAATAATTAAAGGGTACATCTACGACGTAACTTGCACCACAGGTCGTCGGCATGTAGGTCAGGCGTGTTCTCTAAATGAGCGGCGTCTAATGAACGTGAGTCTTGCAAGCCCGCGCCCGACCCACGCGAACACGACTAATTTGCTATCATTCAAATACTGCTGGGTCATCAACTAGTTCCTACTTCGGCTGTCGGTAATCGGATGTCCCAGTAAGTAAGTAAATTCGAGTATGTCAGTCTTCGATCAACAATACACAACTAGATGTTGGGTCGGCGCAAAAAATACGTCTCGGTGAATAAGGCCTCATTTGAAAAGTGAGCTCTTATTTTATTTATAAGATTTGCTACTTTATTGCTAGGTGTCATGGTTGTAATTAGGTTGAACTTCGAACTGTTTTATAACTTTTGTTTCAGTTCGGTAGTAAACAAAATAAGCTGTCATCCACGCGGACAGTTAGGCTAAGGGTCTAGACAGACGGACTGCAATTCAACTGCAATCCGACTGCCAAATGGCAGTTCAGATGCAGTCTGAGTGCAGTTACAACGACAGACTGCAATCCAACTGCACGCCAACTGCCCGTCGACGTGCAGTTTGATTGCAGTCGAGCCAACTGCATTCAAACTGCATCTGAACTGCCATTTGGCAGTCGGATTGCAGTTGAATTGCAGTCCGTCTGTCTAGACCCTAAGGACTCACGAAGCGGATTTCACCCGTGCCCGCCGCGGTTGCGGGCCCGCAGCCTTTGTAGAATACAGATATTTATGTAAAAAATTAAAGCACATTTCACGACGCGTTTTACGCCCGCGGCGTGTGCGATTGTTTGCGGGTCCCGCTGCTCCAGCGGTCATCTTGTACCGGCGGGCGCGGGTCGCGGTCCCGCAGCCGCGGCGGGTTGCACCCGCGCGTTCTGCGGTCGGTTGGCGGGCGACCGCGCGTGGACAGCGGGGGGCGGGGAGGGGACTGATCTGAACTCAACTGATCGTTTAACCGCCCCTCTTGCAACCGCCCGTCTTGCGATTATCAACCGCCAAGTTTGCGGGCGATAATCGCAACCGCGACGGCTGCGTAACCGCACAAAACTCCGGTCTCGTGAGTTTTGAAAATAAAACTCCATTCCGCCACCGCGGCGGGCACGGGTGAAAACCGCTTCGTGAGTCCTTACTCTTAGCTTTGATTTTGTACGTGATCCGATATCTAGTTGTGTATTGTTGATCGAAGATGTCAGTGGCCAAAATTGGTATCGGAGTTTTTGCCACATGGTCCAACAGCCTCCGACATGGTCCGACGATTGAAACAAGACCGACAATTAAATGTGCACTTCGAAGCACGGTAGCGCTCTAATAGAAATGCCACTATAAGCCATCCATCTAAATTAGGGCCGAGCTATACGTTTCTTAACAATAGCAATTAGTTAACATAGCTTAGCTAAAGTACGTCACGAGTGTTACAAAATCCCAGTGCTATTCAAACTTTCACACTTGTGGCACCACAATATTGTGTCCGTATAAGTACTAACAAAAGATCCGTATAAGTCCCTAGATTTGTAAATATTGGGAGTTCATTCATATCCATAGAAAGAAGGTAGAAAATATAATAGAACTTGTCCTCACACGCCGGGGTCCGGTACATGTCGGGTTTACCTTACCGTTAGACTGCACAGGTAAACCTAACAAAATATTTGCTTAATAATATCTACATAATATTTATATTGACAAGCGTGATATTTAATTTCCATTCAACTTTTTCATAGATACTCGTAAGTATCTAACTAACTAAGTAAACCAGCTCAATGTCACTTAATACGAAGAGTACTATACTCTATAGTTAGCCTTAAGTCATCTTAAGCCAGTGAGAACTATCTCTTTGTTTGAGTGAAGTTGATGACTTGAAGATCTCGAACACTCGACCATCTGTCCCAGTCGACAGCCCTCCACGACAGGGTGACCGCCAACAATTTACTTCGCAACTTCACCCAACGTAAAACATGTTTCTACTCCGAAATCACCAATTAAGTAGAAGTTCTTTGGTTACTTTTATTGTTCAAGGTGCTTGTGTGCTTATATTCTGAGTTTTAGCGAGCGTTTGATGTAGATATAGTTGGTAGTTGATATAATGTAGATATAGTTGTAATGTACTATAACTATAGATAAGGTTTGTATTTTTTTCGTTGCATTTTTTGTTTTATTAGATGGGTCTCAGTTTGAGTGGCGGGAATGGGGGATGCCTTTGCCCAACAATAGGATGATACAGGCAGTCACTCAGATTTAAGACTGATTTTTACTCTTTAAAAATCGCGACACTATGTGTCTTGTGCTCTAAGGCAAATCTCAGTGTTACAAGCCTAATGTATACATGAACCATAACACATGTTCAGTCAGTTAGTTCAAAGCAATTCAAAGTTTGAACGCTTTCCTCTTAACTAAGTCTAATTTGCAGTGTAATTATTGTCTGTCAAAGCAGTCTTGAGATAGATAGGTTACAAGCAAACTAATAGACATTCATGTACGAGTATGTAACTAATAAAGTCGAAGCTATGTGGTTACAAGATGAAGTGAACGAATTTAACGAGAGCAAAATTGGATCAAATTGTTATAGACATAGGGTCTCTTTTCCAACAATTATTTATAAAAAAAAGATCAATTATAACCTAATATACATATAACAGCTGAAGACTACATGTTTTGCTCATCGGCTAGGACTCTGTCATACTAGTAATGTTACACTATACCTTTTTGCACTTGTGTGAAGTTTTCGACAAGCCCGTTGGCACAGTGGCAGTGAAAGCGCTTACTGTGCCGGGGGTTGCGGGTTCGATTCCCGCCCGGAGTCAACAATATGTGCAGACATAGTTGTTGGCGACGACGTCTGGGTGTCAATTATATATTCTTATAAAGTATTTATGTATCTATAAGTAGTAGTATCAGTGAATTAGATTCCATAACACAAGCTTAGAGATTACTTTGGGTCTAATTAACCGTGTGTTAATTTGTCCAGGTATATTTATTTATTTATTTATTTCGCTCGTCAGT
The DNA here is from genome assembly GCA_963082685.1 of Cyclophora albipunctata. Taxonomy (NCBI): domain Eukaryota; kingdom Metazoa; phylum Arthropoda; class Insecta; order Lepidoptera; family Geometridae; genus Cyclophora; species Cyclophora albipunctata. The sequence continues at coordinate 1,742,457 of OY720129.1, read as the reverse complement.
TGATAATAGTAGTCAGTAAGGCAGCTTGTTACAGTTTACGTCCATGCACCAGTGAACGTTAAAATAAAATATCAGGCTCACCAGACGTAAGGAAATGAAATAAACAACGCTCTATATTTAACAGCGTAAACATTCGTGAGCTTTTTAACGAATGTGTGAAACAACACACTTTAAGTCAAACTTGACTTCAACTAGAACCGGCCGACTATCTCTCTCAAGGTCGATGAACAAGATACGTTCCGTCTAATATAGTTGATTCCAACTAAAACAGTAAAATCAACTATGTAGATCCACGTAGAGTTAAACATACGTTTTTGAGACAAGTACCATCACCGTTTTGAAGTGTATAACTATTTCAACAAGTTATTCGGGCTAGGAATTTAACAAAGATGGTTATGTTTCTAAACATTCTTGCGGCGAAAGTTTGAGAATAACTGTACGTGTATAAAACGCCAACAAAATATAGACAAGTTCCAACTTTTCACTTGACGCTGTCTGTTTCTAGTTCCGATGTTTATGCTGTTTGAGTTTGTGGTACTTTTGATTGTTATGTGGTTATTGTTTTAATATGTTTTTTGGTTACGATGAAATTCTGTACATGTGTACGTTATTGTGAAGTATTTCGCGGCTTGTAACATGCGGTGACCGCAGCAGCGCAAATAATGCGGTTTGCAGTCGCAACCAAAAAGTGGTGTAATCTAATTATATCTTTGCAGTCTGTGGCAGTCTAGTCTAGATATTCGGTGACCTAAATACTAATAAAATAAAATTGCGTAAAAAAGTGGTGTTATTTACACCATTTATATACACGAGAACAGCTGGACAGATTTTTTTTTATTTTATTTATTTTGATCAGGAATAGGATAATTAATAAAATCCCGAAATTCCCACGGGAACGGTTGCGCTGCAGGTGTTACTGCAGGGAACAGTTAGGCATATAATTGTATGTTATTCCATTTTACATTACATATTATAGTTTGGATTACAATTTTACCGGAAATTAGAGATCCTATTTGAATGAAGCTCAGAACCAGATTGGTCGGTACCGAGCTCATAAATTAGTTCTACAAACCATAGCTGTGACGCAATTCGCAGTATTTTCCTCAATAAAACATAATTAAAGTAACAATAGGTTACTTCTCGCGACCGCGCTATAACAAATCAACATAAACAAAATAATAAACAAGTCTGACCCCAATTGTATTGCACTGGGTTCCGTACAAAATAGTAAACACGATTTTATAGTGTCCTCACTATAACTGTTGCACCATGCTTCGGATGGGACGTAAAAATGTTGGACATGTTGTTTCAATTGTTAAACCATGTCGGTGGCTTCAGGTAGCCTAAATACTTCGATACCAGGGTTGGGCACCAGGTCACCAGGGCTCCGACACCACTAATCTAAAATACTTTTTAAACTCATACGATTTACACTCATTATACTAAATATTGATCAGCTGGTTAGATATAGACCCGTTTCATTTAGTATAATGACTTTAAATCTAATCACACTTACTATAGTGATGTTGAGTGATTTGCAGTCAGATTTACGGTCTATTATTTTTGTGACCGAATAATATTTTGAGGTTGATATTAAAGGATGCAGCAGTAGTAAAATTTAAACTAAAAATTTAAATTCAGTGAACTTGCTCATTATCGGCAGAGTGAAGTTATTAAAGTTTGTTATTATTACTGTACCGTATTTTGGCTTAACATTTCTTCTTAACCCTGCTTCTTAACTACGGAACCCTAATTCACCACTTGCGAGTTACTTCCTCATTTCTGTCAGTAATTTTCCCAAGTTTTTATTTGTCCAGTGAAATTTTTGCACAAAGATTTGTTTCGAATATTGTAAGTCTTGCAAATTGGGACGTTGAAGCCGCAGAGCTATTTTACGAAGAAAACTATGTGGCTATGTCTAAAAACTATTTATTGAATACTCAGAGTGGTCAGTTAAAAATACTTTTCAAATTACAAGTAACAATCCTCATCAATCAATTTCGACTAGGACATACCACCAACAACTGTTATTACTCTTTGCTGCTACGGATCAGAGACCGCAGATGGTGACTTGCTATTTTTTTAAAAGAACATAAAATTAAAAGAATAATGCTGTATTTTTTTTTATTACTCTTATACCAATTTACGATATTTTATGTCACCAACAAAAGCCACCTGATTAATAACCTCCAACCCGTTTCAACAACCTATCAAAATATCCAGAACTAAACCCAATACTAATTAGTCCTGCAAAGTCACCACCACACTAATAACGGCCACAGAAAACCGGCTTTTATTGCGTCTAAATAAAGATTATTAAAATAATTTTAATAGAAACTTTGTTATTGGAAAATGGACTGTAGTACTTTAAGTTAAGGTGTTAGGGTATTAATTCATAGGTAGTCTGGTCACGTAGGAATTGGGGCTGTCATGTAATGAGCCGCTTCACGGTTCGTCCTCGGGGATGGCTCGGGATAATAGGGTTTTGATTGCCTTTGATTCACTTCTAAATGTACTGACAATGTTTTAGGCATTGTTGAGGCTATTAGCCTAGAATATCGCGTAATGACTTGCAAGAGATAAATGTTGGTGTTAACCGCTCTGTAGGCTGGTGGTTACCGACATACAGAGATATATTTAGTTTTATTTGGTAGATAATATGTATAGAGTAGTAGCGCCCCGCGGTTTTATCTGCTTTGTGCCTGTTTCCGTGGGAATTTCGAGATGAAAAATAGCCTATAACCTTCCCGTTGAATTCAGCTATATATAACAAAAATAATTAATCAAATCGGACAGGCAATTCCAAAAATTAGCTAGAATATACAAACAAACAAACTTACGAATTTTACTTCATAATAATAATAATAAATACTTGGACAAATTCACACACGGTTAATTAGACCCAAAGTAAGCTCTAAGCTTGTGTTATGGAATCTAACTCACTGATACTACTACATATACATACACAAATACTTTATAAGAATATATAATTGACACCCAGACGTCGTCGCCAACAACTATGTCTTCACATATTGTTGACTCCGGGCGGGGATCGAACCCGCAACCCCTGACACAGTAAGCGCTCTCACTGCCACTGTGCCAACGGGCTTGTCAATTTATAAAATAATATGAGAACAGATTGTAGATTGTAAGCTTTACAAACTATTCTAGATTTTGATGAGAATACTATTATAATTTGCAAGTGACATGGAATACAAATATTAGTAGCGAATTTGGTTTTTCCTATATTGTGCTTGTTGCAATGGGATTTAAGAATATAATAAAGCTTATATTATAGCATTATTGAATATAATATAATAACGCCTCGGTGGTCTAGTGGTATGTGCACTCGCCTGCCAAGACTGAGGTCCCGGGTTCAATTCCCAGGTCGAGCGAAAACATGTTTCCTACTTTCAAACATGGCTCGGGTTTGGTCACCAACCCGCATTAGGCAAGCGTGGTGATTACGCCTGAAACCTCCTCACTGTACTGATATCTTCATTTCATTTCAAAAAAATAAATAAATATTTTCATTTCATTTCAACTTTACTTTTATTGAATATGGCAACAAAAACAAAAATACTCAATTCCGACTAGTTGTTCTGCAGACTATTTAATCTGTATACGAGTATTTATACAAACAAAAAACAACGTTTATATAAATATAGCTATATAGAAAGCTTGTTAGATGTATAAAACATGTTCCAAGAAAAACTACCAACATTTAAGATTACTTTCGTCCAATCAAAACTCTTTATTATCTTTCCATTTTCAAATATTTTCCATTCAACCAATGGGAACACAATATGGTTCTCGAATGAGACTCAACAGTTTTATTGTTAGCGGTGGAATGTTTTACGATTTTCTAATAACTTACGATCTCATACGAAAGGGTCTTTACTACTGTATTAACCCTTAGAGAATTGATGTCGGTTGGATTTATATGGACTTGTTAATGATCTTACTGTCTGTCAGGTATTACTGAAGTTTTATATGGATGAAACATTGTAGGTCACTGTTTTATAGTTGGTTTCTAGGCGGTCTTAAGGTTCACACTATAGATGGTTAGTGCGTCGTGATTTAATGTAAAAAATAAGATTATGAGGGCGATCATACACGACAGTACAAAATAAGAACAATAAAACACTATTTTTAATCGTTTTCTACTTCATATTGTTGTTGGTAAACCCGCAAAACAAAAATTGTACCTGCACAGAAATAAAACCTGTACTTTTTTCTGAAAGTTTTATTGTAAAATCAAATATTGAAATATATGCGATCGTTTCCGTAGTGCACTATTTTTGGGTAAAACTTCAGGTCAAACAAAAAATGTTTTTTAGTTTTTTCAGCAGTTCATATATAAAATCAAAAGGTGAAATACCAATACTAGAGTAACTCATACAACCTCATGGTTCTTTTTCAAAGAGAAATAGGGGCCACTCTGCAGCGGCAAAATTGAGTAGCTTTTTTTAAAAAGAACTCAAAATGATAGTTAAAAAGCAGCGCCTTGCGGTTTTATCCGCGTTTTCCCCGTTCCCGTGGGAATTCGGGAATTTTTATACTTATAAACCTTCCTCTTGAATCACTCTATCTATTGAAAAAACTGAATCAAAATCAGTTGCGTAGTTTTAAAGATTTAAGCATACATAGGGACAGACAGACAGACAGACAGAAGCGACCTTGTTTTATACACTGAAGTGATAGTGAAGAGCAAATGTTTAATGTTACTTTTTGAAAAAAATACTAGTACGGTCATGATCATCCACTGACACCATCGTTTGTAGCACACCGATTGTAGCACAGACTTAACTAAAGTTAATTTATATACCAGTAAAACATTTTAGTCATTTATAGTTAAACCGTAAAACCTTCAGGATACCCCAGTTATTTCAGAAGGGTTACTTAAAAGCCTTATTGGCTGAAATCCTTTGTACCCAACCGGTTTCGTGTGATAAATAATTTAGGACACCTTTATGGGCAGTTTTTTACGTAGTATCTTTTTGGCTGTTCTAGAAAAGACAATTATTTATTTGGTTCTGCAATATGTGTACTCTTTAGTTTCACACGTTTCGGTGGAAAAATAAAATAATTACTAGGTACATCTTAAGTATTACGCAAGCGTGGTGATTACACTTAATCCTCCTCACTGTACTGATATCTTCAGTGAGATGAGAACCCTTGACCAGCAGTGGAACATTACAGTCTTTTACTTCTTCTTCTTATCGAGTGGATGGTCAACCTGACCAATCCTGGTGTCAGAGTTATTGAGCCGCCAAAGGCCTCTGACATGGCTCATGTAACGACTACTATCCGTAGAAAGTAACCGGGACCGACGGCTTAACGTGCCCTCCGAAGCACGGAATCATCTTACTTTTCGGGCAATTAGGTGATTCAGCCTGCAATGCCCTAACCAATCTGAGGACAGTCTCGCAAAGTGATTTTTGTGAGATATCCCCACCGGGAATCGAACCCGGAACCTCCGGATCGTGATCCGAGCGCTCAAACCACTAGACCACGGAGGCTAGTCTTTTACTTACATACACCTTATCATGCCAGGGTTGGCTACTAACGCGAAATTAATAATTGAATCACGCCACAAAACGACCTTTGTCGCCTAGTACGCGACCTATTATTTCTAAATCGTACCAAAACATAATCCCCAACAGTATTAAACTAAATAAGTTACATAAAACCTTAATGGAATGATAAAACGTTTCTTAAACACGATAATAAATCAACATCTCAACTAAATACTACATTTTTCCCGTCTCTCTAAGTGTTCTTTGTCAACACGGGCTTAGTGTCGCCGCTGAAGTTAGTTAAGTTACAAAGATGGTGGGTTTTCAAGTTGTTATTTAGAAAGGCAATGAAATTTTATAAAAATATTAGCAGTGCAATGTGGTTTCACACGCAACGCAATCGTTTTCATATGAATTTATGTATTTTTATTAATTTTTATCCTTTTTTTGACTAAGGCGTTGTCCTAATAGAACGCGAATGCGCGATGCGAGCGATGCGACCATCGCGTGTTTCAAACATTTGAGACCGCGTCTTGCGATTGTCAGTTAGGACACCTATTAGAGTTCAATATGTTTGATCGCGCGTTCGTACGAGTAAAATTCGCGCGAACTTACGATGATCGCGCATTCGCGTTCTATTAGGACAACGCCTAAGATGAATTAAATAAAAACAGGAATCAACATTGGTCCGGCCGCTCTCGACTTAAAAATGGTGACGCGGCTAGTGCTATATATACTCGTATTTCCTTTCAAAGCACTAAAATATCAACAGCATCATCCATTACCTGAACCATCTTTACTGAAACCCAATAAACCTGTAAGGACTGTAATAAAATCCGTAAAAACCAAATGCTCTCAATATAAATACAATAAAAAGAGAATAAAAGCAATACTGAATTCGCCTGTAATTCTAAAGATTCACGTCGATATCGATACATAAATAGATAGCGCGATGGTCCCGCGGGATAGGAGAGACAAATAAAAAATAGAATATTCCCAATCCATCAGACAAAGAGATTTTTTGAAACAACGAATCATTTGAATAGACTATAGGGGATGTTACTTTGAGTTGCCGAGGGGTGAAGATATATCGCGTGGTATGTTCGACGATATGAGAAGTATATTCAATGGAATGGAATTTTTAAGTTGTGAACCGTTCTTTTCCATTTGTTATTGTTTCAATTTGCATGTGAATAATTTTACCAATTTTACAATGAATATTTAAAAAATCTTTAATGTATTTTTTAAAATTATACGGTTATGACAAGACATTGTACAAGTACCTATTGCAAGAATAAAATAATTCCCTGTGCCCGATTAAGGGTTAAGTACACCACAATACAGAAACAGCTGAGTTGCAGTCTTTTTCAAGTGCCTTGTATATTATCTTTGTGTATACCTATGTAATTTCTATTCTGAACACTTTATTTTATTCTTAAACATTATGTACTACGTACAGTCAACTACAAAAAGTTGATGAACATTTTCAATATCCCAAAACCTAAACACAGTGTTTTATGGAATATGTTGGTGTTGAAGCGTTTTGTAATAATGAAAGTGTTTAACAACTGTTATAGTCGACTGTACCTAATCATAATAAGTTGGTGAGACTAATATAAAATTATCCTACGAGTATAACTATCTACAGTAGAGTACTTTAATAACATACATTCATATTAATTGAAAAGAGTCACTTCATCTCTGATGAATAAAACCTTACTTCAAAAAAAGGTTTCTAGCACAGAGTTTTTACTCAACACAGTCATCTGTTCGATAACAAGAAGGCTTGTTTTCCAAAACACGTACATGCAAGCTTCGATTGATATTCAACATTATTCAAGCCTATTGTTTGGTTAAAAGGATTGCCTCGCCTATACACTGCTCGATATATTGTATTCAAACTTCCGGTCACCCTGCGGGTAGTTATAAATTGATACGGGTATTTTAATTTGAATATTGATTGGATGTTCCAAATTTGAACATTAAAGAATTAAATAATTGTGATAGCTAATAAGAAATAAGGTAAATGGTTACGTCAACCGATTATTTTAGATCAGGCATTATATTAAATAAAAACACAGTTCAAAACATTTGAAATAAAGAATAAATGATCAAAACTCGAGAATGCCACAGTTATGATGACCGCAACTAGCGGATGTAAAAAAACAAATGCTGGTAGTTTTCGCATTCTTCTTCTTCTTCTTATCGAATGGATGGTCAACCTGACCAATCCTGGTGGTTTTCGCATTATAATTTTGTGTTCTCCTTTCGCTAGATGCCTTGCCTGTACTATAGCAGTCGTCATCAAAATAACACTTATCTCTTGCATTGATGGTTAAAATACATTGTGAAGGTAAGCACTATAATGTAGAGGTTAAGTTAACTCAACTAAACTTGAGTAGAGTTCCAGAGATTACCTCATACTGCTGCTAAATCTCAACAACTTATAAACTTCGGCATCGTTTAAAATATTAGATAGAAGATATTCTATTATACACTTTCTTTTCAATTCCATTTTTCTTTTTCAAGTCTGATTCACTCAAGATGTAACATTTTCTACTACAAATATAATTTGAACTCAAAAAGAATTCCAATAAAAAAGTAAAATAAAAAAACTTTTTTCATTAAAAGTATTGTGTACACTATACATACAAATAAATTTCAACTATATCATTCATATTGTTCTAGTTCGTAAACTTCAGTAAAATCTTGATAAAAGTCGACTCATGAATGTAGAACCTTTTCAAAATGAATATGGAATAAATTCTAGAAGTTAGTCGAGAAGTTTTATTATATTGGTAAGGTGACAGAGTCCGAGGGCGTGTGGAAAGGTCAGTAAAGTCGGGTTTACACGAGCGGAGTCTGCTCGGACTGTAAAGTCTACTCAAACCAATATGACTGGATGCCCAGCGTCCATATTGCACTTAATTTAGGCGCCACCTGCAGTAAGTATATCACCTTTTGCAATATAAGATGACCATAACAGTGTGTAATGATGAAGATGATAGTGGACTGTTTTCGGATGACAGCTGTCTCTAAATTAGGCATTTGCAGTGAGGCAGATCAATGATTCGACATTTGGTAAAAATAGAGTAAAAAAAAATCAGTAACTATAGTAAGCAACCGCAATATAATCAAGGCTGACAAGTGAGATGGTTGCGTTCAACCAATCAAAAAAGTCCAAGTAGACATTAGAATGCACTCAGTCAAGCAGACTCGCTCGTGTCGACTACCCTTTAAAACACTTCAAATTCAGAACTACACTTAAGACTTAATGTACCTCTGAGATAGTTATTGGAATTGACACCCTATTAATTTGACAACGAAGTTGCTTTTACATTGAACACTTATTCAAATAGAAAGCTTTCAGAATTCTACGTTAAGTTTATTACTTTTAAATGTTATTAAAGCTGTGTAAAGTTAGTTTGGTGGTCGATTGAATAATGGAAACGATTCAGTTATTAAATTAAATTACAAACATATGCATTTTAACGCACAAAGAAGATTGATATTACCAATAATTGTTTGTGTTTTGTCAGTTATACATACTGACTGAATACTCGTATATATACGTAACGTACTATCAACGAAACGATCGAAATTAAAAGCTTTTTAAATCACTGTCTGTCTTCAAAAAGTGTCTTATTAACGCCTCGGTAGTCTAATCGTATGTGCACTTGCCTGCCAAGACTGAGGTCCCGGGTTCAAGTCCCGGGTCGAACGAAAACATGTTTCCTACTTTTCAAACATAGCTCGGGTTTGACATCACCAACCCGCATTATGGGAAGCGTGGTGATTAACCCTAATCCTCACTGTACTGATATCTTCAGTGAGATGAGAGGCATTTTCCCAGCAGTGGGACATTACAGTTTTTTACCTTACTTTACTTTAAATGTCTCACCACCGAATTTTGTTAACTGAAACACCGGCAAAGCCGACATATTGTATAAGAATCGACTACACTAAACCTACTTACCGAAAGCCATTCTATCCTTATCCTATTTCAACGGGTTCCTGTGTACAGTTCATCAATCCAACAGTTTATTTAGGTCAAGGGTGTTGCTTTGTTAAACTAAATCAAATCCGTAAATAAAGGGCCATAGAACGATCACGAAAGTTTGGGAAACGCTGGGAAAGAATCGAAGGAACGTGGTCCTAATCAAACGGAAGTATCAGTTGATACAAGTTCGGTGTAAATGATTTTCACTTGCCTTTTACTAAAAAAGGTTTCGGTATTTGTGCGTAAATTGGGAGGTAAATATAGAATACACTTTTTGTGACGACTTGATGTTTTGTCAGCTAATGTTTGTTTGTTAGCTGGAGGTTTTAGCTAGCATAAATATATGTTAAGCATGGACGTGACAACTAGTCTAGGTATCAGTCCAACGTCTGTCTGTCTGTCTGAGACCATGGTGACATGATAAAGCTCACAAACGGATGACGTGATTATATTGATTTTTTTTGGACAGGTGAACTTTTTTGTATAACGTGTATAAATATATTTTTTAAACAATATTTGACTAAGTTTATTTCAAACAAATACATAATTATATTAAGTAAGTAAGTAATTATACGCCTGTAATGTCCCACTGCTGGGCAAAGGCCTCACATCTCACTGAAGATATCAGCACATATAATAATATCATAAAATCATTTTGTCATTAGATTGAATATAATTTATTAATTCACAAAGTCAAGATCAGTCTGTAGATTAAATGAAAAGTGAGCTTCATACGTGTCTTTTGATTCACCGACTTGTCATCTATCTTGCAACCACACCATCCTTATTCCTATTACAAGGCTACCAGAGCAGCAGCTACCAAAACCACATATACAACAAACAAAAAACATCAAATGTAAAATAAAATAGCTTCCACGAAAATAGCCTCCAAATATTAAACAAGGAAATATTAAAAGAGACATTAATAAAACCATTAAAACTAATTACTTCACCACTTTATAATAGAAAGCTCTCTTAGACGGAGCTTCGGCTGAAGCTCGGAAGCTCGGAACACCCAATACATCAGACTGTCAATGTGGCTTACAGAACAAAACGATACGGCACAGAGTCTGCCGAAACGAACATGCTATATTTACAACGTAACTGTAAAGTTGCTGGATGTGGTAGATGGATTTGAATTGAATTAGACAATTGAACGTGTTAACGTGTTATGTATGGGCGTGTAATATTTGGGACTTGTATCCCAAGCCATAGTTGTTGAGGAGTTAGTTCTCCTGTTCTTGGCAAATGAGATACATACTACTAAAATAACCAATGTATGTAACGTCTTCTTGACTTGAGACGAAGTGAGGTATTTTAGTAAAAAGTTTGCAATCTTTTAGCTGGCGAATCCTGAAAACGTGGAAATTTGAGGATAAAATCCTACAACTTGCGCGTTGAATGTGGTAATCCATTACAAAAATAATTATTAAAATCAGATTGCTAGTTTCTGAAAAAACCGCGTTGAAATAAACAAAATCAAAATTCAGTTTTATTATATTAGTACCCATTGATATTCTACCAACGCAAATGCACACTACGGATATAATTTAGTGTTCACGTCATAAAACACATGTCATAAAATCTACACACCTTTACGAATCCTTACCTAAAACAATCTCTCATCCCCAAATCCATAAGTTCTCAAACCAATAAACCTGAATCACATAATCGAACCTCAGCATTCTTCAATAAGATAAGGCGCATCCAGAGGACAATATATCTGTTAAAACGGAATAACTTCAAAGAAATACAGCACAGTTGGAATGGTGCACAATTTATAGTCCCGACTGCGCTTCGGTCCGCGCTTGTTCAATTTGCTGCCTACGAGCTTCTAGATATGAACTTGGTTCTTTATTGACATACATTTTTCGTGAACTGGTCAGCGATGTCCGAGGAAACTTTAAACTTTATGGCGTACACGTTTCATTGATATTTTAGAGTCGCAAGTGTTTGTGACTTATGGGGAGCTGCGAAAAGATCGTATCTATCTAGGATAGTTGAAATTTAATAGTAATTCTGATTCCAACAGAGTTGGAATAATCGGAATGGGTAAATCAGCTTTTCCGATTATTCGTTTTCTTTTTGGTTCTTTATGGGAATAAGTGATTTACATATTCCATAATCGGTATTACTATCAAATTCCACGTCAAGTAAAAATAGTTAAAATTACATAGTATATTACCAAGTTAATAACTATATTCTTTACTATTTCTATCCTCTTCAGAGGAAAATATTTGGTGATTACATTAATCACTAAATGTTTTTCCTCTAAAGAAAAAATTGAATTTGGTTTGTAAATCAACCTAATTATTTAGGATTTAAGTATTTTAATGAAATGGATCATTCAGAACTCGGTGATGACGCCTCAGTGGTCCAGTAGTATGTGCACTCGCCTGCCAAGACTGAGGTCTCAGGTTTAACTCCCTGGTCGAGCGAAAACCTGTCTCCTACTTTCAAACATGGCTCGGGTTTGAGATCGCCAACCTGCATTAGGCAAGCGTGGTAATTATGCCTAGTCCTCACTGTACTGAATCTTCAGTGAGATGAAAGGCCGTTGTCCAGCAATGGGACATTACAGGCTACTACTCGCCATCTGCTTCATATGAGACTTCGTCACATCACCATAATATTTGCCTCCGTACTTATTATTGAAACAATTTCCAAACATGTCGTATGTTTGTACGAGCGAACCCAAATTCCATGTTTGTTCGGCCCCTCCACTATATGAGAAAAGAAAACGTGAGGTCAGGACAAATGAAACGAACCAACTGAACGGTTTATTACCTTAGTTTTACTGTGCACTGTATTATGTCATTGTCTAACGATTACAGTTGGTCAACTGCTGTATTATTACATGTTTGAATTGTTAGGTTTAAATTAATCAAACGGACAAATTCACACTTACTTAATTAGACCCAATAAGCTTGATCTATGGAATATAATTATATGACACTTTTACAAATTCATTAAATATTTTCTAAAAACATATAATTTACACACAGACGTCGTCATCAATAACTATGTCTGCATATATTGTTAACTCTGGGCAGGAATCGAACTTAATTATTAACACTGATACAGTGTCATTTATGTGACTATATTATTAAACTTACTGTCTAAAACGTACATCTTCGTACGTAAAATAAATTATTATATCTTCGAGATCATCAATTGTTTATAAAACACCGCATGGTAAAATTTACCAGATCTTACTCAGTGCATTAACTTAAATGCATGTTTCACTACCATCAACAAAAGACGCTTTTGAAATCTTAAAGAGCTAAACTACTCTCACATCAAAAGCAGTTATCTCTACCACAGTTGAATTGAATACAGTACACAAATTTGAAAGTCACCTTACTGCAACTCCCTACACTATGTCTGTTACGTAACTGTGATATAGAAGGTTAATATCTCCCGTGATGTTCTGGCGCAGGGGCCTGTGTTTCCCTACTGTTTATTTTTACACAGTGATTCAATTACCGTAATGTTTTGTTTAAAACCTTGCTTGCTTCAATACAAAACATGTACACGATGTAATTTAATAATGGATTTTGTTTTTGTTGTGAATTGGTTTTGTTTAATATTGTTTGTTTTCGTATTGGCGAAATTAAGAGATATTTTGAAGAGCGTTGGTTTTCATGGATTTCGTTTATTTTGATTGAATACAAGATGGATTTCAGGTTTAACAAATATCGTTATAATTTTCGATTTCCTAAGACCTAAAATTTGTGTTCGTACTAGCGACCCCCTTTCGCTTCGTGTCGGTTAATCTAGATTTATTGATTTTTCTTTCTATATACCTTTATAGAATCCTTGGTTTACATTCTTACAATTTGAGTGCGGCTCCATTTTAAATAAATGCATACCCTTTATCTAAAATGTGCACTCCCTATTGGTGAAATATAATAATATTTTTCAAATCGGTTGAACAGTTCCGAATATTTACTCTTAGGAACAAAGTAAACAAAGTAAGATTCTTTACCTCTATATTATTCCTTCCATTATTTTTCTACCCAAAACATTTCCTTATTTCCGAGTATGTTTAATTATTTCTCAGTATCGGAAAAAACCAACGAAATAACTATTTACTTGGTACAATAAAGAAAATATCCCATGTACTTAGAACACGAGGCTACGCCACAAGAAGAGGTGATGACGTCAATAACTACGTCAGAATAGGCTGTGACGCCATACCTTTTATTCAAATGTAATAGAATTGTATGAATATTTGACTGTTTACGCGCGCGCGACCTACTCTTGCTTCAAATTAGTTAATTATGATTGCGTAAGGATTCCTTAGGTTAGTGAAAAAGAGGCTAAATTTATAATTTAAACGTACTCACACGGGTTTTTTCGCGTTAGAAAGTTAATAAAGCAAGTAATAACTTACTTTTTATTTCCCGAGGCTAAAATTTTTTTACCCAACTGCAGCGAAGCTCAATAGGAGGATGTATTTTATCACTCTTATGTATATCCAGTCCAGATACGGCCTTATTCTTGATATCCAAATCCAAAACGATCTTAATTGAATCGTACACTACCAATATCAAAACTCAATAGCCTTTTTGTGATAAAAGTTCTTTTAATTTCCTACTATCGCCTGTATCGTTTGCGGTCGGATGATCCAAGTACTGAGCAAGCTTTTGACACTAATTTCATCCGTTTTCGATTATGTTTTAACTCGATCGTGTTAGATGGTACCCGGCTATGTACCAAACCAAAAACACATATCAATCCGTCTCAATCAGCCACCAGATGTTCCTCCAGCTTGGATGAATCGACGGAATTTGTCTTTTTACCCCGAAGCTCAACCATTCGTCTATACCAAGTAGCCCTTCTAATTAATTATGTTTCCGTAGCTTTTTTGTGAGGCGTTCTTGCGAAAACTTGCCTTGGTTTAGATTACAAATGCGTGTGTAATTGAAAGCTTATAGCCTGATTGGGTGGAGGAAAATTGAGTAGGAAGTGGTTGGGAGTAACATGATTCTTTGGAAGGGTTTTGTTATTTACGTTGTGGTTAATTTTGTCTAATAACTTGACCTCTTTTCTCTTCGAATATTGAATATGAAAACAATTATAAATTAGAACTTGACCCCGTTATAAAAGGCTTTGGACCAACTTGTTCGACTCAAACCTGTTTTTAGTCAGTTGTCTATAAAGATTCTTCGTCGAAGGCTTCCTCTAAGTACGACTTTACCTCTCATTTAAAATTATACAAGGTGGCCTTTTTAATCTGTCAGTTTAAAAAGTTTCAGATTATGAACTACCTGAGTTGTTCTTATCTCTTTAATCAATGATATGGTAGAAAAAAGTCTTCTGTCTCGAAGTTTCTGACCTCCCCACACTGAAGGATTTTAAAGTCACCCTGTATATCACCGCTCCCGCCCTCCATCTCAGGGAGCAGGCGGCAACTGAAAACCAGCGCCGTGCGGGATCCGTTCCGTACAGCAACGGCTGAGTAGCAACCTTCTGCCATGTACCTAGTATTTTAATTTTATCTCTTTGTGTATATGTTAATTTTTAATTCTGGCAATAAATTTATTTTATTTTTATTCCTATTATTATTCTTATTTCACCATATCTTATGTTTAAAATACGAAAGGACGTTGGAAAACTTTGGCCCAATGCTCAACAGGACATGGATTGAATAGATCTATACTAATATTATAAGAGGTAAAATTTGTAAGTTTGTTTGTTTGTATGTTCGAGCTAATCTCGGGAATTACCAGTCCAATTTGAATTTTTTTTTCTAATGCTTACTTTACTTCATTCAACGGAAAGGTATAGGCTATTTTTATCCCAAAATTCCCACGGGAACGGGCCCAACGCGGGTAAAACCGCGGGGCGCCGCTCATATTGAATAAATTGGGCTATCAATATGACATGAATAGGTACATCTCAATGACTTGGTTAGTTCTAGTTCATCTACAATTATTTTTGACCTTCAAAATACGACGATTATTTCCAAGGTTCCCAGTAATTGGGGGGTTTTAAGCTTCAAATATTCATAAGCAAACGACAAACGACTCTGTAATTGTATGGTATGATATTATTACCAAACACTTTAGTATAATGATTCATTATAATAATATATGTTTGTGTTTATGGATAGTAAATACTTAGATTGAGTATACTAACGAAGTGTCGTAACTTTTTTTTTGAGATATCGATTTTTGAAGGAATTTTTAAAGGGTTAGAAAATTCGTTGCCTTTGCTTTTTGTAACACAAGATATAGAACACTTGTCTCGCGTCTTTGTGTGCGTAACTGTAGTTATCGTTGTCAAGATAATTGTTTATGTGTAACTATTTGACGAAACTAATTCCGAATAACTTTTCTCTGTTAACTGATACCTAACATGCTGTCACTACTACTACAAAGACAATTTCGATTATAGACTGTGATTCACACTAAGATAATGTGCAATACATTCCCTTACACAAATATGACCCAGGACACTATAATAAATATCTTTATTGACCTAAATAGTATTACAAACTAAATACAGTCCCTGACTTCTACGCTAAGTTTAACTTGTATTGCAGAAGTCAGTGTACTCTCTCAGAATCATGACTTAATCTACACATTTATGCATAAAGACACGGATCAGTAGTAATAATAATTATGATATTAATTGAAATATAAAAATAAAATAATAGAAACAGATTTTATTCCAGCCTAGGAAAACCTTTAAACAGATATTTTTACATAAGATAATAAAGATTTAATTTGATATTAAGAGCATTTCAGTTGTATCATAATCAAGCGAAAGTAAAAATAATTTTAGCTTACACTCTTGAGATGAACTACTATATCTCTTACAGAAAGGAAATTCGAAGTTTCATTCACTCTGAGCGAACTTACAAAGTGCAAGTCAGCGATTTATATAAAACGTAAGTGTCACATGTTCCGCCCGTGCTGATTCCAGATATCTACCTAATTAGGTGACAGCTGCTGTCACTCGCCTAATGCAGCTAGGAGGACTGCATTATGCAAGCATGTTTCTAACCAAATTGCAGTCACCACAAGTTGCAAGCAGCGAATAAATTAATCTACCACACCTTTACATTAGATTGGCCCCACTATTCAGAAGTTAGCTTCAACTATTATAAAACTTTGCATATTATGAAACAATAAACTAATAATACCTCTATGAAACGACAACACCTGTCTAAAACTGTGTCAATAAAGAATTACACATAGGTGACGTATCCAAACAATGAAACCGGCTCCAAATTCAAAATAAACATAGTTATTAACACTACTCATATGAAACTGAAATAACAAGTAATTGCCTAATATTAGCTCGCACGTTCACTCATATAATAACATGCCACCTGCACTCCGAATTCAGGATTAGTAAAACGTGAATTTATAGCGCTCTCGTGTGTATATAAACCAGAATAGGTACGAAGAGCCACAGAATCATTGCTGTATAGATAGGTTTCCGGGTTACAGTTTTGATGAAATGTCGAGCGTTATTACAGTTTTGTGATTACACTGTTTGAGAGACGGTTTGACTCAACCTTTTCATTTTACGAGTATGTAGTGCTTATCTCTATGATTAAAATACATTGAATGCATAATATCAGAAGAAAACATTGAAATTCGTTTAACTTATTCTAGACTAGCAGTGCCTCACGGTTTTACCCGTGTTATGCCTGTTTCCGAAGGAATTTTAGGATACAAAATAGGTTATAATTTTTATATGTAATGTGGTTATCCATTACAAAAAGAATTATTCAAATCGGATTGGCTGTTTCTTATATACCTAAGTGCGTTCAAACTAACACAAAATAAAATTCATTAGCATATTTTTTGTTAGTATAAATTCAAAATGTTGTACAATGTTCAAGACAAACGATTAGCAATTGTTTCTTGTACTCAAAGATAATTCAAAAATCCTTCAAACACCAACGCCCTACTATAAACTATAGGCCACATAGATCTGTATCCTCTTTTACACCACATAACCCAGTCTTATCGAGCATCACACAAGGATCTCCTACCATTTCTATCTCTTCCAATTCTATGGAGTAATTCCTTGGTACCATAAAAATGAGCAATAAACAGCGACTAATAAAACCCTCGAGAGGACATCAAAAAACTTTCCTGGCTTTACTTTATGATATACGGCCCCTGAGTAACACCTTGCTGTATTATTTTTATTGCATTATATGTTGTGCCCGTACCTACGGTTATGGATCTGTAATAGTCATAAAGTCGTACTTATAGAAGTGTGGTGTCCCAATTCAGAGCCTTCGATTGGCTATTATACATTATGGTGTTGTAATATTTATGGGGGCAAGTAAGTGTGAGTAGGCTACAGCTACTGCCAACCCTGGTGTTGGAGTTTTTAGCCTCAAGGCCTTTGAAACGGTCTGACAACTGAAACAACCACGGAATAGTTAAAGGAATACACTGAGGCACGGTAGTGATCATGTAACTAAACACCCGGTGATCCCATGCTTAGATCTCTCAACTGGTGCTATAAGAAAAAGAAAAGGGTTATCTTCTTCTAATTTTACTTCTTAGACTTACTTCTGCACAGAGCAATTTTTCAGTCGCCTTCATCCCGTTTGCTATTGGTGTAAACTTTTTGTGGTCATAAAATATGAATGTCGAGTGTCAATAATTTCTGTAACTTACCGTCACAAAATAATTGAAAAATATTAATGTTTTTTACGTAGAACAATTGTAAAAGCCACTTAAAAACGTCTAAAGTTTATTGAATCGGCGTTGGCTGCACTACTTACTTAGCAAGTAAATGCCTAATTGATTCTGAAGCTCGCACCAACCACTCAACATAATAAGTTCCGCAAGACAAGCCGGGCCAACCCGGGAGCCAAAACTATTCACACTTTTTCCGCGCAAACTTTTCATCAAAGCATTTTCAGCTCTCATTTAAAACAAAAGCTTCCATTACCGCGCCCAAACTTATTTGTGGACTATAACTCTAAAGTATTTCAACCCGTAGACGCAACAATGCGCTTTATACTTAACGTATTAGAGTCTGATATGATTATATCCACGACGCGTGCAAAACCGGAACACGAAAGAATATGCGTGGAAACCCGCGGGCGTATTCAAATTTGATTTAGACCTTATCTCCGTCAGTTGAGGATGATTTTTCCGTGTCGTTTTCCAGAGGGGTGATCGTAATCTTCGAGTCAGCATCGCTGAGGCCCACAAACTCCTTAAAGTGCTATCTTCGAGGCTTATGGCTAAATGGAACACAACTTTTTCATCCAGGAAGGCGCGAAAATTGCTAAGAGAGCTAAGGATCAGGGTCACAGATTTGCCGTCAGTTCATTCTGAGTTATGGCCTGTCTATTCGGAGTGATGAATTGAAACCTTCATTGAAGTGTTGTTTTGTTATGTAGATGATGTGTGGCGTCTTGTATTGGGTACATTGTGTGGGCTCTTGCTGTTGTTGTTTGGAAGGAGGAGCGGCAAAGAGTCCCGCGTTTGTTTAACAATACATTGACTGACGTCTCATCGTGTTTATTAAAATGGTAACATGTAATGGTGACACTGAATATCATGGGTTTACTCTACATTCTGTTACTGTGAAGAATAGTGTCGTAATTAATTTATTTAAATGTTTCAACACAAAACTGTACCAGACATGTACTGCAATTACACAAAACAGTATCCCTAAAATATAGGTCGATTTATACGAGTATTTAACACATAATGGAAAAACGTACACCCAAAAATAATGTCTCATTTTTCTATCTAATGAAATGTATTTTTATTTTTCATTTTCACAATAAAACCGTTCTTTGTACAAAGGAACGTAATGCCTTTTGACAACGG
The DNA here is from genome assembly GCA_963082685.1 of Cyclophora albipunctata. NCBI lineage: Eukaryota > Metazoa > Arthropoda > Insecta > Lepidoptera > Geometridae > Cyclophora > Cyclophora albipunctata. The sequence continues at coordinate 1,723,114 of OY720129.1, read as the reverse complement.
TTGGGATACATTTAAAAAATGGAACAGTGCTCTACCAATCAGCTGTTACCGGCGAGTGACGCATGTCCGATCGGGTGTTTCCGTCGCTTTTCGGCAAGCTGCGTCCGCCACGTTCGGATTTGTACTAAATTCTCGGATTTCGAAGCATTCGTTTAGGGTTGGCAACTTTATTGAATAGTTTCTTCAAAGATTGATTAATCTGTAGGTTTTGTGAGTTTTCGGAATTTAAACATTAGCTGTTCCAAACTTTGTTTGATAAATACCTAGTCGTTGAGTTGGAGTTTATTTCGTTATTATTGAATTTCGTGATGTCTTCCGAAAACCTTTTTTGAATAGAAACTCATTATTTTCTTACTTAGGTGTCTGCAAAAGAAGAATAATTTCAAATAATTGTATCAAAAATAGAACTTGAACATGGCAACCCTACATCTAAATAGGTTATCTATGTATGTGTGAAGTTTAGACACGTGTTCCAAATTTGATATGTTTACAACGCGAATGCTCCTGAATTTAAATAAAGAAACAGGTAAGTGAAGGGAAAATTGAATGTAATGTTTACAGACAGTACGTATCATTTACTTTGTATTTGATTTTAGAACATTGCTCAGAAGTTTGAAATAAAACGAGGTCTCTATAAAAAAGGTATTCATATTAAACTAAACAATTGAAAAACGTTTTCAATTGTTCACTTTAATCGTTAATTTAATGAATAAATTTTCATTATACGCTGTTAACTCTTCACCTACATCAGAACCCTTTTCAACAGAAGTAATTAAAAACAAAAGATCATATTACGAACAAATAAAAGTAAATTAATTAAAAGTAATTCAATTAATTAAATCAAAAAGATCAATTACACGGCTCCGCTACAAGGGAATAAGGGTGTGTGGTTTCCTTTAGAAAGTAACAAAAGAGTTCGCAATCTATACGTCGACTCATTTGCGTAAAGTATCTTCCTCTGTTAACGCAACATATCAAAAATCTCATTGTTAAAAATTGGCGATCCCTAAATTTTCAAAGTAAAATCACTTACCCTCGATAGCTGGGTGTGAAAGCTCAGAGCTTAATGAAAAACCTACCGGTATATACGGCGTGTCCTTTAATATAGCTTAATGGAAGAGGAAAATACAGGGTGATGGAAAACAAATGCCTCCGGCCGGCGTCGAGTCGGGGGAGTGTGGGGCCACGAACTGGCGGGCGAGGGTTGCTTATGAATTGATTGCTTTGTAATGCTCTGCAATCAATTGTCAAAATAAGACGTCTATGTCAAAACGATTTTTTGATACTATGGTAATATTTCTACTGTAACAAAGTAAGTACTATTATTAGTTTTGCTTAAATTGCGAAAAAAAAACGATGTGATAATTGTAAAAAACAGATTGTATGGTAATTTTTTAATACAAGTCTCATTAATTTTAGGATATTATTCAATAAGCCCTTTGTATCTATGTATGGAACTGAGAGGTTTGAGATACCATAAGTTTTTGTGAATAAAAAATATTCTTACTAAATATATTACAAACCTCCTCCTTTTAGAAGTCGGTGAAAAATAATACAAATATTATATTGAAACCAAAGCAATAATTTCCACATCAACACCCTCAAACTAAATGTAATATTGAAGTCATATTCCATCAAAGATTCTTCACTCCAACTCCCATTTCATATCAAACTTATATTCATAAGCGGTAGCGATATTAGTTGCGGAGTTTATATTGAATATAGATACGAGTGAGAAACTTTAAAACGAACGTATGTACGTACATGGTTAACTATGCCTTGGAGTTTTACTTGCAATATTATCGGGTTTCATGTCAAATATACACTTTGAACTAAATTGATAATATATACAATTTCATATCAGATATATTCATATAATCAGATGTCAATAATCATATATATTCATATATTCAGATGTGTAGGATCAGATATCCAATATCTTGCTAAAACATATTTGTAAATTACATGTCAAAATCAGTCCTTAATTCATTGATTGTTATTTCACTCGTTTACCCTTAAGTAGGGATAAAACTTGCACAATAATTTTCGAATGGGTAATAACACTGGGAACTTTGATTTAATAGCAAAATTCTGTACATACGAATATATCATATTATACAAGTTATGTACTTCTTTATTTTCCGTTCTATGCGTAATTTTTATTTTTTATTAATGAATATATTTTTTTAAAGTTTCTTTTAAACATCGGTTTCCGTGGCCTAACGTTGAGTACAATATTATAGCTCGACGGTTCGTACAACGATCTATGTAGAGAATATGTCTTTGTGGTGTGAACCTCGTACCTCACCTTCACGCTATCTCTTTCACCGTTTACCATTAAGAGCAGGACAGATATATTGCCACTGAGATGTTTGCCCTTAGATCAGTTATGTTACGGCAATTTTCTTTCGTCTTATTAAATAATTGTCGTATTTCTTTTGTTTAAGTTTTAAAGTGATTCTTATTAGGAAAGTACAGTTTTTGAAACTGTGAATAATCTATTATTTGTTTAAACGGGAACTTACGTACGACGGAGGATACTGTTGAGAGTTCCTCAACACGTTTCAGTCACGTCCGGTGACCTTCGGTCACGTCCAGTGACCTTCGGTCACGTCCAGTGACCTTCATCAGGAGTTGGGTTTAAACAAATAATAATAACATTAACGTTAACGTTCAATTAATAGTAAAAAATTGATAATCTAGTTAAACAGCGTGTTTCGTTATTTTTCCCAAATGATATGTTCCCACTGCTGGGAAAACTACATATTATACTCATAATATTCATGGCATCTTGAGACGTCGTTGACATTTGTCAACTTTTGATGAAATAAAAAGGGTTTTAGCCTGATGTTCTACTGCTGGGAAAAAGCCTCTCACCTCACCGAAGATATCAGTACAATATTGAATAAAACAATGTATGAGTAAAAAAGTAAAAAGTATTAGCCTGCAATGTCCCACTACTGGGCATTGCCTCTCATGTCACTGAAGGTATCAATCAGTAAAATGAATGAATTCTACAAAAAAAAAAAATTGGTTTTGCCTTCCGCTTGTACACTTACAGCAAGTTAACATCACCATATTTTTATTCCTACTTAACCCTACTAAGTTATAAATACATCAAAGCACAGTCACCTGACTTCCCGTCTCAATTTCCTCCCTAACTTAACGCGCTGTTTAACTAACACCCGTCTCATGAACTTTAACAATATAAATCCCGTTCACATCACTCTAATACACCCTAGAGCCGTAAAGGCTACCTATAGCCCAAACTAATCTAGATATAGGCAACCTATACCAAGTCTAGCATCCTATAGGCTAGGCCATAGTGCTTAGCTGTTTAGCAGTATTAATTGAAGCAGGCTTACCGAACCGACCAGCACATCGGATTAGCTAGATCGACACGTATTATACAGGGCTGGATAAATGAAGCTGGATAACCTAGGTATCCTAGTATCCTAGGCTGTTACGGAGAGTTTAGCGTCCGGCTAATTTAGGGATGGTGACTTTAAATTTAGGGGTGGAGTGTAAAATTTAGGGATGAGTGTTTATTTAGGGATGTGTTGTTTTAGGAATAGTAGTTGAGTTTTAGAGCTTATAGTTTTAGTTTTGTTGAAGTATTTGATAGAATTATTTTATAGAAAGATACTAAAGTAACCGATTTCAAAAAGGATATTCTTTTGAATTTTGTGAAGTCATACTTTGTTTGGATAGTTATAAGACTTGTATTCATTGAAGTGATTCAAAGAAATAACTGTTTATTTTTATTTTTTCAGGTAAGAATTTGGTGTTTGTAAAAGGTCTATAGTAAGTATGTTAGTTATAAGATTATTCACCTATTAAAATAATATAATAATAATATTCACATTTTAAAATAACGTTTCGTTAAAGTAAAATAATTGGAAAAAAAGATACAGTATATAATTATTATCCTATAAAAAATACACACAATGAATGGTCTTTAAGCAGCAAAAAGGCTCCATTAAATGTACAAAAAACACGTTCATTATATTATATTATGATTAAAACATGCACTTTAACCATCAAGAGCCATTTTGACTTTGAACGACAGTTCCTGAACCTGCGAGAAAAATTACTCGCAGCTCATATTCTTATACTAATGCTTCTTGGTGTTCGAAGAAGCGAGAAGCTATGGAATTTTCTAGAATTTTACATATTTTATTGAACCTTGCGGTGAAAAACAAGCTTAAGTGTTTTATTTCAATGTATAATTTATTTCATATGAAATATAATATTTCAATGTATAAATATAAAATTACTTGAGAATGAGAACACAAAGCCGTTAGCCGACTCATTTTGGTATTCAATTCTTGAAATGAAATTTCTTAATCTGTTTTATATTCTGTATTTTGTTTTAATATAAATTATAAGAGTATTTTATTTATTTTAATGTATTATTATGAGAAAGTTAGAATCCAAAATATTAGGTTAAAGCATAGTTTGGGTCTAACGGTGTTTCAATTTGTTCTGAAATATTTATATTATTTGTATTATGAAATCTTACTTATACTTATACATACATAAATACTTTATATGAATACTAGCAGCGCCCCGCGGTTTTACCCGCGTTGTGCCCGTTCCCGTGGGAATTTCAGGAATTTTTTTACATAAAAACCTTCTTCTTGAATCACTCTACCTATTACAAAAAACCGCCAAAAAAATCAAAATCCGTTGCGTAATTTTAAAGATTTAAGCATACAGATATAATTGACACCCAGACATCGTCACCAACAATTATACTTGCACATATTGTTGACTCCGGCGGGAATCGAACCCGCAACCCCCGACGTAAGCGCTCTCACAACCCACTCTGCCAACTCGCTTGTCAAACAAAATATAAGTATTACAAACTTGTGACTGGACCAGAAGCAGTTAAACTAAACAAGTCTCATATTGCGAAAACAAAACCTCAACAAAAAGTTAGCACTTAAACTTTTTTCATTGTAACCTTTTTTTATGATGGACCTTTTTAATTAGAAAAGTAACCTATACGAATTTTATTAATAATGAAAAAAAAAACTAACAAAAATGTTACGTAATTTTATAAAAACCATGCTTCGGAGGGCACGTTAAGCCGTCGGTCCCGGTTACTTTCTACGGATAGTAGTCGTTACATGTGTCATATCAAAGGTCTTTGGCGGCTTAATAACTCTGACACAAGGATTGGTCGACCATCCACTCGAGTAAGAAGATAAAAACCATCGAAAAATTGTGAAACAACAGTCACACACTGCCTATAGTGTATATACCTGTCATTATTACCATTTGAAATCCTCACTGTACTGATATCTTCAGTGAGATGACAGGCCTTTGCCCAGCACTGGGACATTACAGGCCTTTATTTTACTTTACTTTAATACCATTAGAAAAAACAAATTAAGATAAATTAAAGTAAATTCTTCTGCTTAGGGAAGATTTAACGGTGGGTTAGCAATATTAACGGGCCATTAGTCAACAGCTACGGGTTACGGTGGGGAGGGGGTGAACGAACTAATCTTGATCCGACTTCTTATCTAACGTGAAGTTGATATCAATCATATTTTAATATACACAGCAAGTTAATATAGAGGTCTTAGTTTTATTCAAACCATGATTGTTAAATCTTTGATTTATGTTAATTAACTCCTCAATTAATAAGCGTAATTGATACCTTAAATTACTAGCCGCGCCCCGTGGTTTTACCCGCGTTGTGTTCGTTCTCGTGGGAATTTTGGGATAAAACAAAACATACCATCCTATCCTACTAATATTATAAATGCGAATGTTTGTGAGGATGGATGTATGTTTGTTGCTCTTTCACGCAAAAACTACTGAACGGATTTGGATGAAACTTTACAGTAATGTAGGTTACACATCAGAATAACATATGGGATACATTTTATCCCAAAATTCCTGCGGGAACGGGTACAACGCGGGTAACACCGCGGGGCGCAGCTAGTCTTCTTAATAATTCAAAAAAGGATTATTAAATCGGTCTGGTAGTTCCGGAAATTATCCCGAACATACAAACGAAATTACAAATTGTACCTCTTGACAATATAATATAATATAAAAATATATGTTATATACGAGTAGATTAAGCATCTACTTCAAATACCAAATTCTACATTAAACTATCTCTTTGCCAATCTCGTTATTTAAAAAAACACGCAACTACAAATCATAAAAAGCCATTCGCTAATCACCACTTAAGATTCTTAAGAAATACAACAAAAAAAAATACCTGTATAATAAAATCTGAATAGCATTGAGTATTGTTCATTTGGTTCAATCACCAGTTGAAAATACAAACTGTAAAGAACCGTGGGGAAACCATGCTGCATAATAATAGGGAAAATGCAGGACAAAGTGTTCCAATTTTACATTTTTTTCATTCTCTTTTACCTAGACTCTGAACGCTCTGCGAATATTAAAGTACTGTTAGGGAAAATGCCGGTTGGACATTGATTTGGTTTGTATGTGACACTGACTTTAATTGCGCTCTTGTTTGCAGCTCGTGGTGTGTTTTTTCGAAAGTGAAACTTGTATTATTCTGTAATTTATTTTCTATTTGCGTCTTTGTTAATGGATAGTAAAACTTCGTTATGAGCTGTTTTTATTTAAGTTTCAATGAAAACAAGGAAAACAATTCTAATTTTATTACCTCTAAAACAGATGAAACTTTAAAAGTTCACTTTGCTTAAACTTTTGTCGGTAAATAAACTAATTTTATGTATTGTATTTATGCATTTATACTTTCACTTCATTTTTATCTAATATTATCAATCCAAGAGGGCCTTTGCCCAGTGGTGAAATATTACAGGCTTAACTTGTTCCTTTTTTTTAGTTTAAAAATTTAAGATACCAACTTAATTTTATGAATGCTCTTGTTTCCCGTTCTTGCTATATTGATTTACTCTAAGCAATCGCAAACGACGATAGAATTAAACTGTTTGTGCCTCAACAGTCCGTAATTTAACATTGATACCACGTATTATCTTCAATTCGACACTCAATACATCTAAACTCGACCCATTACGTCGCATGTCTTTTGTTTTTATTGACCATTTATTTATGACGTCATGAAACTTATGTTACATCCTCAAATATGGTGCTTTGGTCAAACTTTTATGTCCATCTTTACGATTATGAGTGTTCTCTTGGGGGAGTTTAATAACTTTCTGTTAAATTATGATGTAAATTCGATGTGACCGTCAACTTATATTGGTTCATGTTTGTTTAGTATTTAATTATTTATAATTATACTCGTAAACGTATATATGTATTCGCATTTACATTGTAATTCTTCTTCGTGTCGAGTAGGTTAGTGGCCAACCATGTAACTAATAAGTCTCATCATAATAATGAAATAGAACTAGACAGGAAGAGAGAGAGAGAAAGAGAGTAACGATCCCCACTCTACCCACTTAATTAAAAACCACCCCAAACTTGGAAAGCTGAAAAATAATGAAACCGCCACATACATAATATTAGTACAAGTTTAGCAGAGTAATGGCGGCTGCGGGTCACACACATCATTAATCTTGCCATCAAGTCGGGTAAGTGCGTTGCGAATCCGTCGGATCCTATTAAACTTAGCAAAGGTTTTAGTTACGTCACTGTTAGTTGGGACTTTACGAGTAAATTCAGCTTAGTATTGTAAAAATGTTTAGCTTTATTAAAGACTAGCAGCGCCCCACGGTTTTACCCGCGTTGTGTCCATTCCTGTGGGAAGGTCGGGATGAAAAATAGCCTATGTTACTCGTGGATAATGTAGCTTTCGAATGGTGAAAGAAAGATTTAATTAGTGATTTTGACATGATGTTTGAAAAATGACGTCAAATAATTGAGTGTCGATTTAATAAACGTCTTGGAGTGCGGCAGTTAGATCATTATAAATAAACACAACGGGTCTATATCGCGTGTATTTACAAAATATTTACTCTCAATGAGTGCTAGTCGTGCTTATCTAGTATGCCTACGTAGTCTCATCAAGACTACGCCGTAGTGTGCTACGACGTAGTCCAGTGCTACGGCGTAGTCATGTGCTACGGCGTAGTTATAATTAAGCAATGAGTAGTAATTAAAATAGTGTACCCTCAGTATAATAACCCATTTTAGGGCAATGCCCTCTCGGGTCCTTTGAGATTCTAATTTCAGCGTTTAAATATAATTAAATTTTGAATTACAAAATGCAGCTAAGTTAATATTTTTCTAGTATTAAACTAGTAGGTATAAGTTAAAGTCATACCATGTCTTACTAGAATGTGTAAGAAACACTTACGTTTACAACTAATAAAATACCGCTGTAAGTTCAAATTTTATACCAACATCTACTCTAGCTCACTATCAGCGAAACGCAGGCTCTTTCGGTCAATTTGTCGGATCCATACACCCACAATATATACATACAAATGTGTACAACCTAACCGCTATAGTATTAGAGTTTACTATTCCTTGGCAATAAAGTGATATGACTTAATCAATTCAGTTGTTTGCTTGAAATCGTGTTGTAGATATTGGGTATGAAATGTGGTAGCATTTATTACATAGTACAGTAATACAAAGGCAAGTTTAAGCTAGGTTAATTATCATATTATGAATAGCTGTTTTTTTAGGATAACACACTATATAATTATATTATAAAGCTGCAGAGTTTGTTTGTTTGAACGCGCTTATCTCAGGAACTGAGGGATTTGAATGAAACTTTACAGTAATATAGTATGTACATCAGAATAACACAAAGGATACATTTTATCCCGTAATTCCTGCGGGAACGGGTACTACGCGGTAATACTTCGGGGCGCAGCTAGTGTAGGTATAAAACAAATTGTGTGGAAATATCTAGATTCGGAATAATAGGAATTGTATAGGTCTTCTTTTCTTCTCAAATTACATATCTTTTGTAACTATATATTATACGAATATATCAAGTAAGCCAATACGAGTTTTCTGTCAGCGATATCACTCAACGCCCGCACTTAATTGACTTCATCATATATCACTCTCACAAAAACATCGTGTGCGTATACATGGCTCGTTTTGTTAAGAGCTTTTTAGGTTATTCAATAGAGAGCACGCAATGGATAACATTCATAACATTTTAGATCGATTACTGTCAGTTTTCGTGATATATATTTTTGTTAGTGTCGGTATTGGTGTTATTTGTTAGTTTTTATATCAAAACGAAATGGTATCGCTGATTTTAGAGTTGGGTTATTTATGATTTTGCGTTTGAAATGGGATTTAAATTCTCTTTGAACTTCAAATTATTACGTTTTCCAATGGTATGTAAAAAAAAGGATTTTGTACAGAGGTGGCATTGACAGAAAGAACATTTTGCACGTAGACTAGCTCTTCCAAAGATAAGTGTTCTTTTTCAAAAAATATCTGACCGCCGTCGCTGTCACTCCAAAATGTTTAAATCATAATGAATAGTTCCAAAATACCATTCGAATACAAAAACAAAACACGCACAAACACGTAAGTTACAAAACAATTAAACCCGAACACCCAACGAATCCAAAAATGTCCGTGAATAAATCTACTCAATCAAAACAAGCTAACGATTTCGATTGCGTGTCAACCCTAACTAAATTACAATACAAATGAAAATAAATTCATTAAAACGAGTATTTCCTTTCACAGAAATATTAAAATTTATTGCTGCAGAGCTAATAAACACACAGAGTTTGCGTTGAATATTTCAAGGGTTGTGGCCAATAATAATAGGTTGATGAATATGCGATGTCCACCGTTGCCTGTCCAAATCTGCGTTAGTCAGACGAGTCGGTCCGACTCTCCTGTGCGCTTTATATTCACGAAGGTTGGTCGCTTCGCATCCATTCGTCTACTGCATTCAAGACCTAATTATACCACACATTTTCGAAACTGTACTACGTTTAAGAACGAGTTAAGTTCAATTAAAAAGTATGTTCTTAAATAAAATACTAAAGACATAATTGACAGATATACAATGACGGTTTCACGGAGTTAAGTTCAATGTTCTTTTTTCAAATAATACAGTTTGTGGGTGGTCAACATTTTGCAAGGGATATAGCGCGCAGAACGAAAAGAAGGCAGGAAGTATTGGCTTGTTATGTCCCACTGCTGAGCAAAAGCCACTAAGCCCAAGCTATGTATGGAAGATGTTTCCAACTTTTCAAACATGGCTCGTGTTTGAGATCACCAACCTTTATTAAGCCGAAACAAAAATATAAACAAAATAGTTTTTAAAAGATTTAGTGCTTGTGTGCTTTGTTAATAACTCTCTGCTCTTCATATGCTTGTAAAACTCAGTCGAAACCTACAATACATGTTTAAATTTTAGAATTGTCAGCACTGAAACAAGCATTAGAGCTGTGCTGGTAACGGTCTTGTTTGTGATTCTAGCTAGCCTTCTATTTTGTCAGTATCGTGACGCTGCGTCCAAATGAATATACATTGAGTGAGGATTGCATTCCTAGTGTGAGCGTTCCCACTGTGACAACAGTAACTAGGAAATGCCTGATAAGGTTGGAGAATTCGGAAAATAAATTAATTTAGCAATGCCCTATTGCGATCGCCTAGCGATCGTGGCGTAGTTTGACTAAGCGATGTTAGTTCATTGCGATTGTTAAGCAACGTGCAGCTCGACCCCTACTTGGATGGGTGGCCGATAGTGGCATTCTATCTGAGCGCTACCGTGCTTCGGAGGGCACGTTAAATTGTCGGTCCCGGTTGTTTCAATCGTTAGACCATGAGGCCTTTAGGCGGTCTAAAAACAGCGACACCAGGGTTGGCCACTAACCTACTCGAATTTACTTACTTTACCGTCTAATACGGACGCCGATCTTGTTTTATTCTAATTTGTCACCAAATATCATCATCACTTTGTCCTTTAATGGCAACACCTAATTATTTGACAGCTGCAGTCATTAGCCGCAGGCAGCTGGCAATCGTTATCTTTACTCTGAAACTGTCACTACTGGCTTCTTAGGTTTAAATGAAGACTATTTTGAAATTGAAGCTATGGATACACTTCGCTTTTATTTTTCATTAGCAGCGCCCTGCGGTTTTGCGTTTTGTCAGTATCCGTGGGAAATTCGAAATGAAAGATACCTTTCTGTTACCAAAAAAATTACTGGTAGCTCTGTGTTCAAACAAACAAACATAAATTAAACTCATCGCTCATCAAAAGTTTCAGATTTATTACATTAATGTAAATAAAAGTAATAAAACAGCGTGAATATTATTAATCAAGCCACGAATATAACTGAAAATGTGAACTAAGCTTCAATCGGTATCTAACTAAAATGAACCAAAATGTAGGCCAAATTAATTCAACCGCCAACCGAAAGTCTCCATTACGGACCAAAACTACTCATGTTATTTTAATGTGAGCTTGAAATATATGCAAAAGAATCTGTAATATTTAATGATGTTTTATGTAATATAAATAAACAAATAATAAATAAATATACCCGGAGAAATTCACTTACGGTTAATTAAACCTAAACTAAGCTTGTTATATGGAATATAACTAACAGATACTACTACATATACATACACAAATACTATGTACAAATATGATGTATATTATCTTGTATATGATATTATGTATATTTCATCTTACGACTTAATTACAATATATGTTATGTACTAGCAGCGCCCCGCGGTTATACCCGCATTGTACCCTTTCCCTTAAGAATTCGAATCGGATTGGTAGTTTCGGAGATTAGCGCGTTCAAACAAACAAACTCTGCAGCTTTATAAATTATAATCTATCTAATATATAAAATTCTCGTGTCACAATGTTCGTTCCCGTACTCCTCCGAAACGGCTAGACCGATTCTCATGAAATTTTGTGAGCATATCGAGTAGGGCTAAGAATCGGCCAACATCTATTTTTCATCCCGAAATTCCCGCGGGAACGGGTACCGTGGTTGAACTCCTCTGAAACGGCTCGACCGATTCTCATGAAATTTTGTGTGCATATTGGGTAGGTCTGAGAATCGGACAATATCTATTTTTCATCCCGAAATTCCCGCGGGAACGGGTACAACGCGGGTGAAACCGCGGGGCGCAGCTAGTATTAGTATAGATATGCTGTCAAAATTTAATTTATACCACTCATTTTAATAACTGCGTTATGTTAAACAGGTAACAACGTCTAAAACATCCTTATTCCACATTTCCAAAAATACCTAATTTACAATTCAAAATATTTAATGAGCAACCGAATATAATATTTTTTAAAACAACACACATTTTTACATGCTCTTGTTAACGTAATTACGATCTTGTCTGTTTTAGAAAACATTTATTCAAACCAAAATAGGCTTTGTGTTCTAAAGAATAAAGTACTTTAAGAATGTGAAATGAGAGTCAGTTAGGTTAAAGGTAATCCTTATTAAATCGTTTTGTATGAAAATGTTTTAATTGAGTTTTTGGTATTACGGAGGAACTTGGGTTAAAATGATGTACTCTAGTGCTATCGTTTGGGAACCAGTTTTAGTCATTCTTTTGTTGAAATAAGGCTCAATTTTATCCCTCTTTGAATAGAGGGAAAATAGCCATTGTGAAAAGGACGAAACGTAGCTATGAGAATTATATGATTATTATTTGTAAATAGCAGATTCTCAGTATTTATTTTCTAAAAGCTGAAGATCTGTGGTTTGTGTTTATTAAAATGTACTTATTTCAAAAACTACCTATCCTATTTGAATAATTATTTTTGCAATAGGTAGTCATATTAAACAGGAAGGTTGATAGGCGTTTTCATCTCGAAATTACCACGGCAACGGACACAACGCGGCCTAAACCGCCGGGCGTAGCTAGTCTTTATTATATAAAAATTCCTAAATACTGTCAAACTTGTTTTAATCTATTTAGGACAGCTGGACTGTTCTGTCCATATATTGAAAAATGAGAGCGAATTTTTGAAGAAGGTACACATCAAATTACAATTAGTAAAAACCTATACAATAACGGCTTGTCCGATTTTTACCAAACAAAGTTAAGAAACAGCCAGGAAACAGATTTTCAAATCAGTCCATCCGTTTGAGAGCTATGACGCCACACACACACACACACACACACACACACACACACACATCGTTATGAGAGAGATATTGACGTTAAACTTACAACACCCATATTTACGTCGAGGATTAAAAAACAAGCTTCCCGCCATCGCCGTCACATACACCATATCACAAAACTTTAAACTCCCATAAGTAAAACGCTGATATAACATGCATTAATAATATTATACATACCATTACAAATATCGCTACCACTCGCACCTTGTAACACATCACAAAGATTACCCTAATCTCAAGAACGGAATATTAAATATGCATACACGCATACATAATTCCAGTTCAAAGGAGAGGGATGTTCATCTGTACGTTTGTCCCTCAGGATAATATTGTTATTTTACTTAGTAATCTGTAAAGCTAACAAATACCTGCCAGTTATGTTCAACTAGCAGCGCCCCGCGGTTTTACACGCGTTATGCCCGTTCTCGCAGGAATTTCGAGAATTTTATACATACAAACCTTCGTCTTGAATCACTCTATCTATTAAACAAAACCGCATCGAAATCCGTTACGTAGTTTTAAAGATCTAAGCAAACATAGGGACAGACAGCGGAAAGCGACTTTGTTTTATACTATGTAGTGATTGTTATTGTATTAAGACTTGATTCGTGTGGGAAGATTATCTAGTTTCTACCCACTCTTGATTACCACACTGTTATCTTAAATTTAATAACTATGAATGGTAATTATATGTACACATTTAGTATATTGTTGACTTGGGTCTTGTAAGATCTAGAACATAGTATACATTACTAGCCGCGCCCCGCGGTGTTACCCGCGTTGTTCCCGTTCCCGAGGAAATTTCGGGATAAAATGTATCCCATGTGTTATTCTGTTTTATAACCTACTGTAAAGTTTCATTGAAATCCGTCCTGTAGTTTTTTCGTGAAAGAGTAACAAACATATGTACATACATGCATACATACATCCATCCTCACAAACTTTCGTATTTATAATATTATATTAGTATTATGATTTATTGAATACTACTCGTAGTACCTACTAGAAATATTTATCAAAATGTATTGTTAATTATCTATGACTTCTCTACTGTTTTTCTTAAACAAACATATTGAAAACAAAATACCTATTCTCTATCAGAAAACCACAACATTGATTACAATATAAACTCTTACAACACTCCATGCTACCCTGCTGCGGGTTAGTTATTTCAAACCTACGCCATATTCGAAAAATAAATTGTAAAAATGATTCGCTCTATCCGGGAATCAAACCTCGGTTCTGACAGATGACTACATATGCATACTCTACACGGAAGAGCATATTAATAACCGCATAAGAACATTTTAGCTATCAAATGGTCACTTTCGGAGTTTCTGTCACTTTCTGACATACGCAATTTTCCGAAGAGCAACAGAGACAAAACACTTTATAACAGTGTTTTAGTAACAGTGCGTTTATTTAAAAGGCGGTATTAGATTGAAAATTCCTTCCAAATTCTACTTTACGTTTACTATTCCCTCATAATTGCAGTGTTCGCCTATACAGTAGTAAAGCTAGATATGAAATAAGGGACTGAATAATGAACCACATCTGTTGCTAATGACTGCTCAGCGGCTCTCTGAATATGTATCAGTTGAGACCTTTGATACCGGTCGGCCGCCCGATTGAATTATTTTATACCTAGCAAACTGCTTCAACTACACAGCATGTTAAACAAAATATACCTTTTTATTTAAAGTATTTGAGTAAAGTTTAAGGTACATGTAAGAAGTTCTTTCTCTTCCTGGCTATGTGTCCCACATGGCTTTAGGCATCCGTAAAACTACAGATGTCATCCATTTAGATTTGTTCTAAAATGAAATAAAAATTATAAAGTTTTATGATCTAAAAAAAATGCTTGTTGCCGTCGATGTCGCTCAACTGTGGCGCCCCCGTTAAGCATAAGGGATGCTAAAATACCACAATATTTCTCATTCTTGGTAATACAATTTCACGTATTGAATCGGTATACGAAAGCCTTCATGAATTATGAAAAGGTATGCTTTAATTTGTGTTAAATTGTACATTAAAAGAGATATTTCGCTTCCAAAAGGGAATATTATATAACTCAGTATAACTGGAAATTTACATGTAATTGAATTTAAAAAATGTATTCCTTTTCAGGGCGGGAGAGGTTGAAAGAAATGGGACTTGTGATTTATTTTAAGACGTTATCGTGAACAGTTAAGCGCATAGTATATGATTGCGAAGATTAATTAGTACTTTCGTGAGGTTAATTATCATTTTTTAGGGTTCCGTACTTGAAAAATAAAGACGAGAAACGTTTGAAAATAATAAGATGTACCTGGCAAATCGAAAACAAGTTTTTGCTAATTATAACTCTTTTGTTGTTCTATTTTTATATTGTTTAAATCTTATTGTTCTTTTGTTTTTAATTTTTATTGAAGTATGTTTTTTTAAATAATGAATGCTAATTCTTTATTTAAACTTCAAGCGTTAGAGGTTGGACTGATTTATGTGAGAGTTAATTGTAGTACTTTTAAAAACATACCACACGCAAACACGATAAAAATAATGCTCAACACTTATATTAAATTACTGTTTGATACTAAAAAGATTTATTAAGCGAGTTTACTTTTCTTATATCCCTAAACTTAGAGATCAGTATCATTTTTAGCCAATGGGGGCGCTACAGTGGAGAGCCACCGCACAGTATTTTTTTCATTTTTCTTCATTTTATTTTTCAATGATCACAAAACGTTAGTGTAAGTCCTAGTTTAATAGAAGTATATAGCGATATTTTTTATTTAATTGTACATTTTTATTTAAAAAATAAATAGCACCGACTATACTGTAAAAATAGGTGATTACGTTTACAGTACCTTTAACGTCAAGTATAGGTCTTCATACTCACTCACTACACAAGAGTTTTTTACCTGTACAATACCTGCGTAGTCCAAAGAATATATGACTGACGTTCCATCAAATCACAGTGATTCGACCAAGGATTGACTTCCAATAGAACTATTGCATGTTTCTATGTTACATGAGCTAGATTAAAGACAAAGTGTCTATCATGTCGTATAAAGATGTGGACGAACTTGCACTAAAAAGGAATAGATAAAGAAATCTGCGTCGGACTCGCCGACAAGAGCCTAGCTCTAAAATGATGACGATACTACATGGTATCTACCAATCGTAGCAAACTTAGCTTAGTAACGTAATTTTGCAATGGCGGTATTTATCTATAGACATAGGTACGTCTTAGTGTGCGTAACTATCAGTACTGTAGACAAGATCATTGTTTATATTAATTTGATATACTTTTCTGCGAATAACCACCAAAAGACTTGTATTCGTTTACTAAAAATATCTACCATGTTATCGCTACTTCAGAGGTAATTTTGACGTACACTGAGGTACAAGACAATGTTTATGTACAATTACCTACACAACTATGGCTCAAGGGCGCTCCTGAGATTAAACTAATATAGTAGAATACCATAACAATGCCCAAAAAATCGACAACTACAACCAAACATGGATTTATAATTACAAAACAAATATTCATTCCATTTTCAAACATTGTCAAGTTCAGCCCCCAACTGGCATAGAGCAAACAAAAAAGGCAGATAATTCAAAAGACCAATAAAGCTGTCGTAAAAATAATCTTGTTGAACAATAAACGGTTAGCTTTCATAAAGAATGAAAGGCGTAAATCCAGCCACGGGAAATTATCGCGGTTTTTTATCGGAACTTAGTATAGCGTGAAAAGATAGATGGAACACGTGTATTACTAAAAATATAACAAAAATGATTAGAAATATCATTTTTCATTAATATTTAGATACCTATCACATGTTATTGGAATTTGCTTCTTTTTGATCAGTTTTATGACCAAAACCGTTTTAGTCAAGCCAAATTTTAATTTTATTTTATTTTAACGATTGGTATTTTATTTTTTGACAATTCATTGATGAGATATAGACGATTTTGTTCATTTCTCAGCCTAGTGGGATTTTCCTTTAAAAAAAAATATCCGTTCTACGTTTGACTACAGTAATATGTACGACAAGACTTTATCAGTACAGTATACAATGTAAATACTGAGTCTTGTATTATCAAAAATCACCAACAAAAATGTTTCGTCTATTCTCTTATTACTGTACTATGTATAAATGTACATAAAAATGTTGTTTTGTAATAATTATTGTCACAAAACTATGGTTAGGGAGCACTTGAGCCGTATCAGATTACAGTCACGCCAACATTTATAAACGCGAGCATTCTCGTATTATTGTGGATAGAATATTATTTTAATTATAGTAAGTACTTGTAATATTCATATTGAAGTTACGTTTAAATGATTTACATACTATATTTTTTAATTTATTCCTTATTCGTTAAAATATTGCGCTAATTTTCCCGCAGCCATAACTAATGTTTTGTTGCTAGAAAACTATTTGTTTCACATTTATGTGAGCAAATGAAGACCCTTCCAAGGAGTATTCAATATCATATGCCGTTCCATTTTTGAAACGTAATAGGTCCTCACAGCGCTCGAATAAATCACCATTTTAGAGTCATGGGCTCCCCTACTATAATATAAGTTTTGAAGAAAATCTCGTACAGACAATGTAGCAAACAACTCGCCCGCTTTGAGGAAAAAAAGCAGTTCTTTCAAATAAAAGGAAGAATAAAGTAAACGACTTATGAGAATAATTCAAATAAAGAGAAAATTTTACAAAAATGAAAATACTTTCAAAGAAAATAACAGACGTTGAAACGCGGTACCTGCTTTGATCTTAAACTTGTTTTATCATATTTTGATGCTCACTTGTATTAAGAACATAATCATTGAGAAATGAAAAAATAACGTAAGTATATTTATTTGCTAGCCGCGCCCCGCGGTGTTATTCGCGTTAATACGTTCCTGCGGGAATTTCAGAATAAAATGTATCCCATGTGTTATTCAGATGACCTATTAACTGTAAAGTTTCACCCAAATCCGTCCAATAGTTTTTTCGAGAAAGAGTAACAAACATAGATACATACTCACAAACTTTCGCATTTATAATATTAGTAGGATGTTTCTCATTCTTATAGATGATATAAATCATATCAAAATCTCAAGTACATATATTGGCGGTCAAACGTTCATTCAAATTGTTAATTCATATAGGTTCGTTTCCATAGAAGCGGAGAGGAGCTGTAAGGAGTTCAATTCGCCCATCACAACACAGCGAAACGATTTTGATAATCTTCTTCTTCATCGAGTGGATGGTCAACCTGACCAATCCTGGTGTCAGAGTTATTGAGCCGCCAAAGGCCTCTGACATGGCTCATGTAACGACTACTATCCGTAGAAAGTAACCAGCGGCTTAACGTGCTCCTCGAAGCACGGAATTTTGATTTTGATAATGTCAATGCGTAATGTTTTGTCAATTTCAATGCGTACTGTTTTTTCAATTGATCTCCGCTCAGCTTCAATGAAAACAAACTAACTCGAATATTCGTTCAGAGATTATTCTGAAATTACAGTGTTTATATAACAGGAAAATGCGACAATCGCACTAATAAAGGTGTATATAGGAAAGAAATGTTTACTTTCATTGTGAGAATGAATCTGGATGGAGAGAGTTACTCCATAAATCTTCAATCAATAGAAAAACTTTGGTAATAGATAGTCGTATATCTTCAAAACTGAATTGACTTCGAAGAAACTTTCCTTTGATTTGAATCTATTTTCATGGCCCGTTTTACTTTTGAACTATATTTTCGTTAGTCAAGTTGAATTTTGATTTTATTGAAAATGTTTATCAGATTACTTTATTTAAGAGTCTATCTTTTTTCCGCGAAGATGTAAAATCATAATATGTAAATACGATTGAATTCATTAAACATTGGCAATACAGGATAGAGTTAAATGGCTTCATAGTACCCCTCGATTTTACCCATTATTGTAGGCTTTTTAGCATTAAAAGTAGATACAAACCTTCCTCTTGAATCAATATGTATGTTCGTGAAAATCATATGAAAATGTCTCTCGTTGTCTCGTCGTCTATGGAAAAAGCAATTACAACAATAACATACAGACAGACAGCTATAATGCATAATAATATGTATATGAGGACGGATACACATATTTTTGAAATTTTACTCACTTACCAAACTAATTTATCTAATTGCACTTACCAGTATTGTTAATGTAAACATTCGGGATCATTGAAGTCGCGAACAGGTGTTAGTGGTTCCATGATTATTCAATGGCGCACTAAAATAACTTACCGTTTCAGCTGAAAGCATTGTATTGCACCGAGCATTGTTCGTCCAGCTTTGTTCCTTATCTACACCATCCTGGACACAATGGGCAGAAAAATTGGCTTTCTACAATGATTATTAATTTATTTTATAATAGATTTTTTATACGGTTGTTTTCTTGAACAACGGCAGATGCAGCGGATGTTTTTAAATTACTGGCGAGTGGTTATGGAAGTTGAATTGTAGTTGGAGTGACTTTTTGAAACTTATTGTGGGTTTGCTTAGTTTTAATAATAAATGTTGGCACCTGTCATAGTATGGTTACTTTCTACGGATAGTAGTCGTTACATGAGCCATGTCAGAGACCTTTGGCGGCTCAATAACTCTGACACCAGGATTGGTCAAGTTGACCATCCACTCGATGGAGAAGAAGAAGAATAGTACGGTAGTCTTTTTTTTAAATAAATAATAGAAAAAAGTCATAGGCACACTAACAGAAATTTCCCAAATAGTTGTACTCGTATAGCGTTTTTGACAAACATCGAGTTTACTTTTATTAGCTGAGAACCGGCATTCAGCATGTTAACAAGCGCAATGTCACCTGCAATGACACTTTACAGATTGATCATGACTTTTAGTTTAAATTACATTTCTACTACTAGTTTTATTTTTTAACTGTATATTCGAAATAACTTTATTATTAAAAGCGCACAAAATTACTGTTTAACCAAAAGAAGCGAGCAACAAACGCTTACAATAAACATTAAAACACACTCAACAAAACAAAAGCAAACAAATGTCATAATAACTATAATATTGTTTACAAATGAGCTTGTCCGGAAATCTGGAAAATACTCCCTATTTTTACCACAAGTTGTACACCTTTGAACAAGGGTTGTCACGCTCTGGTTTCTTTGACATCTGTAGTCGCGTGGTAGCCCTAATTCCTTCGGTGAAGACACGGAAAAGGCGTAACCAAAACAAAGGATTTGGTGACATGATTGGCCTGGGCATACGACTTGACTACCACTTACTCCGATTGATTTGACAAAGTTCTATGTGGCCGTTTAATTTTACAAACAAAGGACCTTGTAATATGCGATGTTTATAGGGAAAAATGCTGATGGTCAGCATTTGGAATTCTAAATTATAATGAAACCATCATTCGAAATTCAAATTTTGCTCTAATGTGCATATCTCTCATTGTGTTTATTGATTATTTTGCGATATTAATGAAATGGTCCAGTTTACATATTACTAGTTGCAGCACCCCGAGTTTTAGTGCTGTTTACTTCAACCGAGCAAGCATTCTTAGAATATTCCAAGAACGTAATAGAACAACGAAAGAATGCTCTAAATCTGTTTACTTTACAAGAATTTTATAGAGTGGGGATAGAATGAGCATTCGCTCGCCTGATGTAAATCGGCCTTTACACAAATAACTTGCTCACTTGTTAACCCAGTAAAGATAGCATGTGTAGACATTAAATTGTCAATAAATAAATATTATACGCATTTGTGTTTGTGATTGTATCAAAATAATAAACACAAAATGATAATAAAATTGAGGCGCACTTCATTACAAGGGGCCCGGCTCCAATCTTAGTTACTCCAAACTTTCTACCTCGACTTGTAATTACAGAAAATTACAAGATGTATACTAAAATTCGTATGAAAGACAGTCAAGATCATTTTGATTGAAACAATTTTAATATCGCCAAAGTAAAGGTTGGGTCAAACATGTTGCGGGGAAAATAAATGAATGTTAAAGTGACGCCTAGCGCAGTAGCGCTCGTGGCAGAGTTTGACTAAGCGATGTAAGCGACGTTTAGCTCGACCCCTTCGATGGGTGGCCGGTAGTAGCTATCTGAGCGCTACCGTGCTTCAGAGGGCACGTTAAATTGTCGGTCCCGGTTGTTGCAATCGTTAGACCATGTCGGAGGCCTTTGGGCGGTCTAAAAAATCTGACACCAGGGTTGGCTACTAATTGAACTTACTTAGCTTAGTAACGCCTAGAAGATAAGCCCACAGAGTCAATGTTACTGATATACCGGTCCGATATACGACATCAATTGATTCACAGAGGATCTCCCTCCCTCCCGTGAGTCTACAAAGTATATTCACTTTACTTGCAATTTATACTTTTTTCCGTTCTTCTTATCAACATGTTCACAAATATGTCATAACTGACAACTATATGACATTCCTACTGTGATCGAATGAACACTAATCAAAGATTTTATCGTTCATGATAGATAAATGAGATTTGCCGAACTAAAATATGGCCCTCAGCCTGTCTTCCCGTGACCACGAGTGGCGTAATACGGCCGAAACGTCAGTTATACGTATTTTATAATATTACGCGACTAATTCTCCTCACTGTACTGATATATTCAGTGAGATGAGAGGTCTTTGATCAATATTGAAATATTAAAGACCTTATTTTTTAATTGATATGTTATGAGTATACTTCATAACAAGTTTTTAAAATATGTTGTTTAAAGTGCTTTGCTCGCTTGTAGTGGAGCCCCGCCTCAAACAATATCAAGGACTGTAACAAAGTTGTTTTGAGTAGAAGCGGAAGTTGGTCTTAAACCCGCAGTTCTAATTCTCTAAGATCTGTTATCTTTCAATTTTCACTCGCTCAAATATATACTTATGGATTATTGAGTTATTGCTTTTCACAATCATCTGCGAGAGTTGTATCTGTATGTATTTGTATTTCCATCAAGCTGGGTTCGGTTACAGTGACTTGTCTTTAATAGAGACATCATTAATCAGGATGTTTTGCCTTAATCAGTATGAGTAATGTATCCAATTTTTACATTAAACGTAAAAAGGAGGAGCATGAAAGGAGCCTCCACGTGTGACGCACCACAACCGGCTGTGTGCGTCCGGCGCGCCCTGGGGGATCTGCGGGGACAGTGTAGTCGGTAACGCAGATTCGCTGATCCTTTCGCCACGAGATGATTAACCAAAATAACGAAGAAGGACAAACAGAATAAGTTAGGGAATAGTAACAAAAAAGCATTAGCCTATAATGTCTCCACTGCTGGGCAATGGCCTCTCATCTCACCGAAGATATCAGTACAGTGAGGAGGATTAGGCGTAATCACCACGCTTGCCTAATGCGGGTTGGTGATCCTGATCTCAAACCCGATTAAAATAGAAAACATGTTATCGCTCAACCCGGGAATTGCACCAGAGTCTTGGCAGGCGAAAGCACATACCACTAGATTACCGAGGCGTTCAGTATGATACACATAATTTTTTGCATTAAATGGACGAGTTACAAATAGGACACGTTACTTAATAATATATATATATATATATATATATACTCGCTGCGCCCCGCGGTTTCACTCGCGTTGTACCCGTTCCCGCGGGAATTTCGGGATGAAAAATAGATGTTGGCTGATTCTCAGACCTACTCAATATGCTCAAAAAATTTCATGAGAATCGGTCGAGCCGTTTCGGAGGAGTACGCGAACGAACACTGTGACACGAGAATTTTATATATAAGATATATATTTGTCGGGGAACGGCGATATTTACCCCATTTCTGATGTCGGGTAACCTCGATAATCATCCCACTTCTGATATTGGGGACATGTTACATCAGGATAAGCACGAGCATTATACTGTCAATCCAACATCTTAGGATTTCTAGGTCTTGATCTTGAAATAATAACTCACAGGACTTCATTACAATGACATTGCTTGTATTTTACACACGATCATCATGGATTACACATTACAGTTAGGATACGTCTAGATTCAATTAATTGATGGAACCTAAACGACCTCCCTACACCCCATAGTCGTCCTGTCCACGCCATAGAATCTTTTCCTAATCCTATACTCGATTCGCAATACGATCGTGATGTCGTCAACCATCATTCTTCCCATCTACGTTCCAATGTAATCCATCCAACCATCTCCATTCGTCCCATAACGTCTAATGTACCGACCAGGCTAATGTACGCCATCTTTTCTTATCATAGACTCCCCCACTCCCTCACTGCCACAGACTACCAAACCAGCTCACATCCCTCTATCGAACAACTGTCATCTGTCACAGTGCGTAACACCACAGACTTAACATAGTCTATTCTCATACCACAGACTACACCACGAAGGTAGAACTCACGTCACGGAATAACAACACTACCGATTCCATCAGTCAACTGAATTTACAAACTACTCTTAAACTTCTACAGACTAAAAATAATGTAGTGACGTTATAATCCGCTATCTGGTGTGGCGCCACTGATGCCACGCTCCGACACGGCCATCCTGCTAGCACACGTCCTCGTGTGTTGGCTAACCTGCACAGAAATAACCAACGAGAGTATTTGTTCGCCTCGGCCACTTCTGACCAATCATATTTCTACAAACAGCTCAAATAAAGAAACTTCGTAACTGTATAGTTTTTCTTTTAAATTACTAACTATGATTACTAACAACTCAAATTCAGATCAATAATATGATCAAATAGCGTAAGAAATCGCAAAGTAAATTATGATAACGTTTCATCTACCAAAACCCTGGGGCCAGCGACAGTGACAGACTCTGGTTCATTATTCACACACAACCAACAATTTAAACACAATTGATTTACTACTGAGCTTTATTCGTGGTCACAACACAAGATTTAGCAAACGCATTTGCCCTTGCACTTCCATTTCGGAATGCCGAGTCGTCCCATGACTCTACGGTCTTCGCTACCAGGCAAGACCCGACCACACTACCCAGAGCTACCGCCTACTGCCTACCCACGGACTACTACAAGTAGTAGACACCGATTTCTAACGGGCTACAGCTACGGCACTCTGGTGCGGTCTCAGACTGACCCACGACATAAAACCAGTAACAATCAACCACTTAATTAACCTCACTGTCTCCACTTTCGTCTGAGTCAGCTGTTACCTGCCCCACAGGCATCTTCCTAACACGATCAATATCAACCAGAGCCATAAAAAAATATCAACCAGAGCCATGTACCACTGTCGCTTGTAACAACAAATTAACACAATTTAATTAACCACACAAATCGAAACTTCACTCTAGTAAGCCCCTCTATCTCCACGGCTCTCGAGCCGTCCAGCAATCGCAATTGCTCTCACAGCCGCCGAGTCTACTCCTGGACTCAATGGTTCCTCCAGAACCCGACCTCCGCCAGAGTTGCCTGCTACCGCGTACTCACGGACTACAATGTAGACACCGATTTCTACTGAGCTACGGCTACACGACAACCTCTGGTACGGTCCAACACAATACGGCCGATAGAGCCCTTACTCGAGTTTCCACCAAAACAAGTTTACTTATCCTCATCAGGATCACTATTAACATCAACTTCGACTGGTACATGACTTACTGGCATCTTTCGTAATCTATCGTGTGCATACTTGTAAGTACGTTTAGAGTTCAAAGCTTTCAACGTGTACCGATCACCATCGTTCGGTCACTCCTGACCTAATTAACTACTTCAACGAAAGACTTAGTAAAGCTCAAACTATTATTCTTTTCCAATGAACAAATTTAACTATCTCAATATTCCTAATCACATTGCTTATCTAAACATTAGAACTAGAACATCGTCAGGCGCAAGTACCCATTAAAAATCAAATTAATCTCAAATCAAAGTAAAAGTCAAGAGTGTGTGTCTCTATTGTCCGGCTATCCCCGTAGCCCTAATACGCAGTCATCCCTGTGACTGGCCGTGATCATCCCAGTGATCACCCATGACCCTGATCATCCCTGTGATCAGTCACTCTCGTGATCATCCCAGTGATCACCCATGACCCTGATCATCCCTGTGATCAGTCACTCCGGTGATCATCCCAGTGATCACCCATGACCCTGATCATCCCTGTGATCAGTCACTCCCGTGATCATCCCAGTGATCACCCATAGCCCTGATCATCCCTGTGATCAGTCACTCCCGTGATCATCCCAGTGATCACCCATAGCCCTGATCATCCCTGTGATCAGCCACTCCCGTGATCATCCCAGTGATCACGCCTAGCCCTGATCATCCCTGTGATCAGCCGCTCCTGTGGTCATCCCAGTGACCACCCGTGATCATCCCCGTGACCACCCAGACTCAAGAGGACACGCACAACTAGTTACCACACAGTCAAAAGTGACTACATTTCATCCTCACAAGGCTCAGAATCACTAACAATGGGTACTTGCCCTTCAGGCATTTTCCTATACCAGTCAATGACATTAGATTGTGTACTCGTTTTCCTCTAAACCTCGCGGCCACAGTAATTTGCACTCGCTCGGTCAACCTGACTATTAAGAAGCTTGTTCTTTCTTAAATTCTTGATTTCAATCAAAAGTTAATTAAAATTATTATCAATCGGGAAACTTCAATGCTATGTAACACATGAATACTAGGTACCACGTCATTTTCAACTTTAACTTCAATAGACTATGAATCTCAAATGCACATTACAATATGAGCCATGAGTAAGTAACAGTAAGCATGTCTAGTCACGTCTAGTCACGGCAACCAGCCGATGAGCAATCACATTGCTCAACAACACACGGTCTCAGCAGACCACTCCACAGTACGGTCAATCCAGACCACGAACATCGCCGAGTTCGAACATTGAACTCAATAAGTCACATAGTCACATAGAAACCCTTACTCATACTCTCATATTTTACAACGGGATAAACATCCAAAATACTTTCAATAAACTTTCTATGTACTTTATCAAGTGGTACGAAGATTCACTACAAAACTCTCAATATTAACTGACTCAAATATCACAAAATAGCTCACCGGATATTTCCCAACTAAGATACTTCAATACGCCAATTCATGCCAATCATTACCGCAATCCCTCATATTCCTCAGGTAACAGGATTGAGAAGAGAACCACGTTCTTCCCTGGACGAGGTTTATCAATGCTCACAATAATTACCAGCATTGCACCAACATGAAAATAAGAAAACATATTAGAACATATCACATTACGTACAAGATTACACTTGACTCTTTCGGAAGCTCATAATTACCTTCTTAACTCCACAATAGAGTAGAAAACTAACTAACTATACTCACAGAACATTCCAAGTTTTATACCCAATTGCAAAATAAACATTACGTAAAGCGCATGACAGTAGCGCTTTTGGCGGATGACAGTAGCGCTTTTGGCGGGATGATGATTCAGACATATCTCCGAATACTACGAGCTTCATAATCCAGGGGAAGGTACATGAATTTCAATCTCGTCGTCGTCGTCATCACCGTGGTCGTCGCCGTCGTCGTCCATAACATGCACTAACGAGCCCAGCTTGCAGCTCTCAATATTCTTTCATCTTATCATAAACCTAGCTCCGTGGTTGATCTTGACCACAATCCATGGCGATATGATATTCAGCACAGTGGGCAATCCAGGCTCAGATGGCAATAGCGATCTTTATCATTCTCTGCTAGATGCACGGTGGGCAATAGCGATCTTGATCATTCTCTGCTAAATGCACGGTGGGCAATAGCGATCTTGATCCCACTTCTGATGTCGGGGAACAGCGATATTTACCCCATTTCTGATGTCGGGTAACCTCGATAATCATCCCACTTCTGATATTGGGGACATGTTACATCAGGATAAGCACGAGCATTATACTGTCAATCCAACATCTTAGGATTTCTAGGTCTTGATCTTGAAATAATAACTCACAGGACTTCATTACAATGACATTGCTTGTATTTTACACACGATCATCATGGATTACACATTACAGTTAGGATACGTCTAGATTCAATTAATTGATGGAACCTAAACGACCTCCCTACACCCCATAGTCGTCCTGTCCACGCCATAGAATCTTTTCCTAATCCTATACTCGATTCGCAATACGATCGTGATGTCGTCAACCATCATTCTTCCCATCTACGTTCCAATGTAATCCATCCAACCATCTCCATTCGTCCCATAACGTCTAATGTACCGACCAGGCTAATGTACGCCATCTTATCTTATCATAGACTCCCCCACTCCCTCACTGCCACAGACTACCAAACCAGCTCACATCCCTCTATCGAACAACTGTCATCTGTCACAGTGCGTAACACCACAGACTTAACATAGTCTATTCTCATACCACAGACTACACCACGAAGGTAGAACTCACGTCACGGAATAACAACACTACCGATTCCATCAGTCAACTGAATTTACAAACTACTCTTAAACTTCTACAGACTAAAAATAATGTAGTGACGTTATAATCCGCTATCTGGTGTGGCGCCACTGATGCCACGCTCCGACATATTGATTAGTTTCTCGTTAGGTTTTTTAAATTGGTTTTTGATTGACTTATTTATAATTTTTCGAGTTTTCGCAATTATTGCAAAAATCTACTACGCTCATATTACAAAATATAAATAACTCGCTGTATCCAGCGATTTCTTAGAATAACGGGGTAAAAATAGCCATTTAACATATGACTTTGAGCTTTAAATTATTTTCGTGCTAAATTCTATGAAAAAATTGATAAATATAAAAAAGTAATAGTATTATAGATAATGAACCGTATATTTTTTATAATTAATTTGTTATTTTTAATAGTTTCAGCGTTATTAGTAACAATGATGCTACGCTGTAATGAAAATATGCTACGAATTGCTACGTGCTACGGCGTAGGCACATTCAACAAAATAAAGCAAATTCTAGCTTTTACAGAATGTAATATTACACTTATTTTGAATATTTTAGGTAACTAACCTTATTGAATAACTATGATAATGTGTAACGTTTTCACTTAGATGAGACACTTAATTGCCCATATTGTTTTTCCTAAAATTAAATGTATTGAGAACAACCATCCATACAACTAACTCCACAAAACGCATTCATAATACAAGCACCTAAGATATAAATATGCGTTAAACAAATCCAAATCATTAAAAGCTTTAAGTCCATCGCATAAAGGCCATTTTAGCGTGATAATCTCACTCAAAATAAATCAAAGTTAGGAAAAGAAATTTTATTTTCGCCCTTTTATTTACTGAGGGCATCCATAATAACAGACACTTCCGAATGTCATTACTCGTCGGCGATTGATAGGATATGTCCATCATATAACTACTATTGTATAGATAATGACAGTGTCTACGGAAAATAGCTTTTTTTTCCAGTGTAATTAGTTTGAAGATTGATTGGAAGGAAGCATGGTAATTATATAAGTTTCTTTAGCGATAGGTTTTTGTTTTGTAGGTTATTCGGGGTTTTAGCTTTTAGGCTGAGTATAGACTATAATCAAGTTAGACACAAAAGATTTATATTCTATGAAAATGTGATTTTTGTTTTCGCAGTTTTGTCGCTAAGTGAGCATGCATAGGATTTCATAGAAATAAGTCAATCCAAATACTTATATGACTATGGTCTATACTTGCCTTCAGACGTTAAATTATTATGCAATAATTAAATATATAAATTCAGCACCACAACCAACATTTAGGCAAGCAATGTGATGATGCCTATAATCCTCCTTAATATCCGATCTTCAGTGAGTTGACATGCTTAAACACTTAGATGTATTTTATAGAAAAGTTTAATTCAAACAGGAGTGTGTACTGAGAACAGCGAAAACGTTATATCGATTACCTAATTCCGGCTTAACTAAGCCAGCAACATATTGTCAAACATTTTCCTTAACCACCCGTAATCTCAACAAAAAAACCTAATCTACACGATTAAACAAATCGTACAGTTAACCACAAAATAGATTAAACATTATTCCGTATGTTGCGCCACGGGCGTAACGATCAGGCTAATAACAGAACAAAGGTACAATCGCAATCAAACGTCTGGTTGTTTGTAAACGGGCTGGCAACAAAGAGGTAAAAAATGCCGAGAGATTGCCAGTGGCGGTTCATTTCCACCCTTTGTCTGATCCTTCATTAAACGCCTTGACAATATTAAAGGCCCTCAAACGCAGTGTCATTGGATGCCGATGGTGATTTAAAGGGCTTTGTATTGACAATACTTTACGGTTTTTCTATGTGATTGTACTTTAGATGTTTTTAAAGTTCGTTCTTTATTAGATTTTTAAATTCGTCGCGTTATTTTGAGATAAAATGAGTTTGCAATTATGGACATGTCTATTGTAAACCATACTAGGAATTTCATTTTTTATGTTCTTTTTGGTGGCATGCTAATAATATTATAAATGCGAAAGTTTGGTAGTATGTATTACTGTATGCAAAATCCACTGAACAGGATTGATGAAACTTAACAGTAATATGGGCATCAGAATAAGACATGGGATACATTTTATCCCGAAATTCCTGCAAGAACGGATAAGACCGTGAGGCGCAATATTATTTTATAAAACAAGTCTTAGTATTCTATTGACTTCTAGACAAAGCCGATATCCTTGTATATTATTTACTAGCAGCGCCCCGCGGCTTTGCCCGCGGTAAGCCCGTTCCCGTAGGAATTTTCGAAAATCCTTTCTTAGTGTGCACTTACGTCACTTTAAGAACTTTCCTGCGAAATTTCATGTTTCTAGGTGTAGCGGTTGAGGCTGTGCGTTGATTATCAGTCAGTCAGTCAGTCAGTCAGGACTTTGAATTTTATATATATAGATAGAACATAACAAAAGCCATCCAGAGTTTAACTTGAAATTGGACAAATGAATTAATTGAAACAAAACCAGACAACACAAATTAATTAGTCCCGTAATAACACACCAAGTGACACGACGTTTGAACAAATGCATGCCGTCGCTTTTGGTTCACTTAATTAAAAAGTAATGATCTCCGTTGTAAAGTTAATTAAAGATCACTCAGGTGTAATCAGTGTCATGTTTTGTTTAATTATAATTACATATTTAGTTATAATAGTCCTGAAATGTATTTATAAGTTATTTCTTCAGTTATAAAAACAATATTGTCTGTAATTTTTATTTATTTAGGTTACAGTAACAATGTATATATGTAGCTTTCTATACTAATTTAATAAAGATACATAGTTTTTTGCCAATCCGACTTGGTTTATTTTTGTAATGAATAGCCACATTCAATTGAGGGTTATAGGGGAATTTTCATCCAGAAATTTCGACGGGAACGGCCAGAACGGGCGCTGTTTGTACTTGTATAAAGTTCACATTGTTTTTTTTTGTTTAAACACACTAACGTCTAAAAATACCAGCTGAAATGTATTTTTTTATATATTGAAATTGTAGCCACATTCAAGATCAAAGTTATATGCCAGTTTTCATCCCGAAATACTCATGGGAACTGGGTGTGGGATAGAGTGATTGGATCCATAAACATTTTTGTATTCCCGCAATGGCACACCAAAAACTACACTTACCCCTCACATCAGAAAAACGTTCCACATTCACGCACGTCCATAATAACCCGGTTTCATTCACATAACTCCACGCCAAATCCTTTCCGAGCTAAAGAGTGGATTAACACGATTCCCATCTAAAATATCTCATTTTTTCCATAATAATAGTTGTAATAATGGGACCAGATGTAGAATATTACCGATTTCAGTTTACGAGTATGCTTCCTTCGTATACGAGTACCATATAAGTAATGTTTGTATTGCGTGCTCGGAGTTTACTCTGTATCAACATTGTAAAGTGCCTGGTCGAAGCTACTGCACGTGGAAGAAAGAAGTGCTTACTAACGTATGGATAGAAGTGGTTTGAGAGAAAGAAGGCATCACCACTTTTGGAGACTTTTGGAGTCTGCAAGTTGCGTCTAACTAAGTAACGAGCGCTAACGGGTAGTGCTATCTGCCAGCGATCATTCTTTATAGTATATATCTATGTACAGTGAAGCACTGACAAATAAGTTCCTGTAAGCTGTTTACTTATTATCAGTAGACCATCAATATTGGGCTTAACTTTGAGGATTATTGATTGAACATTATTTTGTCGTTAAATTGAATATTGGTTTTTAATTGCTTTTACTTTAGAAAATTGGTATTGAACTTTTGTGTGAGTGGTTTACCATGATATTGAAGTTAGAAGTAGTTTTATTGAGAACGGGGAATGACTTATTTTATTTACGGTAAATTCCGTCATTGGTGGTTTATCACAATATCTATACTAATATTATAAAGCTGAAGAGTTTGTTTTGTTTGTTTGTTTGTTTAAACGCGCTAATCTCAGAAACTACTGAACCAATTTGAATAATTCTTTCACTGTTAGATAGTCTATTTATCGAGGAAAGCTATAGGCTACATTTTATCCCGGATTTCCTACGGGAACGGGCACAACGCGGGTAAAACCGCGGGGCGCTGCTAGTGTAAGTATAAAAAGTATTAACCTGTAATATTCTTCTGCTGAGAAAAGGCCTTTCATCTCACTGAATATATCAGGACAGTCAGGAGGATTGGGCATAATCACCACGCTTACTAAATGCGGGTTGGTGATCTCAAACTCGAGCCATGTTTGAAAGTAGGAAACATGCTTACACAATATAATATGTAGATCAAATAGAATAGATATACAACATTCGTTAAACATCACGTACGTGAGTTTACAAGTCATATGAATATACTCGTATATTATTTTAGATACAATTTAAGTATTTGATTTGCCTTTAATATCTCTATTCCACTGCTAGGCAAAGGCCTATACGCTCACTGAAGAACATTAGTCGCCTCAGAAACGTCAAATGATTCCTTAGGAGAGGCTCATAAGTGGTTTGTGACATAAAATGTATGAAAAAAATGACAATTTACAAATTGTCAATTAAATTGTTGTCTCTGAATACGAAATTTAATGACTTTATATCTACGCTTGTCTTTATCGTACATTCAAACATTACCTTTACCCTGTATATACAATACCTATCTATACAAAAAGCAAAGCCCCTCACTAGATATGAGGAACATAAATAAAGTGAAACTCATCTTAATACCAATAAAGGTAGGCGCACACTTCAATGTAGTGAAGAGCTCATACTTTATACGCTGCATAAAATAGTAATAACATTATACCGTATCTGTTTGGACGGGGTCCTAATAGCGTAACCTCCTTGGAACAATTATTTTTTTAGATACTCTCGAGTAAGTACTTAGTTGGCAGTATGATTGATGGTGCATGTATGTAGCTGGATTTGAGATTAAGTTTGTGATGCATATGCATACTATTACGTATGTTTAATGATTTAGATTGTGGTGTTTCTGCTGTGCTAATGGACGTCCATTAAATCGATACTTAACTAATCGACGCAATATTTCATACATGTCAAAATCACTCATTAAATCTCTGCTCAGAAGCATTGGAAGTCTCTGAATATGGGCGTTAGTGTTTTAGTTATTTAGGTTTTTGTTTAAGACGTTTCCATTAAGCAGATTTACAAGCTATCTGTAAGTTCACTAGAAAATGAGCGTCAGGTATATCAATTTCAAACGTTATTATATAGGTACGTAAGTTGAACACATTGATACTTATATAAACGGAAAATATGTATGTCGATGTACATGACAGTTTCAGCCACATACAACCTTCAGGAGTTGGAGCAATCTGCGCGGCGAAACGCAGTCGGTGGCGGATCTAACTCCTCACTCGACCTCAGCTCTAACTCCTCAACCTTCGTCAGCTCTTACTCCTCAATCTACGTCAGCTGTAACTCCTCAACCTACATCAGCTAACACCGCCATATGAAGCCAGTAAACTCGCTCTATATAAACGTTTCAGAGTTCCACTCAACCGATGTCTAATAAATTGTGATAATTTGCACCAACATTACTCATATAAAATATTGACCTTATGTTCCACATAAAAGTATAAATTTTAAGCCTTATAACAGAAGCGTAGCATAAAGTAGAATTGCCGTGGTTGGTTCACCGCGTTTAACATAAGATGCCAATAAAATTATGCTTTGAAACATTTTCTGTTCTCCCAACGCATTCCGATGAAAGATTAAATTGCTTAAATGTCTTCAATGTTTCAAATGTTTCCTTGTAATTTTGAGGTATTAATATAATTATGATCAATGAAAATAGAAAGAGACAGAAACACCCTGTAAAGTCCCACTGCTGGGCGACTATATGGCCCTATGTGTTGAAAGATTTTTCCAAAAAGATGAATTAACGACGGAGATAAAACAGTCATAATAAAGATAAATAAAAAAATAAACTTCTTGGTTTTAAAAATGAGTTAAAAAGTGCAAACACCCATCACAACATAAACAGCAAAAGCACTAAAGCACAATCTTATTATTTTTCGAGAACAATCACCAACGTAAAGCACCAAAATAGGAGAGAAAGACGATTTTAGTGTTTGCTTCATAAATACGGGTAGTCGGAGGACACTCGTACGATCGAGAGCGATGCACCCGAAATGTGTTTCTAACATCAAACGGTCGGTTTACAGTTGTTTCAACTACATTCAATTCTAAACTCGTTTACAAAGCGCTTCGAGTAAGTTTATCGTACGGGATCTGATTTCGTATTAGTCGTATTCAATATAGTGGTAACGTATGTTTTCTGTGATAGAATTGTGGCGTAGTTTCACTAAGCTATGTAAGCTAATTGCGATTGTTAAGCAACGTTCAGCTCAGTCCCTACTTGGATGGATTGCTGATAGTGGAAATTAATAAATAAATAAATATACCTGGGCAAATTCACATACGGTTAATTAGACCCAAAGTAAGCTCTAAGCTTGTGTTATGGAATCTAATTCACTGATACTACTACTTATAGATACACAAATACTTTTATAAGAATATATAATTGACACCCAGACGTCGTCTCCAACAACTATGTCTGCACATATTGTTGACTCCGGGCGGGAATCGAACCCGCAACCCCCGACACAGTAACCGCTCTCACTGCCACTGTGCCAACGGGCTTGTCAAATTCGATCTGAGAGCTATGTTGCTTCGGATGGCATGTAAAATTGAAGGTCCCAGTTGTTTTAATCGACAGACCATGACAGAGATCTTTAGGCGGTCTGTAAACTACGCTAGTGTTGGCCACTAACCTACAGAAACTATTAACTGTGATAGAATTGCATTGCATCACTACATCACTACATAGTATAAAATAAAGTCGTCTCTGTTTCGTGTCTGTTTGTCTGTATGCTTAAATCTTTAAAATTACGCAACGGATTTTGATGCGGTTTTTTGTAATAGGTAGAGTGATTCAAGAGGCAGGTTTTTATGTAAAAAAATTCCCGAAATTCCCACGGGAACGGGCACAACGCGGGTAAAACCGCGGGGCGCTGCTAGTATGCATTAAATTGTTTCATTTCACAAATTCATATATGATTTTTTAAAGCTTTTCATGTGTAAAGTTGTCCACTGTCGCTAATCTATATGGTGGATACGCATTCGTGATTACGTACTTATCAGTATTAAAATAAGGTTCAATATGGTACCACCTAAATATGGTACTATTCACTTTGGCATGACGTTAACGTTTTTTAAAGTAATTTTTTTGTCAATATAATTTATCTATAGCAAGACGTAAATATTTACGTTACGTATTGCGCTAGAGAAGTGAAACAGAAAACAAAAAGATTATTAACTGAACTGGCAGCTATAGGTATGTATTATATAAACGTTTATCTCCTAACTGACAGTAAAACACAGTCTTCAAACTTAATTAAATTCGTCCATAAAGTCACTGGTCTGCTTATCGAAAGCACCTCAACCAAATTCAATTTAATAGAGTCGCTATAAATAAAGTCTTGGGACCTAGACTGTCCCATAAATAACTTGATACCCGTCCGTGGTTATTGCATGGCTGTTATCTTGGAGAATCAGTATTATCAAATGCCATATGATATACTAGTCTTGACGGTTTATTTTATACTGCATTGCACGAAAAAGGAGATTTATATTCTAAGGGTGTGCTTAAATAAAGTTAGCTTGACGCGTCGCAGATGGCGAAGTTATGAGGCAAAATGTACAAGTAAGTGTATACTTATGTAGGTCGGAGTATGTTTGTGTACTAGAGTTAGATTAATCAGATTAACGCACCTGTGTACGTTTGAGTAACCTTTTTGATTAATACGTTTGTTAATAAGAAAAAACGCTCTGGAGTAGTCTTTTTTAAACTTACACGATTTGAACACATAATTTAAACGTACTCACACGGGTTTGTTCGCGTTAGAAAGTTTATAAAGCAAGAAAAAACTTACTTTTTATTTCCCGACGTTTCGAGGGATTGCACCTCTCGTGGTCGCGGGTGAACTGAAGACATTGGAGTTACCGCTGTGATGGGAGGGTAGGCGTTCCAAGTGTTGGAAGTACCCCCACATGGTCAATGTTAGAGTTTATTGGTGCGTTCACATTAGACTGAAACACAAGCTCGAAAAACCAACGCGAAAAAACCCGTGTGAGTACGTTTAAATTAACGCTCTGGAGATTTTGAAAGTAAGTAATTAAAAGTTTTATTGTAATTAAAAGTACCGAACTAAAAGACCGTCGAGTTACACCATTTACTTATAACTCAAGAATTTATCTTCGTCCGGAATAGGATATTATGATAAAAATTCCCGAAATTCCCACGGGAAAGGTCACAACGCGAGTAAAACCGCGAGGTACTGCTAGTGTAAAATAAAAGCGAAATTAATACGTAAACTTAGTTTCAATTCATAATGAGAAATCCGCTTAAACCTAAAAAATTGTTTTTGGTCATTGTATTCTTTCAAATTCAAATTTTTCAAATTCAAATTCAAAATGTCTTTATTACATCAGATCATTACAATCATTTATAATCGTCAGCTTAAAATTAAGTTTACGTTAGTTCACATCGCGCCACCTACTGAGAAGAACTAACAAGAAACTCAGTGGGGTTGAATAATTCTTTTGTAATAGATAGCCACATTCAACGGGAAGATTATAGGCTATTTTCCATCCCAAAATTCCCACGGGAACAGGCATAACGCGGGTAAAACCGCGGGGCGCTGCTAGTCTATACATATAATAAAATTGTAGAAAAGTGCTGTCTGTACATTGAAAATAAAAATAAAAAAAATAGCAGGGGTTATTTTTATGTCGATGTCGAACCCAAAAATGTAATCAACTTTTTTTTTGTCTGTTTGTCTGTTTGTCTGTTCACGCTAATCTCAGAAACGGCTGATCCGAGTTGGATGCGGTTTTCACGAATATATTGTGGTATGCTTCAGTTATGCTTTAGTGTTTGTTTCATGTCAATCGGTTCATAAATAAAAAAGTTATGTCAAATTGAAGAATCACGTCGAACACTATTCTATGCTTATACATAGGCACCATTAATCTCCGCAACTATTTGACGGATTTGGTTGAAATTTTGTACCGACATATTTTGGAGCCTGGCGCAACATAAATACTACTTTTTACCGCGGGAAAACATCCGTTTCCCATGGGAATCGGTAGTTTATTGTTTTTTTAACGCCTGTTCCGGTCAACGAACGACGTCGATCATTGTTACTAGATAGGTAAATTACAATCATTAATAGAATATGTTATAGCTACTTATTACCTTGGAATTGACTGGATTACCATGGGAAAAAAATTAAAAGGGCTCATCTAAATTCTTTCTACTTAAGTTAGTTTAGGCTGATATCATAAACTATAAGAATAATTTACCGAGGGAAATCATAGTACTCCCATGGGAATGAAAAAACATTGTTCTTTTACGGCTGAAGGTAGTTTGTAAGCTGTTGAATTTTAAGAATAATGTCGAACAGATTCCTTCCAGTTTCCCGTGGGTCTGAGATGTTATCCCGCGGTAAAAAGTAACATAAGTGTTGTTATTTCCAAGCCTAAACTAACTGTTTGCCAAATTTCATCCATATCCGTTCAGTAGTTTTTGCGAGAAAGACTAACAAATATGCGTCTATACAAAGTTTCGCGTTTATATTATTAGTAAGAGTTAATTCTATTATGAATAACTACTTTTTTTCTCTGTTAGTAGAATTTACTGAAACTTTATAATAATTTTAATTTAATAATTAATCATCAATACATATCATCATCAATACATCAATACATCATCAATCAATACATCAATATCATCATCAATACATATAATAAAATTGTAAATGGTCGCTGTCTGTACATAGAAGATATATAAGAAAAAATATATAAGAGGGGCTTTATGAACGCAATAGAACCCAAAACAATGATTTTTAGATTTTTTTGTCTGTTTGTCTGTATGTCTGTTTGTCTGTTTGTCTGTACGTTTGTGCGCGCTAATCTCAGAAACGGCTTAACCGAATTGAATGCGGTTTTCACTAATGCGTTGTGATTTGCTGGGATTAACATTTAGGCTTTGTTTTGTTTCAATCGGTTCATAAATAAAAAAGTTATTTCAATCTAAAACTATTGTAACATCAATTCTGTACGAAAATGGTTGTTATTGAGTGTCTATAAATAAGACTGCTCAACGCTCCGCAAGTCATTCTGGCGCGGATCGTCGAACAGTCAAGAGCTCCTGAGAATTATAAGTAATCATCCTACTTCCTACTAATATTATAAATGCGAAAGTTTGTGAGGATGGATGTATGTATGGAGTGTGCTACGATGCGGAGGTGGGAGTGTGCTACGATGCGGAGGTGGGAGTGAGTGACGTTGCGGAGGTGGGAGTGTGCTACGATGCGGAGGTGGGAGAGTGCCAAGATGTGGAAGCGGGAGAGTGAAGAACATTAGACACAAAATGTCGGTGACCAAACGATAGTTTGTTGGTGGTTCTACCTACGTACAAACGGTGGTTCTACCTACTGTGTTTACTTCTTTAAGACATTTTAAGCTGTCTACACACCAAATTTTCGTTCAAAATCAGGCCGCCGGCCTTGCCGCCGGGTTCTTGCCGCCGGGCTGGCGGCTTTGGTGTGTAGACAGCTTTACAATTTTGGATTGGGCTGCGGGCCGCAAGTGACGTGTCTGCGGGCCCGCAAGTAGTAACTAAAATAAAATAATAAATTAAAGGACCTTGGGATACTATGGAGCCCGGGCCCAATGCACAACAGTGACACATGACCTATGTACAAGTCACTCTTTGACGGTCATAACGAAATCGACGGCCAACTCGGTGTTTTGACCACCGAAAAAAGAGTTGGGCTTTGTTATGGACCATAACCGTGTTCTCTCTCGCTCAACAGTGACATGACCTATCCCAATTGAAAGGA
This sequence comes from Cyclophora albipunctata, assembly GCA_963082685.1. Taxonomy (NCBI): domain Eukaryota; kingdom Metazoa; phylum Arthropoda; class Insecta; order Lepidoptera; family Geometridae; genus Cyclophora; species Cyclophora albipunctata. The sequence goes on along the minus strand of OY720129.1, from coordinate 1,684,703 downwards.
AAAGGGTCCTCTTTTTGTGTCGGTATAATAAAAAAATGTTTTAAACTATATTTCACGAAACTTAATGTGGCAGACTAAATTCCACGCGAGCGAAGCCGCGGGCAAAAGCTAGTTTTAAATAAAAACATTCACCTTATTATTCCTCTTATCGTAACACCCTCAATTTAATATTGTAAACGTATTCCCCCTTTGACCAGCTCGGCAACACAAGCTTGTGATCTTCAGCATTCTTTCAAGTTACCAACCCACTATTTTAAGGGCACTTTTCCTAAAAGGGAGCCCGTTCACACGTAAAATCGACCCATATAGGGTTGCAATGTTCTTAAAAAAACAAAGTAAAATGCTTGTGACATAAAACCGAATCGTTTTTGTTTCAAAGCAAAACTGATTCAGAATTTTCGATAGGATAAATGAGAATAAAGTTTGAAAACATTCGTATGTTTACCTTTTTTAATACTGGATGTTTTTTGGAATACGGAGTTTTTTGAAATTTTTGGAATTGCTGCGCCCTGCGGTTTCACCAGTATTTTTCGCCTCACTGCTTACCGTTTACACCTTCCCTGGATTACAACAAACATTTCAAAATCAAAATCAGCTAAATCGGCCCAGTAGTTCTCGAGTTTTAACGAGACAAACGAATCACGATTGATTTTTATATATATAGAAGACTAGCAGCGCCCCGCGGTTTTACCCGCGTTGTGCCCGTTCCCGTGGGAATTTCAGGATTTTTTTTACATAAAAACCTTCCTCTTGAATCACTCTACCTATTACAAAAACCGCATCAAAATCCGTTGCGTAATTTTAAAGATTTAAGCATACAGACAAACAGACAAAAAAACAGACAAAAATAGCGACTTTGTTTTATACTATGTAGTGTTAGAATATTTACACCCACATAACACCAGTTGTTAGAATTAAAGGATAAAAAGAAGTCTATGAGTTACTTTATCTATATTCGGTGCCAATTTTCAGATCTGTGATAAAGCTGAAGAGTTTTTTTTTGAACGTGCTAATCTCAGAAACTAAAAATCCGATTTGAGTAATTCCTTTTGTAATGGATAGCCACATTCAACGTCAAGGTTACAAGCTAATTTTCATCCCGAAATTCTCTACGAGCATAATGCGTATAAAACCGTGCTACAAGTAAATATGCATCTACAAATATTATAAGACGCAATCGCATTGTTTAAAATCAGGGTCAGCGTAACATCAAAGGTTTCAAGATGACTTACTTGTTCGAGCGACCCTCGGCTCCCCAGGGTGTGACGTATTATATTCATATTATGGACGATCCTCACCGCCTAGGGGTACATCACAAATGATAAGGGTATCAGCCCTGCTCACCCTTTACGATACAAACATTCAGTCCCAAAAGACGTAACTTGTGTATTTGCTTGACATATTTTTGTAAGGTTCAATTCCTTTGTAGTTTAAGCACCTGTTCCGGTTACTATTGTAGTACGCTTTTTGGCTAATCGTTTGGAAGGAAGATGGATATTATTTTGGTTGTTTAACACCTTCACAGTTAAGTCAATATTTTGTACTTTGGCGTTGAAGGTGTTAAAACTTAAAATGTAATGATGTAATTACGTATAGTTCACCTTCATGGTATTTGAGTATAGACTAGCAGCGCTCCGCGGTTTTAGCACGGGTAAAACCTCGGGGCGCCGCTAGTGATACTATAAAAACGTTGCAAAATGTTTGCAGAAAGACTATGACTTTTTACGATATCCGTAAGTCTCGTAAGGGTCTTTTCTGGGACCATTATATGAACGAAAATCATCATTCAAATAGGTCCCCAGGCGGTGTTTGTTTGCCCTCACGTTCAAAGTCAAAATATGGAAAACGGCTTCAGTTGACGATAGTACCATACTTAGATACCTGAGTTTAAATGTTGGAAATGTTTCGACTTTGCCTCTGGCAGTGACCTTTAAAGACTTTATCTTTGCCATGTATTTGTCAGGAAATAACATACAAAGAAGTCATACGTTATGTTAAAGTATGTTTGTATGTTCATCATTGCAGTGTCAGAATTTTTAAACCGCATATTTTCAAACACAGCTTGGGTTTGAAATCATCAAACCATGTTAAGGTAAGCGTGGTGATTAGGCCTTATCCTCCTCACTGTTCTGATATCAACGATTTCGATCGAGAGGCTTTCGCTCAGTAGTGGAAAAGTACATGCATATTTTTATACTTTCTTTAATTTCTAAATTAATGACGGTGTTATGATGTAATGATTGAGACATGAAATCCAACAATTTGGTGTGCCTGAAGCATGTAGTAAGTAAGTAACTTCGACTAGGTTAGTAGCCAACCCTGGTATATGATATATGGGAGTTTTTAGACCACCTAAAGGCTCTAATATGGTCTATCGAAACAACGCTATTATCAACAGTACCACATTGTTTCAAGTTTTCAAAAACCGGCAGTAACAAAATCTCGGTTCCAAGAATTTCATGTTTATCAATTTTTGTGGAGAATAAATGATGGGCACAATGGCCGGGATTCACAGAAAGACAGACAGCGAACAACCCGGGCTTACGTTAACATACCTATACCTCGTATTACCTCTGTGCGTTTGTAACTTTTTCATGAACAATTAGGTAAGGCGTTTCCACTTTTGTTGCTCCATATTTTACAACGTATTTTTTCCATTCGTATTTTATGTACCTCATATATTACTCGTAAAGCAATAAATTAGTGTTACGAATACGAATATTCATACTCGCTGAAATAAAGTAATTTTCCGAATAATGCTTTTCATTGAATAACAAAATCAGTATTCGTTTCAGTAAAAGTTGTAAGAAACGATAATGTCTCGATTTAAGCCAATTCGCTTCACTTTACTCAAGGGCCTCATACATTATAGATGTAACATACACAATGGTATATTTATCATGTATATAGCAAAATTCATAACGCGGAGACACCTGTCTCCCTGCACACGTGACGCGTACACACCTAATTATTAACGTGTTTATTCCACCTCGTTTGTCATCCGCCTAATCCGCGTTGCGAGCACCTGCGAACACCGCTCACATTCCGAAATAATACCCTTTAACCGGCTGACATTCTCAATTTGAAAATATTCTTAACTGTCACATTTGACATTTGCAACTGTTGACACTGACAGTTGACGTATGATGTAAATATTTCGCGGGAAATCTTTAGTATTCGTTTAATTTACCTCGAATTGGTTTTATAACTTTTGCCTGACAAATAAAATGAATTACTAACTACGCAAATTAAACCAAGCTCTAAATTGTAAACAGTCTAATTACCTAGATAATGGCATAAATAAAATGTAATAAACTAAAAATGAAACCTTTGTTAAACTCACCGCAAAAGCGGAGTGTAAATTAAAAACTCTTTCAATTAAAAATGTGAAGCAAGCCCGAACGCTGGCAACATTGAGCCCTCATTCTTATCCAATCACCTACACAAACAAACTCAACGGGCGCGACTCTGTAACATAATTATTCCCACTAATTAAATGCCCATCCGAGATTTTATACGCAAAATGAATTTCGGTGAAACGCTGTACCTTTGCGTCGAAATGAGATCGACCCACCCGTGTAAATTTATTAGATAAGTTTGGATTTTGCGACCCCTTTCTGGGCTAGTGTTGCCAGGTGCGGACAAAAAGTGCGGGATTAATACAGGATTCGGGTAAACGAGGTTTATGGTAACAATTAGCCGCAAAAAATATGAGTACGTAAGGGCTTTAGTTTACCGCTTTGTCTCGGGAGATTTACGTCTGCTTTGAGGACGATAAGGGCAATAATGTTTGTAGGATGTCTCTTAAAACTCTTATATAAGTTTTTAAATAAAAACGTAATACAAAAAATGAGTCCTGTGTTGGTTACAAAAACTGGGTCAACTTATTACCCTACAAAATTTATAACTGTTTTTATTTTCAAATATTTAAGCTTAAAAGCTTAAGATAAAGTTTCAAAAACAATTTACTACAACAGATTAATTTTGAAAAAAGAAACGTCAACAACCGAAGCCCGGGAATTAAGGAGTCCCGGTGAATTGATAACGTGCCTACGAGTACCGGCGCTGCCATGACAACGCCTCGTGGGGCTTGCGAGTTTTACGCCGATTGGATTGTTCTACCGCGAAATACGAAACCGAATCAAGTTTTTTTTATCGAGTTTTTCCGTTCGTCAAAGTATCACGTAGCTCCTGGATCCAATGCATCGAATTTCGAATACGCATAGATTCGATAGCTTATTTCTTTTGTTTTCAATTTGTAAATTGAATAAGCGCCTCTATTGGGCCATGAAGGAGGTAGAGTTATGTTTTACACGCAACGAGTTTTGACAAAGGCTCTATCAGAAATACTGAAATTGGACTTAGGAAATGAATATTAACAATAATTTCACAATTATCGACTTAAAGTTGTTCATTACGTAATTAAGTTTATTAAGATAAAGACAAGTTAAGCCATAAATTGGTCTAATCTAGTCATGTTTTATCATTACTTTAATAAAACGCTAATGCCCTAAATATTATACCCCAAAATACACCCAATATTAATTTTCTAAGTTTGTTATAATAAAGACGAGCTCATATCCAAAACGACACTTAAGTGTAGCTTTCACGATTTTAATATAACTTCATTGCGAACGGTAGAGGAAATTGCGCTCAGAAAATTTTAAATTTGATATGACGAAAACAATTTAGCTGAATAATGAATAACGCTTGTTAATTTAAGATGTGTTTAAACTAATTGGTTCTAAACTTTAAACTTAGCCACAAAAAAAAACAATTTGAAACCCTATTAAAAAAATGGAATAAAGCTTTAAAAACAAGGAAAATTGAATGACAGGTATTTGAATATGGAACTTCAAAGAAAAATATTATTCTGCCAGCCCTTTTTGTATTCATCGTTCGAAAACGGAACGCAAATAATTTTGTAAATGATTCAAACAATTTAAATGAAGAATCCAGATGAAACGTGAAATCACAAAGCATTGCTGGTGGCGTACTCTTTGGGGACTATTTATTGTACTTTTATTACAATAACTGCTTCAGTGGTGTAGTGGTGCACTTGCCTGCCAAGACTAAGGTCTCAGGTTCAATTCACGGGTCGAGCGAAAACATGATTCCTACTTTTTCAAACATGGCTCGGGTTTGAGATCACCAACGGCATTAAGCAAACGTGGCGAATACGCTTAACCCTGTACTGATATCTTTAGTAGGACATTGCAGGCCAATACTTACTTTATTACAATAAATACTCTTTTTTTTAAATGTAGAATAACGTAGTTACATCATACAAGATCGGAAAAGTTGTCATTGGAGAAAACGAGTGGTGCGAATAGGCTAAGTATAAAAAGTTCCTAATTAAAAAATGTTTTGATATTGCTTATATTTTACTTACCGTGGTATATTTACTTATTAGGTTTAACTTAGTCTAGCTTACTCTCGGATATGAGTTTACATGTCTAATATCTCATAGAAAATTATCGCTGAAAATAATGTTTTATTCGGTGAATATAATATTATTAAATATACCTTAACAACATCACTTAGTAAACGAAATTAAATGAACACATATTATTTCAGTTACATGTTTAATAAACACGAATGTTTCATGAATTTCGATACTTTCGTAATGGAATATGTAAAGAAAATTTGATATTGTGTTGCCAAGTCATGTACCTAAGTTAACTTAAAGAAAATTATGTTTTTTCTTATCTCCGACCTTGGGGTAGACTATGTTTAAAAATATGCAGTATTTTTTATATAAATTACGAACTTTGCCGGCGGCGTAGCGAGATGCGTGTGAGATGAGTCGAGAGATAAATTGTTGTGAGAGTAATTTACTACTTTATGTCATTGAGTTAAGAGTAGGTAAAGCTTTGTTGACAGCAAGTGGGTTTACATGCGAGCACTTCGATCAACAACACACAACTAGATATCGGGTCACGTGCAAAATCAAAGCTAAATACTGTCCACGTGGATGACGTGTGACAGCTTATTTTGTTTACTACCGAACTGAAACAAAAGGTTTAAAACAGTTCCAAGTTCAACCTAATTACAACCATGACACCTAGCAATAAAGTAGCAAATCTTATGAATAAAATAAGTGAGAGTAACGCCTCACTTTTCAAATGAGGCGTTATTCAGCGAGACTTCTTTGCGCCGACCCGACATCTAGTTGTGTATTGTTGATCGAAGTGCGAGCATGTTCAATAGAAAACAAGCGTAACACGAGTGAAACAACTAGATTTAGCTAATAAGATGTTCACTGACTACGTGCATCGAGACTTGAATCTACGGATACACTTCGCTTTCATTTTACATTTTTATCTGACGTTTCGGCCCCTTTACAGGAACCGTGATCACAGAAGACTAAGATGTGTTGTAGTTTAATTCAAAATGAGTAGTGTTCGCTTAAGCTTAAGAAACCAGTATACGTGAATCTAATTAAGTGACAGCCACTGTCACCTAATGTCAACTATCGTATTTATTCTTCTTGTTCTTCAACCTGCCACCCAATGCCGAGTGTAGGTCTTCGAAAGCTCTCTATCTCTGGACGTTTGTATTAGATATCGTATTACTTACATAATACTTTTTGACAAAAGAATCATAATCGCGATTGTAAATGTATAGTTTACTAGCAGCGCCCCGCGGTTTTACCCGCGTTGTGCCCGTTCCCGTGGGAATTTCGGGAATTTTTTTACATAAAAACCTTCCTCTTGAATCACTCTACCTATTACAAAAAACCGTTTACATCAAAATCCGTTGCGTAATTTTAAAGATTTAAGCATACAGATAAACAAACAGACAAAAGTAGCGACTTTGTTTTATACTATGTAGTGACTAAGCAACCACCGGTAACTTTAGTAAGTAAACTAAATTTGAGTAGGTTAGCGGCCGACCCTAGTGTCGAAGTTTTTAGACCGCCTAAAGGCCTCCGACTTAGTCCATCGATTGAAGCAACCGTAACCGACATTTAAGCCTTTATTTAAGAACATATCGCAGCCATTTTGAAGGGTTTATTGCCAGTTTTTATATGAGTAAAACCTAGTAAAACACTGATTCGATACGATTAAGTTTTTATTTATTGATACACACAAATACATCGTACACACATCGTAAGTACACAGGAAAGAGAAGCGGAAGAGCCATAGAGCCACAGACTAATTATCTCCGTAAAATAGTTCAATCTATACCACAGCCTATCATACTCGTGCACAGACGTAATAAGATAAAGCTACCATTCTTGGTACGGTTATATCCTATGATATAAAGAGGGACATTCACATATTTCAACACATTTCATCCCCATCCCCAACCCCATCCAAAAACAAAATACACCTCACTAAATAAAATATAGGCATTTACCGCAAAACCAATTACGTACCTACTAAATCGATCATCCAACAACAATTCTTTATAAATATGTATTATGGACCCACGAGTATATTCCATAAATATGTATGTTACCGTTAAGCGCAGACCTCACATTATACGGGGTGTGTTCCACGCAAATTAATACAGGGTGAATCGGATGGATGGGCCTTAATGCGGTTACGGCGACGGAGCCGAATTAAAAAAGAGATTTGAAGGTTGAAAGGATAATGGGACTTATTATTTAGAGCCATTCAGATGATATTCTAACAATGGAATGTATATTACTTTTATAAATCAGACAAATACTATTTTTTTCTTATGAAATTTAGAATTCAAATTGCCATTGGATAATAATTGGAAGCCATTGGATATGTAATTTTTAATTTTACTATTAATTGAAACGTACGTTAATGACATTATTATTTATTTGAACGGGAACTTACGTACGCGGAGGTTACTGTTGAGGGACAACTCAACAGTAACCTCCGCGTACGTAAGTTCCCGTTCAAATAAATAATAATGTAATTTTTAAGTCTAAGCTTTTTGTCAATAAATATTTTTCATTTCATTTCAAATAATGACTGATTTTTTAACAAAAACAACTTCTATTTAAAGATTAAAGATTGTTTATTGAAAACCATTTGTTTTAAGCACTTAAATTAAATACATTTAGATTATAGTTTTTTTGGAAAGAAATATCGAAGTACTAATAACGTTTTATTGGTGAGTCTGGTTCTTATGAGCAAGACACACATAGTGCGGGTGCCGGTTGCGGGTCGCGTGACGTATTCCCTGTGTTTGTATGGAAGGTGTCACGCTGGCCCGCTGTGGAATCGCAACGGGCCATTGTGTGTGACACATTTGATAAGGTCACGTGACCCGCAGCCGGCTCGCATTATGCGTGTCTTAGGTATTAAATAAACTTTATAAAATGTTATTACTAGGTGAATTAAAACTTTAGTTATTCAGAAAATTATTTTGTTTCTTACCTAGATATTCTTCTTTACAGAAGTTCTGTGATTTACTTGTTTGGTTAAAATCACACTATCACTATATGAACACAAGCACTAAGTTGCACTTATTCGCGAAATAAACATTACAACGTTTCCGTCGTGTCGCAACGGCCGTGATCATGGGGGTACTGGATGGATAACGTTATTCACACTTTCCGGTTGAAGATTGCAATCTACCCACATTAACCAAAATGTTAATAAGTCCGTACTCCTTTGTACTTTTTAAGGTAAAGGAGACACGTTACTACACTCACAACGTCCGAAGGTGTGTCCAAGCATGCTAATTATCGGATTCCATGCACGCGAAAGTTTGAAACCGTTAAAATAATAAGTATATAACCTGACATTACAAAAAAAAATATCGGATTGTTACTTTCTGAGATCAAACTCTTCAGAAATTCTAGAATGATTGGTCTGTTAGTTGACATTCATTATTTACAGCCTCCGTGGTCTAGTGGTTTGAGCGCTCGGCTCACGATCCGGAGGTTCCGGGTTCGATTCCCAGTGGCGATATCTCGCAAAAATCACTTTGTGAGACTGTCCTCAGTTTGGTTAGGGCATTGCATTGAATCACCTGATTGCCCGAAAAGTAAGATGATTCCGTGCTTCGGAGGGTACGTTAAGCCGTCGGTCCCGATTACTTTCTACGGATAGTAGTCGTTACATGAGCCATGTCAGGCCTTTGGCGGCTCAATAACTCTGACACCAGGATTGTTCAGGTTGACCATCCACTCGATAAGAAGAAGATTATTTTCATAGCAATGAAGCAATTAGTACATTGCCTCGTAAGATATTTGCCCAGATAGCATAATGGATGTATCCACAGGGCACTACTAGTCAACAACATAGAGTTCAAACACTGAACAAAATTAAAAATAAAACTTTGTAATTCAATAACTGTCCGTACTAAGAGCTTGTTCATAAATAATTCCATAATAAAACAATTTATTCATCTCAAAAGATGGAGGCTACTTTTACAATAATTTCACAGCTGGACTGCGAGGATAAGAATTAGCATTGCAAAGATATAAAAACGAATGTTAAAATATACCAAGAGTCGGGTTTGTGTTCGTTCTTACTCCAATGATTTAGAAAATTAATCTCGGATGCAATATTTCTCTGTAAAACCACCTTCTATAATGTCTGTCTAGAACCGTTCTAGCTCTTTCTATTAGAAGCTCACCGCCGAAGCGTTTAAATGGTTCAAACTCATTACTTTACTGTCTCTTTTGAACCAATTTTCGAAAGGAAGTTGGAAGGTATTGGAAGAGATTCAAAGATTTTTTACCCAAAATTCGTACGTGGATAATCAGATTCAGGTTGGTAAAATAACATGCTTGAAAAACTTCTCTAAAGTTTTAGGTCCAGATAAGGTGAAGGTTTTGATTTATAGTTACCCTATGCATGTGTGAAAAAGATGCCCCTGATGTTTAGCCTGTACCCTCATATATACCCTGCAGTAGAACTAAAAAGGGCCACTGACGAGGCAGTTACCGTTACCACTAACTAAACATAAACTTAACGTCTTCGTTAACTCTACACGTGTATCTGAAACATGGTTCAAAGTCAATGACATAATGAAGAAGAAGATTTGTATGGAATAAAGATGACTTCCCAGATTTACGAATAAATGAATCAGATAATGATTATAGATACCATTTCGCAATGGGAGACCGCAACCGCAGACGGTTGACGAGCATTTGGTAGATAGATACCTGTCTGTGAACCGCATACAGTTGCGGTCTGCGGCTCACCGCTTAACGGTACCTTATATTAAAAGTTAATTTGACAAGCCCGTTGGCACAGTGGCAGTGAGAGCGCTTACTGTGTCGGGGGTTGCGGGTTCGATTCCCGCCCGGAGTCAACAATATGTGAAGACATAGTTGTTGGCGACGACGTCTGGGTGTCAATTATATATTCTTATAAAGTATTTGTGTATATATATGTAGTAGTATTAGTGAGTTAGATTCCATAACACAAGCTTAGAGCTTACTTTGGGTCTAATTAACCGTGTGTGAATTTGTCCAGGTATATATTATTAATTCGATTGAAATCAAATGATCGCAAACAAAGATCTAAGGCCAGCGGTACAATTGACGGCAATTCCGATGCATAACTTCCGTAGCGGAAAATCTGTTACTGTTCGTTGCTGAACTGATGATACTGAACAGGTTTCTTAGCGGCACGAAAAGTTGTTTTAGTAAGTAAAACACCTATCTAATAATAATATGTTAATAATGTGTAAAAATCGCGAAAGTTTGAGAAAAAGACTATTACTATACTGTGTCCGTCGTCTGCTAACTCTTAGGCCAGGTCCAAACTGACGGATCTTCCGTTGCCGACCTTCCGTGACGGAACGCCAACGCAAGTATAAGAGACTAGCCGCGCTCCGCAGTATTACCCGAGTTGTACCCGTTCCCGCGGGAATTTCGGGATAAAATGGATCCCATGTGTTATTCTGATGTATAACCTATATTACTGTAAAGTTTCATCCAAATCCGTCCAGTAGTTTTTTCGTGCAAGAGTCACAAACATACATACATCAATCCTCACAAACTTTCGCATTTATAATATTAGTAGGATTAAATAAATAGCTCTGATTAAGTTTCAAGAATATTAATTAATTAAAGCAAGGACTTCTCTGGAAGGCTCTTTAGAACTAAAACTCGGCTTAGATATTCTTTGCTTGAAAGTCAGGAAGTGGACTTATTTTATACTTAGAAGAAATAACTTGAAATTATGTTTTAGATAAAATTATGAACCGTTATGAAAAGTTTTGTGTAATTTGTTTTAAATACGATAACAGAAAACATATTCAATCAAAGCCTACTTGTTTTTCTCATTTATCTTTCGTTTTATGAATTCTTTCAAAATCACTACGTTTGTATTGAACAAAGTCGCTTTCCGCTCTCTCTGTCTGACCCTGTGTATGTTTATAGATCTTTAAAACTACGCAACGGATTTTGATGCAGTTTTGTTAATAGATAGAATGATTCAAAAGGAAGGTTTATGTGTATAAAAATTCCCGAAATTTCCACGGGAACGTACACAACGTGGGTAAAACCGCGGGGCGCTGCTAGTTAATAAATAAATGTTACCTATTCAACAACAAAAGAGTTTAAACATTCAAATTCAATTATGCAGTAAAAAGCGTGGTTCTATAGACTTTTCATACAATGGAATTGCATTATAATTTCAGCTATTGAGTAAATACATATACATTATGTTATGAGCGATAATTACATATATGTATTATATGAATTTGAAGCCTGTTCATGCATGTTGGAAAAACATCATTGTTATTATAACCTATATAATAACGCTTCATTCAGGTCCATTGCAAACCATAGTCTATTTAACCTAGACTAGCAGCGCCCCAAGATTTTACCCGCGTTGTGTCTGTCTCCTAGGAAATTTTGGCATGAAAAAAAGCCTATAACCTTTCCATTGAATGAAGCTATCTATTACAAAAAGAATTATTGAAATCGGAGAGATAATTTCCGAGATAAACTCGAACATACAAACAAACAAACAAACTTACTTTTACCTTTTAAGAAAAATAGTATATATTAGAGAAAATACTATAGTTACAGAATTTTAGCTACCAAATAGCCTTTCCTGCTGAAGCTCCCGTGATCAAACAGACTCAAGAGTTGCTCACCACTTTCATCCCACCCATAAAAAGCATAATACGATAACAAGATAAAACTCTCATAATAGGCTCTGGTCAGGATTGCTTGGTCAAACTACGCCACGAGTGCTACGAGCTGCTGGTTAAGGTGGCTCATTTAACTGAAAATTGTATGAGAAACAGTTGATTCTGTCGCTATAGTGGTAACTCCCTACAGAATTACAAGAGGATCCATAACTTCAACGCAAGATCAGATCAGACATAGATCGGAATCTAGCAGAGTTAACCTCAGAGAATCTAGCCGAGGTACCCTACAAAGGCCGATGGATAATGTTGTCTGCTGAATACTGTCGCCTAGATGGTCTAGTGGCATGTGCGCCTGCTAGCACTACTCGCAAGTCCGAGGTCTCCAGTTCAATTCCCGGGTCGAGCGTTAACATGTTTCCTATTTTTCAAACATGGCTCGGGTTTGAGATCACCATTAGGCAAGAAGCGTGGTGATTACGCCTAATCCTCCTCACTATACCTCCTCACTGATATCTTCAGTGAGATGAGAGGCCTTTGCTCAGCAGTGGGACATTACAGAGTAATACTTTTACTTATACTGTATACTGTTGCTATAGCTCATGTGATTTATACCAACGTTATTAAAGACACATTGCGTGCGCATCTTATAATAATGTCTATATGGAACTACACTTACCCGGTTTACCGTTTTTAGTGGATATTATACTTCCGTGTTGTCGAGTAATAAATTTGTTTTAAGATTTACGATTTGTGAAGGTTTAATGTCGTTTTGCTATTGTGTTTTTGTTAGTTTCTTTTGTTGGAAGACATCGCAAAAGTGGTTTGTCGGAGGTGTAGTGGCATGTGTACTCGCCTGTCAAGAGTCAAGACTGAGGTCTAAGTTCAATTACCGGGTCAAGGAAATCATGTTTCTGATTTACTTTTCGTAGATAACTTGTGTTTGAGATCAAACCGGAGTCTCGCAACCTCTTCAAACAATATAGTTAGTACTTTACAGTTATTTCTGAAAATCTTTTACAAATTCAAGTACTATAATTCCTACTGACTTATCACTTAAAGTTTTAAAAAGTTGTAATGTGACAAAGTTCTAAAGTGCTAAACATGTTTCGTATTAAATTGACCAAAGCTATCACTATCTGTTATAAAAATCGTATGATATCTAACAATTCCGTCTGAAACAAAACGTTACAAACAAAAATAAAAATTTACATAAACGTCATCTATCAGCCACTGGCCGACACGAGATTGGGAATACAAGTTAAGGGAGCGGTTTGATTGGTCTATAAATTCAGATTTATTTTTATTTCCACACATATATGTTATTTCATTGTAACTTATTCCATGTGGCTTATTCAATTAAGACTAACAAATGAAAGTGTAAAATATTACTCTGTCGTTTCCCGCATGCTCGTTCGGTGACCGCAATGTGATTTCGGAAATCGACTCCTTTCGGTGAGCGACAGCATCCAATAAAATTATATCGGACTCGAATAACTTGTGTTGTTTACATATAAATGGTACTCTCACACCAGGATTGGTCAGGTTGACCATCCACTCGATGAAGAAGAAAAATGGTAATCTCGTAAGGTAATCTAACTTAGCCTACACTTAGTGTATTTATTTTTGCAGTATCCGAACTAAAATCTTCTATTATACGTAATAATGTTATCGGATATTCGATTTGGAGTGCTTTTATAGAAATCCATATAACAACATCGCTACTCTTCGGTTCCATTGCAGTTGACGTCGAGGCATAGAAATCTCTTGCATACATTTTCTATCCGCCAATCCGAAGCTACCAATGAAAAATGCTAAGCCCGTAACACACGGTCAGTTTACCATTAACTTGAGCCCAAATAAGTTTGATACGCAACGAGTAATAAACTCGTAAACAGATCGTTACGGGTGTTATTTTCGGAAGGATATTTTGCGGTTTAATTTGTCAGCCTAAACCAATAGCCGACCTAATGGTTTACCAGATACTTGTTAACTTTTAATTACTTTTATAACGGACTGACGGACTGTCTACTTTTGAAACATCCCAAATTGTTTCCCGATTTCGTTCCATTAACTAGAATTGTGGCAAACCTCTTAAGTTTTTGTAGCTTTCCTGGAATTTCCTTTCAAAATAAGTAATATCCGTGAATATTTTACGGTCTACGAAAATTCATTTCAATTAGGATTATAATTCACGTGTTGTAAGCTTAAAGCATTTACAACATTATCATTGATTTAAGCCTGATTTTAAACTGAAAACCTGGTTGTCCCGGGTGTTTTAATCGATAGACCATGTTGGAGGCCTTTAGGCGGTCTAAAAACTCCAGTGATGGCCACTGACCTACTAGAAAAGAAGAAAAACTGAAAACCTGTTCCAGTTTACCAAAAACTATGATATTCAATAGGTTTAGAACGGTAACACTCCAAAACAATCCGACAGATTCTGTTTATCCTTTCTTTTTATGCACTAAAACCCAGCAAGCAGTATCAGTCAGTACTTACAATGTGAAATGCGCCTAAATCCGTGGGACAGCAATAAATCGCTGGTCGGTACGCGTCACAATTCAGCCCGTGTAGAATCGATGCGTAGAACCTACACGAGATTTCTCATTTTACCGGCCCAGAGGGTTATGATGTGAAAACGGTTTTGTGTTAAGATTTTGATAGTTTGTACGTTGCTTTATTGCCGGTACGTGGGGAAAATGTTTGGAGTTTTTACGATACAAAAACTTTTCTTTATATTATTTTTTCGAACGATTTCAAAAAGGAGTTCGATTAGTGTTTTTAACGGTTTACGCGGTATGGTTGCTAAAATGCTGCTTGTGTGTAATCAATAATCATTACCTAACCTACTACACTGTAGTATTAGCACAGAACAAAATGTCTACGTAATAAGTAAATTTCAGTTACCTCTATTCAAAAAAGTAATATTTGAAGGAATTTTAAAACCTTTTAGCTTTCGTGTAAATACTGTTAACTAAAAAGCCGAATAACTCTTGTAATTGATGTTGAAAACTACGGCCAAAACCAACAGCCTTTTTATGGCCTCCTTGACCCGATATGGCCTCATGAATCGTTATGTTACGCGGCATTTTAGTGGCTTAAAATATCGACTTTATACTTTGTTTTACATTTTTAGCAATTAAATGGTTTCAACACAAGTTTGAAATGAGAGCTGTTACACGTAGTTTAAAAGAAAAAAATACATGCAAATTAACTAGAACAATTGCATTGTTAAAAACAAAACCTCAGCATATTTTTACTATTATAGTCAAGCTGAAGAGTTTGATATTTTGTTTATTTGAACGCGGCAATCTCAGGAACTATCAATCTGATTTCAATTAATCTTTTGTAATGGATAGCCACATTCATCCGGAAGGTAATAAATAGGCTATTCATACCGAAATTCCTACAGTTATGGCACAGTACAGTTGTACTGTGGTTATGGGCATAGCAGTAGAAAACCGCGGGCACTGCTAGTATTTATATAAAATAAGGAATTGCAACAATGTAAAATTTTCTATACTTAGAAAAAATAATTACACTATGAATACATTAACTTTATAGAACGTGTTGTTTATGTATTACAAAACCCTATAATTACGCTCATAACCTAGCAATAATGCTAACAAATATACTCACTAGATTTTCCCTAAAATAAACCCAAGAAGGCATTTCATTTCCAACACGTTTCTCCTTTTAAATTGTTACTGTATATATTCGAAACTTTACCTGTACCGAGCAAATCTTAAACACAGAGGATCGATCTATGACTGCGCCCAGTCACCCGCGAGGTACCCACTTACCTCTGATTTCAGAATGAGCCCGCTACCGCCCCATAGACTTTGACGAGCTCACGTTGCCAACTATATGTACCAACTATAAAATTAATGGAGGATAAACCAATTCGTATTCTATTTCCTCCTGATAAATACAACCATGTTTACGGCTCACTAAGATTGCACGAATTTATTTTCTCATTAACGAGGCTTGTTTTAACTTTTTAGTTCGTCGACTATAAAATGTGAAGACTTTGAGACCGCAGTCGGTGTTATAGTGTTTTGATACTTTAAGGTTTCGATTTAAGTGCTGTGTTGTATGATGTTTGGGATAGTTTAAGTTAGATGGGTTTGTGGCAGTAAACGCAGATGTCAAAGTGAGTTTACAGTTGTTTGTTAACTTTATGCAGCTGGTGGTGGAATATTTGATAACCAGTTTTAAACAAATTAATTTTCTCTCTTTTTTTTCTACAAAATAAGTTTATCGTTTCTTTTAAGTAATAATATCTTAAGTTGTCAAATGCGACTTTGGGGTACATTGGGCGTATCCTTTTTAGTTATCTTATATCTTCAGTTTTATTATATTAATAAATAATAAACTTTAAATAATATAAAATTTTAATAATAATATTAAGAAAAAAAAACTAATTCAATCAATTCTCAAATCGATTCGATCTCAAATCGATTCGATCTCAATTCGATTTATAACTCTTTTTCTCTTGTAATAGACAGGCACATACGGGAAAATTATAGGTTATTTTTCATCCCAAAATTCCCATGTTAACGGTCACAACGCGGGTAAAGCCGCACGACCCGCTAGTTCTATGTATGTTACAATCCTGGCGATATGTTTAATAACGTTTGATAACAAGGCCAAAACAAATGAATTGCTGTTCGTTAGTCTGCTTAAAACTCGAGAACGGCTGAACCGATTTGGCTAATTTTGGTCTTTAAATATTCATGAAAGTCAAGGGAAGGTTTAAACGGTAAGCAGTGAGGAAAAAACTGCAGGTGAAACCGTAGGGCACAGCTAGTATACAATAAATGGAGCAATTGATCTTCATTTTTCAACTAAAATAATTTGTGTTGTATTATAAAAAACTTCCGACATACTCACTTTATCTACTCAAGTCTCAACCACTACATCACTCTACTATCAACCCTATTAATAGTACGTCCTATATACATCCTTTACCCCAAGTATCAACACAACCCCGCCAGGTTACACCCGACAATGAATCAAAGCCACATATTACCGTACAACTACTATAATTAGACTCACTCACACACCCTAGTGATTAAGTAATAGTCCAGACCAAATGCTTAACCACCTGATTAATAACAAGCTAGGTAATGAATAGAACACTTAATTGGTCAACCGAGATCTAATTAGACGTCGACGAAGACTAATTAGAGTTATGGTTTTATAAATTGCTGGTACTGCCTTGCGGTTGCCTTGCGCCTTCCGTACACTTATTGTGCCCGTTCCCGTAGGAATTTCGGGATAAAATGTATTCTATGTGTTACTCTGATTTATAACCTATATTACTGTAAAGTTTCATCCAAATCCGTTCAGTAGTTTTTGCGTGAGTTAGTCACTCACGCAAAAACTACTGAATAATAACTACAAATATAAAACTATGTCTGTACGTATTGTTGACCCCGAATTGAACCCGGAACCCCCGACACAGTCAGCGCTTTGACATGCCACTGTGCCAATGGGCTCGTCACTGTCACTGATGGTAATTATATTTGTAAATTCATCTATGGTTAATTTTGTGTACTTAATACCTAGACTAATTTACCAACTATGTATATATACTGAACAAATACTTTATTTCGTTTTGTATTCATCCCTAATTAATAAACCCAAGGATAATTAGATGAGGCTGAAAACCAGTCAACCGAACTCTCAGTTACCTTTAAAAGGTAAAATGTAAATTAAACAATACAAGTCATATAATTTACTTATGTATATGTATTATTTACTTTCAAATCGGCCGTCACATGTGTTTATAATGCCGCGTCCCTTCCTCGGCAAACACAAATACTTTTGGGCTATTTATTCTATGTAGGTAAACAGTGTCCCTGTAATTCCATTATGGATGGACCTCGCATTCCTTCTGTATTATTCAACATCTCGAATCTTTGTTCAGATATAAGATTTTTTTTTCTTCCACATGTTTTGTTTTAGAATATTCATCATCGTGAGTGAAAGAGTTGTTTTTTTAAGAATACCGTTTCGTTTGACGTACTCTTAGACGCAGGACTGTCAATTTAACGTGCCCTCCGAAGCATGGAAGTGCTCAGATAGAAATGGCACTATCAGCCACCGATCTGAACTGCACGTTGCTTAACAATCGCAATTGGTTAACATCGCTTAGACATACTACAGCACGAACGCCATTCGATTAAATGATCGCTATTGAATGAATGAATACATTTCCCTTATGCCTTTGGAATAAGGTAAAAATTTGTTTACATATTATACATGTGTCATTATGTATGTTACGTATACTGTACATCATCACTACATAGTATAAAACAAAGTCACTTTCCGCTGTATATCTGTCCCTATGTCTGCTTAGATCTTTAAAACAACGCAACGGATTTTAACGCGGTTTTTTTAAATGGATAGAGTCATTCAAAAGGAACGTTTATATGTATAAAAATTCCCGAAATTCCCACGGGAACGGGAACAAAGCAGGTTAAACCGCGGGGCGCTGCTAGTTATACATACTCGTATAATACAAAAGCCAAACCATGAAACTTCCCTTACCCTAAACAGGCTCAAACTATTCAATTTAATGTAAACTCCGCCTGTCCCTCCTTCCATCACTCCAGTGTAAACATTCCCTAAGATATGTAGGTGTTAAGCCTCATTTACACAGGCCTTGATTGATAGCGCCCGGGTTCTGTACCTTATATTTTTTACCGAATCCCCTCAAAATGATAGATCGCTTTGCCCAAAGGACTAGTTACTTAGTTTTGACAAAATGTTTAGATCCTAAAAAACTAGAATTAAGTTGTGACATTGTATACTTGCGGTAGTTGCGTTTTTGTTTCGTTTGGGTATGACAGGGGCTTATTCTTATTAACTTAATGTGAATTGTGAATTACTATTAGCGCCCCGCAGTTTTACCCGCGTTGCGTCCGTTCCCGTGGGAATTTTGGGATGAAAAATAGCTTGTAACCTTTCCGTTAAACGTAGCAGTCGATTACAAAAATAATTATTCAAATCTTCTTCATCGAGTGGATGGTCAACCTAACCAATCCTGGTGTCAGAGTTATTGAGCCGCCAAAGGCCTCTGACACGGCTCATGTAACGACTACTAGAAAGTAACCGGGACCGGCGGCTTATTCAAATGGCATTGATATTTCCCGAGTGTAACCCTTACAAACAAACAAACAAATTTAGAAACTTTACCTTTTTATAATATTGGTATGATTTCCTCTACACCCGTTTCCTTATTGAAGAGTATAATAACTCACAAGGCCCAACATGCTCCCGTACACAAGTACACACGAAAGTAATTAACGTTATAATAACTTGACAAAGACATGTTCCCGTGACCTTGAGGATCCCACAGGAAATCTCATCTTCAGATTACTTAGGCCTCCTCTCTACATATAAAATGTTGAATGTTCGGGATTAGTGACGTCACGGGAATAATCTTAGGGACCATTTGTTTTGTGTTGTATTGTTTTTTGGAACAAAGTATTTCTGTTGTTTAGCCGGATTAAAAAAGTGGTGTTTGATGTTGTTAATGTATATTCTGAAGGACTGGATTCCTAATTTGTAAGAATGCACTATTTTTATTTAAATTAAAAATAGCTTCAAGGAAATTTGTTTTAAAATAAGCTACAAACAAACATACATAGTCCTCAATAAAATTACTTAATGAAAGTCACTCACATTAACACAATGTACTCACTGAATAAAAATCCGCATAGAATGGTCACACGGTGTACACTTCACTACAAATTGTTTGGCCAACGTGTCCAAATAGTTTCTGTTTGACGACAAAATGTTTGCAGTACGTGCCAGTGATCTATATTCAGAGGGGACCTATAGTAGATTCTACAATTGCTAAGAACGACGTTTCCGTTTTATGTCTCAATAGAAAATATGTATTGCAACACTGCACCGTGATAAGTAAGGGCCATTTATAACAAAGCTAGCAAGCTGGTTTCTTAAATTAAAGCGTTCTTAAATTAAAACACTATTCATTTTGAACTCAAAATACGTTTACAGATATACTTTGCTTTTATTCTGTGACTACGGTTCCTGTAAAGGCCGAAACGTCAGATGAAAAAATCTATACTAATATTATAAAGCTGAAGAGTTTGTTTTGTTTGTTTGTTTGTTTGTTTGTTTGTTTGTTTGTTTAAACGCGCTAATCTCAGAAACTACTGAACCGATTTGAATAATTCTTTCACTGTTAGATAGTATATTTATCGAGGAAGGCTATAGGCTACATTTTATCCCGGATTTCCTACGGGAACGGGCACAACGCGGGTAAAACCGCGGGACTCTGCTAGTGTAAAATAAAAGCTAAGTGTGTAAACGTATGTAGTTTCAATTCATATTTTTATCCGTGAACGTAGTTTCCATTCTAAAATAGTTTCCATTCTTTGCGGTTGAACCCTTTCCTATGGGAATTTGGGGATAACAAATAGCCTATATATCCTTTTTGAGGAATGTAGGTATCTAGCACAATTAATTGTCAAAATAAGACTGATAGTTTTTGAGACTAGCCCGTTCTAAGAGACAAAATAAGAGCAAGAATTATATGTTCATCTATATATATATAAAATTCAAAGTCCTGACTGACTGACTGACTGATAATCAACGCACAGCCCCAACCGCTACACCTAGAAACATGAAATTTGGCAGGAAGGTTCTTCAAGTGACGTAAGTGCACACTAAGAAAGGACTTTCGAAAATTCCTACGGGAACGGGCTCAACGCGAGCAAAGCCGCGGGGCGCTGCTAGTTATTGATATTACTTCTCGTAAGAGACAATTAGTATAACTCATTCTATAATTCAGGTAAGTCATATTGTACAATTTTATAAAGCAATGTAAACAAAACAAAAAACTTAAGTTGAAAGCTTCCATCAAAGGTACACAAAACTCCAATCTTTCAGTACGAACGCATGTATAAAACATTTGTTCCTATTTAATCGTTTTAAACATACATTTGTGGGAAGGTAGTAAAACTCGTCTTCCTAATTTAGTAGTAAAACCAGACAAATAGATGTTACAAGAGCAGGGAAATACGCTTTTACCTGCATCCTAGTCGTAAGTCTTGATCTGCAGATTAGATTCATTTCACACAAATTACAGTTTCGTGCGAGCTTTCTTACCTTCCGTTGGCTTAATGATATGCTAAAAGTTCTAAGTTTCTTTGTAAGTTGGCTAATTTTACTGTAGTTTTTGCAGCACATTATAAATTTACATTACTTTAAGGACTCACAAAAATTCGGTCCCGGTTGTTTCAACCTTAGACTTTGTTTGAGGCCTTTACGCGGTCTAAAACCTCCGACACCAGGGTTGACCTCTAACCTACTCGAACTTACTAACTTATAATTTTTTTGAAAATATTATTTCCATTTAAAAAAGATGTTTTCAAACCAATGTAATTATTATTTCTATCTATAGTCTTTTGCTGAGCTAGTTTACAAGCTGCGAGCCGGCGAGTTCAATAACACCCTTGTGTCACACATGTCTTTCAATTTTCAGGGCGGATTGCATAAGAACTCTTAAATATATTAGGTACCGAAATAAATTTGTATTATAGTATTCTATTGGGTACAAAATAAAGTACAAATTTGAACGCAAATCGTTCACAAACATTATTTTGTGTCATAAACATATTAGTTACAAAATTGATTCGAGAGTTCGTGTGCAATTCACTCTCAAACTTTGTCCTAGAATTCACTTAACTCGCAGCTTGCAAACTACCAAAACATCAATAAATCTAGCACTCGCCAAACACTTTGTAATGTAGTCAAAATTGTAAAATGACCTACATAACTTAGCCTATACGCTAAGCCTGTAAGATCCACATTAAAACCTTTAAACTGTCTAAACCGCAAAAGTTAATTAAAAATGTTTTGTTACATAAAGTTTTTATGTAACGCGACTGAAGTTGGAGGCGTGAGCAAGTAAATAATAAACTCCCGCCGCTCGTAAAGCTTCGAAAGTTAATGAACTTTCCCTTTCAACAAGCTCCTTAATAAACGGCATCCTTTTCTCGAAAAAATCTCCCGTGAATCTGAAATCACGCATCAGCGGAAAAGAAATCATCTATTGCAGCCTCACTAATTAAGATAAAAGGTGGTTCCTTCGAGAAAAATGACGGGAATAAGGAAAATTTATAGAAGGAACTGAAGTTTATACATAACTAGTAGCGCCCTGCGGTTTGACCCGCATTATGCCCGTTCCCGTAAGAATTTCGAGATGAAAAATTGCCTATAGCCTTTCTCGATAAGTGGACAATGTGGCTATCCATTACAAAACGAATTTTTCAAATCGGACCAGTAGTTCCTCAGATTAGCGCGTTCAAACAAACAAACTCGGCAGCATACTGGTTTCTTAAGTTGAAGCGAACACTACTCATTTTGAAATGAAACTACGTTTACGGACTCTAAAACTCTGCAGCTTTATAATATTAATATAGTTACAACACAAACATTCTTCAAGCTTCAACTAAACAAGGCAAGCACTATCCGCCACACTCAGAGGCGGTAATTAAATCGACACATTAATTATTTGACATATCTTTTCGCTATCGGCCGCCATGGTAACCGAGGTTTGGTAATCAGTTACCTATGAAGAAATTTTGCTCTTTCCTGGTAATCCAGTTACAAACGAAGATTTTAACATAATGAAACTTGTTCTTTTTTGGCACACGAAAGTAAGTTAGGTTCTCCCAAATCTCAAAGAAAAGACTCAAAGTACTCATAAATATATGCAATTCGGTAGGTTAGGGTTATTTTTATTTTTTTTAGTACCTAAGTACCTATTTTTTGGTTACGAAAAAATTACGAAAGCAGAAGGAAAAATCTTCTACGGCTACAGAATCTTTAAATAAAGAGCCCTAACTATTAGAATTTATCTTTTACTAATAAATAATGTGTAGCCTATTACGGTATCTGTATTTGAATGCCAGTTCAGAACGGTACACGGGATTAAACATAAATTAAATTACCACACAAAAGAAACTATACCGAAGCCTCTAGTTCCGTCTATCCTTTGTAAACTATAAGTTTAAAGATAATCTCTTCGGATACTTCATTTTAATAAACGTTCACGTATTTTATTTTAATTAAAAATCCTCACGGTCCTCCGTGTTTATGGTGGAGGGAAATGATAAATTATTCACTCTGCAGTTGGAATATTAAAACTTATGTTTACTTTAAACATTAAAGATTGATTTAGGTAAAAGTGTACAAAAATGTATAGAATCTTTTCGATTGTTTTACGAAACTTTCATAAAGGCAAACATTAGTGTCGTACCTTTTGCTTTGCATTTGGTAATGACGTTATTCCGTTGGAAAATTAGGATAAAATATTGACCTTGGAAGTCGACATCAGGACATGTTGAGTGAGAATTTAAGTACTTCGATAGATACATTTAAAGTAAAGTAAAGCAATGGCCTGTAATGTCCCAATGCTGGGCTAAGGCCTTTCATCTCACTGAAGATATCAGTACAGTGAGAAGGATAAGGCATAATCACCACCACCAGTACATTTTAATACAGAAAGAGTTTGAAGGAACAATATCTAAATACACTTATTATTTCGTTATTTTGTCGTGTTAGTGTAATTATTAGAATGTTGTAATCTTTTTACATTTTCTTTTCCATTCAAATAGGCCACTGGGTCAGCACTACACGCTTGAAATAATTAACTATAAATATTGTACATTCATGTTACATTTTTAACGCCTCGGTGGTCTAGTGGTATGTGCGCTCGCCTGCCAAAATTGAGGTCCCGGGTTCAATTCCCGGGTCGAGCGAAAACATGTTTCCTTTCAAACATGGCTCGAGTTTGAGATCACCAACCCGCATTTGGCAAGCGTGGTGATCATGCCTAATCCTCCTCACTGTACTGATAACATCAGTGAGATGAGAGGCCTTTGCCCAGTAGTGGGACATTACAGGCTAATACTACTAGCAGCGCCCCGCGGTTTAACCCACGTATTGCTCTTTCCCGTGGGAATTTCGGGATTTTTTGTACATATAAACCTTTTTCTTTAATTACTCTATATTAAAAAACCGCGTCCAAATCCTTGATAAATAATAAATCTAGTCTAATCTAAAAGATCTAACCATACATAGGGACAGACAGACAGCGGAAAGCGACTTTGTTCTAAACTATGTAGTGATGTGTAGAGTAATAAGGTTATTACTTACGCTCAAACTCAGAGACATCAAATGTTTTCTTAGTAGATATTTAATGAGTGATATTGAAATGTTATGCATGAAAATTAATTAATTATTCTATTTTATAAAAATGAATCGCTGAATCTGTTGCTAAGCGCAAAACTTCAGAACGACTGCACCAAATTGGATGATTCTTTTTTTAATGTGTTCCTTATTATCAGGACAAGGTTTTTATATAAGAAAGATAAGGAATAAAAATTTCAAAATTCCCACGGGAACGTGGGCGCTGCGGGTGAAACCGCGGGTACAGCTAGTAATTAATAAAAATTACGTCAATTAGTTCCGTGTCCATTTAATGGACGTGTCTGCGGCAGCTAAATACCCATGTCTAAGATTAAAATTAAAATTAGGTATATTAGACCAGAGAGAAGGGCTCACTATCTACATGAGCCTAATATCTAACCCTTCAACAACAAATAAGGTCTAACCGTAACAACATAAAGCTAAAACTTGGCTAAACCCTTCAGATATAAAAGATAATTACAACGACCATTCTGCGTTGATATATGCGCGTGGATGCCGTTCATCTAATGCCTCATCTGGGGCAGTACGAGGGTTAATAGTCCATGGTTAATTAAAATTAACAGTAACCCTTAAAATGTAACGTTAGTGTTAACTTTCCGGGCTATTTTATTTGAGAATAGCATGATGGGATCGAAGATAGACAGACACCGGTTTCTCAGATAAATATGTTTGTCAGGTGAAGATGTAAAATAAAAGTGAAGTGTATCCGTAAACGTAGGTACTTTCAATTTAAAATGAATAGTGTTCGCTTTACCCTATTATTAAATGCTTTGTAAGTAAAACACTTCTAGACTGTGTTTTGTCTCTTTTGCTCTTCGGAAAATTGCGGATGTCAGAACAGTTTAGCTACCAAATAGTTTGTCACTTCAGTATTCATAATACGCGTTTCTTAATATGGCCCTAAAGTACAGTATGTACTGCTTTGGCCTAATATGGTCACTAATTACTTCACAGTCACTGACGCAATGTCGTAATGATAAACATATTTTGATAACACTCGAAGTTTTATTTACAAAATTATTATATAATCTCCAGTTCTACTACATCCAAAAGATATCTCAACAACTCCTTAAAAGCATTATACATCAAAAGAATGTCGGTTTTTAAACCAACTATGTATTTTCGATCTACTGTCTTTAACCGTAAGTTGTAAAATATGTTGTTGTTCATATTTCATTAAGCTCTTGAGGGTAGAAGAGGATTCCTATGGGCGGTTCCGTAGGGGTGGTGAAGATGGACGGAGGACACGAGTTTTAACATTAATGGAGTTAAAAATATAAAAAGAAATGTTTTATTAGATTTGCTTTCAGTTTTATGCATCAAGCAAGTTCTTCTACTGAAAGTTCATTTGTTCATTTATTTCGGGTAGGTTAGCGGCCAACCCTAGTATATAAGTGTTATTGAGACCACCTAAAGGCCTCCGATGCGGTCTAACAATTAAAACATCTGGGACCGACTGCTTAACGTTTCCTCCGAAGCATGGTAGCGCTAACAAAGTTACTTCACAAATTCATTGTAACGATTTGCTTATAAACATGGTTACATTGACATGTTCCTGAGTTATTAGCAACATGTTGCGTGCAACACTGTTGAGATGATGACGCCACGGTGCAGATTTGCCGCCCGGCGAAAACATGAAAGCAGACTGACGTGTGTATGGAAAGTATGGCTGTAACCAATGTTGCCAGCAACGTTGATGTTGATATATAATGATGATGAACAACAGTTGTCCAACAAATACTTACAATGATTACAGGGCTTAAGATTTGCTTCTCAATATTTAAGTTGTTCAGTTTTTTTACCTCAGTTAGGCCAATAGATAATGTTACTGAATCTTATTGACTTCAACACTTTGTTTTTGTATGAGGGTTGAAGTTTACATTAAGTTAAAACATCATAGTCCACGCATCTCACCTATTTCAGCATATTGTGAGTAATGCAGCTCATAAACATCCAAACATCAAAATATAACTAACCATACACATAACTTTTGAATCCCAAAATTAATAATAGGATAAAACTATACAGACATCTTCTAACTAAAAGTAAACAAGGAAATTCCATCTCCTTTCAACATTGATTCGTATTTTATTAAAATACAATCCCTTAGAAACTTAATAATATTAGACTTGGTGCTCACGCGAACATTTACATTCCAAACTAAACCTTGTACCCCTAACAATAGAGCCGAGGTCAATCGAATGCAAATGTTTACAAATATTCCACTCGAACTAATGAAAGCAGGTGGCCTTTCAGCGTTATTACATTCATAAGTGCTTCTTTGAAGGTAAAACAATTTTGACTTTGAATGATAAACAAGATAAGGAGACCTGGCTGCGATTACTACGACTAAGAACCGCCTACCGTGACTCGTGCTATCAATTAAGGTATAGGTAGTTGAAGTAGATAGTATTAGTACTATACTTAATTAAGGGTAGTTGGTACAATAATTATTCTATTGCCACATTTGTTCAAGCTTTTTAACGCGGGTTAAGAAACAGATCAAATCAAAATAATATAATGTCATCCCAATTTCATTTTAATTGAATTAAAGTCAAACAAGTATGAGTACTGAAATTATAACTTTAAATAACTTGAATTGGATATTATAGCGATAATGTGAGGTATAGTATAAAGGCTGTACCTTAATTGGCGAACTACATTTCCACGGCTTTAAATTTATTTTGGTATTATAAGCCAGCGGGGTGACTACGCCTAATCCTCCTCATTGTACTGATATCTTCAGTGAGACGAGAGGCCTTTGCCTTTGCCTTTGAAGTATACAGGTCATTTTCTGATAGACTTAATTGATAAGTCTTATTGATAAGCTTTTTATACCAAGATACTCCAAGAACGGGTACATTGCGGGCTAGCCTGCAGGGACTGCTTATTACTTACGGATACAGGTTTATATAGCATGCATGGGCTAATAGAACAATTCCTTTATTGAATACTCAGAGTTCAGCTTCAAATGAATAATAAAGTTACAGTAACAATCAATATTTTGTCAATGGCGATACAACGTAAATGGGGCTTGAATAATACATAGTTAGTTAAGGTAATGGTTCGAAATTACCCATTCACTGACTCAGCTTGGAGTTGACATTGACATGATTATTAAACACAAAAAAGCATTCATTTTAGTCCTTAAGAATAAGAATAAAATAAGTTTATTGCCAAAATTAAAAATTAACATTATACACAATGATAAAATTAAAATACTAGGTACTTGGCAAAAGGTTGCTACTCAGCTGTTGCTGTACGGAACGGATCCCGCATAGCGTTGGTTTTCAGTTGCCGCCTGCTCCCTAAGATGGAAGGCGGGAGCGTGTGACAGATAGGACATATGTACTTCTATATAGGGTTTTTTTATTATAACAACTTACTTTTCAAATTAAGCTTTTCATCTTTGAATGCTGCTGTTAAACAAATAATCTTACAACTAAAAGATTTCGTTGCATATGAATATGTGTAAAGAAAAGATAATTAATTAATAACAGAGACGCCAAATGCTTCCTTAGTAGAGATTTAATGAGTGACTTTGATATGTAATGTATGAAAAATTACGTCAATTAGTTAAGCGCCAATTTCATGAATGTCTCTGAGTGCTGCAGTTAGTGTTTAATTAGGTGAGTTTGATAAATATGTAAATGAATTAAAGTGAATTAAGTCTTCAATTTGTTTATTTGTTAGGAAGAAAAAGCAACTATAACTTTGCTTCTTACTAAGTATTTATAGGAACAACAAGAAAAAACTCCAAACGTTGTAAAAGCAACCAACCATACGTTTTACCACTTCTCGACCAACAAAACTCTCACAAAATAAAACGCATGTAAAGCACCTATTTTCCAACGAAATCACAATATTTTGAGTCACATAAAAATTGGTCAAATATTTTATTCCGTTATGATCTACCACTACAGTATGATTCCGAGGGGACCTTACGAGTACATACAAAGTGACACATTCTATTCATATTATATGAGGAGCAATAAGGATAAACATCTCCAAAAATTCATCTTGGTTCCTTTAAATTGCTATAATATGTCTCGGCGTGCGGTACGTATATTATGTGGAAACAACTACAAGTTGAAGTTTTGATAGTGATGGGACGAATGCAAACTCAAGATGAACTTGTTGTTTGCTATTTCTCGTAGTCTCGTAATCTGCTACGTCTCGTAGACTGCTACGTCACGTAGACTGCTACGTCTCGTAGTCTGCTACGTCCCGTAGTCTTGTATTATCGTAACCTATCGCAGCTTGTAGTTTCACACAAATTGTGATCAATATACAGACGCGTTATGTTAATTTGCATGGAAGTAATTCCAGTTAATAGTGATGAGGTATTTAGGAGTGTGTTGGGATCAGTTCGGTAAGGTTTAGTGTTCATCTTGAATTCTCATGAATTTTTACTTTTTATAGATGGTTCATCAGTTTTTTAATATTTCAATGTGCCATTAACTTTTTATTTAGATCATCGGTGTTTTATTATGAGATTTTATAAACGTTATGAAAGAAGTTTTAAAATATATTTATTTTTAAAATAATTATTCGGAAATCGGAAACAAATAAAAGCATCTCGAATGTTTATAGTCCTTTAGCGTCCTTTGCCTCGAAACACCTAATTATTATAATATTCAAGTCCAGTCTTCCGAGACTCACGCTGCCCATCACTATACACCACACTCTCTCAGTGCACATTAAGTATTCCGTAGTGGAATTGCACTATTCAAACGCTAATTTAAAACGTAAATTCGGGAATATTATTCAAAGCAAGTGCTGATGAAGATGAACACATTTAACGTTAATTAGAACAATTCTTATACAACTCTGTGACTTCTTTTGTAGATTGTAGGTGTAGGTACCGTAAATATATCTGT
Source organism: Cyclophora albipunctata (assembly GCA_963082685.1). Taxonomy (NCBI): domain Eukaryota; kingdom Metazoa; phylum Arthropoda; class Insecta; order Lepidoptera; family Geometridae; genus Cyclophora; species Cyclophora albipunctata. The sequence continues at coordinate 1,655,529 of OY720129.1, read as the reverse complement.
ATCTACAAATGAATACAAATAAAACGAAAATAGGTTTATTTTTATTATGTTACGCCTCGGTTGTCTAGTGGTCTCTCTCGCCTGCCAAGACTGAGGTCCCAGGTTCAATTCCCGGGATGAGCGCATAACATAATATTATACTTAGAGTGCTTATGTGTGCTGTTCAATTGTTATGGAAGTTAGTTATTTTTGGAATAAAGAACAGTGATTCAATACAATCACGTGTTCTTTTAAAAAAAAAATGGCTTGTCGCTGACACTCGCCTGTTCCATGGCATCTTAGCTCAGATGACGTGGATGGAAATTTGGGATGTTTGCATACACTGTAAGTCCTTTGATCAATGTCGCCCATCGATCACTCGCTTCATCCCCGAAACACGACATAAACACATAATCCTACTTCTTTATTCACACCACAAGTCGGCAACAATTTATTTCCAGCCGCCATTATTACCCCTAAGAACCATAACTGAACCTTTATCATAATTAAAATTATAATTTTGAACTCGTAACAATGAAATTTTCCTATCCTAACTGTCACTGAATTACTGAAAATAATTATGTCCCCCGAGAAAGTTTTTTAATCATACAAAACGCGAGTACCCATAAAAGTCAGAAAGTACGTAATTTCGTCACCGTGATGTGCAAACTTCATACTCGTTTTAATTAAAAAATTCTAGGCTGAAATAATTAAAATATTCCCTGTAAAGACTTGTCAGCCGCTTTTTTGGGTTTATGTGTATCAGAGAATTAATTTTGTTCTTTTCGCGAGAATCAGAGAGTAATTTTCAATTTCAAAGCTTTCGGGATTTACTTGTCGGAGATTAAACCGGCAAGCCTGAACATCCAATTATCATTTCATGATAAATACGAACACTATGCTAATATTATTATTATATACTAGCCGTGCCCCGCAGTGTTACCCGTTCCCGTATTATTCTGATGTATGAACTAATATTACTGTAAAGTTTCATAAAAATCCGTTGAGTAGTTTTTACGTGAAAGAGTAACGCACATACATACTTTCGCATTTATAATATTAGTAGGATTAATCTTAGTTTTATGAGGTAGTTATGTAATTTTGTGTTTTTGAAAAGGCAATCTATGATTTTTATTTGATTTTTTCAATATCGTACATTTCACAATAAAACGGAAACACAAAATCCAGTTCCGAAGAAACATAAATTAAAATGAAAATACTACGAATTCGTCAGCAACATTCTTTGGACAAAAACATGCCAATTGCTTTACGAATCCTCTCAACAATTCCAACGAAAAATGTCCGCCGCTGCAACAGCCGAGGGCTCTCAAAATTTGGCTGCAAAATCGAGGACAATTGCAGCTCAAACCGAGCCCTGACTAAATAGATAAAGCCTCCTTTTAATTATTCAAATGATGGCCCACCGCCGTTAGTGAACTGTATTCAAAATTTCAATTTAAATTCTAGAAAATTACGCCCTCAATCCGAGTGTTTGAAGTCCAATTTGGCTTGGCGCGTTCTCGGGGAGAAGTGTAACCATTTCCTTTTGCTATATTGGTACTTTATTAAGCTTTTTGCCAGTTTAGAGCTTGCAGTTTGGGAGCAATAACGTTTTTGAGCAATTTCGTTGGCGACAAAAAGATTCGATTATGTATGATGTCCATGTGCTTAAACTTGATTGTCTTTCGAATTTCGATTAGCTTCCAACGTGTAAACACGCCATAAAAATCCGTATCATTTATCTTTATTGAATATTTTGCTCAAGTACGGTTATGTTTTTAATAAACATGATTTGCATTTTCAAATTCTTCCGCGGCCATTTTGTTTTTACGTTGCAATATCGTATCTTGTTCTTCATTACATTAAGAGTTAAACCCCATTTCATATTCAAATGCTACTAAAATCTACATAATTATTAGACAGGTATACAACCGGAGAGTTTTACAAGTATTCACATTCAAGCTTAAACGTTTTCACTGAATAATTTCCATTTGTTTATCGGATCACGAGATCACTAACAATTCACAACCCACTAGTTAAACTAAAAGGTTAGTTTTCGATACAAAGTAATAACAGAACGTTGCGCGAAGCAGTTAATAAAACAATCTGTAAAGTGATTACTGCAGTGCAGAGTAAAGGTACGTTCACATTGAGAGAACTCTCTAATTCTAAATAACATCAACACGGGCCACGTTTAGACATCGAAGCCAAATTACACTGGTATAACTCGATTTCAACTCGTGCGAGCTGAATAGTCAGATTTCGCTTGTTTTGGTTCCAACGCGCCAGTGTAAGGGTACCTCTACACTGAACCGCGGTAGTTGCGACTAATTTAACTATTGTTAGTTAGAGTTTCGACTATTTTGGAGGGTATGTACTGTAGAAGGCGGCGTTGAGGAACATTCTAATTATGGACTAAGATTCGGGGTTATTATGTATCAACAGCTAGCGGAAGCCTTGTTTATAATAGTGAGGTAATTAGTGTGTTTACTTTAGACTATGAATTTAATGGTTTGTGTAGGTTTATGAAAAATGATTTGAACATTTTGAATGTTTCCAACGTAGTGAAATAGGTGAAAAGCACGTCAAACTGGTAACCCCATTTTTATGGGTTGCATGACGTTGTATTTGACTGAAAGGTCACATTAGGCCGCTGCCTTTAAACAATGTAAATAAAAGGTTTACAAGGTCACGTGACCCGCAATCACCCCGCTTCCCCACTATTCATATTCATATTTCAAATTGAAATCTATGTATTATTCAATTCAGGATCATTACAATCATTTATAATCGTCAGGAATGTGTGTCTTGCATTTAAACAACAAAAGATTGTTGCCGTAAGTCTTAAGGCGTAAGTCTACAAGATACCTCCAAGTAACTATTCCTACATTCTGAATACTCTAAACGACTGTTACTCACATAGAACTGGCAACTAAATCGTACAATCTTTGAACTTCTGTGTAATGCCTCAACTACACTACTACGTTCGCCAGGTGCAGTCTTCGATTGTGTTTCAGTGTACTGTAACCATCAAACGTCACTCCTACATTAGGTTGTCCACAATATGTCCGCATTTAACGATTTGACAGCTTCAGTCCGTGCGTCAGATATGGAACTGTCACCGTAAGTTCTATGCAGCGAACGCCTTACTGTAGTCGTATCTTTACTCACACTGGGACTGGCAACTAAATCTGATAACCCTAGAACTTCTGTATAACGCGACTTTAGGAAATAGGATTGATATGGACACAGCCTCGGTGTTTCAAACATGTTTCCTACTTTTCAAACATGGCTCGGGTTTGAGATCACCAACCCGCAGTTGACAAGCGCAGTGATTATGCCTAATCCTCCTCACGGTACCGATTCTTCAGGGAGATGAGAGACCTTTGCCCAGCAGTGGGATATTACAGGTTAATACATTACATTGTCGGCCTCGGTGTGACTAAATAAGATGCCATGGAATAATACGGAACAGTTAACTAAAATCAATATCGTAGTGACGTCAGCATCAAATTCTGAATTCAAATTTGTGGGTTATCTAAACGGACTTTTAGAGCACTGTTTCAGGATCCGAAGTATCAATATACTTAGGGCAAGTGTAATCTGCCCCTCTAAAATGAATAAGGGGCGGGGGGAGTGGGGGTAATATTTACATCGTTATACAACTTTCTCAACCAGTGAGATGGCTTGTTGTGGCTGAGTAGAATGTTTCGATAGAAAAAACCTAATTGATTTTATTTTTGTGTGATGTAGCTCCTCCAAATAATCTTCATTTTCAGTTTGTACAATTTTTATAGAGTAATCTACACAAATATCAATACTATGATCGAGTGGATGGTCAACCTGACCAATGTCAGAATTATTGAGCCGCCAAAGGCCTCTGACATGGCTCATGTAACGTCTACTATTCGTAGAAAGTAACCGGGACCGACGGCTTAACGTGCCCTCCGAAGCACGGAATCGTCTAACTAAGAGGCATCAAAGGGCAGTCTCACAAAAAGTTTTTTGTGAGATATTGTTCCCATCGGGAATCGAACCCGGAACCTCCAGATCGTGAGCCGAGCGCTCAAACCACAAGGCCACGGAGGCTGTATGATAATCAAATCGGAATACAAATCTTGTTTGAAATTGGACGTGAAGTTAACAACATTTGATATTGCGAGCATTTTTCAGATGAAATGAAACTAACAATATTCTTGGTATCGTTTATGTACTCATAACATTTGCTGTATTGGATCTGTTAGCGTGAATTGTATCATAAAAGTAACGTAATACACTTACATCTATTCTAATAATGTAAAGAGGTAGAGTTTGTTAGTTTGTTTGCTTTTATATTCGAGCTAATATCGGGATTCACAGAGCCGTTTTTTTAAATACTAATAGATTAGCTGCATTCAACGGCAACATTATAGGCTATTTTTCATTCCCAAAATTCCTATGCATACGGGCACAACACGGGTGAAACCGCGGGGCGCTGTTAATTATGTTGCTAATTATATTGATATGTATCAATAAAGTTATATATGTTATGTTCAACTTATGCCACAGTGGTGTAACAAGTGCATTTGCCTGCTTATACCAACGTCCAGGGTTCATTACCAAAATCTAGACAAAGCATCTGCATAATAATTACTTTTGTATGAAACTGTATTGTACTTAGTTATTTAGGTAAAATACATAAATAGGGAGTCAATTTTTCTAAGTAAAAATACACCAGAGACAGTAAAAATAATAGGAATAATAAAGGAACATTTTTCTATGATATTTTCTATAGTAAATTATTTCTCATTAACTTAAAAACCAAAAAAATCCTCGTACTTATAGTAATAAAATACAAGCTAATACAAGTCCAATACTAGTTCAAAAACATTCCTTTAAAACACAAAACGAAAAGTATAATCACGAACAAAAGGAGTACAAAGAGAACTACTGGTACTAAATTCTTTCAACAGCAAAAAAACATGTCAAACGAGACTAAGACAACAAATAAAAGGTAAAGGAGTCCACAAATAACTGCAAAGTAACTGCAAATTCGTTGCAGTTTTCTAGTTCTGTTCCATTGCGTCCGGGAAATCCCGGATATCCGACTGACCCGGACGTCACCTATCCGGGATCCGGGCGTTGGATATTTACTAAACCTGAAGATTTTAAAGCTTCCTTAAGATTTATTGTACGGACTCCTATTGGCTAGAAAACTGAAAATGAAGATTATTTGAAGGATTTGTACGTTTTTCTTCTGACTTTCATGTTTGTATCGTGCTTTGCACATTTTGAAATTGATATTGTAAAGAAATGTTGAAATATACAGCGTATGTTATCCATGCAACGTTTTCAAAAGATACCGCATTTTAAAAATCGAAGTATAGTTCAAAATGTACCGGAATTCAAACTATGGATACATTTTAGTTCAATTTCAGTCAAAAAACCTTCCAACTCCACTACACCTTTCGGAGCTAAAAATACACGTACATTACAAAAAGTGAAAAGTTTGCGTACAGTCGTCAGAAAAAGTGTTTTAACATTTTTGAGGTGATTTTTGTAACATTGTTTGTTGAAGTCTTGTAGCTAGAATTTTCATAAATTGTATCACTTTAAGTAAGGCTCTATTTTATTTATATGAGCTTATAATAAAATAATTATTTCAAATAAATAAACACCATTTCATAATAATCCAAACCTAACCTAAAAACTGCTACCTAACAACTTCTAAAGACCTTACAAAGAAAACTTAGATTTTTTATGAGAAAAAATTTCGTTATTGACTGTACTTTAACGATAATAGTGAAGTTACTTCAAAAGTTCGATATTGGTTCTATCTATCACATGATGGGTGTTCCGAACCGCCCGGGGTCGATAATTCGAACAAAAAGATTTTCAAATCCAAAGATAACGGCGAACTCTAGGAAATTCTTACCTATTTACGAGTGTCAGGTCGGGAAAATGAACAGACAAAAAGTTTATTTTTACTAAAAGATTATTTTACCGTCTTGAAGATTTGAGAAAATTTCCAAGATAAGGGTAAACTTATTTAAATAAAATTGCAACTAATTTTATACCCAAAAACTATGATTATTATACCTTTGCCAAATTTTTTGGTAATTTGATAATAATTTTGATTTAAGAAAGTAAGATAAGTATTTTGGATGGCAAGTGTTTTTTTTTTAACTTTTAGATCATGCCAGGGGCCCAAAACCTCTGACACATGGGTATAGCTATCAATGTTTACAAAATAAAAGAACAAATGAAGTACTTTAATAATTATTATTACATAAGTTATCTCCAAACCTAAAGAGCATAGTAACGATAATTTCTTTGAAATATATTCTAACCTTCTTAGTCTCATTTCAGGACAAATAAAAAACAACACTCAATCGCACATCTGTTCCAAAGATATGAACCATTTTGACTTTCTGTGGCTTCGCGCCAAAACGGAATCCACCTAGTTCTTAATACAGTCAGTTTAACTGTTAACCAGCTTAAGTTGACATTCGCTTGGTAGGAAGTGGTGTTAATATGTTCACTTTCCAGAAGTGTCTAATTAGGTTGGTTGGTTCGTTCTTTGCGGTATAACGAACGCAGTTGAACAAGAAGACATGTTCGTTTAGTGATGGTCGGTTGGGAAACGTTACCTTATTTAATGAAAATATTTGTTTTCTTTTTCTGTTTTGGGCGAACATCGATAGAACAGCGAACAGTTTCTTAATTCTCGATTTATTAAAAAAAAAAAAGTTTTTTCAGACCACTAAAGGTACCATTCTAAGGCCGGTCGTCAACCGCAACCGCAGTGCGGCGTGCGGTATAGTCTGCACACGCCGCACGCTGCACTCACTGCAACATCATTTTTGTGACCCGCCTCCTATTTCGGTATACAGCCACTAGCCATGCAGCCTCACAGATTGCAACCTTAGTTGAAAACGCGGCTTTGTAATGTCAGTCAAACAAATAGTGTATTATGTTATTTCCATTAAATGAATACACATTATATACTTATTTACCTATTCTCATTTCATTGTTCCAGTGTCTATAACGGTATCTATTTCTTTAATCTATCTCATTTCATTCTGATAAACCTGTTAGTACAGCGGTAGTGAGAGCGCTTACTATGTTAGGGGTTGCGGGTTCGATTCCCACCGAGTCAACAATATGTGAAGACATAGTTGTTGGTGACGACGTCTGGGTGTCAATTATATATCCAATGGCTCCCGTACTAAGGCTAGCCTAATTGCAGTTTGGTCGGTTTGTAAAAAATGATGTTTAATATATATGCATTGTTCCAGTGCCCATGACGCAAGTGATAGCCGTGGCGGGCGAGCCGGTGTACCTGCCCTGCGACATTGAGACCTCTGGTGACGAAGACGCAGTCCTTCTGGTGCTGTGGTATAAGGAGGATTTGGGCACGCCAATATACAGGTGAGGAACAACATCATAATCTTAGGCACTAAAGTAAATACGAGTAGTTAGTGGCCAACCCTGGTTACGGAGTTTTTAGACCGGAACTTCGGGTTGGTTCAGCTCACTCTTACAGTAAACATTAATACAACATGTCAGTCTCGACAGACATAAGGAAATTTAAATTTCGTGGATTTCTACGGCCGCCCGAATAACTTAAACAGAGTGTCATTTAAGTAATGAGACAACGCTTTGTATTTAAAACAATTAATAGTGTAAAAAAACGTAAGGATTTACATCTATACATCCGCTCAATGCTTGCTCGCTATGACGTTTTTTATGCCTGTTTGACTGTGGTTCGTTGAGTGACCTAATTTAGATTATTATTTAATAGTTTACTAGTAGTTATGTAATTAATAGACTAAATTAAGAAGTCCAAGTGTAAGCTCACGACCCATGTTTCACCCTTTTTTAGGAATACAGGGTGAAACATGGGTCGTGAACAGAAATTTGTTTCACCCTGTATATCTATGTCAATACAACTACTAAACAATCATTAAACCAGAGAAAAACGCCCTAAAAAATTAAACCGCTGATTACAATACTTTGACAATTCCTTTTTCAAATAACGAATGCAAAGAAGCTATATTTTTCTCGTTGCGGTTACTGGAAATTAAACAACAATTTAGTATCATAAAAACATCGTGTCAATGACCTTCCATTTTGTTTACATCGCAAAATATGCGCGCTAAAATATTGATATCGAATTGTCTGAAAGGTAATCCTTCAGGAATCCGAGCTTTGAACTCTGGGCACATTGAAACGTGCATGCGACAAAGTTTTGAGTGCTTTGTATCAATGTATAACGACGTATGTATAAAGATGTATGATTCCTTTGACGCTGCAAGTTTCTCGTAAAGGCGATACTTTGGTATGAAATCAAATGAAAATAGTTCGCATTCGTTCGCAGATTCACTGTGGCAGCCCTTGATGGTTGGTCGAAGTTTACTGTGTTTGTGGCTGTACTGTATTTCAATTTAAGATGTTTAGTGTTTATTAATTAATAATAAATAATAAATTTTAGACTAATTTGGTATGTACTATTTGGTATATAATATATTACACTAACTGGGTACTTATTTGGTATTTAATTCATTATTTTTATTTTTGCTCTTGCACTTCAATATACTTACCTACTGTGGGTTTGTGTGTGTTAAATGTAATGTAAAATAACAGCGCGTTGAAGCCCCTAACCGTAACGGTACCTTTCCACCAGAACTACGCTATGTTACATTGCTGTACCACTTTCATAATTATAATTCAATAAAACGTAGCAACATTTTATTAATGTAAATTAAAAACATTCTTTGCTTTATCCGAGAATTGACCTGGAACCTCGCTTTGGAAGTCAAGTACAGACACTACAAAAACTTTTTTCTGTCAGATGTTCAATAGATAATTCTATAATAGTCGTACCCTAGACCAGGGGCAATTTGACCTATCCGGGCTAAGGAGTATTGAAAGATGGCAACTGGGACGACTCTAGACTAAAAGGAGGGCAAACATTATTATTAATACAAACCAATACAGCCTGACTTGATTTACCTGAAAAGAAAATAAGTAATACCAAAAAAAGGAAATTAATCTTATTCATTTTGGTTTTCGTTATTCAGGCAAGTGAATCTAAGAAGGGTGCCCTCCCCTATCTCCCTCGGTACCCCCATGAACAATATGTATTTTCGTGTTTTACCTTCACCATTCATTTTACAGCGTGGATGCCAGAGAGCGGGATTTCGGTGTCGCCGAGCGCTGGTCAGATGAAAGCGTCTTCGCGTCTCGAGCCTATTTCTTGCCCGAGAGAAAGCCCGCGGAGTTAGCGGTTGACCGCGTGAAGGCTACCGACCAAGGCGTCTACCGCTGCAGGGTAGACTTCAAACAAGCGCAGACGAGGAATTCTAGAGTCAATTTGACTATTATAGGTATGTTTATGCACTAAATATTATAAACCTGACCTAAAAATATACTAGTATATACTAGTATATCTATTTTAGGTCAGGTTTATAATATTAGGCTTCGCCTATAATATAGGTTTAGGTTAACCTATTATCTAGTTTTCTTATCCGACTACAGCGAAGCCCTAAAGCAGGGTTATGTTCACCATAACCATATCCAGATACAAAATAAAGCTGAACAGTTTTTCTAATACGTAAATCACAGATTAACAACCAATTGATTATCTTCCTAAAATGGATCCAACTAGTACTTATGTATAAGTGGTTAAAACCGCAGAGTAATGCTAAAGACTATTAAGGAAATAGATAAACTAACGTTCATTATAGTTATTTCTTCACATTGAAACTTTTATAAACCTTTTATTCCAATCTATATAAAACATCAGAACTCCAAACCTTCCAATGTGAGTGTTCACTTCACAGACAACATCAAACCCAGTCATATTTCTTATCTCAGTTTGAAAACAATCTCAACAGATCACTGATCTATGAAAGGCACTTCAATACAGTGACAATATCGCCTTACCCGATGCACTGAACTCCACGCTATAGACGTAGAGCCAGGCCAAGTATTGAGTTTGGAAACACGTTAAGTTTTAGAAACTTAAGAGCTTATTGAAGACCGCTAAACGTTCTACACAACATAGAACAGGGTTGTTTGTGTCAAGTATTTAACTAACTATTTATTGGTGTTAACTTGAAGCGTTATAGTTGTAGCAACGTCCTCTGGTTCAATGGCTTTAAGAGAAAAGGCTAAGGATGCCTGTCCATTAGGAGTGAGGGTCCGGAGCGGAGAAACAGAGACATATTAACCAATAAGATTGCGTAAAATTTGTTTAAAAACATATTTTTCTGATTACTTGTATTATTTTTATCATTTTGTTGTTACAAACTGCATGCTTCTGCACACACTTGTTTTTAAGTAATTTAAATGTACCTATTTCTCATTGAAGTGAACTGTTATTTAAGTTCTTTTTGAGTAAGATCATTTATTCCTCAAAAACTTAATCTAATTTACAAAACCTTTGACTCCCAAACTAGAATAGTCTGTGACGAATATTCTTCGATGAATATTCTATAAACCTAAACCTAAAATTTTCGCGCAGGGATTTTATGTAATCCTCATAATATGGTTACAGCACTAGTTTCTAGCACTAGTTTTTGTTCTGTGGCTTAATTGCTGTATACATTTTCAAATAAAAATAAAATTAGCTCGGTCTGTTTCATCAATTCTATCCACAACCGACTACTGGTAGTTATTGACAATTATATCAAGAGATTTCGCCAAAACAAAAAACCAAAAAAAACTCAGATTTAGTATTAGTTAATATATAGATTGAATTTTAAATCCATTTTCATAAGCTGTTGCCAGTTAAAGTGGATGACAAATACTGTCTAATAAAGTGTTCGAGATTAACATGTTGAAACACAAAAATAAATTAACATCCCGGCAAATCCGCGCGCAATCCGCTTACGTCGGCTATCGAAGTGTCTGTGCTATTAATTTTACAACGAACCCTAATATTTTTAGGAACATTATTTTATACACTTTAAAAAAAATATGTAATAAAATATGATGAGGTAGTTTGTTAAATGTTATTGGAATTACAATGGGTAGTGATTTAGTTACTTTTGTGACACTAACCGACTCAATCTTACTTAGTGGATGCTATTTTAAGTTTTTTGGGAGTACGATTTTAATAAAAAAAAATTGGTAATTTTGTGTAATTTGCGTAAACTACAATAATACTGATTGGTATCACTAGGACGTCTATTAACGAGTATTTTTTTAATGTATATTTTTTTTAATTTAGCAAGATTATCAATTATTTTGTTTTATCTCTAATTTAGATGCTCTTAAAATTATTAAACCAAAAAATTTTTCTGTTTACTCTTCTCTTCCTTCATAAACTCCTTTTTAAAACTCTAACACATGTCTGACTAAATACATCGTTAATCCTTAAAACCATAAAGTCCATTCTCACAGAATGGAACTTCCATTTGTCTGAGAATCTCACGTAATTTCGCTAACAAACTGCATCAAATGCCGGTTCACATCTCTAGAGGAAGCTCTCTCTTGAATAAGATTACTGGGAGCACAAAGGAAGTATACGTGTACATACATTGTAGGTGTCCAAGTCATAGATAGAATTAAAACTAATGCCCGGCCACAGTGGGCGAAGCCAATTGTTTGAATCTTCAAACTGCATTCGGATTCGTTGCGCTTTTGTTTCATGTTCTTATCTGACATTGATTTTACTGTAAGGTAGGTATATAAAGAGGTGGAAACGCCATTATAAATGTTCGTTTTACCGACTTTGAAACTGAACTTGGCTCTTAATTCGACTTCTTTACATGTGTCAAATTCGACTTTTATAGATGTGTCATAGAGTCCTAGTGTTGTATTCAGTACGTCAACACCATTCAATTACGACAACTAACTTATTGACGGCTTTTTCATACATTACATTTCAAAAGTCACTCATTAACTTCTCCTAAGCCTTAGCAATCGTTTGATGTTTCTGGGAATAGCTTGAAGCAATTTCAATAAAGAGGGTTACAGTTCAATAGTTCTATTGTCATTTATACCTAATTAAACTAGTAATAGGATTATATAAGTTATAAGGATTATATAACTTACTAGCAGCGACCCGCGGTTTTACCTGCGTTGTGCCCGTTTCAGTGGGAAAATCGATAATTTTGATACATACAAACCTTCCTCTTGAATCACTCTATCTATTCAACCGCATCAAAATCCGTTGCATAGTTTTAAAAATCTAAGCATACATACATATGGACAGACAGCGGAAAGCGACTTTGTTTTATACTATGTAGTGATAAAACCAATTTTCCCACAGTGCCTCCTAATCAGATGGTGATAACAGATGATAAGGGGCACGTGAAGGAAGCCATCGTCGGGCCCTACATCGAAGGAGACGCGTTTACGCTCAAATGTGAAGTTTCTGGAGGTAAGAATAAAGCTTTGAAAAAAATGCTGAATGGTGTACTCTACGGCTGACATGTGGTTTTTCAGGTTTTAGGTTTACAGGTCAGGCTTTATTTATAGAACTTATACCTAGCTGTATACAGGGTGGAATTCAATGCCATCTGGCAAAATACCCTAATTACTGATGATATAACGTTTTACTCATGGATTTTATTCGAAGAAGGTCCAAACTGAATTCCTATATTAAAAAAACTAATTGTTTAGACATGACTTTGTCATTTGTGATGGGATACTTTGTCTTGTTTATTCGACGGTTTATTCCGAAATAATCAAAATTTTCATTGAAATCACCTGACTTTTTTTAAAAGTCTTTGTTATATGCTTATTTTTTTCTATACAGCTATTTTTTTAACGGCCGCCTAACCAACAAGCCCTCGACCCCAAGCATCTTATCTTCATTATGCAACGTTTACAATTTTTCATAATTTCCACAACACCAAAGTGAAAATAACTCAATTTACTAACAAGGAGATATAGCACATTCGTTAACTTGTGAGAACTTGGTATAAATATTGTTTAACTCATTTACATTGTGTGTGCTAACTCTTTCATCTTTGCCATTACATCATTTTGGTGATCATCACTATTTCATATGGTTACATTCACGGTTAATAAGACCCAAACTAAGCTCTAAGCTGTATTATGGAATCTTACTAACTAAACATAGACAAATACTCTGTAATAATATATAATTAAAGGCTCTTTATCTTTATGGCAAGTCCGTTGGCACAGTAGTATCAGTGAGTTAGATTATTATTATCCTTTTGCGGCTCAATAACTCTGACACCAGGATTGGTCAGGTTGACCATCCACTCGATGAAGAACAAGATTATATAATACAAGCTCTAAGCTTGTATTATATAATCTTGTTTACTTGCTTACTTTGGGTCTAATTAACCGTGTGTGAATTTATATTTATCTTAACGTTTACCAGGTCGCCCAAGGCCCTGGGTGAAATGGTACCGAGATGAAGTGGAACAGGACACCCCGGCGACTCCGTTATCAAATGACGGTGTCCGGGGCGTCATCAGAGTGGGTCCGCTGACCAGAGCCGACGTCAGGGCCGCGCTGACGTGCCGCGCCGCCAACCATGCAAAGGCACACCCTATAGAAACTACACTCACTTTAGATATGAATTGTAAGTATAAGGGTCTTTCATAACACTAATTAACAGCATTTTTCCTATCAAACGATTTGTCCTTTTCCGACTAATGATGATTTCCGAAGAGCAAAAGAGACAAATATTGTTTATCAGTCATTTAGTTATAGAGTGTTTATTAATAAGCTAAGAGATATATAGATGAGTATGGAATAGATATGGGTGGAATCTTTTAGAGGTCGGCTTAAGGAAAAGACGGTTTTACGGTAGCTCTGTAAAATATGATGTTGAGGTACAGTCAACTACATAAGTTGATGAACACATTCAATATTATAAAACACCTCTATCCATGTTCAGCTTACTTAGGGGAATTTTTAATCGAGTTTTTTATAACCTACTATCCTATTCCTGAAGAAGATAAATAAAATGAAAAAGAATAATTGAAATCGGGTCAACTGTTCTCGAGTTGTAAATTGTGTAACTAACACGACGTTTCTTTTATAAAAATAAAGTATCAGCCTGTAATATCCCTCTGCTAAGTAAAGGCCTCTCATCTTACCGAAGACATTAGTAGAGTGAGGAAGATAAGGCATTATCACCACGCTTGCTAAATGCGGGTTGGTGATTTCAAACCCAAGCAATGTTTGAAAAGTAGGAAACCTGTTTACGCTCGACCTGTTTGGACCAGGAACCTCAGTCTTTTATAAATGTACATTTTTTTATTGACTGCAATAGTATGACACCATCTTTGTCCGCAGTCCCCCCACTAACGGTGCACATCCTGGGCTCGAACCAGCCGCTCTCCGCCAGCAGACGGTACGACCTGCTCTGCCAAAGTTCAGGGTCTCGACCGCCCGCCTCCATCACCTGGTGGAAGAACGGACATCGGATAAACAACGCTAAGGAGACGGTAAGAGAAATACAGTGTTAAGCAACCTGCAGCTCGTCCCCTACTTGGATGGGTGGCCGATAGTAGCATTCTAACTGAGCGCTACCGTGCTTCGGAGGGCACGTTAAATTGTCGGTCCCGGTTGTTGCAATCTACTAAGTAAGTTCGAGTCAGTAGCCAACCCTGGTGTCGGAGTTTTTAGACCGCCTAAAGGCCTCCGACATGGTCAGTCGATTGATGAAACCGGGACCGACAATACAATACTGTGTTAATGTTAACGCATTAGTTAATAGTAAAAACTGCATACTTATTTGTCAACGTCAAAGTCAAATATTTTTCGCGATATGTCGAGCTTGATTGACCAATCATAGTACATTAAGACGAGAGTTAGACAGTTGCAATGCATTGTCAGAGGCCTTTGGCGGCTTAATAACTCTGACACCAGGATTGGTCAGGTTGACCATCCACTCGATGAAGAAGAAGAATGCGTTCAGACTGGTCAATTATGCTTCGCAGCGCTCCGTTTCGGTTCTATAAAAACGTATTCTCTGTCTCACCTAGCTTTAGCTGTCAAAAACAACAGAGTATTGCTCAAAGTTACTTAAACAGAAAACGAAAAGGATTAGACGAATGATAACTTTAAACGTTTATACCTTACATAAATCACACACAAACTTCGGTCAATTTACAAAAGAATGGACATAACATGACAAAAATACACGGTAAATGTCACAACGAAATCATGGTAATACACCGACGAAATATAACAATGAATAATGTAAGAACATAAATAACCAAAATTTATTCCGAATAGTGACTCTAAAATAGTTTTGAAAGTATCTAAATTGTGAACATTCGGAATTGATCTGAATTGGGCCAGTTCCAAAAGAGGATGGAGCTAAGTAACTTTGACAGAACTATTTCTTTAACTTGATTTTGGATCCCGAACTATTACGAAGATGAATATTTTCTTTTAAATAATCACCTATTGAATAGTTTAGGAATTTATAAGATTTTTGTTATATATTTTTTATTTTATTATGCATGCATATTTCATGAGATATTAGTTCTATTGGTTTACTTTTATTATTTAAATGTTTTAGTTTTATCGTAGAACTAGCAGCGCCCCGCGGTTTTACCCGCGTTGTGCCCGTTCCCGTGGGAATTTCGGGATTTTTTTTACATAAAAACCTTTCTCTTGAATCACTCTACCTATTACAAAAAAACCGCATCAAAATCCGTTGCGTAATTTTAAAGATTTAAGCATACAGACAAACAGACAAACAGACGACAAACAGACGCGACTTTGTTTTATACTATGTAATGATATTATTGTATTGAATTTAATGGAATAGAAATATTTTATTTTACTGTAGTATACACGGTGAGCCTTAATAACCCGAAAGATTTAAACCAACGATTTTAGAGCCTAATTAGAGTATATAAAGTTATATAACGTATAGTCCAAAAACCCATATTTTAAGAGATATTAATTATTTCAAGTAAACCACAAGTAAGAAAATCTCAATTGTAACACACCCTAAAGGCGTGACGTAGCCACCTACTACTTTTACACGCAGACGCACTAACCGCATGGTTGATGCATCGTATGATATCGGAGTGATTCGTTAAGTGTCATGCTCGCTCCTTGTTTCTCAACTGAGATTAATCAAAACTCGCTCACTCTCTGAAGTAAAGGTTTGTTTACAAAGAAGCGATCAATTAATATGATTTAATTTGTACTGAAATAGTATTTTAATTAAGACACATAATTGGACCCATGTTGATATAGCATTATTTACTCGTACTGTCGTCACAAATACGTCGTTTAAATCTTTCGGGTTATTAAGGCTCACCGTGTATAATTTTTATGATTTCAATTTTATTTGTATTTATCAATTTAAATTTCATTGATAAAATCTTGTTCAATTCAAATATTAGTACTTACGGTTGTCAAATCAATAAACGTTTCTTAGGTTTAAGGGAACACATCTCATTTTGATATTTACTTCTTTGACCACGGTTCCTGTACGTCGTGTACGTTCCTGTAGGAGTTGTAATTATTATAAAAAGTATTGATTTGATTTGAAACAACTACAATTCAAATGAATTCTCTTTATTCATTCATGAATGATGATGAGTACCCTTTATAATAATTACAACTCATCGAACCACCCTTCCTTCAGTAAGAGACTAAGCAGGCAAACTTTTAACCAAATTAAAACTTGAAAAAAATTACAAAAAAACTTTGCAAAATATGAAAACGGAAGCAGATTTCTGAAATAACAATCTCAATTTTATTACCGCTACTGAAACACTTTAAGCGTTGGAAAGATCAGCGATTGACGTCAACAAAGAAGATAAGGGTCGTGACACACCTCATCAATTTAGAAAACTGTTAAAAAAGCTAATTCTGCATCGAGCTTTATCGTCTCCATCTTTACTTTATAAGAACAACAGCACCAAAGTTATAATAGGGACACTTTTGTGGACGTACTCAGGACGCTCTCGAGGGGCAAGTTGAAAAGTTTCCAACAAAGAGGCTACAAGGATGTTTTGGTTAATAAACTTGATTTATTCAAATGTTTTGTTTCACACTCAGTGTTTTGAGCGTGAGTTGATATCTACAATAGGACATTATCATCAACTTTTACTTCGATAAGTTACTGGAGTTGGTGGAGATAATGTCTTGAAGTTATTGTTTCATGTCGACCGTACTCGGTGGGCACGTAAAATTGTCGGTTCCGGTAGTTTTTATCGTGAGACAGTGTCGGATCGGAAGCCTTTAGGCGATCAAAAAACTTTAACACCAGGGTTGGCTCCTGACATACTCAAACTTCCTTACTTACTAGTTATTTTGGATTTATAATTTACACTAGCAGCGCCCCGCGGTTTTACCCGCGTTGTGCCCGTTCCCGTGGGAATTTCGGGATTTTTTTTTACATAAAAACCTTCCTCTTGAATCACTACCTAATCAATCCTACCTAATCACCTAATCAATAATCACTACCTATTACAAAAAACTGCATCAAAATCAGTTGCGTAATTTTAAAGATTTAAGCATACAGACAAACAGACACGAAACAGAGACGACTTTATTTTATACTATGTAGTGATTAACAGAACACGTAACTTACCAATTCTGTTCGACAATATTTTAAGTCACTCATAATTTGAGCCCATTGTAAGAAAAATATATTGCATGACAAACACTTCTCAATTATTAAAACACGACTCTAACACTCCCCATTAAAAAACCCCAAGAAATTCACTAATCATTCTCAAAGCGTAACCGATATCATTCCGCCCTGTTAACCGTTAATCCTTAGTACGTCCACCATCACGTAGTAGTAATAAATGTAGATTGAATGGGGCTAGGAGTACAGGGGCGTACTCAAATCGCTCGTAAGGGCAGTCAACTGAACTTCTGCGCTTGACACAAGTGAAAACAGACGTATTTATTTAATTAGCCCTGTTTCTGAGTTTCGACGTTAAGGAACTCATCCAAGTTATAATAAGGAGGTTGATGTGTTTTATATGTTGGACCAACTTTATCATCTTGAGTTTGGGATAGAAAAATATTCGTAAGACTGACGTTGGGTGTACAGTCGACGTCATATAGGATTACACTTTTTCATATTATGCTTTGCAATAAGGCGAACAAATATATGAGTTTATGACGTATACATAAATGTCTTCGATTGTACTTAAAACTCTGTTACATAAGCAAAAGTGGGATAACACGGGAATGAAAGGGATAAGACAAATTACTTTGGTAAAAAAGTATAAGTAAACTCGGGTAGGCCAGTGGTCAACCCTGGTGTCTGAGTGTTAGGCCGCTTAAAGACCTCTATGCATGGCATATGAGGCATGTTGTAACGATTGAAATAAAACGGTGGTTTGTTCTGGTGTACTTTCATAAGGGCATCCACGATTACCTTTCTTCGATTTTAAAAGAAAATTAAGTACCCACGCGGTGTAGATTATCGAAGTGATATTATGCTATAGTTCAGCAAAGTGCATATCAGCCCTTACTTGATGGTTGGCCAATAGTGGTATTCTATCGAAGCGCTACCGTGATTAGGAGGGCGCGTTAAATTGACGGTCTCAGCTTTTTCAACCGTCATGTCGGTTGCGGCAGTCTAAAAGCACGCGGACACTAACGTACTGTAACTTACTTTACTGACTTTTAGAAGCTAATCATTAAATTCAAATTCAATTCAAAATTCAAATTCAAAATGTCTTTATTACATCAGATCATTACAATCATTTATAATCGTCAGCTTAAAATTAAGTTTACGTTAGTTCACATCGCGCCACCTACTGAGAAGAACTAACAAGAAACTCAGTGGGGTTGTCATTTTTTAATGATTGTATTAACAATTTTAAGCCTTAAATAATAGAGCAATTCATTTCCAAACGTCTGAGTCTAGAATATACTCTGAAATAGAGTAATATGCCTTTTGGCTGAGTCTATGCTTAATAAACTTTTTGAATTTAATAAATGAAAGACTTACCACGTCGTCTGGTAATTTGTTATAAAAACGTATACATTGACCTACGAAGGAGTGAGACACTTTATGGAGCCTAATAGTGGGCACAGCGAGCTTATTTTTATTCCTAAGATTAATTTGGTGGAGATCACTGTTTTTCTTAAATTTACTAGGATTTTTGTGCACATATATGAGGTTTTCATAAATGTATTGTGAGTGTAATGTTAGGATGTTAGTGTCTTTGAATGTGCTTCTCAGTGATTCCCGTGGACCCATCATATAGATGGCTCGAATAGCCCGTTTCTGGAGCACAAAAATGGAATCTATGTCAGCGGCACTACCCCAAAGCAGTAGACCGTATGACATAATGCTATGAAAGTAGCTGAAATACACTAAACGCGCGGTGTCAACATCGGTCAGTTGACGGATCTTTCTAACAGCGTAAGCTGCTGAGCTAAGTCTACCAGATAACGTTTCTATATGCGGGCCCCATTGTAACTTAGCATCTAATGTAATGCCTAGAAAGACAGTCTGATTGACCACTTCAAGTTCCTCATTGTTCATCATAACCCTGGTTTTTACTTGTTGAACGTTCTTAGTAAAGAACCTGACACATTTAGTTTTACTATTATTTAAAAGCAGGTTATTAGCACTAAACCAGTGTAATATCTTAGAAAGAGCACTGTTTACATCGTCAATTTCTGACTGGCGTCTGTTAACCTTAAAAACTAAAGATGTATCGTCTGCAAACAATACTATCTCACAGATATCCCTCATAAGATGAGGTAAGTCGTTGATGTACAAAAGGAACAGAAATGGGCCTAAAATAGAGCCCTGTGGCACCCCCATTGCTACAGGTGACCCATGAGATACTTTCCCGTTGACATCTACTTTTTGAATCCTATCGCTTAGATAAGAAGTGAGAAGATCCAAAGCAATGCCTCTTATACCGTAGTGGTATAGCTTCCTGACGAGAATTGCATGCTGCACACAATCGAATGCTTTGGATAAGTCACAAAATACCCCAAAGGCATCCCGTAACTCCTCCCAAGCCTCGAATACACTCTCTAGTAGTTTGACCCCAGCATCAGATGTTGACCTTCCACGTGTGAAACCGAATTGGTTGGTGTGCAGCAATTTATTACCATCAAAATAAGTAAGCAGCTGAGTGAGTATCAGCTTTTCAAAAATTTTACTCAACGTAGGTAGTACTGAAATTGGTCTGAAATTCGTGGGGTCTTGTGTACTACCTGATTTGAACAACGGTGTTACTTTACTATACTTCATCAAGTCAGGAAACACGCCACAGTCAATACATCTATTGAAAATTATAACTAAATCTGGAATCAAAATGTCAATTAAAGAATTAACAATACTAACCGAGATACCCCATAGGTCAGCTGTTTTTTTCATATTAATTGATTTGAAAGCAACACTAACATCAGAATGAGTGACATGTCGAAAGGCAAACCCGTTGAAAAATTCGGGTACATTTTCTTTAATTAACTACTCTGCAGTGGAGGTGGAAGAGCCTAAAGAGCTTGTTAGACAAACTGGGAAAGTAGAAAAAAATTTTTCAAAAGCAGTGGCCACCTCTAAATCAGAGTCAACAACATCCAATCCAACATCCAAAAATTTAGGGATTTCCCAATACATCGAAATCTTTTCTTACTTAACTTATAAATAGTTGCTAACCGTCCTAGTAGCCTGAACATCATGAACATCATTATTCATATAAATATAAGACGAACACCATTTTGTCATTAATTAACCTTACTTCACCTTAATAAAGCTGACTCAACTATGTTTAATTAAAGCACTACACACTCAAATATTAACAAGACAGTTCTTAATTAAAATCAGATTGACGGAGAGCATATTTTAAGGGTAACATGAATTTAGAGACATTTATTTGAATTTTGGTTGAATATATTCGGTTTGCAAGATGTGACTTGATACATTTGCATATTAATAAATAACTTAAAAAGTAGCTTTGAATGCTAAGTAACTAATATTGTTATAATTTGAATTTTATGTCTTCTATGCAATACTCGTATAGTGCAACCCTAGTTTAATGTCGTGAATTTTATCTTTAAAAAGGATAAAAATCATAATTTTGAACATCATTTTTTATGGTCTCGATATCATCATCATAGATTTAAGAGCTATACTCGGTGTACGGTTTCCCGTAACAGATTGTCTGATAACTGATATATTTAAATTAAAGTCACTGATAAATTGATAAACTGATATATTGAATTATGAACTAGCGTAAATTACTGATGAATGGTGAGAACGTATAGCGCGCTTGATGACTATAAACGTACTGAATATAATACAATAAATATTTGATTATTAAGTAAAATGATGATGGTGCATTTTGTACGTACTTGCTCGTACATATTCCCGGGCGAGAAAGATGTAGTTAGTGGAGTGAATACATGAAGTGCGATTATGATAATACATGGTGATATACAATAAAATCTTAAACTAAGTGATTCCCCAAAGTTAATAATAATGATTGACAAGATGATGGGCATTTTTGTCCTGAATACATATTTAGTTGTCGTCTGGAATTCTAAGTTTCGGATGAAACGCGATAGGGGACGAACCCGTTTCTTTGTTTTGCACTCGCGCACTATGCACATTCGGTAATGTGTTCGCACGTTTTAATGACACACACGCACTTTTATTTGACTTCTCACACATCTCACTGAACTGAACACTGGTCGGCGATTTGGACGGCAAGGCCTTGGCAGCCTGGCAATCCACTGCTAACGCCTCGGAACCCGATACCTCCTCCGGACACGGTGCCGGGGGCGCTCGTGATCTGCACACCCAGCTCAGTCTGGAGCGCCTCCACGCCAGCACTGCTACACCGACTCCCATCAATAGGAGTATAATGTAAATTCCGGCATAGTGATGAATGTCGTGTATTGAGACACTATCTGATAAAGGTTCAGTCTGCTTCATGATAGTCAGCCTCCTTTCGATATCTTGGAGCTGAAGGGTATGGTTTAACACATCAAATTTGTCTATATTATGTGAAATATTAGACAATGATATTTTGATAATGCCATTTATTTGGGGGAACTTGATATCTGAGCTCATATTCATTTGATTTATATTATCTTGTCGGTGTGTGTAGAAATAAGACTCCGATGACTTTATTATGCATCCTTGATTGACGCTTAACAAGCCGCTATTAGTCATTCTTATCGGTGATATTTGATCGCCGCAGACGAGTTTAATAAGGCATTGATTACAACAAAAATAAATGTACGTATTTAATTGGTTTAGCTCGATCCATCTGTCTACACATGGGCTGGTCGTTGTTTTGCATTGTCTAGATTCAGTCAAGGTTTCACAAAAGCTCTGATCGTCCTTGATAATAGAGATAGGCCTATGCAGGCGACATAGGCTCTTCTGATCATTCTGATGCACACAAGATCGAACATCTTCCTGAGAGATTTTCATAAACGCGTCGTGTTGGAGATTGACGGCGACGTAATTTGATATGGGCACCACGGTGATCTCGGTCTGATTGTCTGCTTTATGCGGTATGGGAATTGCCCTCAGTATTTCATATGATGCGTCATCTTTGAGTGGAATCATGATTTCAAAGATGACCAAACTGTTTATAACTCTTGCCTTTACTTGTAATAAATTGTAAATTTCGGATAAACTATCTGATTTCTTGATAGGAAGTGATAAATCTGTAGGGAGTTGTTCTGATATGATTCCTAGTTCATTTCTTAACTGATTAGGAGTAAGAAGATGGAAGTCAAACTTTCCATTATATACGTTTGTCACGGCATCCAGTAGAGTCTGTTGAACATTTTTCAAGCTGAATAGGAGGTTATTGGCAATCATTGACGTAGCTAAAAAGTCAGTCATGATAGAAATATTCTGAAGTACATTGTTGACTTGATTAACCGCCCTCTCAAGATCGGACATTTTCTTGTAAATTAATTTATGATTTTTGGCTATTATCTCTTCTGTACGTTTCAGCAGGTTAAATTCCGCTTCGACGACGGACGTTTGATTTTTCCATAATGCAGCAAGATGGTTTTGATTTTGTCTGATAAGCTCAATATCTTGTTCATATTTTTGAGCGAAGTGGTCGTCTAACACGCCGAATAAGCTATTGGCTATATTTCCAACTCCATTAATTAAGCCTCGACGTGTACGTGTGTTCTTATTATGATTCATCAATATATTGTTATAATATTGAAGTTCATTCACTTCGTGACGTAACTGCAACAAGATCCCATCACAATGTGATTGTAAACGTATCATTTTGCAAACATTGTCTAAGTAGTCTATATATCTTGTTAGAACTTTATTGCCTTCTTGATAAGGGCTAGTATCATAGTAAATGACGAGTCGCCAGTCCTCTCTAATTAAATGCATGTCTTTAATGTGATCAAAATAAAGACCATTTTCTTTCAAGGGCGTTATGTTGTATGTGCATAACACTGTTGGTATTGTAAATATGAATAATATCAATGAAAATAATGTTGATAAGCTGATAATTGTCTTTCTTTTCGGAGTTTGTTTTGATCTTATTTTTTCAGTGTTATTGTCTTCAATTGTTTCCTTTTCCTTATCTTGATGCACTGGTAAAATTGCTAATTTTACTACGGGCCGTTGCATTTCCCCATTCTTGGTTTTTAAGGTCACGACTCTAACGTAACCATCGCTACCGGGGTGCAACTGTTTTACGCGACCGAGAGACCATTTTCCGGGCGGTAAGTTGTCATCCTTGATTATGACAACGTCATCTATTTTTAGGTTCTGCTGAGGTTTTCTCCATTTGCTTCTTGCTGTTAGCTGGGTTAGATATTCGTCACGCCAGCGTTTCCATATGGTTTTAAATATATTTTGCGTTAGATGCCACCGTGTTCGGAGATCCCTTTCGGTATCGTATAAAGTTAACAAGGGGCCGCTAGTAAGGAAGTGTGACGGAGTTAAAAAGTTTAAATCATCTGGGTCTTCGGTCATCGGGCAAAGTGGGCGCGAGTTCAAACATCCCTCTAGTTGGCTGAGAAGGGTTGTGAACTCTTCAAACGTTAGATGCTGTTCACCTACAACCCGTTTAAGGTGATGCTTTAAGCTTCTCACTGAAGCTTCCCATAGGCCTCCTGCTGACGGCCATGAGGGTGCGTTAAAATGCCATTCGATGTTCATACAAGCTATTTCCGCCATGAGTTCATTATCGAATATGCGTCTTATTTCTGATAGTTCTTGTTTTAATAATTTATCTGCTCCGATGAAATTCGTTCCCTGATCGCTGTATATGTGACCGGGAACACCTCTTCTGGCAGCCATCCTACGTAAAGCATTGAGAAATGTGGACGCTGTTAAGTCCGACACAAGCTCTAAGTGTATGGCCTTGGTCGCCATACAAACAAAGACTGCTATGTAACCCTTTGTGGTCTTGATTCCACGACCCTTGCTAGCTTTAACGGTCACATGGCCTGTGTAATCTATACCGCAATGATAAAATGGACGGGATGAATTTGTTCTTGCTGCAGGCAAGTCACCCATTAATTGATGTTGAAGTTGAGGATTTTGTTTTCGACATTTGACACAATTGCGCAGGCGATTTTTGGTAGCGTTATTTCCTCCAATGAGCCAGTATTTGCGGCGAATGAATGCGGTTGTCAACCGTGCTCCTCCATGATATGAGAGCTCGTGCGACTGGTCAATAATAAGGTCAGCTAGTCTGGTGTTATTTGGAATTATCGCTGGGTGCATCATCTCTGGATCCATGTTCGCGTGTCTAAGTCTGCCACCGACTCGTAAGACACCATTCTCATCGAGTATAGTGTTTAAACTGTAAATTTTGCTTTTACTACTCACACTCTTTCTTTCCTTTATGCAATCTATTTCATCTGAAAATATATTTTCTTGAATATTTTTTATGATCATAATTTCAGCTCTTTTTAACTCTTGTATACTCAAATATGCTGGCCTTTGAGTTCTATTAGACAATCGCAGGACCCATGCTAGTATCCTTATAGCCTGTTTTAATTTACTCTGTTTTTCTAATACTTGCTGAATTATGTTATTTTCACTTGATACCGTAACATTAACTTGCTTGATTCTTTTTAATTCTTGATCTGTTGTGTAGACTTCTTGATTTGTCTTGTCTGGTACGTATGTGGATAGCCATTTAGGTGATTCCCACCACAGGTTATGATTCTGCAATTGAGAGGCTGTGAGACCGCGGCTTGCGCAATCTGCTGGATTCTCCTTGGAGGCTACATATCGCCAGCAGCTCGGCTCCATCGACGATGTAACTTGTTTCACGCGATTGGCTACGAAGGGCTTCCAGCGATCCGCTTCACCGTTCAGCCATCCCAACACAACCATGGAGTCCACCCATCCGTACACCGTGACATCATGATTTACTAAACACATCTTGATTTGTGTCATTAGTTTCGATAGCAGAACTGTGCCGCACAATTCAAGGCGAGGCAAGGAATGCTTTTGACTGATTGGTACCACCTTAGTTTTTCCTGCTACTAAAGTAATATGCGAATTTTCGCCTCTTATTATTCTACTGTATATCACGCATCCGTAAGCTTTCGTACTTGCGTCACAAAAGCCGTGTAGCTCAATTTGATCGTGCTCCTGCGTTTGTAGCCACCTTGGTATGCGAAATTGGTTGATAATCTCAATGTCTTCTTTGATCTTATTCCACTCCATATGAATATCTTGAGGTATGGGTTCGTCCCAACGCACATTGGATTTCCATATGTCTTGAAATAATAACTTGAGTTTCGTGGTAAGCGGAGACAGAAGACCTAGCGGGTCAAATATTCTTGATATTTCGGATAGTAATGCTCGTTTAGTACATTTTGTCATTGGGTTAGATTTGAACTTAAATGTGAAACAATCTTGCTGCGGGTTCCACCCTAAGCCCAATGTTTTTGTCCACTCTAATTGCTTAAAGTCGAAGTCTTCATGCGCGTGTTCATTATTGACAACCAATAATTCGGGCGAGTTAGACTTCCATTTTCTTAGATTAAAGCCGCCGGCCTTTAAAAGGTTTACTAACTCTGATTGTATTTTTCTTGCTGACGGTATAGAGTGGGCTCCGTGAATACAATCGTCGGTGTAAAATGATTCCTCAAGAATTTCAGGCGCTGAACTATCCTGAAAGTTGACTTTCTCGTCTTGCGCTAGCTGTCTAAGCGTCATCATAGCGAGAAAAGGAGACGCCTTCATGCCATAAGTGACCGTAGTTAGTTTATATTCCTTTATTTTTTCATTCTGATGATTCCGCCATAGAATCATCTGCAAATCTTGATCTTGCGGATGAATCCAAATAAAGCGGAACATCTTTTCAAGGTCGGCTGTAAAAGCGAACTTAAATTGTCTCCACTTGATAAGGAGATTCATCAAGTTTTGTTGTAAGTTAGGCCCCCGTCGCATTACGTCATTTAAACTTAATCCCGAGGCAGTTTTATTCGACGCGTTAAACACAACACGTAATTTAGTTGTAGTTGATTCATCACGTGTGACGCAGTGGTGAGGTAAATAACATCGAAGTTTCATGTTGCATTCGCCAGCTGACGGTGTCATATGATTTAGCGATAAGTATTCATTCATAAATTCTCTATAAGCCTTTGCAATTAATGGATTTTTTATAAGTTTTTGCTCTAACTTATAAAATTGAGCTGTAGCCTTTAATTTGGAGTTGCCTAATTTATTTTCATAGCCCGGTTTTAGCGGTATACGGACCTCGTAGCTTCCGTCCTCCCGCCGCTTCGTTGTAGACTGATAAAATTCTATACACTGCTTGTCTTCGGCTGATAAATCTGATGACTCAGGAACATCTTCGATTTGCCAAAACTTCTGGATGTCCTCGAAATTGTTCAACACCACATTACAATGGAATACCTTTGTATTGCCGCTCAATATCCAACCAAGCTGTGTTTGCTGTGCGATTGGTAGCGACGAATTTTCTCGGCATATACCATTCATTAATATCATCGAGTATATGTCAGCCCCGAGTAAGATATCTATGGGTCGGCATTTGTAGAATTCTGGATCTGCTAATTTTATCTGATTTAAATAAGCCCAGTTGTGGTTTGATAACGTTTGATTCGGTAAGTTTCTAATTAACTGTTTCATTATTAATGCATCTGTTTCAAATGTAAAGTCGCTAATCAGAGATGAACAATTTATGGTGATAAGCCCCTTGCTGTTATTGGCTTTATCCCCGATTCCTGTTACAACTCCACTGCAGTTGTTCCTCGGTATTCTCAATTGTTGTGCTGCATGCTCCGTTATCAATGATATCTGTGAAGCTTGATCTAGGAGAGCGCGCATGATGTAGAAAGTGCCATCAGCTGCCTGCACCTTGATCATCGCTGTCGGCAACAACACCTCAACCAGGTCATCTTGCAGAGACACGTGCGAACTAGCCTGAACTTGTTTTCCTGAGCTAGCATTTCCATGTCCGCCGGTTGCGGAGCCCCCGCACGCTCCCGTACTCGCCCCGCTACGTGTAGCTTGGGTCGAGTTATGATGGACTGATTGCGCAAACGCGTCGTGCAATAAGCGATTATGAGCTTTATTGCACAAAGTACACACTTTCTCTGAAATGCAGGGTTTACCTTGGTGATCATACAAACAGTTTGGACAGAGATTCAATTTAGTTGCTGTTTTTTGTCGGTTAGCGGGCGATAATTCTAAAAATTGTTGGCAATAATATATTCCATGTTCATTACTATTGCACAATGAACATTTATATTTAGTCGACGTTACTATTTTTTTCTGGGGCGGTTGCGAAATTGTTTTGCTGCTTGTAAATGACGTCTTATAATAATTGGGTTTCTGATTACAATTATTATTATATTGAGTTTTATTCAATAATTGCTGCTTTTGCGCAGGATTATCTTGCTTCCTGCGCGATGACTCTAATGTCATAAACTTGATCTCCAAAAACTTTAAAAATTCTTCCAAATTAGGTATTTCTCTTGGGTTTTTAACGAACTCCATATAGTCCGTGTAAGTCAGTGTATCTAATTTCTGGCATAATAGATATACTACGATGGGGTCCCACGACTTGATGTCGACCCCAAGGTTCTTGATTGCGTTGAGGCATTCTCGAGTAGAGTCGTGAATACGTTTGATTAGAGCGACTGATTGCTGCTGCATTGCGGGGATATTCATTAACGAATTCATATGAGTAGTAAATATTAATTTCTTGTTGTTATAACGCTGATTTAATATATCCCAGCAAATCGAGTAGTTATCGGAGCTCACTTGCAAGTGCTGTATTAATCTCTCAGCCTCTCCCTTCACCTTGGACTTGAGATATTGCATCTTTTGAGCATCAGATATTGAGTTATTGCGGTGAATAGTTTCATTGAACAGATCCTTAAATGACACCCAGTTGTTATAATTCCCACTGAATGTAGGAATTTCCATCTGCGGAGTAGATCTTTCCAAGTGAGCCACGGACCACATTTTCTTGTTTATGGCCTTTTTCATGTTTTGGAATTTCCGTTCATACGTAGTGAATGTATTTTCATAATCTTCGTTGAAACCATCCGTCTGGCTGTCGATGTCCCAGTGCAGGGAGTCAATGACAGACCAACGAGACTGCACTGTGCGGAGAATATCTTCTAACTCCCACTTTTCATTGACTGACTCTAGATCGATGCCTGTTATCGTACGATGTAATGCCTTGAAATTACTGCTCTGTTTCTTAAGCATTTCTTCGGTCTTGCTTACCGTAGCTATTGAAGAAAATTGAGCGGCCTTGCTGCCGCTCGGCTGCGACCCATCTTGATTGGGTAAAAATGACGGAGGTTTGATTAGAGGCGATTTTGGCCTCTCCACTGCCGTAAACTGATAATTTTGAATATGAGCTCTAATGTTACCATACCTTTCCTTCACTCTCTCCAAATCCTTGCTAATGTAGTCTTTGGTTCCGGGATCCAACTCCGAAACCGATAACTTAGAAATATTATTCTCATACTCAGACCAGTAATTATCGAGAATATCTAATTTCTTCCTGAGATTGTCACTGGTCTTCCTACTTGCACTATCTTTTTTGAAGTTGGTATATATATTCTCGATTGCTACTGATAACTGCTGCTGCGTATCCAAAATATCTTGGACGGACGACATTATTGTTAAATAAAAAAGGACTGATCTTACTTGTTTGTGCTGATGATAATGAGTGTTGACGCCTAGGCTAAGTTGTCACCCTTACACTGCAATCCCTTTTTGCACAATCACTGCTGTTTTATAGTCAAAAGTAATGTCCACAGGTCATTAAGCGAAATCACGAACACGTGGTTGTCGAGAGTTCACGCAATACAACACGTGTACAGAGATCCCGCTTCCCAAAAGCTCGAAGGACCAATGTACGGTTTCCCGTAACAGATTGTCTGATAACTGATATTTAAATTAAAGTCACTGATAAATTGATAGAACTGATATATTGATCTATGAACTATTAGCTTAAATTACTGATGAAGATGAGAACGTATAGCGCGCTTGATGACTATCCATAGGTCGCTGGTTCAGATCCGGCTCGAAGGACCAATGTACGGTTTCCCGTAACAGATTGTCTGATAACTGATATATTTAAATTAAAGTCACTGATAAATTGATAAACTGATATATTGAATTATGAACTAGCGTAAATTACTGATGAATGGTGAGAACGTATAGCGCGCTTGATGACTATAAACGTACTGAATATAATACAATAAATATTTGATTATTAAGTAAAATGATGATGGTGCATTTTGTACGTACTTGCTCGTACACTCGGAATTTTAATTCGATTCCAGATTTGACAATTTCAGTGTTGCAACATTATGACAAGTACTAAATAGTGACGTTGCGAAATTATTCGATATGGAAATGGAATATTTCCGGATCGATTCTTCTCGTTTATAATTTTACTCTCGTAAACTAAGTATATCAGGAAATTAAATATTTCTGAACCGATAATTTAGTTTTGACGATTAATTAACGATCTGAGACTTTTCTTTTATAATTGTGTGTGAAATAAATAAAAAAATGTGATCATGAAGGAACATGACAAATAAAACAGATAGATGTAATAGGGTAATAATTTATTTTATAAATTGTCGCCGTCATCGCTATCTCTGCCACTTTCTGTAACATTTATTATAAATGTGTCTGTGATATCGGATACAAAATATAGATTCGCAATGAAATAAGATATTCGTATCACTACACTAAACTATTATATGTGGTATCGTTAATTCACAAAATGACAGTAGCTAATGTCAAATCTGGAATCGAATTAAAATTCCGAGTATAGGTCGGCGAGCCCACAGACTTCTCCATATATTACTGTTCAGTGCAAGCTCCTTCACATCTCTATACGACATGCCAGACACTTTTTGTTCTATCAGACTGATCTAAACAATTTTCATTTGTGTTGATTACGCCTTATCCTCAACTCCTCTCGGTGAGATTAGAGGCGTTTGCCCAGCAGTGGAACAATACAGGCTACTATACTTTTTTCCAAATCAGCAAAAATACATAAGCTCATCAGTTTATGACATCACAAAAGTATAGATATAAATATTTCTTTACACTTATTAAACACTCACACTGTATATTTTCCTACAATTGCCCTTCCCATAATAAAATAAAAATAATATAAATCACTGTAATAGGTATCATTCAATACAATATATGTCTTTTTTTACTCGTAATGACACTATTTGTAATGCAAAATGTATTAGTTAGCATTTTGGCATAGTAATGGCATTTGAGAGTAATTTTGTTTTGCACACAAGTTGAATGTTCTTTTACTGCGTGAAGAGAGAGAATTCGTTTGTCATTTTATGCATTGCAAAGGTGTTTTGAACCTCTTCTTACAGACATCTCAAAGCAAGTATTTTGGTAAGGAGAACGGAAAATTTTAATTCTGATAATTATTACAATACGAGCGCACAAAGATTTCGGTGATTATTTTTATTTATTAGGTACACTACATAATATAAAACAAAGTCTTCGGCCGCGTCTGTCTGTCTGTGTATTCGCGATAAACTCAAATACTACTACACGGATTTTGACGTGATTTTTTTAAATAGTTAGAGTAATTCAGGAGGAAGGTTTATATGTATAAAAACTCCCGAAATTCCCACGGGAACGAGCACGATGCGGATAAAACCGTGGGGCGCTGCTAGTATAGATATAATAGTCGTTTTTAGTTAGTAAACCAAGTAGTACTACAGCTAAGTTTAAGATAAGTGATAAAGATCCTTGCTCACATCTTGCTTTCATTCTTAAACAGTTAATAATAGTATTTACTACTTGTTAGTTCTGGGTTAGGTTAGTTAGTTACTACTTGTCAGTTCTGGTCTTAGTTCTGGGCTTGTGCAATTAAGTGCCAATGACACGCAAAGAAGAAGCAATACTTCAATCTTCTGTGTGCTAGTTATCACTATTTCATACCTATACTACTATTACTACTATTGAGCCATGTCAGAGGCCTTTGGCGGCTCAATAACTCTTGACACCAGGATTGGTCAGGTTGACCATCCACTCGATGAAGAAGAAGACCTATTAATCTCCCACAGTTATCGACGGACGGCAACACTACCACATCTACGGTGTCTCTGCAGCTGACCAAGTCGGATGCTGGAGCCAAGCTCGCGTGCAGAGCGTCCAACCCTCAGATGCCCTCAGTGCCAGCGTTAGAAGACGACTGGACCTTGGATATTCAATGTTAGTATAAGAGTCTTGTATGATAGGTGAATTGTTCGTTCATACGTATGAGTACGTAGGTTTTACTACAAAAAACTCCGTTCTCTGGGAAGTTCCGTCCAAAATATATTGACGACTGTTCTAAGATAGCTACCATGCCAATATTTTAGGAGCTCCTAAAAGGTCAAAATGGCCGACTTTCAGTCACTTTTTAAGCTTTATTTAATTTAATTGGCAACTTATATCAATTATGTATCAGTTTTTCTGAACTATAACTTCCCATGGTCCTTGGTATGGTTCTACGTCCTTATATGTAGTAATGTGTTTTTGTAACCTATTCTAAAATTAGTGACATCTCCAATCGTTTCTTATTACAATATATGACATAATTTTAACTAAACACTTTTCCTGCAGATGTACCCGAAACAGTGGTCCGTCTTGGGACGAATCTGGACCCGAAGAATATTCGGGAAGGTTCTGACGTGTACTTCGACTGCATCATCAAGGCACACCCTTATGTCTACAAAGTAGAATGGAGACATAATGTGAGTAAAGCTTTACCAACCTATAGATACGATCTCTGGGACTACCTCGTGCTTGAAATACTTATTTGTATAATCAATAGCTGCGCCCTGTAGTTTTCCCCGCCTAGTTTCGGTTCCCACGGGAATTTCAGGATAAAATGTACTCTATATGGTAATCTGATGTATGACCTATATTACTGTAAACTTTAATTCAAATCGGTTAAGTAGTTTTTACGTGAAAGAGTAACAAACATACTCATCCATTCTCACAAACTTTCGCATTTATAATATTAGAAGAAGAGGATAGTGACATTCAAGTGGGTCGCTATTAGTGTGAGTGTACCCTCTAACACATTAAACCTTCATGTCCATATTAGGTTATTATGACCCACGTATGTCAATGCAATTTCACCCGTGTTCAATAGGATTACGTTCCATTTGAGTTTGTTCAGTTTATTAATCCTATCTCTTCTTTCAGGGTAAGACGCTCGTCCACAACGTCGGCCACGGAGTTATCATCAGCAACCAGTCGCTAGTTCTTCAAGGAGTTGGGAGAAAAACAGCCGGGAATTACACCTGTGTTGGCTTTAACGCGGAAGGCGATGGAGAGAGCAAAGCTTTCACTCTGGATGTGCTGTGTAAGTTATATGGCCTGAAAATATGACAATTAAAATGTGATTAATAATAGTTTAAACGGGAACTTACGTACGACGGAGTTTATGGTTGAGAGCCAGTACAGTACAGTACAGTACAGTAAGATTCAATTAATAGTAAAATAGTTAAAATGTGGTTTGAAACTGTTTGAGCCAAAATGTGTACAGGGCGCTCTGAGATAACTAGATAGTGTCACAGTTGTGGCGAGGAGGTTGCGAGACGCGCGGAATGGGTACTGTGTGAATGCAGAACTGGTGAGGGGTTAACCCTTGATGGGTGCGGAATGGGCGCAGCATGTATACGGGACTGATTTTGATATATAATCACATCTTAAACCAGCCGAACCGAAACTAACGTTTTTCTAACCATGCAGACGCGCCGACATGCCGCAGCTCGCAACAACGTGTCCACGGCGTGGCAAAACAAGAACGTGCTCATATAACTTGCCACGTCGACGCTAACCCCACCGAAGTGACGGTAAGCAACACATTGCAAGCTGAAATACTTATTGAATTGAACTCTTGTTGAGAGTTATTATATTATTTAGAAGGATGGAATAGGTGGCGAAGTTTTGTGGTTGAAGTGAAGTGAAATAAAATAGTTGTGAGATTTTATTATCGGTTGGGAATGTAGTTTAAAATATTGTTGTGTTAAACTTTAACGCTCATACTCAGAGACGTCAAATGCTGCCTTAGAGATTTAATGAGTGATTTAATGATATGATTACGTAATGTATGAAAAATTACATCAATTAGTAAAGTGCTGATTTAATGGACGTCTGAGTGCGACACTAAGTTGTTTAATTAATACATTGTTTTTTATTCCAATCAAAATCAAAGTGGTTACATTGATTTAAATTTTCTGATAAAAAAGTCACGTACCATCACTATTAAGCCTACATTTTGATTTCTTACATTAAACTGGTTCCAAGTTAATTATCAGACAAATAATATGTCCCTCACTTAATAATAAAAGTATTTCCAAGTACCACAATAGGCAAGGTACTACAAACTACCATAAGTATTAGGCGAGGTACTACAAACTACCATGAGTAGTTTCAGCAGCAAACGTCAATCATAGTGGCATGCTATTACTTCTATCGATTCTATTCCATTAAATCTGCTGCACACCTTCAGAGCATCTAACTTCACCCACAGTTCCGATGGACCTTCAACAACACCGCCAACAGTAATGAAGTGAGCGACAACTACGTGTCGCGAGCCGGCACCAGCTCCACAGTCACCTACACTCCTCATACGGAGATGGACTATGGGACCTTGCTGTGTTGGGCCAACAACAGGATAGGGAAGCAGCGAGTGCCTTGCGTCTACCATATCATTGCTGCTGGTGAGTTTCTTGGTTGTTTATATTACCAGAACAAATTCACACATGGTTACATACAAACTAAGCTCTAAGCCTGACACCCAGGGGCCTAAATATCTAAATTTTTTTCCAACAGGTCGTCCAGATCAAGTCCACAACTGCACTGTTGTGAACGCGTCGCTGACGTCATTCGGAGTCAGGTGTTCCGAAGGCTTCAACGGTGGAATGCCACAGTCTTTCCTTCTCGAAGTTCGAGAGATAGTCACACAAGTAAGTTAGAAAGAATAGATTAATACAAAAATTGACCTATTTTAGTTAAAAAATATCTTTAAATGTTCCAGTGAACAGAAATTAATTACGACGAAATAAACAATATCGTCTAAGTATAAATTAAGTAAAATAAACATTTAACAAGCCTAAAGGAACTCAGTAGGCGTTCAACATTAAGTTTTATTCAATTACTTCAAGATCCAATTTAAATCACTGTAAGTGACAGCTTTGCTGTCTTCAAATGGATTCCAATATTTAAAAACAATCGGAAATTACGAGGAGTATCGGAAAATTTTTCACCATAATTTCTTGTTTAGGAATTTCAATGTTGATTTTAAAATTGTTTTAATAAACTGTCGAGAGCTTTTAATGCAAAAAAGGAGCGGATGTTACCGGTTAAAGCGATTGACATAATCATTTCGAATCAACAATATTTTATGATAGGCTGCAAAGACGGTCTTTCACTGTCTTTTGGACTATGAAACTGGAGCTCAAACTAGAAACAAGATGACTTTGCAATGTTTACAAATAGCAGGTACACTATACGGAAGATCGGTCGATGCATTAATTTGTAAATTATATGCAAAAACATGTATTGGTGTTCCGTTGCGGAAGATCCGCGACGGAGTTTCTGTCAAGGGTCAGTCAAACTTGACGGAAACTAAACCGGCTTTAATCGTAATAATTATAACATCTGTTAGAATTAACTTAAGATATACAGCGCCGAAGTAAATTTAAAGACTGTCTGGATATACTCTGACAAAGGCAAAATGAAGACAAAGAAATCTTCTTTTTTAAAAGCCTACTCCATTTGTCTAAAGAGAACTATATTGTCCACCAGGAGATAGTCGCAAACGTCTCAAGCGCAGTGCCACGGTTCACCGCCGTGGGTCTCGCGCCAGGCAGGACTTACGCAGCCGCTGTTCTCGCCTACAATGCCAAGGGACGAGGCGACCCATTCCCGCTTCGAGCCAGCACATTAAGGCCCCCAGAAAAACATCACGTCCATGATAAGAGCTTGGGTAAGTAGTTTGGAATAAAGTCCAATCATCATCAATGGATATAGCTGTTGAAAGCGATACTTTAACTTTTTGGCTTGCGTCGGTTGGATAGGTTGCTAAAACCAGTGTTGGTACGGTGAAGGTGAAGATAACTGAGGGAAGGTCCTATATAGCTCATCTTCCATATAGCTTATTGATACTTCATTTTATATTTTCACTGACATTTCCTCATTTCTTCCCACCAGATCTGCCTCGAACTGCGTTCCAAATGTCGGGCGCCATGTCAGCAGCCGTAGGCGGCGGTGGTGTCATCATGGTAGTGCTGGTGCTATTCATGATAGCAGTGAGACAGCGGTGTGCCAAACGGAAGCCAAGGTCGGCTCCACCACCGTCGTCTCAGCCAGCCTCGCCTGACAAGCTCAGGGAGAAAGATGACAGCGAAAGCGACGATAGGAACCCGGATATCATACCTTCGGATACTGATCAGATGCAGGTGAGATGACTACTAGCGGCCACACTTGCTTTGCTTCGGGTGAAACGGCCACTCCGTGTTAGAGATTGAATTTCTCAAAATCCGCTCTTAATGCTCACTTACATCCTAAAAGGAACCTCTGTACCAATTTTAGGTACAGTAGTTTCAGCTATGCGTTGATATATATATATAAGTCAGTGAGTCAGTCAGGTTTGCTTTTTGTATATATAGATTAGATTAATACTTAAGAACAACATTTCCTGAAGTATATGACGAAACTCCAGAAACTATTTAAAATACAGCGAAAGGTCTTATAATTATGGCAACTAAGTTGCAATTGAAACCGTACAGACAATCTAATACCATTTGTTTTCTCTAGATGGACTACTACAGACAGCAGCAGGTGTCCACGATCTCCCCTCCCCTGGGCAGCCGGGGCCCGCGGGGCAGCGTGGCGGGGGTGCGCGGGGGCCTGCCCGGGTACTGCGCCCTGAGGACCGCGCCGCCGCCCTCGCATCCCATGCATGATCCTACTGTGAGTATTATATCATACGTTAGGAATACTTAATCATACCCGTGATTTAGCTAACTTGACTTGAGGTAATATTATAGTACAGGTAAAGTTGAAGTTCAAGAAAATGTCTCTACAATCTTTTGTGTTTTTTCTTCATATGGAATTTAGGATGTGTTTAGAGAAGAGTAAAACTTAGACAAAACCTTTGGCTTATATCTGCAGGTCAGGCCCAAATCTAAAGTAACTATTTAATTTAGGAAGCTAGAACCTTTAGCATCTTAAATACGAAAAAATATTGACTAAAATCATTTAGCATCCTTATTAGGAAACCCATTTAAGACTACTGAAGTAAAATGGAATAACTACTTTGGATAACAACATAACAGAATACTAGATACTATCAAATAAAAGTAAAAAGTAACGGTATTTTTTCTCAACCACTACGCTATATTATCTTTGCAACGAAACGTTACAAAACTGCTATTTCATTTAATGAGCAACTAGAGTAATGGAAAACACTTCTGTTAATTTTCATTCTAGTTGTTTCTCTTTATATAACGTTTTGTCTCACAATATTCAACTTTATCATCCTGAACTTAGATTTTATTTTGGGTAGTATTTATATTTTGCGTTACTACCTTTTGCTGTCTGATGATCATAAAAGGAACATGCTTTATTTTGATATGTATATCGTATGATTTACATCGAAATGTGAGATATTTTTTCGTAGTTTTACTGAAATTGAAATAGTGTAAACCCAATATCCATTGTCAAAATTGGTTATTTAATATTATATTTCGTGATATAGTAGTTTTATTTCGCGAGCGTTCCAGGTTCGTACTTGTAGTTGTAATGTATTTGACAGGCGTCTTTGTGTGCGTTACTATCAGAACGTGTATAGAGGTCAGTGATCAGAACCGTTCGGTTGTCAAGATTATTTTTAATGTGCATTTTAATGTACTCAGTATGAATCAGTTTTCTCCTTTTACTTGTACCTCCCATGCTGTCACTACTTCAAAGATAATTTTAACGCGGACTATGATGCACACAAAGACAATGTGCATTTATATTTAGTTACACAAATATGGTCCAGGTCAATCCTTATATTACAAAAACTTAACTAGAATATTAAAGAAATGATTAGAGAAAAGCTGTCGAGAATTTCTCCAACAAGTCCCCAAAATCTGTCTGTCTGTCTGTAATTTACTATTTTCTCAAAAACTACTGAACAAATTGAAATGACTTAACTAATGCCTACATTCCCACATGAACGGGTACAACCAGGGTAAAACCGCGGGGCACTGCTAGTATGTTAGTCTCTGGTTACAAAACTTATTAAAAAAGTCCTTTGATATGTACAAAAGGGAAGGACCGGAACTGTTTTAACTTTGATCCCTATTCTTTCTAGATCAAAAGGTCTTTTGATATCCTTTTATTTTCGAGGTTAGGCTTGATTTCTTGTAAGGTCAGCAACTATGATATTATGTGGTTAAGGGGCTGCTAAATAATATGTAAAGTAGTGGTTTATATACTGACTATTATATTAGTAATATATTGTGTGTGTAGAAAAATTGTTACAGTTTTTAATCAATATAACGGTCTTATTTTACTTGTATTTACATAGCCAGATGTGTCATCTGGCTATGTAAATATAAGACCGTTATTAATATTATTAATACAATAAAACATTCCAAAACAATTACCTAATCTAAAACATTCTCTATAGGGTTTGATCAAGCATTAGTCTGACTTACTCTGTATGAAATAAAAGAAACACGTACTAAAATAAGAGTCTCCTTCTCAGAATGGACCATCAGGCATCCCCCCACCGGCGCGGTTCGCGAGCGGTTCGTGCACCCTCCCGCGCGGCGGCAGCGGGCCCGCGTGCGGCATCCCGCTGCAGCAGCTCCGCACGCTGCCGCGCCCGCTGCCCGCTCCCGCGCCCACGCCCCGCCTCCCCCCGCGCGACACCCCACTCTGACAGACTACTCAACTATAGGACATGTAAATATTGACTGCTCAAGTTTTTTATGAGTGTCGTTTTTGTAGTGCCGGTTCTGAGTCCTTTGAAAGTTGGAAGAAATGTGAGTCTTTAAGTTGTTTGTTTACTGATTTGAAAAAGGTTTGTTGGTTTTTGAAGTTGTATTTCTATGAATTTGTTACTTTTATACACTAAGTTGTTGATCGAATGTCCCTATAAATAATAATTATTTTGTTAAGTTACATTTTTAATATTAAGTATTAATACTTTTATTAAAGCAATAATGAGCCTCCACAAGTCAAATTCTATTTCAATATTATGTCTTGGTTTGTTGAAACCAAGACATAATAAGAACGAAGGAAGACTTAATGAAAGTCTCAGATGCTGCCGTTCTGTCAACTAAATACTGGACAGGAAAAGTTTAAAGGCCATTGACACGATAAAATAAAGGAGGAGTGCACAATAGAAATCTACAATGGGTACTAAGCTCATATCGAGGAGTTTACAGGGTGGAGACGATAATAATATGACGTCACTTGATTATTTTTAAACTATACAAGATATCGGAAAACTGAATTCTGAACTCGAGAGTGTCCACATGCTCTATCAATTGATGCCAATAATATTTTATAAAGTAAACTGGATCTATCGGAAAATTCTATGTTTCCAGCCATCTGTAAAGTTTCTATATCTTCTTTTATATACTATAGGAATAATTTAACCGATCCACTTATCACCCTGTATGTTGCCATTGTTAATTTATAAGTTAATATCTTTCGATTTCAATTGCGTAAATATGTTTAGGAAACAAATGACGTTCGTTTTAAATAGTGTTCTATTTAGTGCAATATAAAATATAATTTTGGACTAACAGCTTTTGTGTCTTAAACATATTGACGTACTCAATAGATTCGGGACTTTATGTGCCAGCTGCACTTAATATACTCAGGCGCTAAATCAAATTAAGAATCATTATGCAATCTACCCTTAACGTCAAAAATCACACGTTCAACCTATCTTCTAATATATGGTTTAATTGGACGTATCTGATTGGTTACACATTTTGAGTGACGATGCAGGTTCTATTACTGGATGGCTTGTTCCAAGTTGAAATTCGTGACAGCTATTCCACCAATCAGAAAGCTGAATTAACTTTTTTATAAGTCGATTCGAAAGTGTTTTAAATGGTGTTTTATAGTTTTCAAATGGGTTAGTAATAAGATCTAGGTTTATAGTTTTATTTGAAAAACGGCAATAAAATGCCGTTTACATATAGTTTATTGAATGTTCAAATTTTATTCTTGTTTAGTTTTATAGGTTTGTTGTGCAATTTGGTGAGATAACTATATTTTTTTGTCTGGTTAAAATATTGACTATTTTTTTTTGTCATATTTAAGAAGAGTTGTTATTCTATTTTTTTTTTCATTCATTAATAATATCATAACGACTTGAAGTACTTAAAATCGGCTATTTAGTTAACGTTCCGTTATAGTAGTTAGGATAAAACAAAATTTCGTTAAGTTTAAAATGTAAAGTTTGTAAATAGTTGCTAACCTTATAGTATTACAATTCGATATTCATCAAATATCTTATTCATTATAATTGTTATTAATTCTAATACTCTTGAAATTTTACGTTTCTTTGTTTTATTTTTGAACGGTTGTGAGAATCAAAAATAATGTTTGTAATAACACAAGTGTGTATAAAATATGATAAATTAAAAATCAAGGTTAAAAATTGAACCTATTATATGAGTCACAGAATAAATGTATCTCCCTAATGTAATGTTAGTAAAACAGTTTTAATTCTACAACAAAAAACTTGCAAAAAACTTTTTGACAGTGACACGTGTCAAACGTCGCTGTCATACTGACATGTGTCAATGTCAAAACTCGTAACTGCCATGAAACGTCAAGTGAAATTGTTGTGCGATTAAAACCAACTTAACGTATGTTTACAAACCTATACTGTAACCGTACTGTAACCAGACAAATTGAATAGATTAGATAAACATAATCACTAAAATGTGATAGTAATATTAATACATACGATTATAGGAACAATGGATTCACTTTATTTTTGTTCTATTGAATTGATTTACAGAAAATACTCTGAATATTTTTTAATAAAAAAAACATATTAGTTTTCCAAAAAAAATATAAACGTTTTGTTCCTTTGTTCGTTCGATTATGTCTTACTAAAATATCTAAAAAAGGATACACTTAACGATAAGACCTACTAATATTAATAGTATAAAGGTTGCAATGAAGTTAAATTCAATAAAACAATAATAAAACCGGCTATCGACCTTTGTTCTACCCGCTATGACCCACTGACTGTACCAGAGGTATCTAAATTTAACTATAACTACTTACCCAATGCTCTAACAGAATATATTATTCCGTGTACACCAAAAACTCCTTTGTCGCAGCGCCTTTAATGAACTACTTTAGTCCTTTGACAGATACAAGACCATAATGATTATAATCGGAACCCATCAAGTGTATTCCGAACAAATAGACAACCATTTGGATCATGAGTACCCGTGGTACAAATAGTTGGACATAACGTACGTACCACGTGGTCGGTAGCCATAAAACCATCAATTATGTCCATTAAGATGAATTTGTATATAAACACAGTTTACATTGTAAATATGTTTTATATTATAACGACTATAATCCTATTCGTGTCTTAATGATTAAACCCCCTGTATTAGTATTTTTATTCAGAGATGGGTTACAATATTGTATTCTAAATATGGATTTACGATCCTCCTAAAGCTGTCTTTGAAAAGCTCTCCGTCAATCACTTATAGGCCCATCGCAGACGACAGACTATCCGTGACGCACTTTTTAGTCTGTGAAAATAGAACCTATGTAATTATATGCAGTAACGCACACGACGCGCAAAAATCCGCGACAATCCGCGACCGAATTTTTGTGCGCCGCAGACTCGATCGCACAAAAAGTCTGTCGTCTGCGATGGGCCTTAACGTCGAGTTTAATAACAAATAGTCGTTTTTGTTCAGCCTTGAACACTCAGCGGATCGCATCCCATCTCTCAATAGAAACACTAAGTGACAAATTGATCTCATGACTTTGTTACGTCACTGGCTTATTAATTTCGCTTACTGCGGCTCACCAATAATTTGTCAAATATTGTTTGGTAATGACAGATGACAAGCGTTTCATTCAAACTGTAAAGTAAGGAATAATTGTTTTAATAGAAGACGCTGTGTTGTTCCATTTTACGTTTTAATATTGTTTTTGACAGATTGTTAAACGTCAAAGTGACAAGTACTGGCAGGGCATTAGGAAATTAATATTTTATGTGGAGACAATGATGAATTTTTACCTGACAGTACTTTGACGTTTGTAATATAAGATAAGTGTTTTTTTCTCTTACTGTACATAATTATTTTAAAACGAGTGACGTAACAAGCTCATGACAACCTATGTTTACGTAAAAATACGGGAGTCATCGAATGAATCGATTATTTGAGTACGTAAATGAATTTATAGTGAATTTTATGTTTATTATTTTAAAAGAATTTTAGTTGTTATTTTATTGGATATATGATATCCTATTGTTTGGATAGATAATAATTTTAATAAAAAAACATTGTTTTGTTAGTATAATTAAATAGTTTGTGGTTTTTGATTAATATTGTAAATAGTTTAAATAAAAAAAGTCTTTTTAACTGTCGGTCGGAATGTTTTCAATAAAGTAAGTATTGGAAAATGAAAATAAATGGAATTTTTGCGAACGTTTATGTTTAGTGTTTTATTTTTCTATCCCCTATAAATATATATCTACATACTTTTAATCTACTGGACATACATACATTGGCAACCCTATCCTTTGCAAACTTACTGCCATCCAAAGTCTATTACGTATTTCGTAGCACGGCTACGACGCTACGAGCTAAATATTTTATCGTAGCACCATGTAGCTTCGTAGCTCGTAGCATGACAACGAAGGCTAAGATTTACGTAGCACCAACTGACTACAAAGTTGGAGATTTAGAAAAGAGGGTGATATTTATCAGCTTTAATATTTTTAACCGACCTCCAAAAAGGAGGAAGTTGCCAATTCGTGAGAATCTGGTTTTAAATTAATGTACCTATAGTTTTTGAATAATGTTAAACAAAGTATCCGTATTATTTTCAGTAGAAATAAAACTAACTTTATACTGTATCAGTAAAAATAAAGAAGATTACACAAAGGCAAAAGGCAAGTAAGTATACATGAACGAGTGATATTCCGTGTAAAATGCAAAAATATGCAAAATTCAACCTTCCTACCAACATTTTACATCTTTTAAACTCTTGTAGTTTGAAATACTTTTAAGAGAGCTTAAACAAATAATCGTTTTGCACATTTAGCCTTATTTAAAAGTGTAATTTTTAAGAACTGGTTACATTATAAAGTTAACAGTGTCTCTTGAGTAACACACTGTACCTTGTACATATATCAAATCAGACTGGCAATTCCAGAGAGAACTTGCAAACTCTTCAATTACTATATTATATTAGTATAAATTCAGATGCAACTGCAGCGGTATAGTTATATGTATAGTGTCCCCTCAATGAAAAACTGGTAAAGAACAGATCACACAACTAACAACTCTTGTACTCAATCTGTCAATCAATCGTGAAGAATAATAGGGCAAACAATGGATGAATTGACAAGGAAATAGTTGTGACATATGTGTGGGTATACACATGACGTATGTACCGGAATAAATGGTTCACATAAGTAAATATGTAAATACTGGCAAACTAGTTCGCTAACGGCTGTTGTGATTTTTTTTAAGTATAGAGGCAAGTCTTTATTTTTACTTTGCTAATTATGAAATTTGAAAATTCTCATTGACATAATAAAGTAATTTAAATAATGAGCAGGTTTTTAATATGATTAAGGTGTTTAAATATATATTTACATACTTTCACTCTGAGCGGGAATCGAGCCCGCGTCACTGAGACAATAAGCGCTGTCCTAATTTTGGTAAGTAATATTACAGGAGTGCAAGCAACAGTAAGAGCGATTAGTGATTTTTTATTATGCAAAAAGAACATTAATTATTGCTCTTACACTATACTTTTGTTCAATTAAAGCCTATCATTAAAGCACCCATAATAGTTTAAAGCGGTCTGTAAATGAATTGAAACCTTATAAGCATAAGGCAGGA
The DNA here is from genome assembly GCA_963082685.1 of Cyclophora albipunctata. Classification (NCBI taxonomy): domain Eukaryota; kingdom Metazoa; phylum Arthropoda; class Insecta; order Lepidoptera; family Geometridae; genus Cyclophora; species Cyclophora albipunctata. The sequence goes on along the minus strand of OY720129.1, from coordinate 1,612,008 downwards.
AGTAATCATTACAACAAACCATGCATAAATTACACCAGTGAGTAATCAATGAAACATAAAAAATATACATTGATATAAATATTCATCTCAGATCTTTGACCGCACCCGCTAACAAGAGACCGAAAATTCTCAATACTGAAAACGTGAGTAAAGAAAACCAATGTTCATTTTCATTTTCAACTCATAAATCTAAACAAACCCGACCAAATATTCAAACGATTTAAACTCAAAAAGTGTTCTCCAAAATTATTCAAAATATCCCACAGCGAATTGCTCAAGTATTCAATACAGCACAGTGGTCACAATTTACAGTTTGTACAAAGTACCCGGCCGGATCTCGGCGCGGTGATGTCGGCGCATTGGATACTTATGTAATTCTACAAGATTCGTTGGTGAAGTGTTTCTAAGAGATTCAGAGAGAGAGGAAAATGTATTGGTTGCGATTTCGGCGGTTGTGGATTTTAAATGTTTATAATTGTTAGTGTTTACCAACCTGCAGAATGTGAGTTTAATGATTCACTTAGTCCTTCTTACTGTAATTATATCTTTAATGAGCTGAAAAGCATTTACTCAACAGCGAAACATCATAAGCTGATACATTTGTTTTGTTCGTCAATATAAATAGGTTTTATAAATTCGTAGATCATAACAACATTAGCTAACCCTTGGATGGGAATAAATGCCGTTACCGGTACTCAGGTCTCAGACCTATAATTGCATTTTAAGATAACTATAAAAATCAAATAGATAGTCATCATTATCAAATATCAAAATCTTTAAGTCAAATTCTAAATAACAAACTTACATCAATTTTCAAAAACATATCTCACAAATATCAACTCGTTCACTTCCATTATCACAAAACCCAATCAACGAGACACATCTAATTATCGTTAACAAAAAAGTGAACCCTCAGCGTCAAATGAGCGGTCGTTACCGTTAGTACCCCTCGGCCGCGAGAGGGTGTCAGCGTTTACAACAGGGGTCCAATGCGAGTGCTTTTAGCAATTTGCATTTATTTACCTCTTAGGTAAGTGAGGTACAACAAAACAAAGGCTTTACCAAGTTTTTTGTGAACACAGCACTGGTTCTTATTGCGGATCGTAAATTTTATTGTGTTTATCTTATTTGGTAACAAGGTTTTCAAGTTCAGGTTGGGGTAGGATCTTTTTGTTAATGACTCGTGGCTAGAAAGAATTGTATTTGCAGTCATACAAAGTCTTCTAGAAGTGTACTTGTGATAAAATTATATTATTTGAAGTGTAAACATTTCAACCCTATCGTAAAATAAACCAAGTGAAAATAAGATACCTAACAAAATATTCACTGAATGAACATACACAAAAAAACGTAACACCAAAAAAATATTACTCCATCTACAAAAATAGGAACATCCTTTTTCAACTGACTCATTCCGTTTGGCTGTCAAAAGGTATTTATCATAGCACTTGATCTTTAGAACTCGATACCTAAAAGGCATCCCTGAACACAATAGTGTTGTAACAAAGCATGGCGTATCACAAAAACGGAGCGAATAAATTCTGAGTAAATGTTCACACCGTGGCCTGTGGAGTAAAAGGGCGTACCTAACAGTTTTACCTCGCGAATCGAATGCTTTAGCCAATTTGCATTCATTACACATACGTGCTTTTGTCTGCGAACCGAGGCCGGTTCTATTTACGTGAATCGATGGTGAGGGGGTATTCTGGAGTTCCGGGAAGCTCACAATTTAGTACTGAAACCAATTTAATTAAAATGAATTTTCAGTTTCGTATCTTTTGTATTGTGAACAATTGAATGCCGCTTTCAATTGTTATATTAAAATTGTAGGTCGTATTGACTTAGTGCAGTTTGTTTTTTGATTCGAAGCGTTTTTGAAAAGGCAATGTAAATTAATAACGTCAAATCGTCTTCATTGAACTGAAATCTTTAATTAAATGAGAAGCTTTTGCCCAAGAGTGGCACATAGTAGGCTAAAAATACTTCACTTTAAGAATTATATCATCTAAGTTAATAACTAACAAGCATAAATGCCTTCGCACTCGCGATTTTACTCTTACGATTGACCCTATTTAAGATATAAATAAGACCTTTTTCCCCTTTAACCTCTTTAGCAGCAGCCAAATTGAGTAAGCACAACCATGACTACAAATATTTATCAACATTCCCAACAAAATCCTTAAACAAGAGGCTACAGAATTCCTAACATACTCGTCCATAATCTTAGCGCCACAATCTCTGTGGTTTCCTTCGCTAAGGGTCCGCACAAACGAGCCATAAACCACAACTACCTACTCATTATTTTTAACAAGTTTTGTTTGACCAATCATCACACGATGTGTAGCGAGTAGCCACTCACGACTCAGTGTCCGTGACACGTCACTGGCTAACTCTCGTTTATGAAGTATAACGTTAATATATTAAAAAGTTTTTCTTTTAATTCTAACTGGTTATCATTCAATGTTTGTTTTATGAATAAACTAAAGGAACGTTTGTGGCCATCGGTCGGAATGATTGAATCAAAGTAAACTCAATATTTCCTTCTATGAATCCAATCGAGCTAATCGATATCAGTCTATAAGAACAGCTTTTTATGTAAGGTATACTTTATGAGCATGTTAAAACGTGATAAGCGTTAAACGTCAAACGTTAGAATTTATAGCGGTAACCTTCAATAGCGTATTACTTGCCAAAGAACGTGGCGCGAGACAGGCAGTGTCGGTTGTGGTCGATGGTTCGTTTGCGCGGCGCCTAAACTTAAGAGTTGCACCCCACAACATGTCACAATTTTATCTCATAACTTTGTACGACACACGTCTAGAGTTAGTCTTTGTTGGTAACTTTTAAAAACCAGATCTTAAAGTAAGTAGTTTATCTTATGTATTTTGCACTGTTTCGTCAAAACTCGGACCAGAATAGCTCTGCCAATGTATTTTAGCGGGGACAGGCTTCGGATTGGATAACTGTCACTAGACGATATACAGGCAAGGTAACGGTACTCTTGTTTAGATTTTTGGTAATGGATGGTGTTCTAGTGTAGTCTCAGCATGGCAGACATGATAAGACACGATAAGACAAAACCCAGTGTTCACACTGATAGGTCAAAATTTTAAAATTCGAATCTCTCACCGATCAACGCTCAGTTTTTTTTTATAGCAATCTACCGCCTAATCTAATGCACAAACATTTTATAAAATAACTAAAACGCAAAGTCATACAAACAAAATGTCCCAAGATTTTACGTAAACTTAAATGGGTTGGTAACTAAAATATTTTATTCGTAGCGTACTTTACAAATGCTGGTTACAAAGGGGCCGGACGACAGACGACATTTCTCAACGTTGCTTTTATTAAATGTCTGATGTAGTTTGTCACTACCACAATAAAGGACCTCGGTCGGTTCAGGTATACGGACGCGACTAGGTAAGTAGCCGTTACGTTGTGTTCACCAAAACGTGGACAAACTATTTAATATAAGATGTTTAGTTTAATGTTGAAAGAGGTTTACTAAACATCTGAGTTGCAGTCTAGTGTGTATCTTTAGATACACGATAGAAATTGTATTTAAATGAAGCATGTTTTTTTAAGTTTGTGTTTTTATATATATATATTGCTTTTCATATTTATATTGCATTTTAAGGTTCATTGTTTCAGGGCATGATGGGCTTGGCATACCTTTCTTTTTCTTTTTTCTTTTTTCTTTCTTGGGAAAAAGTGGATTATAGACAATATAGATTGAAAAAAAAACAAGTTCATTAGAAAGCGAGCGTCATATTTCATAAGAAACTTTGTTTTTAGTTTTCTAAACTCACTCAAACTCAATGACAAATTGAATCAACTAAAACGTCCTGAGTAAGATTAATGATAATGTTTAAAATTCTATACAAATCAATATTCGTATACTTAATAAAATGCATGTTTTTCGTATAGGCAAACAAAACGATGTTAATATATTTCAATTTCAGCCAATTACATACTTACCTCAACGCTTCTGAGTCAAGAAAAGATAAAACGCTTTTCACCACCGAGTCTGGCGAGTAAGTCTTAAAGGTTTTGTTATTATCCATCTTTATCTTAATAGCTTCGTCTTTATCTTAATAGCACAAAAAATAGTTCTTAATTAGCATTCAAAGACATTTCAACAAGTAAATCCACATCTAACATCTTTGAAAAGTAAGAAACATGTTTTCGGTCGACCTGGGCATTGAACCCGGGTCCTCAGTCTTCACAGGCGAGCAAAAAGAACGCGAGGATCATAATAATATAATCATACAACACATATAGAAAACTCTTAAATATATTTAAAATCTAAATAAAAACAAGTGACGTTTGTTTTAAATAACATTCTATACCACACAAAATAAGATACAATGTTATCCGGACGACTTTTGTTTTTTGACATATTCAGATACTTATTAGATATACTTCCTTATTATATGTGCAATTAGCCCTTAAATTCTAGCAGACAACTAGCTCAGTGTCAACGACCCTGAGTATAAGTTCTCTGAGCATAATTATGATGTTAGTATCTTAATTGTATATTATACAAGACTGCACAGCGTAATATAAAGTAGTTAAGGCAATATCCTGTTTCAAGCTTGTTTACACCGTACTTACTGTGTAGCGCTTAGTAGTGGCAGTGTACAGTGCAGGACTGAAAGAGTGAAGCTAACTATATAATGTACTTGGACAAATTCACACACGGTTAATTACACCCAAAGAAAACTCTAAGTTTGCATTATGGAATCTAACTCACTGATACTACTACATATGCATACACAAATACTTTATAAGAATATACAATTATAGACAGACGTCGTCGCCAAATCGAACCCGCAATCCCCGACACAGTAAGCGCTCTCACTGCCACGGTGCAAACGGGTTGGTCACAAAAAAGCTTTAGTATATGATAAATGTGCTTAGCATACTACCACACTTAGAAACGTCCATTAAATCGACACTTCGCTAATAGACGTAACTTTTTACACTAAGATAATCTTTGACACTAAGTTGTCCCAATTTCCAACTTTCGCCCGATTAGACAAAATAAACAGGAATATTGATTGAATTAATTTCAGTTTAGATACATTGTTAGTTAGTTTATCAAGTAACAATAGATTTACTAAGTATTTAGTTCGAAGTACTTAGAGATGATTGAATATTGTTTTGAAGAAAGGACTTTTATGGTTTTATTTTCAATTTAGAAAGAGATTTGTGAAAAGTAAAATGGAGATGCAATGATGTAGAAAAATTGACAGCGACTAGCGTTTTTTTTTTAAAAATCACTAACTTATAGTCCAAGAGCTAATGTTAAATTTTCTTTTTAATAAATTATATTTTCGCCGACGTCATATCATACTTAATACACACAGCTTAGCGCCTTTTACAACTGCTAGCTGCTAGTTGGCTAGTTTATAGTTCACATTTTGTGTAAAAATATTTTATTTATTTGGGATCAGCGGCTACTAAAAAAATATTGTCATTTTATTAGAAACCAATCCCGGCATCGGTAGATACAAGTTGGCGGGATCAATGGCCAATTAAATCTGATCCCGGGATCCGTGTATACCAACCCTTTAAACTATATTTATACAATTTGCTAGTTCGTAGCTTGTACACTCGCTCATCATCAATAACGCACACACTCACAAACACATGCTTTAAAACAAACACACACATTTACGTTTATTAAATTAATTTAAGTCAAGTATACATTTTATTGTGCCGAAGTGTACGGAGCATAATTCGAGTGTGCAAGCATCAAATATGGCGAAGTTATTATGAGCCCATTCCCCTTGTAAGGCTTAATTAAAATTGTGTTTCTTACTACCAACCGTTAAGAAAATTATTCCTTAAGCCATTGAAAATTCCTCACGTGTTACCGTAATTTTAGTATCAACATTGTTTTAGCTACTTATTTTAATACATTGTGTGAATTTTCTGCTCTAAAGAGGATGTGAGTTGCGAAATTAATTCTTGTATATATCAAATTGTTTGGGGTGTACGGTTCTTTGCTGTGAGTTCTTTGTTTAAAAATATGCTAAGTACTCAACATTGAAAAATTATATTTTTTTTTAAATGAACACAATATCATAATGTAAGAGGTAGTTTTTAATGTTCTTTATTTTTAAAAAAGGCGCTCGTGGCTTAGTTTCAGTAAGTGCTACTACATGCTACTACATTATATGATAGTTCATTGCGATTGTTAAGACAGTTCGGCCCTACTTGGATGGGTGGATATGTGCTGGCATTTCCATCTGAGCGCTACCACGCTTCGGACCGTACGTAAAGCAGTCGGTCCCGGATGTTTCAATCGTCAGACTATTTATTTATTTATTTATTTCAATTAAAACGGGAACCCAATTACATCAATTGAAAAACTACTAGACTATGTTGGAGACCTTTAGGCTGTCTAAAAACTCCGACACTAACCTTATCGAAATGAATTAATTTAAAAAAAACACACCAGGGTTAACCTGCTTGAAATTAATTAATTAATTAAAAAAACTATTGATATCACTTTTGTAGGTGTAGCTATGATAATACATAGTATAGTATGGTAACTGTATAGTATAGGAGTTAGGTTAGGAAATTAGGAGTAAGTACCAAATATATATAAGTAAGTAACAAAAAGTCTTCTTCTTCTTACCAAAATGTAATAATGAAACAACATTATTCATTTCCAAATGAATTACAAAATATCCCTCTGCAAGTTGTTGCATTCAAAATAGGACAAAGTAACATGACTAAATGCATTCCATTTCAGTAATTTCTATAGAGACCGTTTTGGCACGAACTCGTTACATGATAGTTATTCAAAAATACTTGAGAAACAAACATCTCCCGAATACTTTGAAAATGATCGTATTTTTGCTTGAATAGTGAATAACTAATACATAACTGTATTTCTTAGTATGTTTAAAATTTATTAATAAACGTTTATTAACAGCATTTGTCCCTTTCCGACGTAGGTTTTTTCCGAAGAGCAAAAGAGACAAATCACTTAAAAACAGGATTTTAGTTATTTACTAGTCTATTCTAGTTGTAGTCCTCGACTTAAAAGAGATGTTACAAAGTCTCACGTCGACGTTTTCATGTGTGTGTCTGTCTGTAGCTTCAGAGCTCTCATGGATGTACTGATTTTGATCCAGTTTTTTTCATTTAAAAGCTACTTTTATTACGGTAGTACTTAGATATGTTTGGTAAAAATCGGTCCAGCCATTTTTTGCGTTGAATTGAAAACCTCCTACTTCAATTGTTAAAGCAGATTCAAAGTATATCAGATGTCATATTAATCGAAGTGTCAAATAACCTTTACAGAAACTAGAAATGTTCTTAACAATACACCAAACAAATGGCCTATAAAGTTAAATCCACCCTGTATCGGTACACTTTATAATTAGTATTTAGATGCACAGGCAACATTAAAATCCCATTGCACACGTACGCTTAGTGCAAATTTATGCAAACACCCCGCTATAGTTAATGGAAGACAAATTGCTAGGTACGTGAGTGGTTTTCTAGAGATTACTAGTTTAGTTCACTGCTTTATAAATTAGTCGACTATCGTTCATATGAGATCGCTTCAATTAACTGGTCTAGGTTATTTGATTTAGTAGAACATAAGTGTTGATAAAACACCATTCATTTTTTTATAGTTTGTGGACTAGGGATTTTTAAAAGAAGAACATTATTTTTAACGTCGTCGTCTATATCTGAGTGTGTATGTGTGTGTGCGTGTGTGTTTGTTTGTTTGTGTGTTTGTTTATTTGTTTGAGTCTGTGTGTGTGCGTACACGCGTGGGTGTGTGGGTGTGTGTGTGTGTGTGTGTGTGTGTTTATGATACCGTAGTTCATAAACGGATGAACGGATTTTGATACTGTTTTTTCATTTGAAAGCCAGTTTTCTGCTATACTTTTAAATAACGGTATAGCCGTTTCCACGCAGTGTTTACTTTTAAATTTAGCTTGCTATCTACGAGTACTTTTAGATTAGGCCAATCCTTTCGCACTGGTCAAGATCGTTACGCCATCTTAAACCAATAATTATTATGAAACAGTCACCATGTAACTAGTCTAAAATAAGCAATTTTCTTCAATATTCTAGTCACCTCAATAATAGGTTTTGGCACTATTAATCATGTTTACAAGCAAATAATTGTAGGTTAGGTTTAGATTTGAATTCGGACCAAGATTTCAATAGCGACTGAGGGTGGCCACTGGCGGGATGTGAATTTATTGCATTACGTAGAGAGAGGGTGTCTTTATTTTAGTACTAAGTGCTCCCCGGCTTTACCAGATTCATATTCGTTCAGGAATTTTGGGAAACATGTATAATGCAATGTTTGAAATGGGTATATAACTATCCCGCAAAATGTATTAAGCGCCTCAATATGTTTTATAAACAAATGACGTTCGCTTCAAATAGTATTCTATCATGTGCGATATAAGACACAATTTTAAACGGACAGTTTTTGTTTCTTAAATATTTAGTTGCTAATAGATTGAAGCGTTCTTACACAAGCCCTCAGTGTCAGTGCACTCAGTGTACGAGGGTCACAGAACTTGCGTTTTAGAACTTGTCGTCGACACACATGTCAAGTTTCAAACTTTTTCTTTAACTAGCAGCTTGAAAAACACGCTCAATTTAAGTAATTTGCCACTTTGTTCCGGATTTTTATGTCTACACTAATATTATAAAGAGGAAAACTTTGTTTGTTTGGTTGTAATGAATAGGCTCAAAAACTACTGGACCGTTTTTAAAAATTCTTTCACCATTCGAAAGCTACATTATCCACGAGTAACATAGGCTATTTTCATTTCGAAATTCCAACAGGAATGGACACAACGCGGGTAAAACCGCGGGGCGCTGCTAGTATATTATGATACTACCAGCGTGCGGTTTCATTTGCGATTCTTGTTCCCGTAGAGATTAAAAGTATTTTTCAGTTTTAAACTGTGATTGAGTTGAGTCGCGATTCAGACAGAAAAAACCGATATTATATATTTGTGACACTGACACAATACAGTTATATTCTTACAAAACATTCAATGCTCTCTGACAGATTTCTTTAGAAATTCAATTCTGCGGAACATTTTAACTTTGAGCTGTTCGTTGATGTGGTTTTGGGAAGTAGGTCATTATAACATATAACTGAGCCAAATATAATGTAATTACATTTGAAATAAATAAATGAAATGAAATATAATGTAATTACATTTGAAATAAATAAATGAAATGAACTAACAAAAGTTAAGGCTAATATTACCACCAAAGCTATGCTATGTTGCGTTGGATAACACCGCAGTGATGAAGTGGTACGGGCACTTTACTGCCAATATCCAATCACTAATCAGCAGTAGATAAGTGAGGTAATTTTATCAAATTCTTCTCATTGGACTGATAATTTCAGTGAGCCAAGGAGTATTTGACCAGAAACATTATTTATTTTATACTTGCATTTAAACCACCTTTAAAGCAAGGAAATTCTGCTGCTCTCTGCTGGTATATCACTTAGATTAGTTTCATTACACAACGCTGAACCGTTCCGATTCAAAGAATATTTAATGGCTCTGTCAACTGTCATTCCTGGTTTTATATTAGAAGTCGATAACTGTAGTGAAATCTGAAAGTTATTTCAAACTCGATCGGGTATTATGAAACATGACAAAATTTTAGGCTGACTACAGACGAAGTAATTTACCTATTTTATATTCTTACAGGTAGAAATGTTTTCAAAAGCTTCTGACATTTTCTAGTTGTGTATCGGCGTATAATCTATTTTTATGGATTGGCGCAAAATGTGGACCAATATCGTCAATTTTCCAGCCGAAGACGATTGCTTCTGAAGAGGAAAAAGGTTTAAAGATAGGATAAGAATGAAATAACATTACTAAACCTTTTTCATCTTCAGGAGCAATCGTCTTCGGCTGGAAAATTGACGATATTGGTCCACTTTTTGTGCCAATCCAAAAAAAATTTAGTATAGAGAAGAATGGTCGGAGTAAAAACTAACATTTAACCTTCCTGTGGAATGGGGCTATCCATCACAAGAAGAAATATTAAAATCGGATTGATAGTTCCTGCGCGTTCATTCAAACAATAATTCTACAGTGGTCACTACTCCTCACACCGTCGTTATTTCTTTAAGTACTTCAGTGGAAATATCGACACGAGAGCGCCTTTATCCTCCCATTATCTCTTCTCTCACGTGCAAAACTAAGTATTAAAGCTATATAACAAATACTCATTTTCATATGCTACGAATCCAACGTGGCACTTATAAAATTACAACGTACTAATTAAATTGGTAAAAATAATTATAATGAATTTGCAACAGACAAGCTTTAAATATCACTAAATATGAAAGCAATAATCACTAAATCCAGCGTTATTAACGCAACCAAAATTACAGCAGTTCCAGTATAACAGCATCACATTATTTTATAAATTAATTTAAACTTAATTTAATAACTAAAAGCGTACAAAATCACTTTTAATGTAACTCGTTACGCGTTAATTGCGTTAATAATGTCACGATAGATTAATTTAAAGTTGCGCCGTCTGCGGGCGGCCTTAGTCCACGGTTTGATTTATTCAACCATTAATTTTGTAACGATTGTAAAGCCAAAGGTTATGATACCTATTCGAGTTTCGCAAACGATTTAAGGGCAGTCAATGATTCATAAAATAACAATTCAATGACTTATTAACGTTGGATGAATATTAATTTGGGTGACATTGTTACATCCTTATTTTTATGGGTTCGTGCAAAGATTCTGATTTGTTAGTTAAATATTATAAGCCGGTTTTGTACTTATTGATAAGACTTATAAGATCTAATAAATCAATCAATTATTTGGTAAATCATAATACAATTAAACAACAATAAGATCATCAAAGTTTGGGGATTTTTTAGAAAGAAAGCTTGGACGCCACCATTGATTAAAAAAAGCATTGTATATAACCTTATTTACATTACCTCTAGTATAGACTTTTTTTTAATCTTATTCTTATAAATAAACGCGGTGTAACTAAAAACTGTTATACTGCGCTTTGTCTCTTTTGCTCTTCGGAAAATTGCGTATGTCAGAAAAAGACAAACCATGTGCAGGCTAAACTGTTCTTTACGCGTTATTAATATGGCCCTTTAAGTATTATTTCTCCAAAGTCTAGTACACGCATAAACCACACCTTCTTACCTATCCGCCTAATTCACAAAAAGCATGAATGCAGTTTTTCCTCGAAACTTCAGTATAATGCTGAGTCTGAAAGAGCCTTTTCAAAGGCACGTCTGAACGCGCCTTTGTGTCGCGTAATGATTTTTTTTAGAAACCCTGTGTGGTTGGTCATTAATGGCAGATAAGAAGCCGCAGACTTATTAATGCGGTGACCACGCGGACAGTTGCTAATTTGAAAATTTTCATTTCTTTATGTTGAGAGCAATTATACGGTAGAGGAAATATGAACGTGTATTTGTTAACTTTATTATTTAGTATTAGTGGTTTTAATGTCACTTAGTCATAAAATAGTAAAAATTTTAAACTTTGTCTTGCTAGATCTTCTACTACTACTGCAATTAGGTATAGTAGTTTTATATGTTTTATATTTTTATGCACGGTCATACTTGTGTAGGTATGTATATGCACATCGTCTTAACGTGCATTATGGTCCGCGTCAAAATCCTGTCAAAATTCTCTTTGAAATAGCGACAGCATGGTAGGTTTGAGTAGAGTGAACGGAGAAAATTCATTCGATAGTTATTCGCAGAGGTATGTCAAATGAGCATAAACAATGATCTTGCCGACGGTACTGATAGTTACGCACACAAAAACGCGTTTCTATACTCAATACAACTACAAGTATGGTTCAGAGGCAATCTTAACTAACACTGTATTGGATACATTTTGGATTGGAATTTTAATATTTAAATTCAAATAAAATGGAACACATAAATCTGAGAGATTCAAAAGAATACGTTCCTTTTTTAAAAATCGAAACAAAACTTAACCCCTCACCGCACACATAAAAGTAATCATAAAAACAAAACCTAGCTTTCTATCTAACCGGAGTTTAGGCAATAAATCGGTATCGCATCGTTAACCGCGTCGGCGTGTCGATTTATGCTCGGACTGGACTCTGAGACGAGATGTATCGTATCCGATCGTACCACGGACGTATTCATTTGCCCGGGAGATTTAGAGAGCGCGTGTGATCATACCTTTAAATGTTTGTTTCTACTGGCCGGAGTGATTGATAACGATGGGACTTTTAAAGGGTTTATGTGAGATGAGTACTGTTTATAAAGGATGATTTTATGAAAATTAGGGTGGTATTCATTAATATTAATATAATGGTAGATTGGGTCTCTGTGCTTACAGAAGACTGCATCATTTTTAAGGGATCCCTAGCCAAATTGCAAAAATGGAGCCCTTATTGTTTCATGTTCGTCGGTCTGTCCATCTGTCCGTCTGTCCGTCTGTCCGTCTGTCCGTCTGTCCGTCTGTGCGTCTGTCCGTCTGTCCGTCTGTCCGTCTGTCTGTCTATAGGTGCTGCATGGTTGGAATTTGTAGGATAAGTTTATTTTATGATCCACGAAAAATCCTAAAAAGCTATCTGTCTGTATATAATCGAGTTTCTCAATAAACTACCGAACGGATTTTCATGCGCCTTTTATCTGACTGTGACTACTTGTTATGCCAAAATTCCTACAGGAACGAGTACAATGCGGGTAAGCAAACGGGGTACCGCTAGTACCTTAGAATAATAACCAATTAACGCTAAGACACGAATTAAATCTAAGAGTTTTATGTTGAACGTATCAAAAGAATCAAAAATAACACCCCGCTGTAAAATATTAAAATGACAACGTCTTATTAGTGAACTCCTTGGGGAATTTTCAGAATAAAATAAAACAAATCAGAGGAGAACATTTGAAAGTGAAATCAACTGTACCTATTCTTAATTGGTGAACCCGCACAAAAACTTTTCCAGCGGTTAAAATTAAGGATGAATTTGCATACTTACTATTCCCTTTTTGATGTTCAAAAGTTGGAATTGACAAAATTACTAAGATTTTGTAACGAAATATTTTGGGTTTTGGAAATGTTTCGAGCACCCTCGTGATGGGGTTAAAATTGATCTTAAGAATTGACAGTTATTCATAAAAAGAAATCGTTTGAATATCGAACAATTTATTCTTGATAAAAAAAGGTTGTAGCTTTTAATACAACATCCCACTGCAGTGTAAAGAAATCTATTCTCTATGAACATATTAATCCATGGAGGATGATACAAAATTGTTCTATAGCCAATTCTGTCCTTGATTGCAGAGACAATATGTAAATTTACAAGGCTAATGCCCCGAAAATACCCAACTCTATAAAACATAATATAACGAATCTCGAATTCGTTAATCTCTTTCAAGACTGTATTAGATCTTAATCAAAAGCGAACGACTGAGTCTCAAATCTGGAAACTGTTGAAATTATATCAAGTCTTTTAATTAAGTAAATTGTGCTTGTTCTTTGATTTAGAAAGTTTCTTAAGCTTCGTTACTGTATAGTGTTTGTTTTATACATTAATTGATTGAGTGTTGTTATTTTAACTGTGACTAGTTGTTAGTCTAAAGCTCTTGATGTTTCTCTGAATTAAACTTGAACAAAAAAAATACTGTCGGTCTCCATTAGGTCAATATTCCAACATCTGTAACTTTTTTCCTAACCTATATTGTCCCACGGCTGGGCAAAGGTCTCCTCCAAACATCGCCAACCATCGGTACCTTACTAAATTTAATAAATTTTTGAACTACTTTTCTGCAAAATGTTGCCCGGAAAAGTCATCAGTTGATACATTTATATGTCATCAAGATACGTTACGAAGAAATTTTGTCAACTTCAGATAGTTTTAATGCATTGTGATTGGTCAATTTGAGCTCCAGTTTGAATTAATAAAAACACGTAATGGCTGCCAAACGGAGTCATTAATGAGCCCGCTCCGCTTGCGGTGGAAACCGGGCTTTAAACTACAATTTTACTTCGCTTTTAAAAATTGTCTGCGACCCATAAAAGCCCATCCAAAGATAACCGAAATTATTCATAAAGCATTTATACTTAATCTATTTATACAACAGAAGGCAAAGTTAAAAGGTTTGGAATCGGTCGCGTGTGAAGGAAACATTTTTCTTGTCACAGGTGCAGCGGATTAGTTCGATACCCCAGGGCAGCGGCGCTCAAACTTTTAATAAAACACCCCTTTTGTTGACCCGCCACTTTTTTATACAATTTTCTTTCGCTTTGTAAACGTATTTTAGAACAAATTACACGCCATTTTCTTTCAAACTTTGATATTTTTAGTTAGTTTTGGACACGCAAAATGAAATTATGTAAAATAATTATTTTTTCGTTTGGTGGAGTGACATGAAAATGGGTTGTTGCACATTTTAAATAGATGATTGTCACGTTAGGAGCGGCTTGCGTGAGACACTCAAGTGCCTACATCGTTATGGTATTTGTTTGTTAAACGATTTGTTTACAATTCATAGGTATACAGATAATCTATGTATTTTTTTTATGCAAAAAACATATCATTATTTTACTATTAATTGAAACGTACGTTAATGTCATTATTATTTATTTAAACGGGAACTTACGTACGACGGAGACAACTGTCGAGAGTTCCTCGACACGTTTCGGCCACATACGGTGGCCTTCATCAAGAGGTGGGTGAAGCGCTCGCGACAGGCGTCTCTCCCCGCACCGACGCACCGACCGACGCAACGTGTCGAGGAACTCTCGACAGTAGTCTCCGTCGTACGTAAGTTCCCGTTTAAATAAATAATAACATATCATTATATCTAAATAAGCTTTCTTTTTTACAATTAATTAAATAAGACAACATTTTGTCATTAAAACCATACAATATTTTACCATCGTATGTACCATAAAAAAATATTTTTTACTATCATAGTTTCAGACATTTAATCTTACCTTTTCAAGAAATGCTTAGGTTGTTAATTGATTTTTTTTAAATAAAGAAAAAAAGTAAAGTATAAGCCTTACTGTCCACATTACTGTCCACATTACTGCCCCACTAGTAAGCGAAGGTCTCTCATCTCACTGAATATATCAGTACAGTGAGGAGGAGGATATACAGACAGAAAAAAAAGAAACATGATCTAGGTTTCCTTCGAGATATAGATTCTACACATTAGTGATTAAAACCAACTATTATCAAAAACACTGGCCAAAAGTTTAAGAACCACAGCCCCGGTGGGTGTACAGGGCGACTATTAATCCTGTATCGGTACGGACAGTCCAGATTGAATGTTTCGGTCCCGTCGAAGAATAGAATACGTCACACATAGGACATAAGAAGAAGAAGAAGGACATCTGTAGGGACGTACTTAACGGTACGGGTTCCTTGTTTAACGTATTCGTGTAGGGCGCGTTAATTTGCCGGTTACTGATTGTGTTTTGTTTTTATTGGGAAGTGTATGTTACTGATTGTGTTTTGTTTTTATGGGGAAGTGAATGTCATCATAAATTATGGGGCTTAGAATCAATAAGGAGACAGTTTAATCCAATGAAATTAGATCAACTGTTCCATCAATCTCCTCATTGACCCGTAGGATTCTCTTTTATAATATAAATTAGATACACTATTTTATCAATTTCCTCAATGATCCTATAGGGTCCAACTTTATCACTCTTAAGGTACCTTAATTTATAAGCGTCGAATTAAGTATTATAGTTACTTAGTTTGGGATACGTCACAAAAACACATGATGTGTCTTATTCTCTCGTCGGAATTGTACCATGTAGAGCCCTAAAGCATTCCATAATACAGTAAGTAAATAAGTATTAGCCTGTAATGTTCCACTGCTGGGCAAATGCCTCTCGTCTCATCGAAGATATAAAACAGTATAAATAGCTTATTAAATCCTCTGCAAGGCAAAGACTTGTCAGTCCAATCAAATTGAAAACCAAAAAACACTCGAATTACGGTTTAAACTAACAAACACTAGTTAGTATTCTAATTCCCACTACAAACCTAAAGAAACCACTAAAAGGCATACAAAAATCAAATTAACAAGTATAAAAATTAAAAACCTCAAGCTCTTTCCGCGAACAGTTTTACAAAACTAATGATTTAGTGGTTAAACAAACTAGTAGAACCATAATTTAACAGTGAAACTGTTCACTGCAATAATTGAGTTTGAAAATGCAATTAAGTTAACCATAGTTAGGTTTTTGGTATGTGTTAATTTGTGCTTTAAGAGCGGCCAACCCGTCTTACTTTTCATACAAACGCTGTTACGTGATTACGGCGTTGTTATAGATCTTTCTTTGAAACTTTTTAGCTAATAAGTATCTTATGCACTATATCTAGGTTTCTATCGTAACAGAAAATCTAAATTTTTAGAAACAAATTCAGTATAAGCCTCCGAAAACCGGCTTTTTGCACAAATTTTACCTAAACTTTGGGCGGTCATATTGTACTTATAAATTGTAAAATTAAAGAAAATATTATGATAGAAACATCGTAAATATAATGGAGATTTTAAATAACAATCATTTATTTTACAAACATGCAAGGTTTTTTAAAAAACACGTATATCCTGGAACATGTTTTATGAAGATTCCGCACACTATATTTTGTTCAACGTTATCGCGGTCTCCCTTGCTTGTTGTCAAGTGACGGAAAGAGGTATGCGGGGGGCGAGTCTATCTGAATGACGCACTCGCTCGCGTATAGAACTTTCGGCGTTCTTTGTATTGTGCCTACGATATATATTTTACTAGCTGCGACCCGTGGTTTTACCCGCGTTGTGCCCGTTCCCGGGGGAATTTAAGAACCGCTCGACCGATTTTGTGCAAACTTCACATAGACCATCTACTAAATAGTCAGAACAAAGCCTAAATATTTAGTTTGGATGGGTCAGCCCGTTCCTGAGTTATAAAATTACAACGAAAAGTGGCATTGATTTTTATACATTTCCATAGTATCCCACACGTATGCTTTCGCGAACTTATTTGTACGCAATAATGAGCAATGAGCAATGCAACGCAATGTTCGACATAATCAAAGTTTGATTATGTTGAACATTGTTTTTATGTATCACTAGCAGCGCCCCGTGGTTTTACCCGCGTTGTGCCCGTTCCCGTGGGAATTTCGGGAATTTTTACATTAAAACCTTCCTCTTGAATCACTCTACCTATTACAAAAAACCGCATCAAAATCCGTTGCGTAATTTTAAAGATTTAAGCATACAGACAAACAGACAAACAAACAGACAAAAATAGCGACTTATACGATATCTAGATACTGTGATATTATTAGGCGACGATTACACGTAAAGTATTTACTGTGATCCATCAGTAAATAATGACGTATCGTGGTATTTACTGAACGTGTAACCTAATGTATTGATGGATGTCAGTATTTATTGATGGATTTCTAGATTTCTTGATTCTGTAATGATGATCCGTCGGATTATGATTTAAAAAGGTGTTACTATTGTCAGAAGTTCTTCAAAGCAGGGTTCAGGCATTCGAAAATAATTCTCGTAATCATCCATTTCACCATGTAATTTAATTTCTGCCATTAAATTCAAATGTGTGTACCTTTCCCTTTTTGCCCATCGCTTTCGCTTGGACTTTTTATTTAAACTAAGTGCTAAAATAATAGCCACGCAACCTTTAATTTTCAGCTCTGTGGCCATTTTAGACGTGTAAACAGCAGGAGACCGGACAGTGCAGGCCGGTGTATTAATCCATCAGTAAATACTGAAATCCATCAATAAATACTGTATTGACGGATCACAGTAAATACTTTACGTGTAATCGTCGCCTTATGAATGGCATCGTACGTAACGTCATCGGCCGGCCGCCCCGAGTGAGCGACGAAAGTTATCGAATGCCAAACGAGCGCTCAGGCACTTGCTCACTCTTTTCGCAGTGCCTCTTTTTCTAACATTGCGCTAGTTGAAACAACAAGCTTTTCAATAATGTTCGCGTTGGAGATTGACGGCCCGGGAAGGGCCCTCTTAATTTACTAGAGTAAGGTGCAAAGGTGAAGATAAACATTTTAGTTCGGTACACGTATTGTTTGGGCCATTTTTTCTTTGAAATGCTCTCTAAGGTTTGTAGAAAACTAGATGATTTAAGGTATTAATCCTTATTAACCTTGATATTACCTTTCTTTATGATCGATACGCACGGGCAAAAAAGGGCATTATTATAATCAGGATTGTCTAGGAATTCATTAAATATTTATTATTATATGAACCTAACTAGCTGTTCTGCGCGGTGGTTCCACCCGCGTCAATAGGTGGCGCTAGTGTGAAGATTTTGTAGATCGCGAGTACGTTATTTTCCCAGATTTAGTGGGGTCGCGGCCAAGCGTTTTGTTGAGCAAGAACAAATCTTACTTTTAATAAAAACTAGCAATGTCCCGCTGTTTTACCCATAGCGCACCCCTTCCCGTGGGAATTTCGGGATTTTTATTACTTATTATCCTATTCCTGACCAAGATAAATAAAATAAAAAAAGAATTATCAAAATCGGTCCAGCCGTTCTCGAGTTATAAACGATGTGACTAACACGACTTTTTTATATATATATATATAGATAGTATAGATAAAGAAAGATAGATAAAGATTCTTCTCTATGAGAACTTTCTAAGTTAATTGGATTACATCACCTCAGAACCATATTGCCTTACTATAAATACAGAAAAGGCTAGATTTCTACAAAACAAACTAATTGTTTAAAACAAATATATATAGTAAAATCTTCTTCTTCTTCGTGTCAATGGCACAAAAATTAACAATTTAAATGTGTCCACTCCAGTATAAATATATAAAAATAATAATTATTAAATGTTCATAATGACTTTATTAAATTTTATTACATTATCATAATGACTTTCTTCAAACTCTATCATCTCTATTATTTGTTGAAACGGGAACTTACGTACGACGGAGGCTACTGTTGAGAGTTCCTCAACACGTTTCGGTCACGTCCGGTGACCATCAGGAGGTGGGAAGTTCCCGTTAAAACAAATAATAATGACATTACGTTACAATATTAGTTATCATTACGTTTCAATAGTAAAATCTCATATCATCATCTCTATTAAAATCACTCATTAAATCTCTACTAAGGAAGCACTTTCCGTCTCTGTGTATGGGTTTTCAGAGTTGGCGATTCGAAAACAGATCCCGTAGTAACAGACAGTATTTTATACACAACCCCAGTTTACTGCTCCCCAAATGGAAATATTCATTAAATTTCCCATTTCCCGGCTTTTTCCAAATGTATCAATCTTAGTTTAAATTACGATTTGCTCTGTTCCTAGTTGTTGGAGTGTGAAATTGACGCGGTATACAAAATGGTTTCTTTCCCTTGAAGATTTGATGTAATGTGTAACAATCTCAATTATTGATCTAATATGGCTTTTGTAGTAGAAACTTAATTGTTCGCGGGAGACATTTTGTCCGTCGAGCCTTTTTGAACTGTATGACAAATTACTTACAAGACAAACAGTCAACCATATTTTTTTCTGGTTGAGTGTACTTGTAATCTTACTCGTAACTTACTCAATACAAACGTACGCTCCAATCAAACGACACTAACCAGGCTAGCACAACGATCATCACAGAAGGCAACAAGACATGATATAATAAATACTGTGAATTGATTGGTGCAATATTTGAAATTATAGTTTACTGTCAATATGTCACCAATTAACGCACAGTACAGTCCGGCAAGTATAACTTGGCGCGGCTGTGCGCCACTGTGTTCAATGTCAGTGTACTTTTATAACTGCTTCTCTTGTACCACTTTTTATCACTTTAGGCATGATGATAGCACAGTAGTTGGCAAAATATTCGCAACGATGTTTACTATGAACTCGGAAGTGTCAAAGTGAATTTTCAAGATGGCCGTTTTAGTTCCTCAAATCGCCACCGCCAACTTATACTTGCCGGACTGTATTTATCATATTACTAGCCATGCCCCGCAGTTTCACCCACGTTGTACCCATTCCTGTGGAAATTTCGGAATAATATGTATTTCATGTGTTACTAGCAGCGCCCCTCGGTTTTACCCGCATTGTGCCCGTTCCCGTGGAAATTTCGGGAATTTTTTTACATAAAAACCTTCCTCTTGAATCACTCTACCTATTACAAAAAACCACATCAAAATCCGTTGCGTAATTTTAAAGATTTAAGCATACAGACAAACAGAACGACAAACAGACGCGACTTTGTTTTATACTATGTAATGAATGATGTATTACCTATACAGTTTCATCCAAATCCGTTCAGAAGTTTTTGCGTGTAAGAGTAATAAACATACGTACATACATCGTCACAAACTTTCGCATTTATAATAGTAGTAGGATCATGTCTTGTCACTTTCTGTCTCGTTGTGCTAGACGGGCTGCACTTCCTTTGAAAATATGTTCTTCTCAACAACTCTACTTTTATGCTCGGTACACATAAGCAAGTTGGTAGATACGTGTAATGGCACACAATGTTACATTCCAGTCTAAAAGCTCCCTAATAAAATAACTTACATTTTAAAATCCGAATGGCCGTTATCTCACACGATCCAGAGCTTTAACTTACCGAACAAAACTTTACAATTTAAACTTTAGCTAATTAAGCTGCTATTCTTTTATTACCGCAAACTTTGATACCTTTTCAGGAAGTGTATGAAAGTTGCACACTAGCGAGCTAAGTAATTCAGAATTCGTGCTTTTAGTGCATTCCTATGTTCTAGTAGTTATACTAACTATGTTGTAATAATTGGATGTGGTATCATTATAAGTACTAAGTACGCTTTATTCTTTTTAAACGTTTTATCTACTTCTATAGTTGTCCAGCAGTGGGGAATATAATAGATGTTTAATTTTATGGACAAAAATTGCGTATTACTCGAATCCAAACCTAATATGAATATTTGTTTGTAAGGAATAATCTCAAAAACTACTGAACCGATTTGAATTATTATTTTTGAAACGGATAGCCACATTCAACGGGAAGGTTATAGGCTACTTTTCCTCCCGAAATTCTTACGGAAACGGAAAGCACGCTGGTAAAACCGCAGGGCGCTGCTAGTATAGCATAAAAAATATTTTTTCGGAAAATTCACTGGTTGGTTTCGCTGTGGGTACACCATGGCAATACGATTAACAAATTCATTTTTTTATTGTTTGTAGGTTTTTTTGCAATTTTTTTTTAGATATTTTTACTTTTTTTGTAAAACAAAGAACATCTTCCAACACCTTCATTCCATTACCACTCCACATCCAAAGTGTTCTAACTTATGCTCCGAGTGGACTTTGTGAGGCGCTAGAATTAATGGCCGACAAACATTAACCTAATTTCAGGGTGTTTGGGCAATGCACTGTAATTTATTACAATATTCACCGCTGTGCGTGGCTTTTACTTAATCGTAAAAATAAATAAACCTTAAATCTTAAAACCTTCTTGGTAGTGAGTTTGGAAAAGTTTCGTTATCGTAAAGTGTTTGGTGATGGCCAGTAAGTTTGAATTTCCAGTCTTCTTCGATTTTTATTCCGATTCTTTATTTAAATTTTGTTTAATTACAATTACAATTGTAATCTCTGGTAATATAATGTACTAGAAAAGTTTGTTTGAATTCGCTAGTCACTGATAGTAGTTGTTTGTAGCAGATTTAAGTACCAAAATCCCCAAAGTATCGTGAACAACCTGGATATCACCACGGAACCCTACTAGCTTTACTATAATTCGAAAAACCCAATGAGGTACTTTACTCAGAAGCTACTAGAGAAAAGAAAATACTAATTTATCAAACTAGGTACAGTTGACGTCAGATATACTTTTCATTTACAAACATTTTCACCTTAAGCCATATTAAAGGTAAAATATGACACCTGTTCAATATCTGACGAAGATTGTACTTATTTATTACAACTAGACCACCGAGGCGTTTACAAACAAACTGCACAATTAAATCGAAACTTCTAGTAATAAACTACAATTTGCAACGCAACATAAAACTTTGAATAGGTTTAAATCACGTTAGGTAATCGCAGCACGAACGTGTGAATACATCCTGGAGCCATCAAGTGGCTTCACGATAATGTATCCATTTAACTCTCCACGCTGCGATTCTTTCGGTATTAGCAGGTGGTACCAGTTAAAGCGAAGATTTCCGTTGTCTGACATAACGACCACGTGAGTTTAAAATCACTAGCAGCTCACCGCGGTTTTAACCATGTAATATCCGTGTCTGTGGAAATTTTTGGGATGAAAAATAGTCTATAACCTTCCCGTTGAATGTGGCTATCTATTACAAAATTAATTAAGTTGTATTAATTAGCCATTTTCCCATTGCATGGCAAAGGCCTCTTTACCCTTCTTCCACTGATCTCTTTCCTGGTTGATGATTACATAAAGAATTATTTAAATCGGACTTGTAATTCCTGAGATTAGCTCGAACACACAAACAAACAAACTTACAAAATGTACTCTTTATAACATTACTAGCAGCGCCCCGCGGTTTTACCCGCGTTGTGCCCGTTTCCGTGGGAATTTCGGGAATTTTTTTACATAAAAACCTTCCTCTTGAATCACTCTACCTATTACAAAAAACCGCATCAAAATCCGTTGCGTAATTTTAAAGATTTAAGCATACAGACAAACAGACACGAAACAGAGACGACTTTATTTTATACTACGAGTATGTAGTGTTTGTACATTATTAGTATAGATAAGTAAAACTTAGTTTTTTTTGAAACACATATACATTTCATGGCTATAAAAGTACTAAAATACGAACATAATAATGGTCCTGTCCCTAGGACTATCTCCTGTATCTTAAGCAACGTGGTCGATCGTGATTTATTTTCACAATTATTTTAAAAAACGTTACCTAATTCTACTACAAACTATAATAGTTTTTATATTGAACCAATCTTTGTCCTCCCTTAACTCCTATAGTAAGAATTAATAACGAAAAGTTCCGACTTGTACAATATTCACCATGATTCATTACCATATATTGAAAATTTTAATTGAAATCTGAAAATTGCTCCGGACAATGAGGTGGAAAGTCTCTCATAAATTTTAAATTCGATCTTTTACGCAAATTTGTAGGGTGATGGTTGTAAAAGGGATATGGTTAATAAGGCTCAAGACTCAACGGGCCTGTTGCGGACTAGTGTGACGCCTTTCATACAAGGAATACGTCACACGACCCGCACCGATCCGTAGCCGCACAATGTGTGTCTTGTGCTTAAAGGTATAGTTGTTTTATTTTAAGAGCGTTCCTGAGCCATACTTGTAGTTGTAATAAGTAAAGACACGTGTCTTTGTGTGTGTCAGTACCGCCGGTAAGATTATCACTACATAGTATAAAACAAAGTCGCTTTACGCTGTCTGTCACTATGTGTGCCTAGATCTTTGAAACTACGCAACGGATTTTGATACGGTTTTTTTAAATAGATAAAGTAATTCAAGAAGAATGTTTATATGTATAAAAATCACCACGTTTACCAAATACAACAGCGACACTTTTATTCGCGAACTAAGTCGCTTAGTCCACTTAGTTACCATTTTTTCATAAACTTAATTCAAAATGCGAATTCCTATTATGAATTCAATAGGCACGTGACAGTACGGAACACGCGACGTAGAGCTATTATTAATTATAATAATTCGAAAAGCAATAAACTTGATAGGTATATTCTGATGGTTTTTAACGATTGCCCTGATTGATCGCAGCTTAATTAACTTGTGTGCTTTTTGATTGATGGTCCTTTTGACTCATAAAGTTTAAAATTTTATTTTATTAATTGGATATCCTTTGTATTTTCAAGAGAGGTTAAATAATAAAGTCATTGTTTTTTTATTTCTTACTGTGGAAATTAATTTGGAAATAACTTATACAAAAAAAATATAAAGATTAATAATTTTTTTTTGATATTTCCATAATTTCCATACATTACATGTCAAAATCACTCATCAAATCTGTAATAAGGAAGCTTTTGATGTTCGGAAATACGGGCGTAAGATTAAGTCATCAATATCGGTTAAAGCGTATAAAAAACCGAAATAAACATCTATAAGTACTAATATTATAAAGAAATAAAAATTTATATTTGTTTTTTTGTATGTTCCAGGTAATTATCAGTCAGATTTTATATATTTTTTTTTGTAATAGATAGCCACATTCAACTGGAAGGTTATAGACTATTATATCCCAAAATTTCCATGGGAACGGGCCCGACGTGGGCAAAACCGCGGGGCGTTGCTAGTCAGACACATTACTAACAGAATCACTTTCTCAACGAGATGTCCTCTACCTTTACGATACACATTTTCTAATACAAATCTTTAAGTTTGAAACAAAACAAACTTACTGTTCGGAGTACACGTCGATATTACCTACCCCTTGTACTCATACGTCGCTGTACCAATACCATCGGCTCAATAATATTTGCCCGTATCTCAAGTTTATTGCTTCAATATCTATGTGGTTGAACAAACATCTGATAGTATTAGATATCATATACGTACATAATTTAATATTATGTTGGACGGATATAATGTATGAGGTAATGTTTCGTGTTGTTTTTAGATTCACTTTCTTTGTGTACGCCGCTGAACTCATGCTATTTCATTTGTTGTTATTCCTTTCATAGATATGCATGATCTATGATCATGAGATATGCAATTGAAACGTAAAATTTAAGCAATATTTGTAACCCTAAAATTGAAAAATAGTGATGTGAAAGTTTAACAGCTATGTGTGTTTGTTTGACCGTAGCCCTCGTAGTTTGATTAAGCGATATTAGCTCATTATGATTATTAAGCAACGTGCAGCTTGGCCCTTGGTACTTGGATGGCCGATAGTGGCATTTCTATCAGGCACTACCGTGTTTCGTATGGTATGTAAAATTTTCAGTCCCGGCGTTCTCACTCGATAGATCATATCGGAGTCGTTTAAACAGTCTAAAAACTTAAATTACTTTTAGTTTTACGTCTTGTATTGTAGTAATGTATTACAAATAAACTTTATAGGAAAATTACAAGAATGTAATGTTCATTGAAAAGGGCTCAAGGTACCTATTAGAATGTCAAAAGTACTATGAAGATCGAAAGAACGAACGATTGCCTCCCGTACTATAAATATTAAGTTACATTTTCAATCCAAAAACATGAACCAATTTAGATAGACAGAATTATATAGACATAGACAGAACACCAGTTTCAGCCGCAAACCAGCCCAATATTCTATGCAAGTGAAATATTGTGATAAACTACACTGCCTATTTCGGTCCAGAATCGATTCCCGACAAAATATACAGATTGATGCCAATAGGTTTGTGAGCGATCCCCAAATTTGCATGTGACTTCGAATATAGTATGGAGCTTCGTATACTAAAGGAAGGATTGTCGACTACTTTGCATATGTATAAATTTAGGCAGCTTAGTCAGACGTGACGTCACCGTAAATCTATACTAATATTATAAAGCTGAAGAGTTTGTTTTGTTTGTTTGTTTGTTTAAACGCGCTAATCTCAGAAACTACTGAACCGATTTGAATAATTCTTTCACTGTTAGATAGTCTATTTATCGAGGAAGGCTATAGGCTACATTTTATCCCGGATTTCCTACGGGAACGGGCACAACGCGGGTAAAACCGCGGGGCGCTGCTAGTCCTGCTAATATTGATGGAGAAATTCGGTGGGTAGGTTTAAAGGTTACGATGGTCTACTTGTATAGGGCTTAAAGGAGGAAATTTGAGGACCTAAATAAATTTAGGTATGCGGTTCATTGCGTCTTGTCGATACTAACTCTACGCTTACTTGTGATAAGCAATATTATAGTAGAGCTCTTTATAGATTAAAATAAATATATAAACTTTATACAGTCTCTTACTCAAAACGGCTGGACCGAATTTTGCCAAACATAGCTAATAACCACTGCAAGAAAATTGTATTTCTAATGAAACTTCATTGAAATCCGTCCATCCGTTTGAGAGCTATGATATCACAGTCACACACAGATATCAGATATTGACGTAACATCCTTTTTTGCGTCGGGGGTTTCTAATCAAACTTTTTGAATACTGCAGCTTTTCAATAACTACAAATAAAGTAAGTAAGTATTCTGTAATGTCCCACTGCTGGGAAAAGGCCTCTCACTGAAGATATCAGTACAGCGAGGAGGATTAGGCGTAATCATCACGCTTGCCTAATGCGGCTGATAAATACAAATAAAACTAAATATATATTTTATACGTTTTTCAAGCCCACACACGATACACAAACAATCCTACACCCCATATACCAAATGGTTTCAGAGATTAAACCAGAATAATTTACCCGAACCTTCGGCTTAAGATGACCTCCGTATAATTTATGGTACTTGCATTGGTCACAGCAGAGCTCAGGTTTATTCGGAGTTAATTACAGTGCAACCGGATTCAGATTAGGTATATTAAACTTACAGGGTTGCCATGTAGTACTCGTATCACGGGAGTAGAGAAATGTTTGAAAAATATTTTTTTACACCTTCGACTAATTTTGAACTCCTGTAAAGGAGAATTATGGCTTCTGTGACCACGGTTCCTCTAAAGGAGCCGAAACGTCAGATAAAAAGGGAAAATTAAAGCGAATTGTATCCGTAAACGTAATTTCAATTCAAAATGAGTAATGTTTCCGACTAATTTCAATTCGAATATAGCTTTGAATAAATGAAAATCAATCTATTAATTTAGAAGCTAGGTGTTACAGACACACTTCAGAAATACACACAGACACACCAAACGAATAAAACTAATACTTTTGTAAGTAATAACAAACAATTTTCAATATTGACTCCAAAATTATAATTTGGTGTTTCTTTCACTAGCACCGTTAAGTTGTGCGTCCTCCGAGGGCTGCAGTGTGGTAGCGACACTGTGGTTGAAGCATGTAGCCTCTGATAGGCTGCCACCTGACAGAACCACGCGGCAGATAGCTCTAATTGGCTGCAGCCCGACAGAGACAAAACACACAATAAAACTCATATCGCTACTTTCAATGTAAAAAAGATTAGAAACCTTTTCCCACCAATATGCGTAAAAAAACAAAATACCACCTGTTATTTTTCGTTCTCAAAATATTTGGTTTTACTTTAACTCAAACCAAGTTAACCCCTCACTCGCACCTCCGAAAACCGCTCGAGGAAATGCCATAAAATTCCATTTCCCACGTAAACCCAGTCCTAACTTGATCTCTCCATGACTTAGGCTATCGACGACTCGCACGTTGTGTGAAAAACCATCGTAAACCCAAAAAAAAGGTCCCATTGTCCATACAATAGGCTTCGAAAAGTAATTTTTCACACACGATGTTGTGTTCCGCGGTCCCCCTCTATTATCTAATGGTCGCGTGTAATAATGTTCCTTTGTAAGTTAAATTGATTTCTATGTTATAGCATTACTCATTGAAGGGTTATTTTTAGACGCATTGTAATGGTTTGGAGTACATTTTTGGGGAAATTGATGTTGATGGAAAACTTTATTATGTCGTTAGCAGACACTAGGTGGCGCCACAATGCAGCCGCGATGATAGCGAGTAGTCATTGTTTGAAGACACACCATATGGTAAAAGCCAATCGTTGAATCGTTGCTCCCGTGGCACCCCAATCATAGCTTTGACTTTTAAAGGTGCAGTGAGAAAAGAAATATAAATGAAAACTTTAACTAACTTTAAGAATGTTCAGCCATCTTATCTACAGCCAATGTCAAGTGAAACCAACTACATGTGATATCACATCACAAGCCACTTTCACACTTCAGTACACTTTTAGCTAAGAAGCCCTCAACAGTGAGGCAACACACTATTATTATTTGTGTTTAATTAATAACCATGTACTCCTACATATCTCGGGAGACAGCAATAATTATCCAGTAACAATCACCCGCCCGGTTGTATCTAGCCGGGTAAGATCTCTTTACATCCGGATCCAAGATGGCCGCCCGGATATCCAGCGCTCATGTGTCTCTCCGTTAAATCTGTTATCTGAAATATTTAGATAATTTATGTGATTCGTTTTGGGTTATTATGTTTGATTTGAATAAGACTTGTGACGGCTTGCGGTTCCATCGCATTGGTTCCAAATGAGAGATAAAAATAGATGCTTAAATTATGTTTGACTAGACTTACCTTAACTGTCTCTAATTAGAGGTATTTTCTTCAAATTCTTGAAATCGTAAAGACTGTCAAAATCAAGTTTAGCTACCATTGATTTTTGGATATGTATTTTTACTTTGGACAATTACATCATGTTACATTCCGACATATACATTAAGCGAAACGATTGTCACTTGTCTAACGAGCTAGTTGTATTATCACTATTCCAACCCAAGAAAAAGTATGTCCATGACAAATGCAATTACAAGTAACTCCATTAAATTGCTTTTGCAATCTGTAAATTGGCTTAACTTATCCTAAGCTCAGCCACAGAGCTCAACCTAATACCACAGTTTTAATAGCAAAACACAGTTGTATCCAAGATAGATAAACAAGAGTAAAAACTGCTACAAAACAGAGTCACACGTAACAAGTATGGATAAAAAGTCACGCCCCATAGTACGTAACTAACCTGGTTTTCACTTCGCATTTTGTGCTCGCTAACCCCGTTGTACAGTCGCAGCCATAATTCAAATCATCAAGCGGCTATGCAGTTCCTTCCACGGTTCACGGAACGGTGAATCTGGTATACTTTGTGACCGGGTGGTATAACCGGATATAGTTGATAGTGCAGTCGTACCGGTAGGTTAACTGCTGTGTTGAATTTAGCGATGCAGTTTGGATGTTATATTGGTTTTGTTATTTTTATGTATGTTTAATAGTTTAAATGGATGATTTTGAGCGAGTTGGCTATTTGTATTTAACATAGCCTTGTCTGCGGTATGTTATAGGATTCCACAGGGTAACAATGCTGGTGACAACATTTCTTTAAATATTTGCTTCACCGTCACCGTTCTCGTAGCATTATCCATTTGTAATAAAGTCTAACATTTAAGGATATATTAATATAAATAAAAAATAAAAACAACCTACTTCTAATACGAGTATACTATCGATATCATGAAACAATAATTAGTGACAAAATCTGCTAATACAATTTACACTACTACATACACTGTGACCCGGGTGCGAGCTCCCGGCTTTGTTAACCGGCTAATACGGATGCACGGATGTAAACAATACCCGGTTGGTGTGGGATTATTCTTTGAAAATATACCGGTATCGTCTGCGTGTACCGGTTTTTAGTACAACCTTGTTTACGGATGTTGCCCGGGTATGGAAAAAGCACAATTTAATTAATATTTTTTTCTTCGTTTTGCATCGAATAGGATTGATAACATTGTTTTTTTAAAGAAATGAGATTGTTTTTTCTTGCTAGTATACTTGTCTATAATAAATAGAGAAAAAGTATGTATCTATTATATTACACTAGTGCCCCGCGGATTTACCCGCGTTATGCCCGTTCAAGTTCCCACTTTGCAAAAAAGACGTAAAATATGTTCTAGACATCTTTTTACAGCGGTCAAAGAAGTGGACATCTGAATAGGGTTCGGTTTCACGTTGGTCGCCCGTTTCATCGGCGCATTGTGTTTGTTTGAATATCTATTCCTATTTACTTTTCAGTGAAACCACAATTTGGAACGCAGTATTTGAAGAATACAAACAATATTACAAAAATCGTACGTTTCATATTGTTAATTATGAAAATGTTTAGTTTTTTCAAAAGTGATTGCCATTACAATGTACAGACATTTCAGTATCAACCAGAGACTAGACTTATAAACACTTGAAACTCTCGAGTCTGAGTTTAGCTTAACGATGTTAACTCATTACTGCTGTTAATCTACGTGGAGCGCGGCCTCTACTTGGATGGGTGGCCGATAGTGGCATTTCTATCTGACCACTACCGTGTTTCGGAGGGCATGTTAAATTGTCAGTCTCGTTTATTTCATTATTATGTCAGAGGCCTTGAGGTGGTCTAAAAACTCCGTGAAAATTTTGAGATGAAGAATAGCCTATAACCTTCCCCTAGAATACGGTTAGCCATAAAAAAATAATTAGTCAAATTGGATAAGTAGTTTCTAACAAACAGAAAATAAAAATCTTCGTCTTTATTATATTAGTAAACATAATTATATAACCATGAAAACACTATTAAACTTCTCAAACCCAAATTCCATATCAAAATTCCACAAAACTTTCACAAACAAAAAATAATTCCCTCACATCCGAACCGTCTTTTGATGTTGGAAACCTTAAAACTTAAATTAGCTTGCCAACAGTTGAAGATGAACTATCAAAACTATAAGTGGACTCGTCAAAAGTTTCACGGGACACTAGCTCTTATTCTCCAGACAGGTTTACTTTGTAATACGAGAGCTCAAGTTTTTAACAATCACATTGAACTAGTTAATTAGAATCACATTTCTTGTAACATTATCTATAATAATTATAAAAATGAATCGCTGAATCTGTTGCTAAGCGCATAACTTCAGAATGACTGCACCAAATTGGATGATTCTTTTTTTAATGTGTTCCTTATTGTCAGGACAAGGTTTTTATAAAAGAAAAATAAGGAATAAATATCTCAAAATTCCCACGGGAACGGGGGCGCTGCGGGTGAAACCGCGGGGCACAGCTAGTCTATAATATAAAAATGAATCGCAAAATGTGTCGGTAAGCACATAACTTCAGAACGACTGCACCAAATTGGATGATTCTTTTTTTAATGTGTTCTTTGTTTAATGTGTGTTATTGTCAGGAAAAGGTTAAAACGAAAAGAATTATAAGAAAAATAAGGAATAAAAATCTCAAAATTCCCACGGGAACGGGGGCGCTGCGGGTGAAACCGTGGGGCACAGCTAGTGGTGAATATAATTGAATAAGCAGTCGTTTGACTCTGCGCTGTTAACATCGAGATTGTTAAGCAACGTGCAGCGAGGCCACTATTAAGATGGGTGGCTTGGCTTGTCTGTTGAGTTCTATCACGCTTGGGAAAGCTATTGTTTTATCTCGGCTGTTTCAATAGTATGCGTTTAATAAAAGTTTAATCCTAAAATTTATGGAAAAATTTAACGGCCTAATAGTTTAGCCACATAACCTCTTTCTTTATTAATACTTTTCCAACACTATACATTTATGTACATGTATCATAATCAGCTGATTCTCTAGACTAGACAAACAGATCAAAGAACGCCGCCTGGGCCTCACAAACGATACATGTTGCCGTCACTGTCTTGTTCATAAACTGAACCAATAGGTGCGAAAGAGGCAAAAGATGTTTTCGATCCCTTTTTCGGTATCAATAAAAAAATACATAAATGAGCAATGAGCATACATAAAGTAGGTATAACTGTCCACAAAAATTACAATAGAATCTCAAAGACAAAGGTTCATAAATAAAATTCTACTTTTTATCCGTTCACTTCACATCGCATGGTCTTATTTATGGTCGGTTTGTCCCTGGGGTCTGTGCCTAATTTATTTATGTGCTAAACCCTCACAAACTTAGTATGGGCGCCCTTTCTTCAAAGTGATTGGTCGGACGGATCGTTCCATGGCATCGAAAAATAGGTAAATGTGCCAGTCTTCAGAGCTTATGGTCGTGGCCAGTTGTGGCTGCCGGTTGGAGTTAAAACTTAATGTAGAAGTTTCTCCACTTGTTATCTTTCTTTATATTTGACTAGCAGCGCCCCGCGGTTTTACCCGCGTTGTATTTCCCGTAAGAATTTTGGGATGAAAAAGCCTATAACCTTCCCGTTGAATGTGGCTATCCATTACAAAAACAATTATTCAAATCTGATTGGTAATTTCTGAGATTAGTGCGTTCAAATAAACAACTCTTCAGCGTTCTTCTTCTTCTTCGTGTCGATGGCATAAAAAATAACTTTTTTAATAAGCCCGCTCCAGTGCTTCGCTGCCCCTACGCCCTTGTCATTGGCGCACATGAGGTCACTCAATGTACAGCTTTCAGGGTTATTATATTAGTATAGATGTATTCATCTATTTGACAAATAACATCTCTATTCTTGTAACCCCTAATTTTGTAGCTACAAACACAGCTTTTAAAAACATATTCGCATGATAATCGGTCCATTCAATTATTAACTTCTGTGCCACAAACATACACAAAAACACTGAGAACCGTAGACAAACTTTACACTTTTGGCTAACTTTGTGCCATATTGGTTTTTTAGGTTTAAGCGAACACTGCTCATTTTGAATTGAAACTACCTACAGTGTTCTGTGATCTCGGTTTCTCTAAAGGAGCCGAAAGTCAGATAATAATGTAAAATAAAAGCGAAGTGTATCCGTAATTGTAATTTTAATTTTAACTTAATACCAACCATATAAATATAAATTTCCTTGTTCTGTTGAACTCGCCATCTCGTTCAATCTTCGACCCTTTTTAAATCTAAACCAACCCTTAACTATTAAGAGCGTACACACCACAAACAGTAACACACCATAAACTATGTACTACGTACACTTTGTATTGCAACAAGCACAATGTCAACTTATTGCGACAACCGTTGCGTTCAAACACCATAGCCGCGGGAAGCTGAAGTGATGTGTCAACTACATTTTCTGTACAAACACAAACATTCTCCTGCGCTAAGCTCGGTTTAAACTGATGTTGGGTTTGGAAATGTTTAGTTGTAACTAATGAAACTATATATACTTTGCATTAGAGTCAACTGAATGTATTTTTGCAAGAGTGCCACGATCAACAGCGGCGATTGCAATAAGTGAGTCTTTTTTACTTCCTCGAGTCAAAAAGTTTGTTATTTAAATCTGGTTGGCCAGGAATGAAGTTAAAATGGATGATGGCGGGCCTAATTTATTTGAAAAAAGAACATTAAACATGTAAGCCGTCAAGCCCGGTTACTTTCTACGGATAGTAGTCGTTACATGAGCAATGTCAGAGGCCTTTGGCGGCTCAATAACTCTGACACCAGGATTGGTCAGGTTGACCATCCACTCGATGAAGAAGAAGAACAGTGTAAGAGATATGGAAGAGCGAAGAACTTACCTACCTTCTCTATTTCGTGGTTCCGCTATAATGTTATGTTCTTTTTTTAAATAATCACTAGTAATCGTTGCTTGCAACGAGGAAGGTACCGCCCAACTAGAGATTTAAGTGTGAAAAATAACAAAAGTAACAATCCCAAACCAATTTAGAACAAGGCATCAACAGACAGTAGGTATTCTTCGCCTTTGAACATCTAACAAACGTCCCAAAAGAAATTGTCTTAAATTATTTACAAATTATTCATACAAATTACGTAAAAGTAACTTGTGACAGTCAAAGAAAAAAATTAAATTAAATCAACTTATACAATTTGGCAGCGGCTCTTGTACAAGAACTTTCCTTTACATAAAATGAGGAAAAAATGTCGTGTTCATTATTGCAAATTCCTTTTTCATCCCGAATGTTGCTTTTAATTAATTAAAAACGGTCATCCTAATGATAAGGGCGTCGGCCGACGTGAAAAATTAAAAAAGTTACGAAATAATTGACTGCCTCAATGGAGGCTTGAACGCCTGGCCCATTTGTGAGACAAACGTCATACAAAATACAATGAGTATGACATAAGTTCTCTTTTTTTTAACGGCCCCTTCCGTTTACCGAAGTAGACTTCGAGTGAATTTATCACGAAATAGAGACGCGGTAACTACTTCGCTCTTTCGTAGAATTTTCGAGCTAGGACAAGCTTTTTTTTGTTTTATATAAATAAAACTTGCTCATTATCAACGATGCTTTATTCAGCAGTTTCTAATCAAGGAAGAAATAGTACTTCTTAATAAATCCATTTAGTTTAATTATCCTACTAATATTATAAATGCGAAAGTTTGTGAGGATGTATGTATGTATGTTTGTTACTCTTTGACGAAAAAACTGCTGGACGGATTTGGTTGAAACTTGACGGTAATATAAGTTATACCTATATCAGAGTAACACATTTTATCCCGAAATTCTCGCGGGAACGGGTACAACGCGGGTAACACCACGGCGCGCGGCTAGTAAACAATATTTTTTTGAAATGTGAATCCTTCCAAGTTGTTAATTTATTCAAAATAGATCAAGGGTGTGTTCGGCAGTGACTGCAGCAGCAGACAGGAATTTTTGTCCCTTTCCGACATATGCTATTACCCAAAGGGCAAAAGAGACAAAACACTTTATAATAGTTTAGTTATAGAACGTTTATGATTGAGGCGGATATAATACAACGATAAAAGAATTCCAACATTAACTGTAGATATTATTATGGATTCTCCATCTTTGACGCATGGGAATAAAATTATCCATTGCATAAATTTGCTTCAACTCCTCCGTTACAGACATAAGGCGTCCAACAAATTTAACAACCCATTATAGTGGACTGCAGCTCACACCGAAACAGAACAACGGGAGGTGCGGTCGAAGAAAACGGTCGAATGGTTACAGGGATACGTCGAAGAGAATTACATTACATACTAATATAAAAAAGATGAATAATTTGATGCTTTTGTTTTTTTTTTGTTTGATTTAACGCGTTAGTCTTATTTTAATAATTCGTTTTGTAATTAATAGCCATATTCAACGGAACGTTTATTGGTTATTCTTTACCTCGAAATTTCCACGGAAACAGACACATCGCGGAGACAAGCACGGTGCTGCTAGTATAAATGAGAGATTTTAAGTAAATATTATAATACCTTTTTATTGAGATTCGTAAAACTCATATTTACATAAAAATAGTTTATACTAGCATTATGATTGGTCGAATGGTATTTTTTTTACTCGTAACATTATTTACGTATTGATTCAGCTAAGAAACAACACTTTCAGCATACTACTCGACGGTATTAGATCATTGCATTTGCTGAGCAACGTCCAGCTAGACCCCTACTTGGACGGGTGACCCCACACTGGCATTTCTATCTGAGCGCTAGCGTGTTTCAAAGTAGCCCTCTGAAGCAAGTTAAGCTGTTCCCGGTTGTTACAATCGTCAGACAATGTCGGAGGCCTTTAGGCGGTCTAAAAATTCCACCACAGTTCACCAACCAATCTACTTGAACTTATTTACTTTACTCACCTACCTTCTATTTTCAACCAGCATACATTGTACTCATATTATGCATTCAAAAATATCATTCACTCCGGAAGTCCGGACATCCTAAAGTAATAAGTACTATACACTAACGGTGTAAAAGCATCCAGTTTAAGCTCTTTTAACTTAGTTTCCGCAAGATTAACCAATGGATTCTTGTTCTTAATTTGTTGGTATTAAGGGTCAAAGTTGAATGTTCTTATTTGCTTTCGTATTGCGGTTAAAGTTGCCATTTGGGTAATGTAAATTAGGGTTGGCAAATATACATTTTATATTTTTTTTATTGCAATTGTGTGAATATTTAACTTAATAACTGTAATTTTCTTTGGGAAATGCAGTTGCAGTATTATTAGGTAGCATTTTATTTAATGGCCTTCAATAATGGCGGAAATAGGGATATAATTTTAATGTTTCTAGATCCACTTACCGTTCTGCTTGAACGATAAAAGCCGCAACGCGATGAGATGCGACGGAAAGCGATACCTACTCGACAAACATAAATTGTATCTGTTACTGTTATATAAATGTAACTACAAGTCAAACTTACTGACTGTACTTATATGGTCTAAATACGTAGTCTATTTCCTACTTTCATCTTTACTAGTTGGATTAAATAATTATGTTTGTAGTATTGGATAGCTACATTCATAGGGAAGGTTAAAGACTACATTTTGCCCTGAAATTCCCACGAGAACTAATACATCGAAATTAAGACCGCTGGGCAAAACTGGGGGCTGTTTGTGAGTTTATATTTTTAACAACCAAAAAATAAATTCTAATGTTTGATGTATATTGTATACGTATGTCTATGGCGTCTATCCCTTTATGAAAGATACGCGAGACGCAGCTGTGTATTCATAAGTATACCTTCAACTCTTCAGAGAAAGTGCAGACCATTATCTAGACAGTTTTAAACCATCTTCTGGTCTATGACTACATTATATGAAGCAGCGAACAAGATGTCTAGGAATTGAGGACAATGAAGTATGGAGTCACATTCCTGCACCTGCAACACAATCTGATTTTGACACGTAATATATACTTGTAAAAGTAGTATGTATTACTTACTTATAACGTAATGTAAATTGTATTATTACCTTATTTTTTTTAAATACCTGCAGAGTTCCTTGCCCAGTCTTCTCTGCTGTGCTGATGTTCTTCCGAATGGGTGGTACGTTCAAAAGAGCCTCTTTGGGGCCAAAACTAAATGAACATATTTAACTTTGACTTGGACTTGACTTCCTTATACAGAATTGAACAAACCAGTCTGTGTAAAGACTATCGAAACTATAGTCTGCAACGGCTCTAAATATGTAACGTATTCGTTATATTTACGGTTCGTCTCCATCTATTTCATAGATGGAATCTGCCGAGAGTGGCTGCAACGGCCCCACTAATTGGAGCACATGTTCCATATGGTCTCAAGGACTATCATGCCAACTTATTCGAGTCGAACTTTACGCCCAGTTAACTATATGTACTTAAATGGTGATTTACCACCTTTTCTGTTTGTTGATACCTTGCTAATTATTTTCACGGTTTGAAATGAAAAAGGGTTAGTGAAGGTTTTTAATATTGAGCAAGTTTAAGCAAGGGCGAATTCTAAAGGCGAAAATTATGGAAGTGTCTGATGCTAGTTTTCTTTTAAACTTGCCGACTCGCAGCTTGAAAGCTGTAAGTAAACTCTTTAATGTGGGTGTATAAGCATGTATGTTCCATGCACAGCTTTCCAAATAAATAAGGTTTAAATTCAGATTTTAAAATAAAATGGGAGAGAAGCGTTCAGGGATTCCATCATTAAGTAGTTTTAATTTAAAGTTGTCTTTGTGTACGCCATAGCGAGGTCGGTTTTATAAATTAATCTTTACAACAGGGTGATAACTTATAGCATAGCTTCGTTAAGCCGTTCGCCACATTTAATACTAGGAGTTTATTTTCATTAGGGTAAGGTATAGACAGATGCAAAGCAATAATACTATATACAGTCAATAACATCATAAAGGGAAGTAAATAAATCATCGGTCATAAATTAACTGCTATAGAAAACTGTAAATATATTACGATCCTATTCCACCTGTGGCAATAAAATTTTGGGACAAAACATTAAAACTTAAAACGTTTCATATCCGAGGTATAATGACGAATTGTTGGGTGCCAACGGAAACTCCAGAAATAGATTTAAAAGGGTCAAAAGCAATGAAACGGGGAACATTATGTACCTTATCAACGTTTATAGACCTTACCTGGGGTAAACTCTCGATTATATGAACAAAACAGGTTAAGGTGACTTCAAAATGGTTTATGGGTTTCAGTAAACAGACCTTGGAACCTTCTTAAAACGAAGGGAGCTGATACAGAATAGCAAAGACGACCGGTAAATTGTTTTTTACAAGGACACAAAATTATAGACTTTCTGACGCACTTAAGGGCCAAAACGTTAAGCGTGCGCATGCACGTGGCGGTTCACTTTTGTATGAAACCGCACGCGACGGGCGCACGCGACGGTTCACTATTGTATGAAGGCCCACGCCGCGGGCGCCCGTGACGGTTCACTTTTGTATGAAACCGCGGCGT
This sequence comes from Cyclophora albipunctata, assembly GCA_963082685.1. Lineage (NCBI taxonomy): Eukaryota > Metazoa > Arthropoda > Insecta > Lepidoptera > Geometridae > Cyclophora > Cyclophora albipunctata. Next base: position 1,574,263 of record OY720129.1, on the reverse strand, counting down.
GCGCACGCTTAACGCAGTGTTGGCCCTTAATCGACACTAGAGTAATTAACAATTTTTTTTATACATTTATTTGTCAAAATCTTGCATATAATCTCTACTAAGGAAGCATTTGATGTCTCAGAGTACCGTTGTTAGACCCGTCTACAAGATTATTGTTGCAAGGTTGGAAATTACTTCGCTAGCATTGTGCAGTTTTGATTTTAACCACAGTTAAGCCTGGCCGCATACGTGCGGAATCCGAATTCGTTTTCCGAATTCGTTTTCCGTATGCGGAATTCCGTGGACCTAGCGCAGACGTTCGTTTTTTTGCATTAGGATTTGTAAACTGCCAGTACGTTCAGTGGGGAATTGGTTTGATTTGTTTTTAATTCCGCACGGAAATTTCCGAATGTGTGCGCCGGCACAAACAAAACGTATTCGTTTTCCGCATTCGTTTTCCGCATGCGGAATTCCGTGGAACTAGCGCAGACGTTCGTTTTTTTGCATTAGGAATTGTAAACTGCCAGTACGTTTAGTGGGGACTTTTTTTTAATTCCGTACGGAAATTTCCGAATGTGTGCGCCGGCACAAACAAAACGTATTCGTTTTCCGCATTCGTTTTCCGCATGCGGAATTCCGTGGAACTAGCGCAGACGTTCGTTTTTTTGCATTAGGAATTGTAAACTGCCAGTACGTTTAGTGGGGACTTTTTTTAAATTCCGTACGGAAATTTCCGAACGTATGCGACCGTACATAGCAAATGTATGGATATGCTGCATTCCGCATGACGTCATTAGGTTTTTTCGAGTAGGTTTCTCCGAACGCGCCGGCTTGCAAACGAAACGTACGTGCGGAACTTATTCCGTTCGAAAAAAAAACGAACGTGTGCGTCAAATAATGTATTTTCTACTGATTCCATGCATTCAGATGTCCGAATGCGGAAAACGAATGCGGAAAACGAATTCGGATTCCGCACGTATGTGGCCAGGCTAACGCGCCGGCTTGCAAACGAAACGTACGTGCGGAACTTATTCCGTTCGAAAAAAAAACGAACGTGTGCGTCAAATAATGTATTTTCTACTGATTCCATGCATTCAGATGTCCGAATGCGGAAAACGAATGCGGAAAACGAATTCGGATTCCGCACGTATGCGGCCAGGCTAATAAAGTGCCAAAAAACTGAAACACAGTTATTAGTATATAACAAAATATTCCATACATGCAACGAATGAATATTCAATTAATCTAAAACATACAATAGCATTTTTAATCAAAAATATTTAGCATTATTTCGCTGATTTTTTTGAAACTGGACAAGAATTTTTGATATTAATTTTTCGATAGATACTCAGCAACAATATAAATAGTTTTACTCTAGCTCTGTGTTGGGTAATCAAATTTTTGTAGGCAGTTTGGGTTAACAGTTTTAAAATGTGGATTATTTATCAGATTATACTATAGATGTTATCCCATTAATCTCCAACATAATTTCCGGGAACAAAGAGCATAATATGTATATTTAATAATAACGTATAATTAGAAGAAGTTTTCATATTATTCTTTACAAACATATTCTGTCATCGACATTAAGAAGTAATGAAGTGAACTTGAGCAAAAGCCACACTCACTGATAGTAGACTGATAGAGAGTTGAAGTACCTAGTAACAAACCTAAAACAAACTAAAAATAATCATTAAAAACTAAAGCGACTTCTGATTCGACCCATTCACTCACGCGATACATATGCAAAACCAGCAAAAGTCCCAATGTTTTTAAAAAATTCATTTAAAAATCCGTCTCTAGATCGGGACACAAACAAACGGCTTGGGATCCTTTAATTATTCAGCATAAAGTAAAGTGGTGCACGGAAACAGCTTACCGTGCAAGCAAATCAAACGCTGGTTGTATGGCGACCAAATTCAATAGGCCAAATTGCGGAGCGGACACGACAGCAAATGGCTAAGTCGGATTGTGGTCCAAACGGCGAGAATTATGATGTTAGATGACGCTAACGTGTAATAGCTGGTGTGATATACTGTTTACAGTGTTTGTTCACCGCTCTAATAAGGCGTAGTTAGATTGGGTGAGTTGACCAGTGCAATAGATTATGGGGTAGCAAGCAAGTCTTTTGCTATTAGAGACACGCTATTTTGCAAAATTTTAGCGACGTCTAAGATGCCCTCACTCGTTAAGACAAAAATCTACGCTGAACCTCTTTTGAGTCTACCTTCGAATGTACCTGTGAATGTAGGATGGTACTGTATCATCCTAACTGTGAAGAAGGTTAAGTAAAACAAGCTATTTTTTTCTGCTTCTACGTTAGATACAAAATCATGGACGACAAAAGTTAATCTTATCCTCAGTCATCATAAGTCTGAAAATTACCCTGTTCTTTTTATATGCAACTGTCCAGCGCTGTACAGCCAAACCGCTCTCCGCCGCATCTTGTGTCCTCTCAGTGGTACACAGGAAGACTGTAAGCCTTGGGGTGATGCAGGAAATTACGCAGGGCGCGGGAAGGGGGACAAATCAACGTAACTTACTGTTTATCGTTGCCGGTAACTCGCACACTTTACAAAAAAACATGGCGGTGATTCGACGCCCCGCTCCCGCCAAATTACTCGCCCAGAACGAAAGTTTGTAGTTTCGAATGCGAGTGGATTGATTGACTTTTGTTTGGTTTGCTGTTTGAGAATGATTTTACGAGTATTGCTAGTGATTTAGGTAATCGATGCAAAGTTATTATGATGTGTAAACTTAGTAAATGATGCAATAAATTATGTTTGGATTTCGATTCATTCATACATTCATTTTGAGTAAGTCAGTGGGTGTTGATGATAGAAGTCTATTAATGTAACGATTCTGAAAATTCCTGGGTTATTTAGTTAAGAACTTCAGGCATTGCTGAGGTCAGAGTAAAAAGCATCTTGAATGTCCTAATCATTCAAACAATCGGGACCGTAAGTAAATGCTAAAATTTCATTATAAAATTAAAATGATATTTTTTAGCTCTATTTGTATGAAAACCATAACAATATTTTTCGGATAACACACGAGCAATAAAAACATTTTAAATCCTAACCACTATTTTATTATTTCAAATACTCCCGCAATAAAAAATATTAAAACACATTCATAGGATAAGCAGAAAAGGCATGTAATAAAAGACGTTAAAGTTTATTTTTATCAAAGAAAAATATTCGCCGAGAAAGCCCATTGTCTTCCTAGATTAGTTCCATAGTTTTTTCAACTTGTTCTAGAGAAAATTAATTTTTAGTTCACGGTTTGCTCTTTCTACTTCAAAGTTACCCCAACTTTGTCCCCGTTCAACTATTAGGTGTTTACCTAAAGAACATTTTATAGAATTTTACTCTTCGAAAAGTACTTTATTAAAAGAACTATGAAAAGTTAATGATATTGTTTAAACTTGCAACGAGTTTAAACTTCGTTTAATAGTTAAATACTTTGAAATTTTAGATGAAAATCAGTTTAAGTTGTTTACAGATTTTAATATAATATACTCGTAGGTACCGTATACCAATATATCTTATATATAAAATTCTCGTGTCACAGTGTTCGTTCGCGTACTCCTCCGAAACGGCTCGACCGATTCTCATGAAATTTTGTGAGCATATTGAGTAGGTCTGAGAATCGGCCAACGTCTATTTTTCATCCCGAAATTCCCGCGGGAACGGGTACCGTGGTTGGACTCCTCTGAAACGGCTCGACCGATTCTCATGAAATTTTGTGTACATATCGGGTAGGTCTGAGAATCGGACAACATCTATTTTTTATCCCGAAATTCCCGCGGGAACGGGTACAACGCGAGTGAAACCGCGGGGCGCAGCTAGTAATGTATATAATTGTATGAACATAAAAGACGTACTATTTTCGACTTTATATACAGTTTAGGGGGTGTGCGTGGTAATATTGGTTGAATTAAACCACAAAGATGAATTGCCAAAGTTTATTAGCCACACACAACACACACTATTTTAGTTTTTAGAAGGATAGCAAGACAGGATCAATGTAGCACATAATACATATCATGTAATTAATCAAAGTAGTAAGTGAACAGTTCACGCGTGGGCAAAACGCGAGTGCGCGTGAGAACGAGTTGTATGTGTCTCTCGTAGCATACGCTGTGATCGACTGCACGCGCGCGATGCGCCTCCGCGTGGCTTCACATTCCACAATTAACTTAAATGCAAGATTTGCACAAATTCGGAACAACGCATATCGCGCGGGTTTGCTTGCCGAATTATTGTTTGTTTACATTTGGTTAGAAATTATTTATTTGTGTTATGAATGTTATGTTACTGGGATATGAATGTGTGATGTATGTAAGTGGTTTTTAATATATTATTGTGTGTAAATAAAATATTATTATAATGTATGTTTAAGTGGAGGTCACCTACATCATCCCCCTCCAGAGACCGACTAAGGGCGATAAAAGTCAGGGAACCGTACTGTACGACCTGAACGCGTAGTTGTTAGCGCGGTCTTTTCCTGCGGTGGATGAACAGGGACACGTTCTGGAGTTGCAGTGTAGGATCGAGGAACGGGTACACGAACGTCTAGTATATAGGCTGGCTTAAGGCGGTCTATAGTTACTGTGAGATCTTTGTTCCTAACGCGAATAATAAATGTTTTACTCCTTCTTTTGAGCACTTCGTATGGACCAGTGTAAGCAGGCTGGAATGAGCCACGCATCACTTCTTCCCTAAGGAATACGTGACTGCATGTAGCTAGATCTTGGAATACGAAAGCTCTGCGATTTGAGTGGTGTTGGGAGGGAACCGGACGAATATTTTCCGCAAAGGACTTCAACCGAGCCGCGAAATCGGTGATGTCGGTGGTGTAGTACGCAATATCGTGACCGAAGAATTCGCCAGGGAGACGAAGTGGTTCACCGTACACCAACTCAGCTGATGAAGTCTGGAGGTCTTCCTTAAAGGCACTCCTAATGCCTAGCAACACAAGTGGAAGTGATTCGGTCCACTTGGTGTCTGCATGACAGGTAATTGCAGCTTTTAGTTGCCTGTGAAAACGCTCCACCAATCCGTTGCATTGCGGATGATAACTCGTTGTCCTACGGTGATCGTAACCGATGGACTGAGAAAGCTGTTGAAACAGTGCCGATTGGAATTGTCCGCCTCGATCGGTTACGATCTCGGTAGGACAACCATATCGTGCCACCCAACAGGAAATAAACGTTTTGGCCACTGTTTCCGCGGAAATATCGGTAATAGGCACAGCTTCCGGCCATCGCGTAAAGCGATCGACGGCTGTGAGGCAGTACCGATAATTATTGGATGATGGTAGTGGGCCGATTAGGTCTAGATGTACATGTTTGAACCGTGCTGAAGGTAAATCGTGCGTACCTAAAGGTGAGGCAACGTGTCTCGTTACCTTCGAGCGCTGGCATGCCAAACATGACTTAGCCCATTCTCGGCAGTCCCTTCGCATCAGTGGCCAAACAAAACGTTGTGCAACGAGTTTGGCGGTAGCATTTGCACCGGGGTGGCTGAGGGAGTGGAGACTGTTGTAAACTTGCATTCGAAGTTGTTTAGGGACGAAAGGTCTGGGTGTCGGTGTACTGACGTCGCAGTACAGAACGGTACGACTCCCAGGTATATTCGTCTGTGTAAGGCGAAGTGAAGTGTCACCTTTGAGGTGTTCCGCAAGGTCTGGATCTGAACCTTGGAGCTCAGCCATCACTTCAAGGTCAACTGGTACCTGCAGTTCATCGACGCGTGATAGTGTGTCGGCAACCACGTTGTCCTTACCAGCAATAAAAACGATATCGGTGGTGAACTGCGAGATGAAATTAAGGTGTCTATACTGACGTGGTGAGCAGTTACTTTTACGTTCACTGAATGCGTAACAAAGAGGTTTGTGGTCAGTATAGATAGTGAAGTGAGTAGCTTCCAGCATATGGCGGAAGTATTTTATACTCTCGTAAATGGCAAGGAGCTCACGGTCATACGGAGAGTATTTCGTTTGTGACGGGCTTAACTTGCGAGAGAAAAATGCTAATGGCTGCCAGTCTCCATCCTTGAGCTGTTGCAGGACACCACCTATCGCCGTGTCTGAGGCGTCAGTGGCCAATCCTAATTTAGCTTGCGAATCAGGATGAGCTAAAAGTGCTGCATTGCACAGACTCTTCTTGCAGTTTTCGAACGCTTGCGATGATTCTTTAGTCATAACAATCGGATCGGATGCCTTAACCGATCCGGACAGTAAGGCATTCAGGGGTGCTTGAATCTGAGCGGCGTTGGGTAAAAATCGCCTGTAAAAATTTACCATGCCCAAAAATCGTCTGAGTTCTCGGACGGTTTTTGGTAGAGGGAAATCAGACATTGCCTTTACCTTGCTGTCCAGAGGTTTGGTGCCGCTTTCAGAGATTTCGTAGCCGAGAAATTGAATTTTAGACACACCGAAGACACACTTGGCCGGATTGATTAATATACCGAATTCTCTCATTCGCGTAAAAAGTTGACGCAAGTGTTCTTCGTGCTCACGTGGCGTGCGGCTGAACACAAGAAAATCGTCCTGGTAAGGCCAGCAAAAGTCTAAGCCACGAGTAAGCTCATCAACAAATCTCTGAAAGGTTTTACTTGCGTTACGAAGTCCAAATGTCATGACTAAAAATTCAAACAATCCGAAGGGTGTTGTTATTGCAGTTTTCGGAATATCTGCCCTATTAACACTAATCTGATTATATGCTTTCACTAAATCGATACTCGAGTATACAGTACAACCCGACAGGTTTTGCGAAAAATCCTGTATATGACGAATCGGATACTGATCTGGTATAGTACGAGCGTTTAATTGGCGGTAATCGCCGCATGGACGCCACCCATTATCTTTTTTAGTCACGAGATGAAGAGGTGATGCCCAAGGGCTGTCAGAAGGACGTGCGATACCGCTAGCAATCATAGCGTCAAATTCTTGACGAGCTACCTTCAATTTATCAGGCGCGAGACGGCGAGGAGAACATGATACAGGTGGACCTGGTGTGGTGCGAATGTGGTGTTGTGTATTGTGTTTTGCGATTTGAGGAGTTCCAAAAGGACGTGTAATTTCCGGGAAATTAGACAAAATTTTATGATACACAGTATCACCATTAAAACTAGCTACCTTAACACTTAAAACAGCATTGTCGCTTAAATCTAAACAAGCTACAGTGCTAACATTGGTTAGACTATCGATAAGCTTCTGTTGGCCAACATCAACAACCAAACGATAGTGAGAAAGGAAATCTACGCCTATGATTGCTTTTGTGACGTCAGCAACAACAAAACGCCACGGAAAATCACGCCGCAGACCCAAATTCAAATTTAATTGCATGTAGCCGTAAGTGTCGATAGTCGAACCATTGGCAGCACTGAGCTGATATGTTGATTTACAAAGTTGCCTTTTAAGGGCTGAAACCGGGTACACACAAATGTCACTTCCAGTGTCTATTAGAAACTGTATCTGTGAACCACGATCCGTGATGAAGAGGCGACCTGAGCTGGGGTTGTGGCAATCATCAGTCGCCATCACTGACTGCCTCTCTCGTTTCCCTGGTTGTAGTCGCACGGCTGGATACACCGACGAGCTTTGGAACCATGCCGTGAGTGGTACCAACAAACTGGGTACTTGCGGTAGTTCGACGCTGAACGTCGTGACGTCGATCGGCTGCGTTGCGCATCTCTGCGGCGCTCGGTGGGTCGAGGTCGATGTCGCGATTGGATAGTTAAAGCGCTCACCTGGCGCGTCAGCTGAGCTACCTGGCGTGTGAGCTCCTCAACAGCTATTGATGATGACGGTACCGTTGAGGTTGCAGCAACTTGATGAGATGGCACTGCGATGTCATGGACGCGGTCAGCGAGTTCAGCGAGTGCGTCAAGACCCAGGGTAGGCTGTGACGCAACGATAGGCTTAAGTGAAACGGGTAGTCGGCTCGTCCAGATTGTTTGGAGAAATTCTTGAGGGATATCTGGACCGGCGAGATGTTGAAGATGCCGAAGGAATTGTGACGGCTTGCGATCACCTAGCTGCTCGTAGGTCAAAAGTTGTTTGACTTTATTTTCTCTCGACGCAGACAACCTTTTGATTAACTCCTCTTTGAGGCGTTGGTAATTGGGAGGACCAGTGAGGATGTCCTCTATTTCAGCAGCATACTGACGGTCGAGCGAAACCAAAATGTGGTAGAATTTGGCTGCTTCGTCTGTCACGCGCATGATTGCAAACTGTCCTTCTACTTGTGCGAACCAAATTGCTGGTTTTTCAGGCCAAAAAGGTGGTATTCTTATGCTCACTGGATTACTTGCAACTGTTAAAGCGGGCACGACGGGAGACGCCATCTTGATTTTGGAGTGGCGTCGTGGACGCGTGTCCACGTTACCGGTGGTATCTGAACCACTCGACGCCGACATCCAGGCTGCGAATTGCTCCTTGTCTTCCGTGTTCCTCAGTTTGTTCCGGGGTCACCAGTTTTAGGGGGGGGGTGCGTGGTAATATTGGTTGAATTAAACCACAAAGATGAATTGCCAAAGTTTATTAGCCACACACAACACACACTATTTTAGTTTTTAGAAGGATAGCAAGACAGGATCAATGTAGCACATAATACATATCATGTAATTAATCAAAGTAGTAAGTGAACAGTTCACGCGTGGGCAAAACGCGAGTGCGCGTGAGAACGAGTTGTATGTGTCTCTCGTAGCATACGCTGTGATCGACTGCACGCGCGCGATGCGCCTCCGCGTGGCTTCACATTCCACAATTAACTTAAATGCAAGATTTGCACAAATTCGGAACAACGCATATCGCGCGGGTTTGCTTGCCGAATTATTGTTTGTTTACATTTGGTTAGAAATTATTTATTTGTGTTATGAATGTTATGTTACTGGGATATGAATGTGTGATGTATGTAAGTGGTTTTTAATATATTATTGTGTGTAAATAAAATATTATTATAATGTATGTTTAAGTGGAGGTCACCTACATACAGCTCGTATTATCAGTACCACATCTTCGACTAAGCAAAATATTAAATGTATAACCATTCTTAGAATTTTTCACTATAACAATGATTTCAGTTAATTAAGTTGAAACAAATGAAATTCGCTTCATATATCTCCTAAAATCGCTGATATGATGGATCGTTGACATCGCAATTAGTACTTTTTTAACAATTGAAAACACCTTCCACAAAGATCTATTCGAAGTTATTTTCCAACTACACTCACTAAACAGAAACAAAAAACCGTTTAACCCTACTATTGTGTCGATCCCGTACATAAAGCATACAATACACTCGTCTACAAAGCTTAGTAAATATTCCCTGACTCCATCACCTAAACAGCCAATGATACCATAATAAAAAATAAACGCGAAACTTGGCGGGACTCGGCGACATCTTGGCAACACCGCTGAGTGATTAAAATCTTCAGAGCGTGTACACGAGATAATCTGGCATCAAACCAAATGTTGCATTAAGCCCAGTCCACACCGAGCGAGGAAAACTCGCGTTACACCCGCGGTATATTAGGCGATGTTATTTACGATGCGTGACGCCCGGAAAATGTTCTTTTATTAAACTGTATGATTGATTAAATCGGAGTACGCGGAAATATATGCCAGTGTGGATTTGCCTGAAATTTATGCTGAATTCACTTGCGTAATATGTTAGACAAATCAGGGTATTACCATTTGTGATTACGTGTGTGGTGAGGAGCTTGGTTATTGCTGCTTTGTAGATTCCATGAGCTGTTCTGTTCTGGCTTTAATATAATCGTGAAAGATTGCGTAGAAATTCTCAAACAATATGAATTCCAAGCGACAATTATGCAACTTTTGTTGGTCAATTTTTTAACCAAATTTTAAATTCAAACTGCAGTATTGCCTAGTGTGTAGGTAAGCTTACAAAAGACTAACTGTAACGCTGAATTGGTAAATAAGAAAAATCAAACATATTACATACATTCGGCGGCGGAAATAAACGTCGAACCCAACAAAATGCTCTTAAGTTATGGTCATTGAATTTCGCAATGTTAAAACATGGTAACATTTGGAATTTAGATCCAAATTTATGTAGAACATTAAAATTGCACCTTATGGCTTACGAATTGAATCCATTTTTGTATAACCGATTTGTTATAAAACATGGACTCGTAAATATAATTTGGTTATAAAAGATAATTTGTTCTTAAATTATTCGTAACATAATAAATTGAACAGTAAACAAAAACATTAAACAGATTCCTTCGGAAACTCGAATAAGTTTCATCGGAATATAGTTTAATTAAAACAAAAACTATTAAATAATGAACAGTTTTAAACAAGAGCAAGTAATAACAAGAGACGAAAGTCCATAAACTTGGTCCGTTGGTTGAGGACGAACTCGAAATTAATTCCTTTTGTAATACGATGAAAAACAAACGAATGCAGTTTGTGACGGTTTCACCTTGCTAACTTTAAATTGAATGCGATATTTGCTATTTGTTTATCTAGTTCCTTGTGTTTATTTAGTTCTAGTCTTAGACTACTACTAGACCTAGGTGGCCTAGTGGTATGTGTAGTCGCATGCCAAGACTAAAGGTTAAATTTCCAGTATGAACGAAAACATGTTTCCTACTTTCAAACAAGGCTTGAATTTGATTACGCCTAATCCCTCACTGTATCATTGGTAAGATGAGAGGCTTTTTCCCAGCAGTGGGACATTACAGGCTTATACTTTTCATTCTGAGACTATCAACACTTCTGTTCTTCAGCTACCTGACTTCGATGGCATCTTGGCCGATGTTAATATTCGGCCGAGTGCCATCTTACCTAAAAAGGTAATAACTCACCGACCGAATTTACTTTTAGTCAAGTTGTCACCTTAAGGTGGTGATTATGCATACTTTTCTGCACTTTACTGTAATCTTCAGTAAAGGGACCGTGATCTCTCTCGTTGTCTAGAAACTCTTTGGTGGCTCTTTGGTGTTAATTTTTTTTTACCTGTTTGCAGAGTAAAAATAAAACTTTTAAATGTTATGTTTTTTGACATGGGGGTTTATATTTTGAATTAATATAACGTTCTTATTAACATGCAGATAGTAAATAATCTCATTCTACGGCGCATAATAATACAAGTTACATTCAATTTTAAGAAGATTTTGGATATGTATATTCTTCATTAAGTTCCAAAGCATTTGATTCTATAACTATTCCGTATTTGTTTTCTGCATACTGTTTGTGGGTTCTACAGTAAGTTCGTGTTTTGTACTAGTTCCAAATAGATACTAAGATTGTAGATACTTACAACTGGTGTGAGAATATAGAGAGAGAATTTGTGCTGTACACTGCACTGCTTATTCGTAGAACATTTTACTTCATGGAACACTCTATACATACTTATAGTGCCTTTGTCATAAACGATTATTAAAAACATTTAAGCTATCAAATAGTTTGTCCCTTTCCAACATACGAAAAAGAGACAAACACTTTTAAACAGTGCTTTAGTTATAGTGTTTATGAATAACAGAGATAGAGTTAAAGTTATGTGTGTTGTAATTATGGTGGACTTCACTACATAGTATAAAATAAAGTCGTCTCTGTTTCGTGTCTGTTTGTCTGTTTGTCTGTATGCTTAAATCTTAAAAATTACGCAACGGATTTTGATGCAGTTTTTTGTAATAGGTAGAGTGATTCAAGAGGAAGGTTTTTATGTAAAAAAATTCCCGATATTCCTACGGGAACGGGCACAACGCGGGTAAAACCACGGGGCGCTGCTAGTTAGTTATATAGTGTTTATTAATAAGAGAGATAGAGTTAAAGTTGTGTGTGTTGTATTTATGTTGGTCTTTTCAAATAAGTAGCTACGGTTTAGCCTGTAAGTAACCTGTAACTTTGCTCGTAAATGTCATTATCGGCTAGTAAGTCCGAATAAATGAGTGGTCAATCCTAGTGTTGAAGTTTTTAGACCGTCTAATGGCCTGAGACATGATCTAACGATTGAAACATCGGGCCCGACAATTTAACACATGCGAAGCGCGTTATAAAACCACGTGAAATACATAATTTTTTTTCTACCATATCTAGATGTTTTGAAATGTCAAATAAATAATAAATATTATCCTGAAATACAATAACAAATAAATAATAAATATAAATATCCTGAAATACCTGTCCAAAACAATTATTTTCAATACCCTCCATATTCTCTTGTTAAACGTTCTTGTTTTCTATACAAAGGGGAATGAAAGTATTCTAATAAGGTAACTGGGCAGAGGAAACAATTATCAGATAGTAGGCGAGGTCGATGCTAGTGGTTATCACATTAATTTATTACCCGGGGTGGGGCTTCGAACAAGCGCACTACTGCCCCTTGTTTCTGAGTATTTCTGAGCAATACTTTATTTTTCTTCGCGCCGATATAGATTTATTGAATACTAGCAGTGCGCTTTACACATGTTGTGCTCGTTCATGGTAGAAAGTGTGGGCTGAAAAGAATATGAAATATGTTTTTATAATGTTCAAGTTTATATTAATTTGTATACTAGCAACGCCCCGCGGTTTTACCCGCGTCGTGCCCATTCCCGTGGGAATTTCGGGGTAAAAAATAGATAGATAGATAGATAACACTTTATTGCTTGCAAAGACACACACACAAACACAATGGTAAGTACATAAACATTTAAAATCAACATACACACTAGCACAATAAAATGAAAATTATTAACAATAGCTTATATATATGAAAAGCAAACATTGTTAATTCGTGATGGTAATTATAATAAAAGTTTACCTAAATAGCACATGAATGTAGCACATAATGCATGAAAGTAATAATTCCTAAGGTAGAAAAATTATTATTAATAGCAGCGCCCCGCGGTTTTACCCGCGTCGTGCCCGTTCCCGTGGGAATTTCGGGATAAAAAATAGCTTATAACCTTCTCGTTGAATGAGGCCATCCGTTACAAAAAGAATTATTCAAATGGGACTGGCAGTATCAGATTAGCCCTTACAAACAAACAAACAAAGTTAGGAACTTTACCTCTTTATAATATTAGTATAGATGAGTTTCACTGTGGATATAAAAAAATCCCTGACTAATATATTAGGTATAATTATAAGTATAAATGTATATATGTTAGTTTGTAAGGTATGTATGTAAAGTAGAATGTAAGCTATATTTTATTGTTGCTCGGTTTGAGAGGTATTACCTTTCCGTAACACAGTTTATACTAGTATGGGAGGTGATGTCTCGATAACTGAGCGAAATATAATGTAATTACATTTGAAATGAATAAATGAATTGATATATGACTCTTACTTTGACTCATACTTTTTAAAGATTATATAAGAAAAATATTGGCCTGTTATATCCTACTGCTGAGTAAGGGTCTCTTTGCTCATTGGAGATATCAGTAAAGTGAAGAAGATTAGGAGTAATCACCACGCTTGACTTTATTAAAATTTTAAAAAATATAAATAAAAAAACAAGCGGGTAAGCCTCATCCAAAACACTCAAATATCATAGAACTCATCCATCATTTATATGGCTTTTCAATGTTTGTAGTTTATTTTTCAGAACTCGAATATTAACTTTTAAAAAACAATCCGAATTATTATTAGAAATGGTGATATAACATTTTAAAACCAAAAAAATCATCAAATTCTATTTGCTTTTTTGGAGAACCTCATCCTTTTTTCAGTCCTTTAAACAAGTATAATATAAAAACATAAAACAAGCATAACTCTTTTTTTTTTTAATACAAATAAATCGTGTAAACAGTCCTTTGCCCGATAAATAGGACAATAAATCAAAGCAGAAGTACTTTCAAAAGGACAAAATATTTAAAAAAATACAGTCTAAATAACCCTCCTCCCAATCATGATGCATTAGTCATCTTTTACCATAGAAGAAACAGACATTAGGGGGTTTTAACCTTAGAACAAATAATACATTAAGTCACGCTACCACTAATACTCTGAAGCATACAAAGTTACACCTCATAAATATTATGCATTCATGGTCACTTGTACAAGTTTCTAACTATGTTTATTATACTCATTGATTAAACAAAGTTATATATGTTCATAAAACCTTCAGTTCAATGATGACAGTGCTCCTTATCGAGATTTAAAACTGAAAACTTCTTGGGCACTATGTCGATGAATAAGATTAAGCAGTCAGGTTTGACTATGTAATGCTATTCTAATGTTCTCGTGAAATCCACTGGGGTCAACTATTCATACTTGGTTGACTCCAGTAGGGTTTTCCTGAACCCGCGCGAATATACTTAAAAATATAGTTGTATTTTACGTTATTGTAAGCCTCATTTTAAACAAAATGTACTGACTGTGACCTCTGCAAGATCTCGTGCACACACCATTAATTTTATTTGGTCTCAGGTTATAACAAATACTCTGCCGGATCCAAACCCGCTCTCCGAAACCTGGTGCCATTACCATAATCACTGCACCATTTCATATTCACTTCGAATTTACATAATCATTAAAGTATGCTAAAAACGTGGGACTTTGTAAACTTTGGGATCTTCCGAAAGGAGCAATGGGAATCGAAGTTTGTACGGCTTCGTTTGAGAGGTTATTAATATAATACGGGGTGATACTTTTACTTGGCTGGACAGGGTTAAATCGGCTAATAGCTAGACGTTATAGCTGGAAACAATAGTTGTAACGTTCGTGGCGTAGTTTAGTTAAGCGATGTTAATTCATCCCGAGTATCAAACTTGCTGCTCGAGTATCATTTGAATAATGGTCATTAGTGATACTTCTATGTAAGTATTACCGTGCTTTGGAGATCGCGTTAAATTGGCGGTCCCGGTTGTTTCATTCGTTAGACCATGTGCAATGCCTTAGGGCAGTCTAAAAACTCCAACACCAGGGTTGGCCATTAAGCAATTCGACTTGACTTTACTAAAGGCCAAATTCACCATTTCTATCTCGAACCACGGTCAACTGAACTCTGTTCTTGTGAATCAGTATTGAAGTATCAATCACGTTTAGCTCGTGAACTATAAGTTAGCTTATGTCGTAGTTCATGAGCTAAACTGAGTTGAACAGATCGAGCTCAGTTGTAACGGTGACATTTGGGCTAAATCAAAGTAGTCTAAGGTTAACCGCTAACCTACTTGCACTTAACCAGAATATCCAGTGAA
Source organism: Cyclophora albipunctata (assembly GCA_963082685.1). Taxonomy (NCBI): domain Eukaryota; kingdom Metazoa; phylum Arthropoda; class Insecta; order Lepidoptera; family Geometridae; genus Cyclophora; species Cyclophora albipunctata. The sequence continues at coordinate 1,559,120 of OY720129.1, read as the reverse complement.
ACAAACGGCAAATACTATAAGAAATGTTTTATTAATCCAACAACATTCAACCCTTCGCTTGCCGTCTGACCTGCTCGCCCAAACTGTCCACAAGACCAGTTGGCTCAGAACTCGACAAATTGATTCAGAAAACGTCGGAGACTCAAAACTTGCCAAACGCAGTATTATTATATCATACAAACAAGAACGGATCGGAAACGTGAGACCATGTTTATTATCTTAAGACATCTTGAATACAAAGATTTTATTAAAAAATTTGGCAGAAATACTGGAGGTTTTCTTTGCGCAGTTGATGGGTTAAGTGGGACATTAAACGTCTGTTTATTTTTATTTTTATTCGAAATTCATTCATTCACTCGAACTCGAAATGATAATCAAAAATGAGACCGAAGACTTTCTTATTGATTCTACTAGTTGTATTATTTACTTTTTTAATTTAATTTATAAAATGTTATAAAAAATCCTGAAGGTGGGACTACAGTAATTCGTTTGCTACTCGCAACATGCGTTGACAACTACAATATGTACTAAAGACTAGCTGTCAACGTACCGTGCTTCGGAGGGCACGTTAAGCAGTCGGACCCAGTTGTTTCAATCGTTAGATCATGTTGGAGGTCTTTGGGCGGTCTAAAACTCCGACACCAGGGTTAACCACTAACTTAATCGAACTTACTTTAACGTATATCAAATTTGGAGGAAAACCGACTGTAATCGAGCCTAGACCAACCATCCCTATTTTAAACATACTAGTCACATATTAACCTACGGAACAAAACGGTAAGATATACAAAGAAACACATTCAAAAATGTACACAAAATCCAAGGTATTCTGTAATGTAGCCTTCAGGCTCCCAATGTGGATTAAGTTCAAAGCCTTTCTTTCGACAGGCGCAGGTAGTTTAGGAAACAAGGACATGTACTTACGTACAAAATTATACAACACTAATGCTTGGTTTAGGCGGGGCAAGTTTCTGGTTATTTTGTTCCATTTATTTGTAACGAGCCGCGCCCCGCGGTATTACCCGCATTGTACCTGTTCCCGCAGTAATTTCGGGATAAAATGTATCTCATGTGTTATTCGTATGTATAATATATATTACTGTAAAGTTTCATCCAAATCTGTCCAATAGTCTTTTCGTGAAAGAGCAACAAATATACTACATACATATTAGTACATACATCGTCCCATACTTTCGTATTTATAATATAGTAGAATTATGCAATCATGCAATTTTTCAAAGTGTTTGTTTTTATAATAATAGATTATAATTTAAACTTAAGTTATTTAACATTTTCAGTCAGTGTGATTAAAAAGCGGAAGCCTGTTGTTTATTATTGATATCTATTGAAGTATTCTTTCTTCAGAGTACAGAATTCAGTCTTCCATGTGATATACAAAGTAAGGGCTAAGGATTAGAATATTATATTGTATAACTAAGATTGATAATTTATTTCGTAAATAGGTACCTAAAATTACATAGTACCCATCTACATACACATTACATACAGACAAAATATTACATATCACAATAACGTGCTAGACAAAAACCTTCCAAGCAGAATTTTCTTATTCCTAACGTTTAATAAAATATAATAAAATAGTGCCGACATTCGTACAAGCAACATTTTTCTTAACTATACTCTCACAAACGTTTCAGTCGCTTCGTCTGTACAAACCTTAGTACAAAGCGTTGTTACACAAAATCTGGTCCTTGTAAGCTCCGAGGCACGAATTAATAAAAAATAACTCCCTTTGTAAACTTATTTTTCTAATTTGTTCAAAAATAATGGAACAAATACTGTATATTTTACTAAGGAGATATGTTAAGATGAATCGTTGTGTCCAGCTTTTTAAACACTTTAATTGATATCATTTGACAAGCCCGTTGGCACAGTGGCAGAAAGGGCGCTTACTGTGTCGGGGGTAGCAGGTTCGATTCCCGCCCGGAGTCAACAATATGTGAAGACATTATTGTTAGCGACGACTTCTGGGTGTCTCAATTATATATGTTTATAAAGGATGTATATGTAATAGTTAGTTAGATTCCATATAACAAGCTTAGAGCTATGACCATGTTTGAATTTGTCCGGGTATATTTATTTATTTATAATTGCTTCTTAATAAACAAAACGCGTAAACTAGGAAACGAATTGCCTATGAAACTCTCTCGGGGCTGCGACAAAGATTGATCTCGTTGGATAGTTGTATATAATTGCTACTGTGCTCATTCAACTGATACACATTCAATGAATAATTTATCTAATCCAATGTGTATTTATTCAGAATGAATAATATGATTCTTATTCAAATAAGAAAGGTAGCGAGTATTTTTTATAGAAGGAAAAATATCCACAGAATTGGGAAGCTCCTTCTTTTTTTAAATCGGTTTAAAATAATATCACTTTCCGTAAATTTTTGCATTATGGTTTTAGTTAAGTTCTTCTAAAGCTTCGTTTAGATTGAGTGTGTTTATGAGCTTCGGGTGAACAAGTTCAAAGAGAGAGACAGAGTATAGTCTATTGTACTTGTCTGGTTCACCTCCTAACTCACTCGCAACATCACCAAATGTCAAATTTAAATTTTTTGTATTTAGAATTCGTCAACTAACAGCTTCTCGCTTAATTTAAGGTGCCTGTCCTGTCCTGGTAGGTTGGAGAAACGGACAAATATTAACCAAGAGCATTGCATAAATGCTTCAATGGGCAGGCCCCCTTAAAATGACTGCCGACTTAAAACGTCCATTGACGTAATTTTTCATACATTACATATCAAAATCTTTAATTAAATCTCTATTAAGAGAAGCTATTTAGAAGCATTTGACGTCTTGTACGGGCGTTAAACCTTGGGATCTCAATAATAGATATCATGTTTCATGTTTAGTAAACTAATAATTTACTCCCTTATTCATAAACGACATTTAACTTAAACAGTGTTTTGTCTCTTTCGCTCTTTGGCAAATAGCGTATGTCGAAAAGGGACAGACTATTTGATAGCTAAAGTGCTTTTAATAAGCGTTTATGAAAAAGGCCCTTAGAATACGATACAAAACCAAACCATTTGATTCAAAGTAAAGTCGATATCATCAAATCAAATACATTCGTAACACCGTACGTTATATTATATCACCGCATAGAAATCCATCAAGAATTAGGTAGTAGAGATTCGTTGAATTGAAATGCAGTGTCGTTTGGCATGAAGCCAAATGGATGAAATTGCGTTTGTTTGGGTCAAATACGTTACAATACGAGTATACAGAGCGAGCGAGATTGATGTGTGAGATTGAACACCGTTTTTATATTGTTTTGCTTGAAATTTGTGGGGTTTTGGATCGTTTTTTAGGTTTTGAAATGTATTGCGTTTATGACTGCGCGGCTGCGGAACTTCAGTGGGGAATGCAAACTGTAGGCGTCAAAAGTTAGTGAAAATGAAGTTTGAGGTTTGATGTGAACAAAGTAGTTTAAAAAGAACTGAGGGGTGTTCACTGATAACAAAGCTACGTGTCTAGGAATAAAATGAATTGGCGGCTAGTGCTGCACTATACTAGACATAAAGTAAAAGTATAAGCCTGTAATGTCCCACAGCTGGGCAAAGACCTCTCATCTCACTGAAGATATCAGTACAGTGAGGATTAGGCGGCATCTCAACTTCTGCAAACCTCAAACCCGCAACCGGTCCGCCCGCACCCGCTATACGAGTATGTGTGTCTTGCATTTAGTAACATGCGGTCACCGTAACAGTGTAAAGAATACGATAATCGGCGGCATACGACGAGTAACTGCAGCTGTCACCTCATTAGGTGATCGCAGTCCATATGAATAATAATTCTTTCTACTTTTGTTTTATAAACATAGTACCTAGCTATCCCGTACTAAATTGATTAAAGAGTTCTTCTGCAATTGACCCTATAAGTAAATATAAACTAAAGAACCGATTTTGCAAACTTCGCTATGAAAAGCATTCCTCAATATTTATGTAATTAATGAACCAAGTGATCAATTACCAATAAAAATAAGTAGTTCTTTTTAATCGGTGTTTTAAAAGTTGTAAATTAACGTCATTTTGTACCGAGCGGTGCAATCATGCAACCTGCCCGCAATGTGCCTGTATTGGACGTCGGTATTCTGTATTACATTCCATATTTTATATTCCAATAGTTTTTCTCTTCGTATCTTCAATCTACAGTGAGCTGATGACATATCTTTCCCTTGCAAATAGGGTCGGTATAGGATAATGTCCAGAATACATACTCCTATTGCGATCGTGTGTTGTTTGTTTAATGGAAAATGGAAGTAGACATTTGCCCAGCAGTGGGACAGTGGGAGTGGGACAGTACGTTAAAAAACTATCTTGTTATAATCTGATTCGGTCATCACACTTCATGTTTACATTAAGTTATCCGCTAACAGGCAACAATTAACTATTTGATAAACTGCAGTAGACTGCTGACTGCGGCCGACTACGATAGTATCTACAACTACATGTTGAATGCAGCTAAGGACTAACTGTAATCACGTCTTAATACCTTTTTCCCTTAACAAGTACTACCTAATGAAGAATATATTTTTCTTTACAAGTCTTAAAATGTCAGCCAATATTCCAACCACAGACAATTTCCTTTTTATACAGGAAATATATTTTGTTATGGGGCAAGAATGGAATAAGATTATTAACAATTTTCCGTTCCAGAGGGAATCATCCGAGAAATTGTGTTTAGTATATTTATAGAAGTTATCTCCCAAAAATAATTTAACAATCCATCTTTTAACTCTAAGACGTAAAAGATTAACTTTAATATAACAAGAATTCTTAACTTTTCAACTTTAAACAAGCAAAATTCTCTCTCAACCCTTAAAACGGCGTACAAATTTGATTAAATCTTTATTTTGATTAAAAACTCTTCGGGAATAGTCCGCGAGGTTTATTACGAGACCGACAACTACTAGCAATTAAGTGTTGAAACTCAATTACGTGAAACTTTGAAGAAAACGGTCTCATTCCCTGTTTCCCATAAAGAGGCGTAATGAAGGGAAAATATCCAGTTGATACTTGATTTAATGATAAACTGACGCGCAGCTCGGCCGTTTTAGCATGGGTGCCGAAAGTATTTCTTTCTCTGTATGTGTCACTTGGTCTTGATAGGCACGTCGTTAGACCATATTGAGGCCTTAAGACAGTCATAAAACCTTGACTTTAGTTTAGCCATGAATAATTAATTACCAAAATTTAGATATATATTCGTAGATCGGAATGAAATACATAATGTCGTTTGTCAATCGATGAATTGATATTATACATCAAAGAGATAGTTAGTGGTAACATTGGTGCAGTGACTTCAACTGCACCATCCAGAAATGTTTGTTTAAAAAGAACACAAAGTATTAATTTCAGACCTAGGTTAGGTTAGTGAGAGCCTGTTAAATTGGATAATTATTCAGCCCATTAAACTCGCTGTTCGCCACTGCTTTCGCTTACACCCTAGCACCCAACAGAACAACAACCATAATAAATAAACGAAGATTACTCCGCTCCCATACTCAAACATATTATTTCATTTTCTACTTACGGACAACCCTACACTAGAAAAATAAAAAACTTGTCAACTACACAACTTTCAAGGGTCGCTGTAGGAATTCAATTTGTAGACAGAAATTAGCCGAGGAAAGTTGTCGTGTGTAATCTTGGTCCGGCATTACGGATTTTTGATTTAGTTCTTTCTACTTTTTTTACTTTTTCTTTTACTAACGATGTCCTTTCTGTTCCTTTTTGTAGACAGTTTTTAGGTTAATTTGGATATTCTATTGGTAGAGTATAGAGTAGGTATTTTTTTTTCAATCACTAGTTTACAACTAGATTTTTAGTGACCCGAGTAGGGAAATTTGTATCTGTTAACTTGAGGTTTGGTACATCTTTACTTCTTTGCTAATTTAATAAAGTAGATTTTTTATTTATTGGGCGCGACTCCACTAATTCTGAGAAAGTAACTTAAGCGCAATCTACAAAATTTTCATACTAGTGCCATCTATTGGTTTGCGGGTGGAACTACCGCGTGGAACAGCAAGCTTAATTATTTAAAAGACGATACTTTTCTCCTCTCACAATAGGTTTCCCTGGACCTTTTCATCTGTGCAGCTAGCAGCATACATACACGATGATAGACTTTAAAGACAAGAAAAATAAATATATAAAGAATGGTAAACGTCAAAAGATCTTATCAAAATACTCTAAACCTCATTTCAATTCATCTTCATTTCGGTACACCTACACCTACACTCTTTTATCAACGAAAACAATTCATCTCAACATTTTCCGTATAAAGTCGATAAACAATTTCCGTTACAATCCATTGAATATCAATTTCATCTTCCCTTTTTTTATTTATACAAAGGCATTTGAAAAACAAGAATTTCCTGAAAAAACCTCCCGTTTTGTGACGCTGCGAGCCTACAATATCTCTTAATGTTTATAGAAGCGGCCGCTCGTGAACTCTCGACCTATCCCGGGGGAATCTCATACGTTCAGCGAATAAAATGTCTCCTAATTGTAAGCCTAGGTTACACCATTCCTTTCTCTCAGGGTCTCCGGTTATAGGCAATATGCGGGACCAAAGATAAATTTTACTCTGTGTTGCGTGAAAGAAAATATTTTCTTAAATATTTTTTTTCATTATCTGCTGAAGGTTGTCTTTGTTGAGTTGGCATAAAATGAAAAATGGGATAGTTCAATTGTATCTTTTAAAATGCCTGCGAAGTCTTTTCATTTTTGTGCTCATTATGGTATGAATATTGGGTTAATATAAGGCGAAAATCATGTTATAACTCAAGAACGCCTTGACCTATCTTCATGATATTCTCTAGGATTCATCGCTGCCCTGATAGCCAAATAACTACTAACTATCGCACTCAGAGACGTACAGTCACGTGCAATGAAATGTGTACACGGGCAGATTTTCAAATAAATGTCCACTCTAAACATTTCAAAAACATATAGCCACTTAACAATTCATACTATATACCCACCCGAGTTTCTCACAATAATGTATACACTTTAGAAACTGTAGCAGTTTTCACTATTTTGACAAATGGGTATTAATTTCAATGACTGACTTTGATAGTTTAGATTTTTTTTTTATTGTGAAGGACAGAATGAGTAATAACCATAGAGATATAGAGAGATACCAACCTTTGCGCTGAGCATGAAACCTAGTGTCCCCATTAGACATTTACAAAATAAAAACAATAAAAAAACAATACCAATACTTCGCGTTGAGTGTGTGTCACGCACACATACATTTTTTTTTAAATAATATCGTTTACCTTCATATTTATTATTGTAATTCATAGTGGATACCTATTTCTGCATGTGATCGTGTATACAAATATCTGAAAACAACCTGTGTACATATTTTTGATAAACTCGGGTGGGTATATAGTATGAATTGTTATATAAGTTTTTGAAATTTTCAGAGTGGACATTTATTTGAAAATCCGCCCGTGTATACATTTCATTGCACGTGACTGTACATCAAATCGATACATAACTAATTGATGTAATTTTTCATACATCACATGTCGAAATTACTCGTTAAATCTCAGCTAAGGAAGCTTTTGAAGACTTCTCTCTGAGTACGGCCGTAAAATATTCCCCCAGGAACTGCGAACGAAACCGAGGGTACCAAATTGTAGACGCAACTAATATTATTAAGCTTGCTTTCAACATACAACCAATGTATTAAACCAAACGTTCTACTGATTGTCATTCGGTAAGTACATGAACTCAATAACGCATACATTGTAATGAAGATAGCCGTTCGATAAGTGACGTCTAACCGTGAATACAAATAGGTGATTAAGAACTATGATTCAGTTTAAGTTCCATATAATAATCATTTTGTATTCTCCTTGTAACACTTCAGTGGTGTAGTGGATTGAAAGATAACCTGCCAAGAATAAGAGAGGAAGGTTCAGGATTCAATTCCGAGTCGTGCGAAGCGTTTCCTATTTATACTGATGTCTTAGATTTAAGCAAACAATACTCATTTTGAATCGAAGCTACTTTTTCGCTTTTGTTTTACGCTAGCAGAACCCCGCGGTTTTACGCGCGTTGTGTCCATTCCCGTGAGAATTTCGGGATGAAAAATAGCCTATAGCCTGCCCGTTTCGTGTTGCTATCTATTAAAAAACTAATAATTCAGATTGGATTGGTAGTTTCTAATATTAGCCCTTACAAACAAACAAACTAAGTTACAAACTTTACCTCTTTATAATATTAGTATAGATTATCTGACGTTTCGTTTCAGTCTTTTGTGACTACGGTTGTAGGTGAGCCGAAACGTCAGATAAAGATGTAAAATAAAATCAAAGTGTACTCGTATTTGTAAACCTAATTTGTTTACCGATTTTCTTAGTTGACTCTACATGACTAGAGTTTGAGATCACCAATCCGCTAATACCGCCGCGTGATGACATCCTCCTTTCTGTACTGATATTATCATTCAGATGAAAGGCCTTTGACCTGCGTGGGATGTAACCGTCCGTCGACCAATTATATTTATTATTTTAATACGTAGGATTTAATGTGATTCTTGATAAAACATTAATCAGAAACAAAGAAGATTTTCTTGTATGAATTCGTCCTCAGATTTCTTAGAAAAGCTTTTTCTTTTCCACTGCTCGTATATTACTCAAATTAACAAAACGATGTAACGAGAATAATGTTTTCTTGAAACTCAGTTACCTAAAAAACGAGAGTAAACGAATTAAAAAGCCATAATGTGGCTTTTCGTCTGACGCCGTTTCGTTATAGAAAAAACTGTTTTCTCGCGAAAACTTTTAATTTTCCGTTTTGCCTCAGTTTTATTAATTAAAACTGCTTCTGTGATATATTTATTACTATATTTTTTTTAATACCGTCGTGTTACAATAAGGCATTTGCCTGTAAAACTCTGTACATTAAGTTAAGGTTCGACACACTCGACATGTGACGTATACAAAAACATTTTTCAAATCCGACTGATTGATAAATTAAAATAAAAATAAAATAAAATAAAATAAAATTTATTGCTACAAAAAATACAGAAATCCACTTAAAACACTTAAAACTAAAAAATTATGTAGCAATGGGAGGCGTCTCAGCTGATGTTCTACCTGGCCCGAGGCCTCGGTAGAACGCTGGTTTTCAGACGCCCCCTACTCTTATTGGATATACTAATATAATTAAAGATGACGGTACATATAATATAGTAACATTAAAAATAAAATAAAATAGCAATAGAAAAAAAAAATTAAAAATTAAAAAACAGAGTTAACCGAAACGGCGGAACAAGCGCTGATTGTGGGCGATAGCGTTAGTGAATATATTCAAATGTTTTGCTTATGTGTGTGTGTGTGTGTGTGTGTGTGTGTGTGTGTGTGTGTGTGTGTGTGCGCGCGCGCGTGTGTGCGTGTGCGTGCGTGCGTGTGTGTGTGTGTGTTTGTGTGTGTGTGTTTGTTTGTGTGCGTGTGTCTGTTTATCACGACGTTAAGTATTTTAGGATCACTAGAAAAATGAATTTAACGACAGTGTGTACCTATAGGATTCTAATACATTTTCTGCTGCAATTTGTCTTTTCAATAATGCACATTTTAATTTATATTTAAAACATTGATGTAAAGTCATCTTCATTATAATATTAAGTTTAGACATATTATTACATAAACAAAAATATTTTAAGACTAAAAGAAAAATCAGCTTTATTACAACAGGTATTTTAAGTATAGAATTAACATGACAACAAAACAAGCAAATAAACCGAAATAAAACCATCACCGATAAACCGCCACTACCCATCACTAAACTCCTATTTTTATCACCACATCAGTTCATAAACTGAACGGAATTGAACCGCAAGAATTAACTGCCGCACAAAATACGCTGAAAAATTGTTACAACGTTATACAGGGGGTTCTTTATTGTGCACAGTCAAAAGAGTCCGGCAGCTTTCAACGGGCTCATTTGAGCCGAACTGTTGGGACGTGAAAGAGCTAAAATTACACACTGTATACTCCTTCTTTTAATACCTCTACCGATTTGAGACTCCCCAAGTTTATGGAGTAGATTTTTCCGGTGAAAGAGACGTTTTTAATTACGTATAAGTGTGGTCTGTGGCTGAGCGTTAATTAGATTCTGGATAAGATTCGTATCTGCTTTTGGATTTGCGGTAGGATGTAAATATCTAAATGTTATATGTAGTCTCTAAATGCTCTATCTAATTTATATACGCCTCAGTGGTCAGCCATAACTGAGGGTTCAATTCCTGAATCGGGCAAAAACATGAAAACACCACTGCATAGCCGGACGACTAAAAACGCTGAAATTGAAAAAGACCTAAAGCAATTAGTTAGTTTCTAGTGAGTGAGCTTACAAGCTGCGAGCTGACTGTATGAATATGATAAGTGATTGCTGACAAAGAAACTTAACAAAGCTTTACTGGAAAAGCGCCCTTATCATTCAAACACAATCCGCCCACACAGGATTTTATAATAAACCATTATAACAGTTATACAAATCATCCTGTACGTTGCAGGCCGAGTATTTATAGCTTTAGCGTCAAACAAATAATAAATTATTTTGTTTACTGTTTTTGCATATTTGACAAATCGTTGACCTTTGACCAGCAGTGGAACGATATAGGTTAAGCAAAAATATACTTTAAAGTGGTTTAACGTAAGACTTTAATCTATACAACTAGCAGTGTCTCGCGGTTTGACCCGCGTTGTGCCCGGTTTTGGTATGAAAAGTAGTTTATTAACCTTTCCGTTGAATGTGGCTATTCATTACAAAAAGAATTATTAAAATAGGACTGGTAGTTACTGAGATAAACCTTTACAAATAAAATTAGAAAGTTTACCTACCTTATAAATAGTCAAAAAAACAAAAATGACCATAGGTAGTTTTGTAATTCATACTCAACTTCATTACCTTGAAACAACTAAATTACCAAATATTATGAATTATCCTAATTTTCGAGGTAAAATACAAAATGTATTAATTCATATACAGGCATATTTATTCCAGTAATTTTAATTAACATGCTCGTTTTCATATCAAATGTCTGATATCACGTACTACACATAGATGGAATACTAGGTCGATTAGTTAGAGTACCCCTACTATTGGAATCTCGATCGAAAGTCGACACAAACTATCGCAACTAGAAAAGCAACGAAAATATTATGAAGAAAGCCTATATTTCAGGTTTTTTATTTAAAAAAAAGCATTAACTACTGTCCCACTCGTGGGAAAAGGCCTCTACGTTCACTGAAGATTACAGTGAGGAGCAATCACCACGCCTACTGCGGGCTGATCATCAAACCTGAGCCTTACATATTATTTGAAAATTAAATTTGAAACATGCTTCGCTCGACCCGAGAAACGAACCCGGTCCTCTACTTTGGCAGGCGAGTGCACAAAACAAGGTGCAAAATTATTCTATTATCGTAACAATTACACTTCTCATAAAAGCGTCTCATTTTAAAGAACCAACTAAGTTTTAATTTCTATAAGTCACTTTAAAAGGACGTAATAAATACAGTGTTCTATGGAAGTAGGTCAACCCCGTAGTAACGCTTCAACTATTGAACAAGTTTGTGGATCAATTTGAAAGTTGAGTTTCTTTGCTGTAATTCACTTGCTCTGCCTTCGCTCTTGTTTGTTTACTTCGATTGTTGCGACAATATGAGGCTTCCGGCGAAACGGACCGCAATAAAAAGGACCGCGGTCCATTTCGCCGGATTCCATTTTATTAAATATTTTTCTTCCGTCAAAACGGCCCACACATAAATGGTATAAGAAATGTCTATTGCTCAAGTCAAAACCAGTACAATCAAATGAAAAAGTGTTAATAAAAATTAGAACAAAAGACACGAAATATTTTTGAGTCAACCCCATTGGTACAGTGTCATGTGAGAATGCCTTATTCTGGATATGAAATATGCGATAAAAGTAATATGTACAAAAAAGCGCCCGTTTTAACGCATCTCATTTAAGTACAAACAAGAGAGATAGCTATAATTATAGCATTGTTTATATAATATAGCTATCCCTTTCTAACTATGGTCCTTTTTACTTATCTATCTCAAGGTCATGCGGCTCTTTTGTAGTAAAACGAGATTTTGCTTCGCTGGACGACTCGTTCGACCAATCACTGTTATGAAGCATATTGGACATTGCACTTTTTGTATTGTACAGTGTGACGTTAGATAGTTATTAGACACAGTGCTGAATGTTTATTGAGGTGATGTTAAAGTATTTTAATTAAGCATTGGTTAATACCAGAAAATATTTAAACTGATTTTGTGAAGCTATGATTATATTTTGTGTGATTGTTTATTTTTTGTGACTGTTTACTGTGTTTTTTATAAAGGTTACATACAGCCAAACTCTTTAAGGCTAATTATGTGAAGCTGATTTTATGATTGTTAGTGTTGTAAACTTTTTATTTATTTACCTATAGTAATGAATACGTTGACTATTTTTTTAATTATTTGAGCATTTGTATATTTTACATTGTTAACACTGATTTGTTCACAATATAAATACTTACTATTTTTTATCATATGGTTTTATTAAATCATTAACTTAAAACAATATTGCTTTTGACTGTACTGCTTTGACTTGAACAATAAAATTCTCATACCATTTATGTGTGGGCCGTTTTGACGGAAGAAAAATATTTAATAAAATGGAATCCGGCGAAATGGACCGCGGTCCTTTTTATTGCGGTCCGTTTCGCCGGAAGCCTCACAATATGACGTGATTTCTTGTTGTAATCAAAGTATGATGTTTGTTGTTCTTTGTACATGCTGTCCTTTTTATAGGACATTCGATTAAAATTGTAGTTAATTAAAGCACGTGAAATCACTTTGTTTTGAGTGCATTTTTACTTAATTTTTAGTTAAAAGTATAACCTTGTCGCTTCGTTTTCATGAAATATAATATCATAAATGTATTCAAAAAACTTTACTATAACAGTCAAAAATATAAAAATACAATTCATTTATGAACCAACAAAATAACTCTTAAAAAACCGAATCTGATCTTTAGCACCAATTAAAAGGGTTCAGGTTTCCGTGACAGTGGTGCAGTACATTCCCGTTGGAGTATTCCAAATATCCGAGTGTGGTCATTATTAAATTTTCTGTGTCCAATTAGAGAATACTGTGGAGGTATAGTGCAACAAAAGTACCATGTCCACGCAAAAACCTTAACTATTCACTGAGCTATGTGTTGTATGCGAGGCCACGAAGTGTGGACTACAGACCCATAAGTTATGTTGATTTAAAGTTTATGGAAGCGGTTATATGCTGAATTCATATTCATAATTCATATTCATTTATTAATTTCAAATGTAATTACATTATATTTCGTTTAGTTATCGAGACATCACCTCCCATACTAGTATAAACTGTGTCACGGAAAGGTGATACCTCTCAAACCAAACAACAATAAAATATAGCTTACATTCTACTTTACATACATACCTTACAAACTAACATATATACATTTATACTTATAATTATACCTAATATATTAGTCAGGGTTTTTTTTCGTTGATGCTTCCCTGAAGCGGCGATATACCACTCCTGCGGGCCAAAAGTCGGGAGAGAAGAACATTGCCTTGTGCTTCGCAGGCACTTGAAGCACATACGACTTGAATGTCGTATCCCTCGTTGACTCTAGGTGCCGCAAGTTGAGTCGTATACTTTCTTTTGTCCAAAAACAGACTCTCTGGTGCACATATTTCAAGACTTCTTCGCCTGCGGTGTTAGAGTCTAGTCTTGATATGTACAGCGAAACGGTAGGCTCCACAACACGGAGAGTGGCCTCTGTTGCTGTAGCGGCGGCGGTACCTCGTTGATTGCGAGACGGCTTCGGTCGACGTTTTTTTTCCACCAGGGTGAAGCCGTCCATGTCGACTTTTCTCGCTCCGTTTTCCTCAGCAGTGGACACCTGCCGAGGCTTTGGTAGTGGCTGGCGGAACGCTTGCGCATAGTTCTTCTTCTGCTTGAGGACACGTGGAGCAGGCGAAGGCGCAGCAGGCACGGGTGTCGGTTTAGGTGCCAGGGGGGCTGACGTCATCAGGGCCGGGCGGTCATTCACCTGTGCATCGGTATTGTTCGCGTTAAAAATGCTGACCGGCGAATTATGGCCAATCTTTGCACCGCGTCGCACGGTCACGTTGCGTGTTGACTGCGGTGATATCGACGTCACTGGCTTATTTTGCAATGCCGCGAGCTCGGTCCTTAATTCAGCGACCACACGTTCCGACACCTCCAGCTTGGCTTGAATGGCGGTGACCTCAGCTCTAAGGAGCGAAAAATCCCTCACTAGCTTATTGAGATCGATCCCATCCGGCGTCGCGGAGGGCAGAATGTCCGTCTTATAAGTACTTGCCATTTTATTAAAGGTGGCAAAAACGTTGATTCAGTCAAACATCGAGTCAGCAGTTGCGACACGACTGCTCGTGTTGACGGCACGAACGCGAATACTGTTCATATATCAAATTTAATGCCTGTGATGATTTTTGTACAGTGTTTTAGGGTTTAAACTTTGAAAACACTTATGTAATGGAGCTTTTAAGTACATAAGCTCTGTGTAGCGTGAGGGACAAGACAAGACAAGTAAAACTATTAATAAAAATAGTTGTATTGGAAAATTTACTGACGATAAGACTTTTGATAATCATTCACTAAACTATAGACTTAATTCTATTTTTTTTACAAGAATATTGTTTTTAATACTATCAATAATTATCACTGCGAAACTAATTTCATTTAACCACCAATTTTGACCAATAAGACATTAAATACAAACATACCATATTAACCTTCAGAGATCTTTAACCTAATGAGGTAGAGTAGGTTATGCCACCTATATCACACGTAATACCCACATTTCAGTTGACTACACCTTATCCCTTCCATAATACTTACATCATTGTCAACACACAGCATTGGCAGTAAGCCAACGGCTTAAAACCCCCTATCTCACGGGGAGCCATTTGTTCGGCGATAACGCAGGCACAAATTAACAAAATTACGCAAACTTACTGCACTGTGACATCACGCCTTATTGTTCTTAGGCCACGTCTCAAGAAAACTAATTAATAGGAGCTTCTCTAAGTAAAAATATTTCGAGTTCGCTTTGGATTGCGTTTCAGAGAGATATTGCCCACATTACGACGGTCTCTTTAACTTGGTTTTGATTTACGGATTTACAATTTTGGAATTTATATCAAGTTTTGACTACACCTAATATAAAAATCTATAAAAATAAAAAGAAAGTTATGATTAAAATAAGCAGCACCAAAATAAATCAGGTACTAAACAAAAAACAAGAAACTGAAGCTACTCAAACGCTTGCGAAATTAAACACTGCAAACTTCATTGCATAATAAAATGAAACAAATATTCCACTGAGAATATTTTACTAAAATGAATATTACATTAAAAGCTTGCTAAGTAATAGCTTTAATTAACTTTTACGTAAATAACTTGCTTTTGCAGCAATAAAATCAAAATTCTTGACCCAGGAAGGGTCGGCTTGGTGACCTTAGAGGTGCGGTTCCGTTTCTTAGATAACGTTTTAAGAATTATTTGATCACTAGCAGCGCCCAGCGGTTTTACCCGCGTTGTACCCGTTCCCGTGGGAATTTCGGGATGAAAAATAGCCTATATATAACCTTTCCGTTGAATGTGGCTATCTATTAAAAAAAGAATTATTCAAATCGGACTGATAATTCCTAAGATTACCTCGAACAAACAAACAAACAAACAAACTTACAAATTTTAACTCTTTATAATATTGGTATAGATTATGAGAATGGAAATGAATTCAAACGTGAAGAAAATAACCTAGTCCTTTAGATGCAAATGTAAGGTAAAAATGGGAGCCACGGTGCAGCGGTGCAACGACAGCGATGGCGTCTTCGATTTTTTTGAGAAAAGACATTGAATATTAGTGCATTGAATTGGTTGCTTGCTTGTTTGTTACTTCCTATTTATAAAGGCGAAATTTTGAATTTCGAAGATGTATGTACATACGTATATTTGTTAAGCTGTCACGCAAAAACTACCGAACGGATTTCGATGAAACTTTACAGTAATGTAGGTTACATCAGAATAACACATGGGATATTTATACATCTTATCCCGAAATTCCCGCGGTAACGAGTACAACGCGGGAGAAACCGCGGGGCGCGGCTAGTGCTTTTTAAACTGTTTCAAAAACATGACACTGATACATTACCAATATTTTGTTTTATTATAGAAATATTACTCGTCGCTCGCCTGTATAATATTTATTGTATGACAACCATTTAAAAGAAGAAGGTTAAAAACCATTTCACAAATTCCGAAATTCTCACGAGACGTAGCAACACCGCGGGGCGCTGCCAGTACTCATATATGAAGGAAGATTACACGATTTTCATTATTCCAGTATGGCAATAATTATTACGGAAATACTTGACGTCGACAACTTCATATTATCAATATTCGTCATTCCAAGCAATAAATGTATCTCTTCATAATCAACAATAATTGCTGTAATTCTCAGAATATTGGCCGAATATCCACGATCATTTTTCCTATAACAGATATAATACATAATTATCCGTTAGATATCATTGTATTGAGATGTCAGTCTAATTACCATTTGTTTTCGAATCGTACTCGACAGTATGATGATTTCGAAGCGATAGTGTATCGACTTCGAACTACTTCATGCCATAATCGAATATCGTCTTTCGATTTCGGTTTATGTCACTTGAACCGATAGTTACTCTATTTTAAACTTATTTAATCCCACTGCAGAGAACTATTACTCGCCTTGGAGTTTTAATCCATAATGAAACGGTAAAGGATAGAAAAAGATTGTCTATAATAAACAGAGTATAAAAGCACATAAACAATAACGAATCAGTATCGAGTTCCACTAGTAAATTGACTATAACTAGATTTTCGTATATAAAATGACAGAAGAAGGTCGAAAACCAATTTTCTCGTTGCCTTATCGCAAAAATTAGATTTGCCGAATACCCTCTACTATCTCTGAACCTTTAATAATTGACGCATGAAACTTGAATTAGATAAACATAGATACCTATATATTTTATGTAGTAATGTAGTGTGGATAAACTAGGTTTGGTTTGGCATTTTATATGTAAAAAGCTTTTTAAATAAACTTAGGGTTGTTCTTTTAGTAACAGACTAAATTCCTATACTCGTATACTACTCAGATAGAAATGCCACTATAGGCCTCCCATCCGAACTGCACGTTGCTTTACAATTATTGCAATAAGCTAATAAAGATTTTATATTATCGGTATCATTATTGTACTTATATATTTTCATTAAATCATTACATATTAAACATAAAACAAAGTCCCCGGCCGCGTCTGTCTGTCTGTTCGCGATAAACTCAAATACGACTGCACGGATTTCGACACGGTTTTTAAAAATAGATTGAGTGATTCAAGAGCAAGGTTTATATGTATAAAAAATCTTGAAATTCCCACGAGAACGGGCACAATACGGGTAAAACCGCGGGGCGCTACTAGTTATAGATAACTGAAACTATAATTTTGGTAGGTATTGATATGACTATGCACTCCATATCAGGCAAAACAGCAACTACGTCCGAATGCACACTATTCTCACCGATCGAATCTCCTTCAATACCTATAATACCTAATAAACGTAGGTAGGTCTACAGTTTCACCAGGTATTCCAAGCTAAGTATCAAACACATCTACTCCAACATAGACTCAATCAAATCGTCTTAATAATTCCCAAATTGTGGTAAATTAATTAATCCTTGTATCCATTTTAATGAGATAGAGAGACGTTTTGATGCCAGGTCATGTGTATAATTGGCAGAGGTTGGCTCGTAGATCAGTGTGAAGCATTGGCCTACTGAGATAAATACATAATTTATGATGGCTTACATTATATGAAACGATATGTTAACTTGTGGCTTGGCTGAGGTGCGCTACAAACGAACGTGTGATAACGATAACTTTAAATTCAGAATTATGAATCTACACTTAAGTTAACAACCTTTTTGGGAGAGTTTTAAAAATAGAACGCTACTTGAACTTAGAACATAGGTAATTATTTATTTTTTAAACGAGGAAGAAAATAAGGCCAACAAACTAGGTTTTTTTAAGTAACTTTATCTGCGTTAACGTCACTCATAAAAATAGTTATATTTATATGAGTAGTGAGGTCACAAAGCAATTATTAAATAATGAAATGGCATCGCCAATTTGTCATTGTATTTTGTACATTTTGAAATTGCGTTCTACGTACAATTTTTACAGCTTTTACCATTAAAAGTGACGACAAAAACGTTTCTGCTATAGCTCGATAACGGTAAATTTTAACGCGTTCAGCGTGAAATATTCATGAGAAATAAAAGAGTCAATGTAAAATTGAATGGATGTTACTTTTTGTAGTAGTTGGTAACTTAAACTGTCGGAATTGGGTTAGCTATCGACGCATTGATTTTTTAGCTCTATGAAAATATTGAAAATTTTGAATAGTGAATAGTTATTTTGACAAGAGATATAAAAAATATATTGGCGAGCCGATGAGTGCAATAGAACGTTGGTGTCAATCATGCTAATTATCTCGCTCGCTTGCTTTCTATAGAATTTTCTAATCCGCAGACAGAATTTGTCTTTCAACCTAAGTCACCGTCACCTCTTAATCTTTCACCTCACCTCTCCCCTTATTTCTAGGTAAATTGTCGGCTCCTTGGTATCGGTTGTCTTGATTGTCAGATTGAATAAGATTGCTTGAATCGGTGAACAGACTCACTTGATTGAATTAGAATGCTTTTAGGCGGTCACCAAACTCACATACTAGAGTTGGCCATTGACTGTATTTTTTCTGAAAATTCTTGATTACCAACTATATTCCCCGGACTACTCAGATCTTTGTTTAAACGCATGATTTTTTAATTTTACCCGATTAAATAGCTGAATGGACGGACGGATCCATCAATTGAACGTTTTACTATTTAAATTTCCCTTAACTATCAGACGGATATCCTGCGCTGTGAAGTCTTTGATCTGATATGGGATCAAGTAAGCCTAAAGTTAGTGTTGTTTAAAGCAAATGAGTACAAGTATTACATAAATTCTTTCGGGAATCATTTACGAGGAGGGAGATTATTCATCACTTTTCTAAACACATGTAAATATAGGATAGATAAATAACTACAATTACAGGCTCTTTACAATATTAATTTTTGTAAACCAACCCCTTATAATGTAATTTTACAGCCACAAAGTCCAACAAAACATAAAATAACTGCAACCCGGACACATCACATAATATCCACGTACATTTCAAACATCCAGTGCGCAGAGGAACTACAACTAAATCACTACTAAACACATAACGCAGGGCCGGCGTGAGGAGGTACAATGGGGCAGTTTTAAGTCTAGAGTGAGATAAAAGTATCTATATTGCATATGTTAGAGAGAGTAAGAATTGGCTAGTTTAGTGGGTACGCTAAGTATGTTCGAGTATATTAATAGTAAAGGTTGCCTAAACTTTTTCAACGTCGTATAATTCAATATCCATTTCAATGTTCATCTATTCTTGTCATTTGTAATAGCTGTAAATGAGTATAATTATTAAGATAAGTTAACACCCAAAAATGTTTAAAAGTGTAACTGTGGGTAAATGAAAGGCGGTGTAGTGGTATTTTTTTTATTAGTTAATTTCAAATATTTAAGATTTTTCTTTAATAAAACTAGAAAACATCAAAACCTACTCAATACATCTTCAATGAGATGAAAGTCATTCCCCTGGACAACAGGGTTATGTTTAATAATTAATAAACATTAACTAAACCCCCCCCCCCCCCCCCCCCACAACTCAATACGTCCACTTTAATGCACTTCATATCTGTTCCGTGGAGCGCATAAAATAATTCCTTTGTACGAATGGAAACATTAAACTGTATTGAATCAATGAACCTGCTCCCCAAGGACGCGCGAGCCATGTATCAGCAGACTCCCATGGACATTGTGCTCCAATTGACGACCGATTGGTTGTTTCTTTTCGTATTAACACATCAATTTTAATGTCTTAATTTGTTTCCGATTTAAATGTGTGCGTGTAAGTGAATTTTATTGGTTGTTTTTTTATGTGTGGGTTGTAATTGAATACAGCGAAAAGTACAGACAAACTGTAAAGAGAAGATATTAATAAGTGTTGGTTGTTACTTGTGGCTCAAACTAAGCATTAACTAGCCGTAAGCATATTGCTCTGTCCTGTTTTCTATGTCCTATTAGTTAGATCAACCTAAGATTTGATACCAAGATTTACTGGATCATTAAACATCATCATCATCATCATCAAACATTAATCATTAAACATGTGTTCCTAGAGATTCCATTGGATTGAGGCGTTCTAAAACATATAGCGACCGCAATAGTGTTAACTAGACTATAGTCGGCTGCAGCAGTCACCTAACTAGGTGATACGTGAAAATGAACGTTCGTTGACGTAGGTTGAATTCGGTGACCGTGTTACGGTAACAGTATTATTATTGAGGTCGTAATATTGTTGCTGTTACTAACAATCTGATATCGATATACCTTTAACCTCTTGTACGATGCTTCCTAGTAAAGCTCAGGACAAAAGCTTCACCTACACTACCAGATACTACCACTATGCACAAGCTCATATGTAAAACAACAAGAAATTTTGATACCTACATAAATTGTGCTACTTGATAATTATCCTCGGGCGTTCACGTTAAGGCTATTATTAACGTGTACGTGTACAAATACAATTATATACGTATATAAACGTAGACCTGTTTGTTTTGTAATTTTGTAACAACGAGAGACGAATGGAAAAGCAATTCAAATTTGAATTATGTGCAGTATTATGAGTGTGCTAACATTTTCAATTGACAGCGCTGTTGCCTTTTCACGGTTAATGAAATCAACTGAACGCTACTGTCAGTTTGTACCACAGAATATTAAATAGAACCTATCATAACATAGTAAATAGGTATTGTTTGGTGTTCTGTGGTGCATATGTGTACTACTTATAACTACATAATATCTTATCTTCTTATATATAAAATTCTCGTGTCACAGTGTTCGTTCGCGTACTCCTCCGAAACGGCTCGACCGATTCTCATGAAATTTTGTGTGCATATTGAATAGGTCTGAGAATCGGCCAACGTCTATTTTTCATCCCGAAATTCCCGCGGGAACGGGTACCGTGGTTGAACTCCTCTGAAACGGCTCGACCGATTCTCATGAAATTTTGTGTGCATATCGGGTAGGTCTGGGAATCGGACAACATCTATTTTTCATCCCGAAATTCCCGCGGGAACGGGTACAACGCGGGTGAAACCGCGGGGCGCAGCTAGTCTTATCTTCTTCTTTTATATAAAATTCTCGTGTCACAGTGTTCGTTCGCGTACTCCTCCGAAACGGCTCGACCGATTCTCATGAAATTTTGTGAGCATATTGAGTAGGTCTGAGAATCGGCCAACGTCTATTTTTCATCCCGAAATTCCCGCGGGAACGGGTACCTTGGTTGAACTCCTCTGAAACGGCTCGACCGATTCTCATGAAATTTTGTGTGCATATCGGGTAGGTCTGGGAATCGGACAACATCTATTTTTCATCCCGAAATTCCCGCGGGAACGGGTACAACGCGGGTGAAACCGCGGGGCGCAGCTAGTATTGTATAATATATTATACAATAACGCCTCGGTGGTCTAGTGGTATGTGCACTCGCCTGCCAAGACTGAGGTCCCGGGTTCAATTCCCAGGTCGAACGAAAAAAAATTTCCTGCTTTTCAAACATGGCTTGGGTTTGAGATCACCAACCCGCATTAGGCAAGCGTGGTGATTACGCCTGAAACCTCCTCACTGTACTGATATCTTCAGTGAGACGAGAGGCCTTTGCCCAACAGTGGGACATTACAGTCTAATACTACTACTATATTATATACCCGGATAAATTCACACACGGTTAATTAGACCCAAAGTAAGCTTTAAGCTTGTATTATGGATTTTAGCTCACTGATACTACTACATATACATACAAAAACACTATATTAGATTATATAATGGACACCCAGACGTCGTCGCCAAAAACTGTCTTCACATATTGTTGACTCCGGGCGGCAAACGAACCCGCAGCCCCGACACAGTAAGCGCTCTCACTGCCACTGTGCTAACAGGCTTGTCAAACCTATAACAACGTGGTTATATTACAATTCCAATGGGAATTTTGGGCCCGGTCCCATGGGAATTTTGGGATGAAAAATAGCTTATAACCTGCCCCTTGAATGAGGCTATCCATAGCAAAGTGAATTATTCTAATCGGGGTGGTAATTCTTGAGATTAGCGAACACACATGAGTACAAATTGTACCTCTTTATAATATTAGTATAGTGGGTTTTTACAGTGTCATCTTGGCTATAAATACAGAGTGACATTCTTCAAACTTTTGACAAATCAGTCATACAATATAATGGAACGCCAACAAACCAAGCTCCAACGCCAACCAATCGAACAGACATTACTCCAACCAATAATTTATCCATAAAGTATTACCCGCAACGATCTCCGTAACCGATAAAAAATAACTTGGTAGAGGCAAATCTTTGGCCGCCATGTTTTTTATAGAAATCAAAATGCTATTCGCCGGTCGTATTTACAGAAGTTTTTTCCCTCGAAACTCTGAGAAATGATCCTTTCGGTTGACAATGATTAATGGAGGAGGAGTCAAACAGTGTAGAGGTCCCACCATCCTGTATCTGGATTTGTCGTTCATGTTGAATTATCTTCTCAAGGATACAGGGTTTCATTTTAGACTAGGGCTTATATCGTTACGCTGAAGCATTAAATTACACAGAATAATAATGGTAGTGAAAAGTATAAGATAATATACTAGTAAAAAGAATACGATAATTATGTAGAAAACAGTAGATATTATTTTGGGTTGGCCACTAACCCACTTGAACTTACTTTAGTTTTGTATAAGAATGTAAGTATATACCAGCTAGCAGTGCCCTGTCGTTTTATCTGCGTTGTACCGTTCTCGTGGGCCATTTTTCATAACTGACAATATAAAATTATATGTCTTCGATTAGTTAGCACTTAGACATATTGAAATAAACAAATAAATAAACTTTATTATATTAATAGAAAGCGATAACTAGCAATGCACCGCGGTTTTAAATGTATTTTGGTCTTCCGCGTGAAATTTGAATATCTAGTCTAGTTTTGTCTAAATAAAGTTGATTGGCTTTTGCAAGACCTAAATATGTTAAAGAAACAAAACTGTTCGTTCTAAATTGTATTTTATAATGCGCGAAATAGAACACGAAAATTGAAATCGAACGTCATTTTTTTTAAACATATGTAGGCGGTAAATCAACAAAGAATCCTTGATCGACCCACCCTAAATACGTTACTAACCTAACCTAACTCAACTTACAATCAAATAAACCTATCTCTATTCTAAAAAAGCTGAACGCTAACTAAATCTGGCCGATTCAAAAACCTATAGCCATCCTAAACGCGTATTCTTCTGCTGATCAAATTCAAGATCTCGTCCTCGAAGTCAAATTGAATTGAAAGAAAACTAGCAACATTTGCGACTCAATTTTAAAAACATTCAACCGTGTAATATAATTTTGAGAAACATTCGAATACGGTGAAGTTTTACTTTGTTTAAGGAAAAATTGTTCAAGTCTAGGAAATACGGATGAGATAAAAGCATAGTTAGGAAACGTTTACGAAAATACGATACTAGCCGCGCCCCGCGGTGTTACCCGCATTGTACTTGTTCCCGCAGGAATTTCGGGATAAAATGTATCCCATGTGTTATTCTGATGTATAACCTATATTACTGTAAAGTTTCATCCAAAACCGTCCCGTTGTTTTTTCGTGAAATCCTCATCCTCCATAATCACAAACTTTCGCATTTATACTATTAGTATTCATTAGTTAATCTAAAATTACTCAAATCCGATGCGTTTAGAGATATAGATGTAAATGCATTATAGACAATTAGAGTTATTTTCGAATTTATACATAGAACGTAGGGACTACCCGGGGAAGTGAAAACCTAAGTCAAATACTAGATTTATTAGTAGTTACATTATAATTTACCTACCATTTCAGTTAACCAAGATAACCTTACAATTCCGAATACTTCCTGTATTCGGAATACATTCGGATATTTTAGAATCGATATAAATAAAAATAACCAAAATGTATGTACGCGCATAACTTCAGAACGAATGCACCAAATGGGATCATTATTTTTTTAAGTGTTCCTTATTGTCAGGACAAGGTTTTTATATGAGAAAATAAGTAATAAAAATCCCGAAATTCCCACGGGAACGGGGGCGCTGCGCGTGAAACCGCGGGGCACAGCTAGTATTTGTATAAAATAAAATTAATTGATACAAACGATGATGAATCGCCACTTGTCACCTCGCGAGTTTCCAAATAGGATTTCTACCAAAACAAACACTGATTTGTGACCCCAATTCCGTATTATAACATCTTCTTTGTCCCAAAAAGACAATTGTATTCAAAAGGAAAATGCAATACCTTTCAATACAAACAAAAAACGCGAATAAAAACTAAACGAAAACAAGAAAATCAAATTCCATTCCAATTTGTTTTTGTACAAAGGAATGGGACGAATTTCTTTGGATCATTTGTAATGACTTCTTTTAAACAGATTTATTTATTTCTTTTACTATGATATGTTAAATGTTATCCATTATACTGGCTGGGCAGGCGGGTTACCCGTGGAATAAAGATGTAAATGGAACTAGAATGAGACAGATATGAATTATTATCATATATTTGACAGCTGCAGCAGTTTGCCGAATGCGGCCGACTATATGCACATGCAGCCACCGCATTATACATGCAATGAACGACTGTAACTATTAAGCAATTCGTAGAGTAATGACAAATGGTGGCGAACGAATGTAGTCATTAAGCACTTTATAGGGTAACTAGCAGCGCCCCGCGGCTTTGCCCGCGTTGAGCCCGTTCCCGTTGGGATTTTCGAAAATCCTTTCTTAGTGTTCACTTACGTCACTTGAAGAACCTTCCTGCCAAATTTCATGTTTCTAAGTGTAGCGGTTGAGGCTGTGCGTTGATTATCAATCAGTCAGTCAGTCAGTCAGGACTTTGAATTTTATATATATAGATAGATAACGAATAAACCTACTTCATTAATATTAAAGATGTAAGCTCACGGAAAAAACTTACAAGTAAGTAAGTAAGCTCGTGTGGGTTGGTGGCCAACCCTGTTGTCGGAATTTCTACACCCCCTAAAGGCCCCCGACATGGTCCATCGATTAAAACAACCAGAACAGACATTGACAAATGTAGTCCAAACCATTGAAACAATGAAATCAAGTTTAAGCTTCTAACTAAAAAATGCACCTCATTAAGAAAGTTTCGGAATAGCTCCATAAATCACTACTAATAACTGGGGGCGAACTAATCCCTAACATCGAAGAGCAAGTTTCATTAGCATCCCGGATTCGATGCGGAAGCAATACGACCAAACGGCAATATCTGCACTTTAAATATCCAGGTTATGCTGTCTTATGCATTTTGAATTTAGTCGAGTTGCAATCGTGAGGAAATTAGGTCAACTCAGCCGCTGGCGAATGGCTTATTCATGTTGAATTATTGGATTAGACGTGGGAATTATTAGAATTCCACTTTGATTCGTTCTTGATAACTGTTTAGTGCTGTTTTAAACTTAATTAAGTCTTAGATGGTTGCTCAAACTTGTGGGCGTTGAGTTTCTGGGTAGCGCGTGTGAGAGATTATTTTAGAGGTTTTGTTTGCAGAATAAGGACATTGACCCGGTCCATCACTATCAATATTCACTAATAACACCCGTCTTCACAACGTCAAATGCTTCCTTAATACAGATTTATTGTGTGAAAAGTTATGTAAATTAGTAACCATTGTTAAAATGGATCAATATGAGTAGTAAGCGATTATATGTATGTCAAAATTACTAAGGAAGGATTCGACGTCTTTGAGAACGGGTGTTATAATAGGTAAGCTAGGTAATTACGGGACCAAACTCTCTGAAACAAACTAATACACGAATCAGCAACTGAAAGATGTTTCTCAAAAGACTCGCAACATTTTACTCAACCAATTGAAGGTAAAATCAATTTGTACGTTTGGCTCAAAATGTATTCCCTTCCAAGTAGACAAAGTTTTTCAATTGAGCTTTCTAGAACATAAGTTCTTGCGTCATTAGATAAGTTGTCTGAAGTGTATGTATGTTTGTATAAAGTATTTCTGTATGTATATGTACTAGTTTCATTTCGTTAGATTCCATTACACAAGCTTAAAGCATACTTTGGGTCTAAATAACCATGTGTGAATTTGTAGGTGACAATTGGAACATCAGTGATATCGTGATAGTTTTAATAGGCAAGGCACCTGTAAGGCGTAGTAAAGTAAAATATATATACTAATCATTATACTAAATGAAACGGTCTGTATCACGTTAGATAATTTAACGTATTTAACTAAAATACGTAGCCGACGTTTCGAGCGAATTGCATCGCTCGTGGTCACGGGATGACTCAAGTTCAAGATTTCGTAAAATACGTTAAATTAGCTAACGCGATACAGACCCGTTTCATTTAGTAAAATGAGTGCAAATCGTGCGAGTTTAGAAAGTATATTATACTAATATAACAAAACTGAAGAGATCGTTTGTTGGAACGCGCTTATCTACACTAATATTATAAAGAGGAAAACTTTGTTTGTTTGGTTGTAATGAATAGGCTCAAAATCTACTGGACCGTTTTTAAAAATTCTTTCACCATTCGAAAGCTACATTATCCACGAGTAACATAGGCTATTTTTCATCCCGAAATTCCCACAGGAATGGACACAACGCGGGTAAAACCGCGGGGCGCTGCTAGTCTCAGATAATACCAAGCCGATACGAATAATTATTTTTGTAATGGATACCCACATTTAACGGGAAGGTTATAGGCTATTTTTCATCCCGAAATTCTGACGGGAACGGACATAACACGGGTAAAACCACTAGGCGCTGCTAGTTACTGATATTCCTCGTGGTCTTCAAGTAAATAAATAAATAAAATATGCTTTATTTCTGTGTCACATATAACAAATCAGTTTATAATTCAGGGTATAAATTACATTATATTGTTAACATTATTCCAAGTAGGAGCCTTAAAAAATAAAGATTTTATATAACTTGGTTCATTTTTATGTCTTTAGGTGTTTGATTTCAAAGACGTAACAATGTGAAGTTCGAAATGTGAAACGACATATCAAAGGTTGTTTGACTTTCGTATTTTATTTTGTTTTGTTAGATTTTTAGCTCATATTTTTGAAAATTTCATAATAATAATCTTTATAGAAACTAAGGCACAAGGATCCATGTAGATTTTATTCTATTTATAAAATGACAAATGTATGACGCATGTTGAATAGAACATAATACCTACTAAGTAAAACGAAAAATAACAAATAATTTAACTATACTTTGAGTACATCATTAGACAGTTGTGGGACATCAAAGAACAAGTTTTGAGACAGGAGATTAGATTTCAACGGAGATTCGGGGGAAATGTTTCACTGGATCCGTCTGTAGCCGAAAAAATATATTGTTTTCTTCATTATTTTCCTCCTAACTTCAATTATTATTACTTATTATATAGTACTAGCAGCGCCCCGCGGTTTTACCCGCGTTGTGCCCGTTCCCGTAGGAAATCCGGGATAAAATGTAGCCTATAGCCTTCCTCGATAAATAGACTATCTAACAGTGAAAGAATTATTCAAATCGGTTCAGTAGTTTCTGAGATTAGCGCGTTTAAACAAACAAACAAACAAACAAAACAAACTCTTCAGCTTTATAATATTAGTATAGATTTGAAAGGCGTTTACCCAGTTGTGGGACACAGGCTTTGTGTTGTTGGTGACTAGTTTGGTTTTTGTGGTTGTCACACATACACACATGGAAAATAGTCTGTATTGTCCTTCAAATAGGACCAAGGCATATCACGGTATGCTCTATCTACATAAAAAAAAAGTACAGGCCTGTAATGTCCCACTGCGGGGCAAAGCCCTCTCATCTCATTGAAGATATCAGTACAGTGATGAGGATTATACGGAATCACCAGCGGGTTAGTGATCCCGAGCCATGTTTGAAATGTAGGAAACATGTTTTCGCTTGACCTGGGAATTGAACCCGAGACCTCAGTCTTGGCAGGCGAGTGCACATGCCACTAGACCACCGAGGCGTTATCTATATGACGTTCACAAAAATCCAACGTTTTGAGCAATTTTCTATTTTTTTGAGCTTGGTTAAAACACGAATCAAGTACCACATCCCGCGTCTATAAGTCCTCGCATCAATGATACTCTTGGATAAAATATTCCGTCTGTTAGCTGGTTTAGAAATACTTGTCGACTGGTACGCAGTCTTTTGAGCAGGAATCCGTAATTGGTCACCTGATACCGTTTCCAAACTTCGCAGTAACATATATATTATGATTAGATGTTTAATCAATCGTTAGATCCTCTAGCTTTTAGTTCGTTTGCTCATAGATTGGATTATGTTTGAGTTGTTTTTTTTCAAGACCCTGCCGTACTTTTTTTTGTTCATTTGAACGTGCTAATGTTGGAAACTACTCAATTGGAATGCATCATTCCACGGAAAGGCTTTAGGTTATTTTTCATCTCAAACGCGGGCACTATACAGGTAAAACAGCGCTGCTAGTATCTACATATATAAATCGATACTAATATTTATAAAAAAAGTATTTGTAAGTTTGTTTGTATGTTCGAGCTAATCTCGGGAATTACCATTCCGATTTGGATAATTCTTTTTGTATTACATAGCCACATTCAACGGGAAGGTTATAAGCTATTTTCCATCCCGAAATTTACACGGGAACGGACCTAACGCGGAAAAAACCGTGGAGCGCTGCTAGTCTATCAATAAATGATTAACTGTCCCCACTTCACACCACAATGAAGCACACTATTTGTACTTTGGCCAGTTCGGGCTAACGCAAGCGTAATTAAATTAGACATTAATGACGTCACAAGTTGGAGGGTCCTCCGGCGATGGTCCAGCTCACGCTTGGCCGCTTTCAGATGGTTCTGAAAGCCACTGATCAAGTTTGATTCAGCCCTTTAGGGATACGTCTAAATTAGTCATATCGCACTTGAATGATCAGTTTAGCCTGATGACACCTGTTTTAATGGGATCCTGGTATCGTTAATCATATTATGTATGTCCTTTGAAAGAATAAAGTTTATAAAAAAAAACTTTTACTGCCTCACTCAGAGACATCCATTAAATCGAAACTTAACTAATTGACGTAATTTTTCATATTTCATGTCAAAATCACTCATTAAATCTCTACTATCAGAGCATTTGACATCACTGCGTTAAAGAGCACAAAATTACATTAGTTTTTGATTATAAAAGTAGAGAAGGCTCCGCTAGTGCTGCCTAAAGTATGCTACTCCAGGCAGCGCTGATTTGCAGCCACCCCCTGTTATGTCTATTCTACTAGCTGTTGCAGGTTGTTTTGTCCATAGCATGACTATGTCTTTTACTAAAGTCCATCTCTTTCTTTCCTAAGCTATCTCTGTACAAAATTTCATTAAAATCGGTTCAGTAGTTCAGGCGTAAAAGATAGAGTTACTGCCGTACAGTAAATTTAGGTAGGCATTACTCTACTACTAAATATGGACAGTGTATAGTTGTATAGTATTAATTGTTATAGTTTAGTTAGTAATTACACAAAGTTCCCAATTCGTGATAAATATCTGCAACATAAATTATAACTAGAAGGTTGACCAACATCGGACCTTCAAGAATTTTCATTGTTGTGAGAATGGTTCCGATATTTGTGGTACTTTATTATGACTCAAGTAAGTTTACATTATGAAAACAGCGAAGTGTAACTAAAGGAAATTAATATCACTTTAACTGAAATAGCATATACGTAAGTATCACTGCAAGGATTAGGCGTAATTTAAAAGTAAATAATATAATATAGTTTCTTGATCAGGAAGTATGCCATAGAGCAAGCGAGCGATATTTTTTTTAAAGTACACAATGTAAGAACTATTTCAACGAGCTGTTCCATGTTCTTTTTTTGAATAAGACTGCACGTCACCATCATCATCAATAGCACCATAACACCTTGGATAACACTCGATATTTTAAAGCAAAAACTGGCCACTATCCACCAAAACTAATGGTCACCCTACACGCCCTTTTACGGTGACTAAACTCGCGTAAGAGCCACGAGCGGCCATTTATAATTAATCACATGACCAAAGTATTGACAGAGGATCGTTTTGGTCACGCTCCACTGAACATTGTGTAAACTTAGCCAAACTCACTTGCGTAGAAAGAAAAGCTAAACTACCTGAACACTACCTGAACGAAATGACCTTAGGGCGTTTGTAGACTGCCTAATGTTGAAGCTATGACTTGACGAAATAGGGAGGGAATAACCTTAAATAATCTAATATATAAAATTCTCGTGTCACGGGTTGCGTAATTGAACTCCTCTGAAACGGCTCCACCGATTCTCATGAAATTTTGTGTACATATCGGGTAGGCCTGAGAATCGGACAACATTTATTTTTCATCCCGAAATTCCTGTGGGAACGGGTACCGTGGTTGAACTCCTCTGAAACGGCTCGACCGATTTTCATGAAATTTTGTGTACATATCGGGTAGGCCTGAGAATCTATTTTTCATCCCGAAATTCCCGCGGGAACGGGTACAAAGCGGGTGAAACCGCGGGGCGCAGCTAGTATACATATATAAATATTCACTCACGTATATATATTATACCCGGACAAATTCACTTACGGTTAATTATACCCAAACTAAGCTCTAAGCTTGTAATATGGAATATTATAGATATTTTCGTTTAGTCTTTCTATTTCGCATTGAACAGTGTGGTGTCGCGAGGATTATTTTTGTTGATAATAAATAAACTTCGTTCCATCCGGGTGTCCCTTGACACCTCTCAAGTTTTTTTGTTTGTATATTCGAGCTAATCTCGGGAATTACAAGTCCGATTTGAATAATTCTTTTTGTACAAGATAGCCACATTCAACAGGAAGGTTAACGGCTATTTTTCATCCCCAAATTCCCACGGGAACGGGTACAACGCGGGTAAAACCGCGGGGCGCTGCTAGTTATTATTATTTTTCTAACTTAGTAATTATTACTTTCATGCATTATGTGCTATTTAGGTAAACTTTTATCCCATCAAAAACATTCTGTAAAAAACTAGCCAAGTCTCGATGGAGCTGCTTGAAAAAGTAATGAAATCTACGTTGACTTCCCACTAACGTATAAAGAATGTTCAAGTTATATTCTCAACAAACATTCATACTACGTAATCCTCTGTGTAAAAATGTGTTGAACATTCACCTTTATATTTGAATTTACAACAAGGGTACAGCCAAGTCACACAACATTAACTATAAATAAAAAAAAGAAATCGCAGTAAGGAACCTTAAACTTGGCACGACTTTGTCTAGATTTCATTACTTTTTCAAGCAGCTCCATCGAGACTTGGCTAGTTTTTTACAGAATGTTTTTGATGGGATTTCACTTCTTTTTGTAGAAACGAGGGCTTATTGATTAATTTTATTAGATTTTCTAATTTGACACAGTTTTTTAAAACATCAAATGAAGCGGTATATGTCGATATCTAATAGTTTGGTTGGGCTTTTGTGTTTCAGGGTCACCAGGTACTCCATATCTTCGATTATCCTAGTTTTTATAATTTTCCCTTTATGTGGCCATTAAACCCTAACTCTGTACCAAATTTCAGCTCTCTAAGTATATGGGAAGTACCTACTAGTTCTATTTTGATGATCATGAGTGAGTGAGTGTCATAAATGCGAAACTTTGGTTTCGCTTAACTTCGGAACTAAATGACCTACAGACTTGAAATTTTGGAATTTACGTATGTGGTTATAGCTTACTGGATGACGAAAATTTCAACGTTCTGGTCTTATCCAGAGGTTCTCAAATAGGGGCTTGAAAATGCGGCGAAATGGTTCCAGTAAAGGATGGTACGGCAGTGTTTGCCTCGCGCTCGACTTGGCGGGGGCACTGCCGTGCCCCCAGATTATAATTATCTTCACAAATTAACAATATTTGCTTTTTATTCGTTTGGAAGATGTTAGTTGTCAAACCTGGTGTTAGGGTTGTTAGACCGCTTAAAGGACTCCAACATGGTCTGACGATAGAAACAAACGGGACCGACTGCTTAACGTGTCTAAACCATAGTGCTCAGATAGAAATGCCACCATCGGCCACCAATCTGAACTGTGCCAAGCTGCACGTTGCTTAACATACTTAGCAATATAACACACAAAACTAAACCTTTGATTTTAAAATAGGTATGTACTTATAGGTACGTATAACGATAACGTACATTATCGTTTTTTTATATAACGTACATTATCGTTATTAATAACTCGACACGTTTTTCACTCCGTTCCGTTTGTTGAACACTGTCACAAACAATCTCAACCCATAAAACGAACCGCATTCCCCTAACAATAACCCTCGAACGTATTGAAAACCCGCAGATAAATCAGAAATCATTTATTAATGAAACGGTTTCGTTATTTGTGTGTTGTTATGTAACTGTACCGTAACATATTAAGTAACGGATACAGTTATGTGTCTCGTAGTTCACGGAGCTGTTTATATCTTGTAGTACGTTAGTGGCTAAATATTTTAGAGCTTTTATAACGAATGAAAGTTAAATGTAGTCTAACGATTTTAATGACACTATCGGCCACTCAACTAAGTAGTAAGTAAATAAGTTTCAGTTGGTTAGTGTCTACACCTAGTGTCGGAGTTTATAGACCGCTCCCAATATGCCACTATCGGCCACCCATCCAACTTGTGATCGAATAGCACTTTGCTATAAATTAACATCGCTCAATCTACGCCACGACCGTTACTAACCATATCACTTTATGTAACAGTAAATACATACCATGTTATAATGATACTAGCAGCGCCCCGCGGTTTTACCCGCGTTGTGTCCATTCCTGTGGGAATTTCGGGATGAAAAATAGCCTATGTTACTCGTGGATAATGTAGCTTTCGAATGGTGAAAGAATTTTTAAAAACGGTCCAGTAGTTTTTGAGCCTATTCATTACAAACCAACAAAGTTTTCCTCTTTATAATATTAGTGTAGATAATATGGTATGTTTAAGTAAATATCATGTTATCAAGCGGTACTATACCATATAACATCATACGTTATAACGATACCATACCATGTTAAGTAACGGTTCCATATAACGGTATAACTCTCGTTATTAATGAAGAAGCGCTTTTATTTTTGGTAAGGAAACAATCGCGGTAAGTTATCTGTTGGGAATGCGGTATTTCATTTTACCGGGCCGTTCTGCCTATTGTAGGGCCGTGATAAAAGAGCGAGCCCTTAAGCCGTACCCTATAATGCTGAAGGTTACCTGCGGGTCATCATGGACTGTACCGAAGTGATGCTCCTTTCGGTATTTGATTCGTTACCTACCGTTATTATTCGGTATCGGTATTGGTATATTTGATATTTGTTATCTATACTAATATTATAAAGCTGAAGAGTTTGTTTTGTTTGTTTGTTTGTTTAAACGCGCTAATCTCAGAAACTACTGAACCGATTTGAATAATTATTTCACTGTTAGATAGTCTATTTATCGAGGAAGGCTATAGGCTACATTTTATCCCGGATTTCCTACGGGAACGGGCACAACGCGGGTAAAACCGCGGGGCGCTGCTAGTTCTCTAATATAAAGAGAACTACTAGTTGAAAATATTTGATGGATATTTTGCATTGCAAAAGGCATATTGAGGGAAGATTTTTTTTTCAATAATTATAATTTTAATATCTAGACTAAATATGGGCTATTTAAATTAACCTATCTAAATTAGGTCTAAGCACCTGTAAGGTAGATAGCAGATCAAATTAGATTAAGGAAGTGAGGTTATATTAGCTGACCCCTTAATTACAACCAAAGTACGTACAAAAGAAATAAAACATTCTTATTATACAACTTAGACATAGTCTAGTCTAAACAA
Source organism: Cyclophora albipunctata (assembly GCA_963082685.1). Taxonomy (NCBI): domain Eukaryota; kingdom Metazoa; phylum Arthropoda; class Insecta; order Lepidoptera; family Geometridae; genus Cyclophora; species Cyclophora albipunctata. The sequence goes on along the minus strand of OY720129.1, from coordinate 1,524,904 downwards.
GCAACATAGTCATTAATTGAGTTTACAAGTTGTAAATCTATTAGCCAAGAGCGAAATACTTACTGCGTCTATTAGATAGTATAGTGTAGGAAGCAGAATTGATTGATTAGAAATACCGCCTGACAATTCGCAAATTAACTCTTTGGGCGCTAAATAGAATTAAGAATCCTTGGGTTGTTAATTCTATTTAGCGCCTACATGTGTTTAAACAAATGACGTTAGTTTTAAATTGTGTTCTATTTGGTGATATAATAACATTCATTTTTGAACGAACAGCTTTTCTTTCTAAACATATTTAGGTCCTAAATACATTAGAGAGTACTTATGTAATCCGGTTTGTGTTAAAATTCGCAAACTTGTAAACTCACTCAATTTGAACGAACATACAAGGCAGGCAATAAAACCCTCCCTCCATAAACTTTAAAATAAAATATGCTTACTCTATGCCACATCTTTGAGAATAATGTGTTTTCTGAGAGATAATACTCTGTGAGGATGAAACAAAATTAAAATTCATAAATCTGCGATTCCGACCCGGGTTTTATATGGACAGACATTCTCAAGTAATATTATTATTCCAATTTACATTTCAGACATATTTCTATCATTATTTTTGTTTATGCGGAAAATCGTTTGCGCTTGCCTTGGTTGATGATCTCAAACAAGATTCAGGCTACTAAATTAACCTACCTAACTAAACCATAGGGGTTCGTTTTTGCCCTTTGTCTACAGGACCCTAAAAATGGCACTATGTAAATACCAACCTGAGTAATACCAAAATGTTATTTTTTCCACGGAATAGGACAGTAAGTGCCTCGCAAGTAAGAGCAACAAGCATTGCCCTGCACTGGGTCATAAAGGTCACACATTTACTTTTTTACTAGTCAAATCACAACATATTAGTCAATGAAGTTTTTCCCCTTTCACACCTCAGAAGTATGATTGTTACTTAAGTAATATGATAGTTACTTTTGAAGTACTCTATCTAACGAAAGGTTACACTTCGCTTTTATTTTACACTAGCTGTGCCCCGCGGTTTCACCCACAGCGCACCCGTTCGTTCCCGTAGGAAATACGGGATAAATAGTATCCTATATCCGTCTCCTGGTTCTGAACTACCTCCCCACCAATTTTTTGCCAAATCGGTTCAACCGTTCTCGAGTTATAAATAGTGTAACAAACACGACTTTCTTTTATATATATAGATTTTGATCTAAATATCGGCCCCTTTACAGGACCCGTGTCTACAGAAGACTCAAATGACTCATTAAATAACTACTTAAAACATTCACCTTTCATTAATTCTTGGTTTCCCATTCCAGTAATTATCATCCTTTATCTCACCCACTAAAATTCAACAGTAACTGAATATTCACATCCAAAGGATTACAGTAACCACAATTTGCGTACCAAATAACAATAACACGAACGTTAATATAATAATATCAAATACGTGACAGCAAAGAGTCGTTCGTGCATCGCAACTTTTCAGCTGACACCAGTCTGGCCGAAGGCATTTTACCCTGAAATAAACTTTGTCTGCTGACTAGGGTGACAACGTTTTGTTGTTAATGAGGACGTGTCAAGATTTTACGGTTGTTAGTTACGGAAGCAGTAATTTTAAAGCTCATTGGTGTTTATATGCCTTTAGGGTTTTATGATTTTGGATTTATTTTTGGTTTTTAATGGAAAGGTTTTAAACGTTACAATGTAAATTTAATAATAAAAATATATTTTTCTATTGCGCAACTTGTTGCCGATATATGAAATGTGCTAATATAAGACCATAAACACAAAAGTTCTTAAAGCAATCTATGTATTTATTTTCCATGATTAAATATGCTTCTCGTATTAAGAAAAAACTGTAAACTATTTAATGTACTCTTAAAACCTCAGACAAACACACCTTGCTATGCAAACAACAAACCTTGTTAAACACTCACTATAAACTGTCAGCTTCATTTGACAGGTATCAAACATAACAATAACCCAAACAAGCAAACAAACTATGGTTACTTTAGCAGCGGTTAGCGCATAAGAGGTAAGGAGTACGAAGTAGCAAAGCTTTTGCATATCAATGTGCAAGTTTCGACAGGCGACCGGATAAACATGCTTTTGTTAAGGATAAACTTTAAACCGCCATTCCGATATATATTGCGTATTGGTTCTAGTTCCCTTGTTTGTGATACATCGTGCCAGTTTGATATACGTCGTTCGTGTTCTATTTCTTGAACACTCATTGACATTTGAAAATGGAATAGGTAGGAAGATATTGGCTGATAATATTTGGGTATAGTTTGATGTTATGAAAAACGGAGGCCAAATACCGGTCTTAGACGGGGTGCCTTACCACTAAAGCTATTTGTTACTACGTTGCTATGTTGCTGTGGTGGAAATCAGCCTTGGTGTTGTTAGATGTTGACTGTACTAACACTATACAGTATATTTAAGGTATCTCTCTCTTCATGTTGCGTAACCCTGAGACCCTGTTTACTTAAGCTACGCTTTTCGGCCAAAAATGGTAGTCAACCTTTTCTGATAACAAAATATTTTACTTGTATTTTGGCGAACACGTACTCCTAATTTATTTCAAGTAAGACTCTAAATATTACAAAACAAACAGCCATTATAATATTCCCGCTCAAAACGATCACGTTGGGCCGTAACTAATTAAAATTCCTAATTAGGTGTAAATCCTTTAAGTATTGCCAAGCATCGCTTCAATTCCACTTCTAATTTGAAATTACCTAAATCCAGCGTTACATCGCTGTAAAGCGCTGACATGTCAGTACTGGTTCACAAATTGGACCGTACTCGAGACTCCAATTTGACGTTCAGCGATTTAGCGCTCTCGAGGTAACGAGCTCCCGTGTGTTGGACCAACTAGGCCGCTTCAAGCGCTCACACTCGGACCTCTGTGGTCAATACAAGTTTGAATTTCGAAAATACAGCAATCTCATGTTTTGAATTCGTATTTGAAATTGCATATCATTACGAGGTAACTGATGTGAATATGGTAGATGGCACTCCTGTGCTAATTGGGTTCGCAAATCTTGGATTCACTTGCATAAAGGAACCATACTTTTCTTTAAATAAACTTACAGGCGTTTGGGGCGTTTAAATCAGTGTTAACTACTTGCCACTTAAAATTATAGTAGTTATAATAAACACAAGAAAGCTATTAAAGTGATGAAAAGTAAAACATCATTCGAAGCTCTAATTAAATTGGAACAAAAACGACAAATTGCCGTGGACGAACATGGCAAACATTAGTTTAATTTCTAACGCTTGGACGGGGGAAATTGTAACATTAATTCCCTTAATTTCAGTAGAATGTTGCGGTCAACATCTGACATATTATACGTTGGCGTTTTGTGGCTGAAAGCCGGCAGGGCATTACTTTAAGCTGTTGTAGACGAGCGGCTAAATCTGACTAAGTTGCTTTATAAGTCATACGCACTGAGGCTTTTGGTAGAAATGCGGTTCTATTATTCTAGAGCACACTGAAGCCACTTAAATAAAACCTTATTTTTGAATCAAGAACACTCTTTCGTATCACATGATGGTCTGTAAACTTTTTTGTTACCATACCTTTTTGCTACAAACTTTTCTTTAGAACCGCAAGTCTACCTCCACCTCAATAGCGGTGTTTCAGCAAATATCAAATAGTAACATAGCCATTTCTATGAGAGATTCTGGTTTAATGCACACAGGAATACTCGTTGCGAAGTGTTGCATTAATACATTGGAAAATGTACCAATCGTGCTTTGGGAAACGTGAGAGGAATATGCTGTACCTACAACATTATTTTTCTAGCGCTCTTTGACTATCACGGTTATGAACTTTAGAACTAGAATATCAAAGCAGATTTACTATCTAGCAAATTACTTTTCTATCATCTATCATGTAAAGTTGTTTTATGGTGATTAGTTTAATGGCAATCGATTCGAATTCGTTTCGCATTCTAAATGTACAGGATTTTGTCATAACCAACGCGATTAACCAATACATTTGACAGTTGTTTGACAATCGTTACAAAAACTCTTCAACTTTTAATATACCTAATACCTTTTTGGTTCTACGTAGAAACAAAAGCATACAAACAAACACAACATGAAGCACACATTTCTACTCGCCAGTACTCCTTTAAAGCTAGATTCAGGTACACACAGCAACACAAAACTTGTAAAATAAAACAAATTAACTATTAAAACAAGTTCCTTGTGTCCCGAGACGACTCCAAGTGGGAGCACAAAGCTGAACATTTTCTCATCTATCTGGCTGTCACAAAATATTCAGTGCGCCCGTTGACAAGACGTGCCTACATGTGCACATTTACAACGATTACAATGATAGTTAACATATGGAAAGGGCTTAAAAATGTGGAACTGTTTGAGAAAATATAAGACCGCCTGCAAATAAATCTCGTTAGAACACACAACTATGTGACCGTAGAATGGACGTAGAAGGAGACATATTTTATTATCATGCCACCCTCCACCGCTATCGATTGAAACTACCGGGACCGATAGTTTAACATGGCGTCCGAACTCCGAAGCACGGTAGCTCTCAGATAGAAATGCCACTATTGACCACCCATAGGGACCGAGCTGCACACTGCTTAGCAATATTGACCACCCATAGGGACCGAGCTGCACACTGCTTAGCAATATTGACCACCCATAGGGACCGAGCTGCACACTGCTTAGCAATATTGACCACCCATAGGGACCGAGCTGCACACTGCTTAGCAATATTGACCACCCATAGGGACCGAGCTGCACACTGCTTAGCAATATTGACCATCCATAGGGACCGAGCTGCACACTGCTTAGTAATATTGACCACCCATAGGGACCGAGCTGCACACTGCTTAGAAATATTGACCACCCATAGGGACCGAGCTGCACACTGCTTAGCAATAATGACCACCCATAGGGACCGAGCTGCACACTGCTTAGTAATATTGACCACCCATAGGGACCGAGCTGCACACTGCTTAGCAATGGCAATGAGCTAACATCTCTTATTCAGCTCAAACGTATATCACCCCTTTTTATTATTATACAGTTAAGATATACAAGTATTACAATCCTTCCACTGCAGTCTTTTCCACCGTCAGTTTATCCACGTAAATAACTTTTAACGAGTAAGGATCCTGCGGTAGGTCCCAATATTTCGGACCAGGATACAACTCCAAATTAGTTTTTGGACTCATTTCGTATGTCATACACAAATCGTGTCACCGAAATTAAATGTGTTACGTTTCTATTTGTGTTACTGTTCATATTTCATGAATTTCAGCGCTGTATTTCATTAGGAAGCTTAGTTAGGCGTGACTTTTAGAAGGTGTGTTAGCGTAAGTTTCGTTTTAGTTACAGTTAGTTACTCGTACTTATGTTAATTTAATGAGATATTTCGAAGGAAGAATTCCATGCTTTGGAGAAACTTAAGCTCATACTTAGAACCAACGCGTGGAACAGCTAGTATAATCTAATATTTCTCGTGTCACGGGGTGCGTAATTGAACTCCTCTGAAACGGCTCAACCGATTCTCATGAAATTTTGTGTACATATCGGGTAGGCCTGAGAATCGGACAACATCTATTTTTCATCCCGAAATTCCCGCGGGAACGGGTACCGTGGTTGAACTCCTCTGAAACGGCTCGACCGATTTTCGTGAAAATTTGTGTGCATATCGAGTAGGTCTGAGAATCGGACAACATCTATTTTTCAACCCGAAATTCCCGCGGGAACAGGTACAACGCGAGTGAAACCGCGGGGTGCAGCTAGTAATAATATACTAGTTAGTTACATTTCATAATAGAAGGTTACAGCTTAGTCGGGATTTAAAAAACCGTTTGTGAACTTTTGCTTTACATAATTATGTATTTTTTATTGTGGCCGCAACAACATTAATAAAGAAAGTAGTGCTTTTGAATACGGGCCTTTATAAACCCTTCCGTGACATTAATATGCAAAATAAAGTTTGCATAAAAATAAGTTATGATAAAGCTTAAAACATTAATTATGGATGAAATGTTAAAGCATTTAAATTATGTATTGTTAAAAAATCTTTAAAATATTGGGTTTCATAATTTTCCTAATTGTTTTGGTTTATCCACCTGCCTTTTTGCCGTTAATTACACAGGAAATATGCGACTATACGCCATTATTAAGTAAACTAATATATCTAGTAATCAAAATAATTTAATTATGCAACTTACAAACACAAACCCACTATAGTAAGGTTGCCAACTTGAACCAAGTTACCTATTATTGTAATTTAATGCAAAACTTTCTTGTTTACAATAATAATAAATGTTCGTAATCAACTCCGTGACTCAACTTGAATTTGGAACCCCTTCCGAAAATGTGATGTGATTGGTGGAAACTTGACAGCCATTGATTGGTGTTTTCAAAAGTCTTCTTCTCTTCATCGAGTGGCTGGCCAACCTGACCAATCCTGGTGGCTTAACGTGCCCTCCGAAGCACGGAATCATCTTACTTTTCGAGCAATCAGGTGATTCAGCCTGCAATGCCCTAACCAAACTGAGGGCAGTCTCACAAAGAGATTTTTGTGAGATATCCCCACCGGGAATCGAACCCGAAACCTCCGGGTCGTGAGCCAGGCGCTCAAACCACAAGACCACGGAGGCTGTTGTAGTAATTATGTATTCAATAGTAATTATTTGTTTAAAGTTTCGAATTATTTTGTTGGCAGCAAGTCATTATAGCGTAGGACTGCACAACCAACAGACACAGACAATTACGATGTTAACTGAATCTATTTCACTTGTAGAGTTATTTACAATAATTTCTAGTTTCTGGGAATATATAAAACGCTAGCAGCGCCCCGCGGTTTTACTCGAGTCGAGCCCATTCATGTGGGAATTTTTACATGAAAAATAGCCTGTATAACCATCCCGTTGAATGACGTTATATATTACAAAAACAATTATACGAATTAGCTTGATAGTATCCGAGATTAGCGCGTTCATATAAACAAAAACTGTTCAAAAAATTCAACTTTATTATATTAGTAATGATTGATACATTTGTCTATGTGAATTTATACAAAAACCCGAAAAACTACCGAACAATTCTGTTCGGTAGTTTTTCGGGTTGTCAAGTTTGCAAGCTGCGGGTGATCTCAAAGACACTCTCGCTAGTGCTCTATATGAACACAAGTCATAACATAACTTCAAATACACGTCCGTCAATATCATTTTCCATCTCAACTAAACAAACCCACGTTTTCAAGGAATTCTTTTATTTTCTAGTGTTTTCAAAGGATTTAAGAGGTCACGTATACAAGATGGGATCCAAAGGGTCACATAACATCTTAGTAAAATCAATTTGGAATCAGTTAATCAGGTGTTCGATATAGGACTTTATAGTGTAAGCATTAGAGGCTATAATGTTAACGGCTAGGTTTTAGTTTGACCTTTCGCCGTTATTCGGTTGAATACCTTTTTTAACCAGATTTTAGTGAAAAGAACCTATTCAATCTTTATTAGATTACTTCAGCGCGCTGACAGATGGAAGAGAAAATATTTATGCTTTATTACAAACCTCAACTTGAGTTGAAATATTACGGAAAGCACGTTGGAGCGTAAAATCACTAACGCGAAGTGATTTAGTTGTAAATATGTATTCATTCATTTTTTCATCTACACTAATATTATAAAGAGGAAAACTTTGTTTGTTTGGTTGTAATGAATAGGCTTAAAAACTACTGGACCGTTTTAAAAAATTCTTTCACCATTCGAAAGCTACATTATCCACGAGTAACATAGGCTATTTTTCATCCCGAAATTCCCACAGGAATGGACACAACACGGGTAAAACCGCGGGGCGCTGCTAGTTTCGAATAAGTTAGTGGCCAACCCTGGCGTTGGAGTCTTTAGCCCGCCTGAAGGCCTCGAACATGAAGATTGAAAGAAACAGGACCGACTTCTTAACATGCCCTCCGAAGCACGGTAGCGCTCAGATAGAAATGCCACTATCGGCCACCCATCTAAGTAGGGGCCGAGCTGCACGTTACTTATCAATCGCAATAAACTAATATCGCTTAGTCAAACTGCACCACGAGCCCTACTCATAGTTCTCCTAAATTAGTTATTATTGAATGTGATGCTACTACCACAGCTACAGGTGAGATTTTATATCAGTCTTGACATCGTGTTAGTTCTCTTCAGAAGCTAGGCTTTTACCTTGTTGTTCCATTCCAGATCATAGGTACATAGTAAATGATATGTTGACAAGCCCGTTGGCACAGTGGCAGTGAGAGCGCTTACTCTGTCGGAGGTTGCGGGTTCGATTCCCGCTCGTAGTCAACAATATGTGCAGACATAGCTGTTGACGACGTCTGGGTGTCAATTATATATTCTTATAAAGTATTTGTGTATGTATATGTAGTAGTATCAGTTAGTTAGATTCCATATTACAAGCTTATAGCTTAGTTTGGGTCTAATTAACCGTGAGTGAATGTGTCCGGGGTATTTATTTATTTATGTGTACAATTTTATCCTCTAACCTACACGAACTTACTTACTTTTTAGGGTTCCGTATTTTAAAAATGTTGTCAATTTGATTATTCAAATCCTATCCGAAGATTGTGTCCATGCAATATTGAAATAAAAGATACTGAAAACACATCTATGTAGACTAAGCTCGTCGTGTTATATATTACTAAACAGATTTTGATATTATCAAGATCTGTCAAAATAAAGCGAATAAATAAGCAAAGATACCTTGTCTGAGAAGAACAGTTTTATCAATGTTATATTCTTTTTGACATACTGTTGTGTTGGGCGTAGCTGAATAATTTATATACGAGATTTCCCCAGAGAGTCACCTTGAGACATGACAAATAAAAGTCACCATTTCGCAAATAACACGGTAAATAGGTTTGTAGTGTCACTTTACGGTTCGATCCTGTTTTAATGTCTTTTATTTTTTGTTCGCATGGGACTAGAAGTCTGTTGGAATATGTCATATTTCCGAATAGGTTATTTTGTATCGAATACACCCGTATATTAAAGTTACATTGTAGCAATATCACGCCGTAGCTAGTCTACGGCGTAGCAGACTACGGTGTAGGAAGCCTACGGCGTAGCAAGATTACGTGACAAAATTAAGGAGTAGGCTAAGTTGTAATATTTATATACAGTTTTTCTTAATACCGGAATTAATTTCAAAATGTTATCATTATAATGTATAATATATCGTTACTATAAAGTACGTATTTCCAGTCCGATAGACAGGTAGGACAATAACGATTTCCCGTAATATAAATAGCCGTCCCATGTATTAGTTGACCGGGAGTAATCCGTGACCCACGGGAGGGCAGGGCCCTGTTTGATATTATTTCCATTTTTGATACATTGTATAGAACCCGGAAATGGAGTAACGGTTGTCGTAATACTTTGAAATATTTCGTTTGATCTTATAAAATGTTTATCTTTATGTTGCTTTCCTTATAGACATTAAGGATAGTCACTCAGTTTTGAGATATTCACTTCCTGAGAAACGTATTTACGTCAAGGGGTGCCTAGGTGTACGCGAGGACCACGGCAACTGGTGATTTTTTTAAAGAATAAAATAAATTGTTTGCATATTCTATTTTCTCATACGACAGTTAAAATTCAAACTAACATTGCTAATTTCTTACCAAACACAAGTTCTTCCACTAAGGAAAGGTGTTAGGGTAAGAGTGGAATGAAATCACTAAGCCTTATTCTGAAGGGATTCGGCTGGAAAACTACCACAATAGTCCACATTGTAACTCTCGCAAAAAATAGATTATAGGTAATGTTGTTAATCGCTAGCCTCCCCGTGGCACCGCCCAATGTAATAAATAATAATGGTTTATTCAGTAACAAATTTTACATAGTTTTGAACTAGAGCTAAAGTGAACCTTTTAGGCAAACAATGCCTGTATTAGGAAACTTCGCTCTTCCATATCTTCAAATTCATTAAAAAAATATAATATATTTGTACACCCCAAGTTTCATAAAAAAATCAAAATATTTATATTTAAAGCTTAAAAATAACACACCAAAAATAAAAACTCAACCCATTTATCATAGTACCAAAGCCAAAACCACACGCTTTAATAAAAACATCAATAAAATGAAACATCAAAACAATGCAGAGTACTTCGGCCACCGAAAATAATATATCTATTCACCCTTTACAAAACTCTGTTACGAATTGCAAATGTCAGATCCCGACAATTAGGCTGTGTTATTGTGTGTCTGACAATAGGGACCGTTACCAATTAGATACTGCAACATTACTCAGCTTTGTTCAGGTCGGATAAATGGGATCAATGATTTTGATTATACAGATTTTGATAATTTAGTCGTTAAATGTATAGCTTTGTATTATATTATACTCCATGTTAAAAGATAGTGTGGGTGTGGTATAAAGTATGTGTATGTTAGATTGATATCTAAGTTGTATATTAGGTAGTACAAATGTATCTTTGTAAATAGGTGGTGTGTTTTTTCGTACTTTTGTTACTCTTAATTACAAGGTTAATATGAATAGGCTTTGCCCGACTGCGCAACGTTAAGGAGGGTACATTAGTTTGTTCATCAGACAACTAAATACATTTAGTAAACGTACTCAACTATTCTCAATAAACTTACTTTTTATTGAGAATAGTTTATTAAGTAAATGCACTTGCAAGGAACGTCCATCATCACCGATGAGTGTATGCGGCATTCAATGTGGGCCGATTTTTTTCAATTTTCCGATAATTTGCCTTGCTAGTGTCAATAAGACAAAGGAGAAAGGATTTTTTTAACAATTTACTTCAAAACCTACTTAAAGTATGCATTATTGTAATGGTAATTATAAATTGCTGTTACACACATCCCATTTACACGTTAAAATGTAAACCACCTTTTTTCACGAGGGCAATTCAAATGCCAAAGAACTTTCACATATTGTTCATATTGTCATTCACTTCTACCCATTCAAAACGGTCGCCCGAAAATACATGGAATGTTAAAAACGCGAACTCTAAAATGGAAAGCAGAAACAACAATTCCTAACTACAGAACAAATCAAACTAAAAAAACGTGTTAGGTATTCGTGCTAGTAGTATAACTACAGTTTTAAACTGAGCCACGACTCCGAAGGTTTATTTAACTTTACTCGCTAGAAAAAACTAGTTTTGAATTTGACACCAAAAGTTTCATTCGGTGATTTTAACGAATTCCGTTGGTAATGTTGTTTTAGAGTGTTGATTTACCTTTTTAAACATCAGTACTATTAATAAAGATCTGATAACAATAAAATTCAAACACGGATAATATAATAATATACCCGATAACACACGATTACATAAAACTACAGTCTTTTATTTTAATAAAACAGCACTCTTTTTAATACCGATAAAGCTCAGTATTTCGTTGTTCATATTTTATAATTGGGTCGCTAGCGTCACCGCTCACGAGCCAGCCACCGCCACCGCTACAAATGAAAGAATGTGACACAAGCGGGACTGCTGCACGATGATATTAAAAGCTTTACAAAGGACCAATACATACACTGAGGCGTGCTTATTGACGTGTTTGTAGGGAATAGAGATAGTCTAGGATCTATGTATGAACGGATATAGTCGTATGTATTTTATGCGCAAAACACACATAGTGCAGCTGCAAGCCGGGTGCGGGTCGCGCGACTTTATATTCCCGGTATTTGTATGAAAGGTGTCACACTGGCCTACTTGTGTCACGCTTTGTTTCAATATGTATATTTTACGCTTAAGAGATGTGTCATTGCAAGCTTTATTTCTTATTTCAAACAGGTAGTACTTTATTTTCATGATACATTGCTCTGGGACCTCGCGTATGGCTACCATTTGAAGAGGTGTTTAACAGAGAGGAAGGTCATATCTCGCACGAGTAAATCCTAAAAGGCTCTTGGGTTCCCGTACTATACAAACATTTAATTTACAAAACAGCCTATTTATTAATCTACAAAATAGCCTTCATAGTCTAACTTTGCAGACTTCTAGAAGCGACTCTGCGATTTTCAAATAATAAGCAATAGCAGTTTCCGAAACGCTTTTTAAAACGAAAGTAAAGAGTTTAGGAAGTTTAACAGACACAAAAAAACTAAGTCGTAGTGGTCTATTAATTGGTGCTAAACTCAAGTTTAACTCGCAGCTACTTTAACTTGGTGAGGTAAACATTGCAAGAATTGATAGAAGTTTTGTATTCGAAGATATGTAAATTGGTGTAGATATTATTAAAATACATTCATTAGTAATATTTTAAAAGAAAGTAACCTAGTTTGGAGTATTTCTGGCTACTTGTGGACTTAATCGAGCGTCATTGAAACCTACTGAAATGTGAAGATCACATCAAAAGATGTGGAAACATTAAAAAATAAAATCTATGACCATACAATTTAATGACCATCTAACCTTAGAGCGTCGTTGAGATTAACCTATTTAGTAACCTGTAAGTTACAACTTCACACATGTCAAAATTTAAATATCGAAGCAGTAAAATAGCGGCTTGCTTGTCAAATCGTCCAATCTAATGAATTAAAAACAAAATAGGTACTAGGTACTTGAAATTTAAAAATCGAAGTCAGTACACAATTCAAACCTTCTTGCAATTGGAACCGAGGCTTAACATTATAAAACTCGTAATCAGAGTAACGTCGAAAGTAAACGTGGAAGTCTGTTATGAAATCAGTGAGTCCGGACTCCGCGACCAATTGAAAGGTGCCGTTCCGTCTAATTATATTGAAAGTTGTGACGACCTTTTAGGGTTCCGTGGGATTATTGAAAATTACTTATATTACTTACGGATGAAAGTTAACTAATACTACGAATTTCATTAGTCTTAATAACGTTTCAATAGCGTGATATATATTGACTGAGCGATAGTGCAAAAGAACTCGTAGTTTGAAATAGTTTTTTTAAAAGTATTAACCTGTATCAGTATTGCAAGATAGAACTTCTATAATCCATTTCTTCGAGGTTTACTAGAGTTAAAATGTGAACTAATGTATTTGTTTCTCCAGGTGAAGACGATTTCTTCTGAAGAGCACAAGGTTTATGAGGCGATGTTATATCTTAACTTGCTTAATGTTGTTATTATTTGTGAACACGGCCACTAACGTACGACGGAGGATACTGTAGAGCGTTCTTCAACACGTTTCGGTCACGCCCAGTAACCTGCATCAGGAGTTGGGAGAAGCGCTCGCGACAGCGTTAATTTAAAAAAAACCTGCAGTCTTATCAAGCAAGTTCCAAAAGTGTTCCAGTATAGAAGCCATAGTTAATAAATTAATCTTCACTTTAAAAAGATATTGTACTGAACCCGTTGTTATTTAAATCGGGTTCTATCTTCCCCCCTCCTCCGGCGGAGTACGGGTGGAATACTGAACAGTTTTTACAGTTTTGAAGACTTCAATGTTTTGTTCTTTGCCTTTTTGCTTTTCAATAACATCTTTTTTTCAGCTTTATTATCGTTGGAGTCAGCTTACGTTACATGAAAGCTGGAATCGTTTTTAAAGTCTGTTGTTTTTAGAAGAATAGAAGCTATTATTTGTTTGCTATGTATATTATATTATATACTAGCAGCGCCCCGCGGTTTTACCCGCGTTGAGCCCGTTCCAGTGGCAATTTCGGGAATATTTATACATATAAACCTTCCTCTTGAATCACTCTATCTAATTAAAAAACTGCGTCAAAATCCGTTGCGTAGTTTTAAAGATCTAAGCATACATAGGGACCGACAGACAGACAGACAGCGGAAAGTGACTTTGTTTTATACTATGTAGTAATTACTTTAGTTGGCCCTGAACCTTAGGCGTTGTCCTAATAGAACGCGAATGCGCGATGCGAGCGATGCGACCATCGCGTGTTTCAAACAAACATTTGAGTCGCGCGACCGCGTCGTGCGATTGTCAGTAAGGACACCTATTAGAGTTCAATATGTTTGATCGCGCGTTCGTAGGAGTAAAATTCGCGCGAACTTACGATGATCGCGCATTCGCGTTCTATTAGGACAACGCCTTTGCCTTGTTTAATAACAAAATGCACAAGCCACTACGCATACGAAGGTATAATACGAGTAACGTATATTTTCCACACCACTACTTCGACAGTACATTTTGCCCATTGTTTTGAGTTCATAACAATTTTTAAACCATGATTATATTTTCCAGTCGGAGCGGACAGCCACACGGACGATTAAATTGGACAAACGGTCTAACTTGCTTCTGGTCAGCTGGTTGTATTGCACTGCGTGATAAACTACGAGGAAAGTGCACAGGACCGTTTGGTGTTAAAAAGACAGACGGAGAACACTCAATGTTGACAGTTCTCTGTTCTTACTCATTTTGTTTTTTTCTATAATAGGTGGTCTAGTGGTATGTTCACTCGCCTGCCAAGACTGAGGTCCCGGGTTCAATTCCCAGGTCGATCGAAAACATGTTTCCCACTTTTCAAACATGGCTCGGGTTTGAGATCACCAACCCGCAGTAGACAAGCGTGGTGATTACGCCTAATCCTCCTCACTGTACTTAATATCTTCAGTGAGATAAGAGGCCTTTGCCGTAGGACATTACAGACTGAATAATAATACAATACTTTACTATTTTTATAAGTTTTGCTGGAAATTTTCTTTACTCCTCCATCTAGTATGGTGGTTAGACCTCATTCACTCGAGCGCTTTTTGACACTGTCAATAGTAATAAAACGTGCCATTTACCATTTCCATCGTCTATTACTCAATAGACAATATAACTGGTCATTATATAAGGACCCCTCTCCACCATAGCTATGCTAAGCTAAGCTATTCCCCCATCATACGAAACTTGGCATAGCAACCTAGCAATATAATCGAAAGGACCAAACATACATACATCAATACTCTAACCGTTACATACTCGTACGTATACAATAACATATTAACTGTCTCTACATTTAACCCTCTCTACGCCCTGTGGATTCTGTTGAAAAGGAGTTTTTTCACCGTCCGTTTATAGTGCCGTTAACCCTACAACGTGCTCCTAACAAAATGGAGTTTTGTAAAACTTTAGATTGGTATGTTCCCGGGACCGAGTTGATATCATCTGTCGACTTTGCATGCAAGTTACTTGTGTAGGGTTGAAATACATTTTATATAGGACGCAAATTAGAGTTTGCTTTCGTTTGAGCCCTGTGTTTGAATATACAAGGACAATTATGTAATGGCAGGATAAAATTTAAAACATCAATAAATTATTTTTTTGTAAGTTGAAAAATAATCATATTCATATTGATTTGTCATAATGTTTAATTTTTTTTGTATAATTCATCACTCTCATTATAATGGTTTTTTATGTGCAATTTCAAGTAGTGATGGCTATCAGGAGTCGGCGATTTAGATCGCCTACAGGGCCCAAGAAGGTCAAGCGATTGAATCAGCCGCAATCAGCAATTAAACGTGACCTCCAAAGCCAATAGTGCTTAAAGATAATGACCCTATCATTAACAATTTAAACAACACGTAAAGTTCAAATAATAAATAAAATACAATAAACCAGAGTCTTATTACAGCTCGGTATTAAGTAATAAGTAAAGTATTCCACGCTCTCCGCTTACGCTTATATTAAACCAACTAAACAAACACATCTCTAGAGCTACCAAGAAAAACAAACCCTCAGATCTTCTTTGAATTAAATAAAGACTTTATTTGAATAACTGAAAAATAACATTCTCATGAGGTACTTTTAATTTCAGTGAAACCATATTCACATTTTGTGAATGCTCTTTATTTCTTATTAACAAAAAATCCGACATGTACGAGTACCACCGCGCATTGTTTTTTCAAAATGGCGGGTGTGTGAGATGAGCCCTGTCGTGTGGGTTCCGTATAATAAAAGCGTTTGAATATTTTAGATTATATTTCAAGGTCGTACCGTTGTGCTGTGGTTGATATAGGTAGCTCTTAGTTCAATAAGTTTGAAGTTATAAATACAGCTAGGCATCGTTGAGCAAGTTGGAAAGCTGCGAGCTTAATGTAACTCAGGATGTATTAAACACAACGGCTACGACATACGAGGAAATATCTTTTAATACGTTACAGTTTAATCAATTGGCAATTTGTAAGCTCAACCTAAACGAAGTTTAAAGTATCATTTTCAAGCAACCTAAATGAGTGTGTTCGTATTTATAATTCCAGCAAACATTTTCTTCAGCTAACAGAAGGCATTCTTATTTCAAAAACCATTCTTTAGAAAAAGAACACATGAAACGGAACCCCGAAAAAAAACGGAAAAAGACAACTAACGTCTTGTCCCGAGTCATTTCTATCATAAAAATATCATCCCACACAAGCAGGTTACTTTCTTTCAATGTAATCCTTACACGAGTGAGCCACTCAGTACGTTTATCATATTTTATGAGTTATAGCCAGGACAGGCAGGTAAGAGGCTCGGCATTGCTTCGGTTATGAATAAATACTTGTGTTTCTTACGAATAGGCAGCCATATTGTATATATATTCTTTGCATTCAGTTATAGATGTTGGAAAAGGTTTTGAGTTATTGAATGGTTTTGCTTTTCTTTGTGTGTGCAAATATAGTAGATTTGATATGAGTTGTGATATAAATAGAACTCAATATTGGTCGTTCTTTGAGATTTCTTATAGGATGAGTATAGATTAAGTACCTACCTTGTAGCAATAGGAGTCCACCAATTTTCGTAAACACTATTCAATAGGTTCAATTCGAATGCAAGTGACATGGTGATATCATCACTATGGTTATGACGTCAAGCTTCTGATTGGCTACAGCGTAACCGTATGACGCACTCAGAGCTCTGATTAGCTAGTCGCGGCGAAAACCTCTAGTTGACAGCAGCCTGTCAGTTCTTGTCAAAAAGAAACGTTACTGAATCAATTCTTGGCCACATTTATGGTTAGTCACCATAGTTACTAAGGAGGGGTTTACGTTTTTTTTACATTCATTCATTCATTCATTCATTCATTCATTCATTCATTCATTCATTCATTCATTCATTCATTCATTCATTCATTCATTCATTTCGAGTAGGTAAGTGGCCAACCCTGTTGTTGGAGTTACTAGACCGCCTAAAGGCCACCGACGTGGTCTGACGATTGCAACAACTGGTTAACGTGCCCTCCAGAGCACGGAAGCGCTAAGACAGGAATGCCGTCAGCCACCCATCTAAGTAGGGGCCGAGCTGCACGTTGCTTAACAATCGCAAATAACTAATATCGCTTAGTCAACAAAAAGAACACGTGTAAAAAGAAATGTTCCAACAAAGTCTGAGAAGGAAATCTTATTGAAATGCTAGTTAAATATGAGACTAATGAATAATAAATACTATGATAACATTGTATTACTTCGAGAAAGTAGACTTACTTAATAACCATTGATTTTATAGAATAACTCCGTCCCGCGGTTTGGCCTACTTTATAACTTTATACCCGATTATCTTTTTTATATCTTATAACTTTGTATAAAATTTTTTTTAAAAGTAAAAAGTACATGTTACACAGTTACTTATTTACCTGTCTTCTTCATCGAGTGGTCAACCTGACCTATCCTGGTGTCAGAGTTATTGAGCCGCCAAAGGCCTTTCTACTCTATCCGTAGAAAGTAACCGGGACCGACGACTTAACGTGCCCTCCGAAGCACGGAATCATCTTACTTTTCGGGCAAGCAGGTGATTCAGCCTGTAATGCCCTAACCAAACTGAGAACAGTCTCACAAAGAGATTTTTGTGAGATATCCCCACCAGGAATCGAACCCGGAACCTCCGGATCGTGAGACGGGCGGTCAAACCACAAGACCACGGAGCCTGTTACTTATTTACCTGTATTAAATACTCTCACTGACTCACCGTCGCACTCAGGACGTCCATTAAATCGATACTTAGTAAAGTGATGACTAAGTGATGATAATTATTCATTCATTACATGTCAAAATCACTCATTAAATCTCTACTAAGGAAGCATTTGGCGTCTCTGAGGAAGGACGTCAGACATATCTAATATATAAAATTCTCGTGTCACGGTGTTTGTAGTTAAACTCCTACGAAACAGCTTGACCGATTCTCATTAAATTTTGTGTGCTTATCGGGTAGGTTTGAGAATCGGACATCTATTGTTCATCCCCCTAAATGTTAAGGGTGGTCCACCCCTTGATATGGCAAGACAACGTTTGGTGGGTCAGCTAGTAGTCTATAATAACATATTTTTATCCCGTAACTGATTGCCTGCAGAGTAAGATGATTCCGTGCTTCGGAGGGCACGTTAAGCCGTCGGTCCCGGTTACTTTCTACGGATAGTAGTCGTTACATGAGCCGTGTCAGAGGCCTTTGGCGGCTCAATTACTCTGACACCAGGATTGGTCAGGTTGACCTTCCACCCGATGAAGAAGAAGATCCCGTAACTCTCATGAAAACGGTTCAACGCAAGTGATCCATAATTTTAACTAATATACCAGTTGCCGATTAACCTTAGGTCACCGACGCGAGGCGACCTCTCCGTAGTTCACATTTGTTGCTATTAATCAATTGCCTGTCCCGTGACCGTGTGTTAATTGGTTATCAGTGAACAATATTAATTATAATCGGGCGCGCTACAAAAATATTGAGGTAAAATTAATTTCATGTAGGTGTTTAAAATGTAAAGCTCGTGAGAGACATCAAAAGCTTTCTTAGAAGAGATTTTGACATGTACGAAAAATACGCCAATTAGTTAAGTTTCGATTTAATGGACGACTCTGAGTCTCTGAGGCCGTCAGTTCGAGATTGAGGTTCTGCCGAAGGACTTTAGTTCACCTCACCACGTGAAATCTTGGTTTACCATAAACGGTATTAAATACCGCACAAGACCTTATAGTCCTTCGGCGTAAATAAAACGCCGCAACGAAAACTAAGATCTAAAAATAACATTAGATGGTTAGACATTTTATAGTAGTCTATTGACCTCAAGTCGAGGTGCTATTCGGAGACGTACCGCAGACCGCAAACTGCAAGTGGAGGCAGTTAGGATATTACTAGTTTCAATGAAAATAATTCCAAACGTGGTGCTACTGCAGTCTGCAGCCGCGGCGTGTAACTAGCAGCTACGACGCATAGCGACCGCAGACGACACGACACGACACCAGCCGAGTGCCGTGAACCGCAAGGTAAATAATAATCAAATATCAGTAGTGTTATCCAATACTTTGTCTCGCACACAGGTACGGACATTGTTTAATCAGTCGCGTCTAGAAGCTACTGTCGGAAAAGATGCAACAGAAACCGCAAGCAGCAAAAAGGACTGTTGCCGCTTGCCGCAGTGTCGTTTACCGTTGCCGTTTGCAGTCCACCTTGGAAATGAACCTGTCCATTGACAGACTAAATCTCTTATTCCTACGCGTCCTAAAGGGATAATCTAAAACAAATAGAGAATAGAAAACAAACACCGACCAGTCATTAAATTTTAAACTATTCTGACCGTGCCAATCAACTGGAGCCTTGTTTAAATACCAATGCTGGTTATATTTGGGACCATCTAATCTAAATTCATTAGCGGCCAGCGGTGTTATCTAAATATTTGAATAATTTGATTTTGCTTTTGTTGAATAACTGTGAATTACAAGCTACGAGAAAGACCATGATTAGAAAGGACAAAGGACAAGGGTTTACGTACATTGAGCTAGGAGTACTTTGATGTGGTACATAGAAAACGATTAACCGGCTTCAAGGACTTGAAATATATTTTCAATTGATGTGTAGGTTTTTAAACACGTTATATAGTCGGTCCCGGTTGGTCAATCGATAGGAGGCCTTTAGGCGGTCGAAAAACTCCGACACCAGGGTTGGCCACTAACCGACACGAACTTACTAACTTAGCAGTTCATAACCTATTTCCTTCACTTATATGCAATCGACTGAATGCCAAATTATATACATACATGTGAATTCAGTACATGAAACATATAAAAACAGAGGTCAAAAAAACATTAGCTTACTATATTGGCTACATTTTTTTTAAACCACTAGTCCTCGTGATAATCACCCTTGTGTAGAGACCTTCTCAGCTCTCTAAACTAACAGTTTAACTGTAATTTCCGACACAATTCACTATTTTTAGCATCAGTTGGTAATCAAGTATCGATATGCGATTACGTGCAGCGTTTAACCGCAGTAATTAGTGGATGAACACGAGGTTTGCATAATTTCGAATTTCCCATAAAAACTCTACCTTATATCGTTTAGAACTGTATTGTTTTAAAATTGTAATTTTAAATTGCACTAAATAGAACACTATTTAAAACGAACGTCATTTGTTTTTAAATGCATTTAGGCGCTAATTAAGTTAAGACTTCTTCAATAAATTCTTATCCTACTACCACAGTAATGCACATCCTAAACTACACATACGAGTATACTACACATGGACATAGAAACTGATTCAAAGTGGACGTATTCGTAGAACGCTAGAAAGTAAAATTAAGTGCGAGAAGGTTAGTGGCCAACCCTGGTGTCGGAGGTTTTAAACCGCCTCAAGGCCTCCGACATGGTCTAACGATTGAAACAACCGGGACCGACAATTTAACGTGCCTTCCGAAGCACGGTATCGCTCAGATAGAAATGCCACTATCGGCCACCCATCCAAGCCAAGTACCGAGTAGCACGTACCGAGTCCAAGTACCGAGCTGCACGTTGCAACAATAGCAATGAGTCACATTGCTTAGCTAAACTACGCCTCGAGCGATGCGCTTGTTCGGATATATTTTCGGCCAATCCATCGGATCATCCGTCATTCGTGTTTCGATGTTCCCAATCTATTCATTAGTTGGTTTCAACTAAATATAAATTGGTGCGGCCCGCCCATGCATACTGTTTACCTGCCCTGCTAAATACGAACTTTATTTACCCGAAACGTTTATTCAACTAATCAAAAGAGGTTAGCAAATAAATAGACTTTATAAAAGTTTTACGCTTTTTATAACATTCGAAAAATATATAATGACGTTTTACTTTTTTACAGTAGTTCTATAATAGTTGTGGTCCGTACTCAGAGACATCAAATGGTTAGTCGAGATTTGATTTTAATCTATGAAAAATTAAAATAGGTATTGAAATGACATTTGTAATGTATGAAAAATTATGTCAAATAATGATGTGTCGATTTATTAAAAGTCTTTGAGTGCGGTAGTTATACCTACTATTTTTTTATATCATTCTTGTCATACTTCTCCAACCTTACATTTTACTAGTGTACCTTCAAATTGCATTAAATTTCCGAAACTCCTTTGAGCAATTTTCGCTAGTTTCTACTTTGGCCGTCCCGGGCCAATTGAAAAATTCACCCTGTATATTTTCAACCATTCCATCATAATCAAAAATATTCGTGCCTTCTGAAATACAGAAGCACTTATATAGAAATAAATGCTACTATTGCAGCGATTTCCTCGACAAGAGCTCTAAAGGCATTGACCATCCATCCAAGTTATATCTGAAGTGAACATTACTTAAACATAACACAGAGCGTGCTATGGAAACAATGGCGACGTAGAAAACGCTTTTTGAAAACAGAACACAAAATAATAATATTAATGTCATGTTATTTAAAAAAATTGCAAGTCACCATCAGAAAACTCTATCTTCACTAATGCATTTATTTACTAATAAAAGAAAAAGACCTTTTCTTAAGCATAAACACACTGGTACAAAAAGTCCTTGACATTGTCCACTGCCTCTTCGGTATATTTCCTCGCTTTATTGCTGCAACTTGTCAGCTTCTCACACGACTGTTCGTTGTGACGTCTTGCATTGGTCAAGCTCAGGTCCAGCTCATATCCAAGTATTACAGCTGCTTTGGATAGTTCCCTTATAACCATGGATACGTCACCTCTGAAAAAAATAGTAGATTTTTTCAAGCTATCATGTGTACCGCGAAAATTCACAGAATCTTTAACAGTCTAAAATCTGTCTTATGTAGAATTAATCAAATCTTACTGAGACAAAGTTCTCTGATTATTCCCGATTCCGAACGACCTAGCTGCGTCTTCCAACGTCACTTGCATATGGTTCCTTGTAATACCAATCATCTCTTCGGCATATTTGCCCATTTGGGCAATGGACGCCCTCGCTGTTTCGGTGCAAGCGAAGATCTGGGCCACATGCTTGCTGGCCACTGTTCGTGATAGACGGCGCTCTTCGTCGCATATGTCTGTTGAAGATGCAAAACAGATTCTGCTATAAAGATACATTATCAAACCATCAATCCCGCATTGTACTCAAGGGAATTTCGGGAAAAAATGTATCCCATATGTTTTTCTGATGTATAACCTATGCTACTGTAAAGTTTTTTTTTAATTCGCTTAGTAGGTTTTGCATAAAAGAGTAACAAACATACATACATTTAGAGATAGGGTAAGAATGAAATAAAATTACTAAACCTTTTTCCTCTTCAGGAGCAATCGTCTTCGGCTGGAAAATTTAACAAATTGGTCCACATGTTGTGCCAATTCAAAAAAAAATAGAGTATACATACAATGCTCCCAAACATTCACATTTATAATGTTAGTAAGATAAAATTAGATCATAGCGAAACTAAACTCATATCATAACGAAACATAGGTAATTAGCGATTTGGAGTCATATAATTGAAAATTTTACTGCATTATTGTCAAAAATACGAGGAGCATTGGTCGCTTTAGCACCATTGGGTAACTATTAGTAGACATGACTAAACAATCATAGAACCTACCAGGTACATTCAACCTGTCAGCCAACTGTACGAGCTCTTCATACATCTGCTGTTTCTTATGAACAGCTGCGTTGATCTCGTCTTTGATCCTCCTGAGGATCTTCCCGGTCAGCTGCTGGTACGAGTTCTGGATATTCCTGTGGTAAGTGTCCAGGAATGGTCCTAGGACTGTGTCTAAGTAGCGAGTTATTTCACTGTAATACGTAATAGACTCAAATGTTAGGAAATACAATTCTTAGTTAATATAGTGTCCGATTTTGAGGAAAATATTGTGGTTTTGATAGTTTTCTACGAATATTGCTTTTGTTATAGCGTCAAGCTCATCATCAAATTTTATATTATTCTTCTGTCCTGTACTGTCTAAAATAGTTAGATTTCTTTCAATTCGGTTTTTAGTCCTGCTACAAAATGCAGTAATGCCGTTGTCCACAAGAATGGACATTTTGTCAATGGGATCACAAAAGACTATAGAACCACTCACTATTAAGCAGTCTTCATCAATTCATGCCAAACTATATCCACTATTCCATCCACCACTATATCTATATCCACTATTATATCCACCTATTCTCATAAAATCTGCATATCAACCAATTTTATCTAATCAAACTCATCCTTACTTATTCGCCAGCGCCAATGGGGATCCGGAGAGGTGTCTCCGAGTGTTGTTCCCCCAGCGGTCCCGGACTGTACCCATGTGCGACTCCAGGACCACGGGCTGATGCTGCCAAGGGGGCAGCTCGAAGCACAGGCTCCCATCTTGTCGGAGTTGGTTGCTACGGTACTGGGAACAAAAGATTTTTAAGGAAAAACCGACTTATCTATACTAATATTATAAAGCTGAAGAGTTTGTTTTGTTTGTTTGTTTGTTTGTTTGTTTAAACGCGCTAATCTCAGAAACTACTGAACCGATTTGAATAATTCTTTCACTGTTAGATAGTCTATTTATCGAGGAAGGCTATAGGCTACATTTTATCCCGAAATTCCCAGGGGAACGGGCACAACGCGGGTAAAACCGCGGGGCGCTGCTAGTGTTCAATATGTTCACACTAACGACACCGGTTATGGCGTCAACAATGTTTACTAATATTATAAAGAGGTAAAATTTGTAAGTTGGTTTGTTTGTATGTTCGAGCTAATCTCGAGAATTACCTGTCCGATTTGAATACCTAATTCTTTTTGTAATAGGTAGCTACATTCAACGGGCAGGTCATAGGCATTTTTTCATTTCATTTCATTTTACACTTCGCTTTTATTTTAAATCTTTTGTGACCACGGTTACTTCACGGTTAGGTCAAGGGGCCGAATAAAAACCTATATAAAAAATAAAAATGAATCGCCGAAATATACGCGCATAACTTCAGAACGACTGCCCCAAATTTGATCATTCTTTTTTTGTGTGTTCCTTATTGTCAGGACAAGGTTTTTTATCAGAAAATAATTAATAAAAATCTCGAAATTCTCACGGGAACGGGGGCCCTGCGGGTGAAATCGCGAGGCAAAGCTAGTGTAAAGATAAAGCGAAGTGTAACGTAGTTTCAATTCAAAACGAACTACATGTGTTCCAAATTATACGGGTATGTAGTAGTATTAACTCACTCTGCAATTCACAGTTGGTTCTGCCATGTCCATTTCACGAACACACATAAATAATATAAAAAATGATTTCATTATTAACATTTTACTATAAAACATTTTTACTACAATATTTTAATAACGTTGACTGCGTGTTTCTCTGCATCAAACAAATTAAATTCAAGAATCAAAAATCGTTTACGCGGATACGGTTGGACCGACTTTTACCAAACATAGCTGCCAAGGGAACTGGCTATCAAATAAAATGATATCACGTAGATTAAAAGGTTAATGCAACGAGCTTAAAAGCTGTATCGTAGCGAGTTCAACAAAACGCGGTCGTCACACTTTAAGGGCCAACACTGCGCTAAGCGTGCGCCCGTCGCGTGCGCCCGCGTCGGTTCACTTTTATATGAAACCGCGGCGTGCGCACGCATAACGCCGTGTCGGCCCTAAAACTTCGACTACGAGCTTCTAAACTCGCTCAATATGAACGACTCTACACTAGCCAATTTTATTAACTTCATTGTAATTAGAAAGTACAAATCAGATACTTACAATGGAACATTAACTACTAGAATTTTAATTTGAAAATAGTTTCACAATAACTACGGTTGAAATAAAGGATTATAAAGTAGAAATAAATTAGAAATTTTTATGAAGCATTTTATTTGAACTACGAAATAAAAGAACTGAGTAAAGTGTTAGTCTGTAATGTTCCACTGCTGGGTAAAGACCTCTCATCTCACTGAAGATATGACTACAGTGAGGAGGATTAGGCGTAATCACCACGACTTTTAAGACAGTCATATTTTTATCAAACTTAAACACAAGAAGGTTCTCAATTCGTATGCTCGCCCTGAGAACTGAACCTAGAACCTTTGAGGAAATCCTATGCTAGTTGGATGTTAATTAAATTACAAAATAGTGAAGTGTAAGAGGAATTAGTAAATGGCGGATTATTATGAAAACTAGCGCCGACAAACTCAAACGTTAAAATATTACTGTGTTATTTATACAATTTTGTGAGGAAGATCCTCCTCACTGTACTGATATCTTCAGTGAGATGAGAGGCCTCTGCCCAGCAGTAGGACATTACAGGCTAATACTTTACTTTACATTCCTGTGTTCGGCAATGCCCAAACATATGTTAAGCATACTTAGAACCTTGTAGTAGTCAAACTTCTAGACTTCTACTAACACGTCAAGGAACATTTTCGTATTTATAATTTGACAAAGTACTAAAGAGCATACAGCCGGTTTCATTTAGCAAATCAAACGCGGTTCGAAGACGTAAAATTCACTGATACGCATCTGATATCCAGTCTTAAACACATGTTCCCGACATATAATAAAATAAACACAGTATTTAAGCTATCGCATGAATATTACTTGTTTGTTCGCTATCCCAAACTTCTGGTAATCGATTTTGTAATTTATTGCGGTAGGATTATAGTCCGATATTGTTTTTGTTTGTTCCTAAACTATTCTCTTCGGTCAATATTTGTGAACAAAAATTATACAAAAATTATGTTGAAGAATATTTTAAATGTTAGTGGTTTACTTCCTATTTTAATTACGAATCAAAATAAGGGGTGATGTGAGTGTAACACGGCGTGTATGTGGCAAATTATTTTTCAAGCAATATACGGATTGAGTGGTCTGAAGTGAAGAGCAGTTTTGCCCGCAACATATCTAATTTTATAGTGAACTAGCAGCGCCCCGCGGTTTTACCCGCGTTGTGCCCGTTCCCGTGGGAATTTCGGGAATTTTTTTACATAAAAACCTTCCTCTTGAATCACTCTACCTATTACAAAAAACCGCATCAAAATCCGTTGCGTAATTTTAAAGATTTAAGCATACAGACAGACAAACAGTGTGACAGACACGAAAAAGAGACGACTTTATTTTATACTATGTAGTGATGTATCAGTTTGAGTCAGACGGGAAGAGTACAGTAGAGTATTAGTCTGTAATGTCCCATTACTGGGAAAAGGCCTCTCATGTCACTGAAGATAATACTACAGCGAGGACGATTGGTCGTAATCACTAAGCTTGCCAAATGCGGGTTGGTGATCTCAAACCCGAGCCATGTTTGATAAGTAGGAAACATGTTTTCGTTCGAACCGGGAGTTGAACCCGGGACCTCAGTATTTGGCAGGCGAGTGCACATACCACTAGACCAACAGATGAGAAGATCGATATTTATTTAGTTTTTAAATTTTGTGTGACTAAATTGAAAGTGTTCCTAGCAACGTTTTTTATCTATTTCAAGAACACATTTACTGCCGCTCTCATAGACGTCCATTCGATACTTTACTAATTGGCATTACAAGTGAAAATCAATCATTAAATCTCTTCTAAAGAAGCATTAGACGTGTCTGAGTACGGGTGTTAAACAGGCAGAGATTTTAGAGAACCACATTTACATAATCTGGGTAAGTTTGGCAAATCAAAATGCTTTGTAGTATCTACAGTATCCTCTAGCTAAATAAAACTCCAATAAAACTCAGGAGAACCCATCAAAACAATATAATTTTAATAAAATCAATATCGACGACTCGAGTGAGCAATTACTATCGGCAATGAAACATGAAATGAATGTTTCGACTTGATTCGATTACTGCATTCATTCGACACACTAATTAATAACGTTTCGATATTTTGTTAGGGCAGTGACGTATGAACTAACCAATGTATAGTATAGTACTATGCAGACAGAGTTACTCTTTCTAATGACCTGTAGTAACGACTACTATCCGTAGAAAGTAACCGGGACCGACGGCTTAACGTGCCCTCCGAAGCACGGAATCATCTTACTTTTCGGCCAATCAGGTGATTCAGCCTGTAATGCCCTAACCAAACTGAGGAGAGTCTCACAAAGTGATTTTTGTGAGATATCCCCACCGGGAATCAAACCCGGAACCTCCGGATCGTGAGCCGAGCGCTAAAACCACTAGACCACGGAGGCTGTTAATACATAGTAGTAAAACCCCTTACTGTTTCGGGCAACGAATGGTGCAGCTACATTGTCTTTGGAAGTGTTGGTTTTGTAAAGCGTTGTCTATGTCACGATGTCACATTAAAGTTTATCTATGTGACAATATTGTTAGTGAAAGTTGGAATTTTTTTTTTTAACTTAAATTAAATCAAACTGTATTAGCATGACTTCTCTCATAACTAGCATCTTAGAGTAGCTTTTTTTAAACGTTGCTTATCGTAACATACGTTCGTTAAAAAACTCAATGTTTCACACTGTTAAATTCTGTTAAATACAAAACACATGTGGTATCACAACTTTATAAGACTGTCTTTCTACTGAAAGTCACAGTTTTTCATTTTCCTGCGTCGGTTGAGAATGACATTTCGTGTTAACGTTTACCGTTGTAAGCTTAAGCTGTATCAGCTGTTACTTCATTATAGTGGCTGCATCATAAACTTCACATCATTGACGTGTGTATAAGATAACCACTATATCGAAACTGTCCGAGGTCATTGGGCATCTAATTCAGCCGAGTACTATATGTATTGTTGTATAACAGACACGACCACAAAATGGGCTTCCAATTTAGTACTTTTCCACATTCAAAAAGTGATCATCGCGTTCAGTGAGTATAAAATTTTCGAATGGTTTTAATACGACAAGGTTCGATATGCTAGTACGTTATAAATATGTTCGTCAATACAAATGTTTGACCTTTGCTGAACGAGGTTACGCAAGCACTGAAATAAATTAATACATATTGAAGCTATGTTTATTAAATTAAACGAAGCTGTGTTTAGTTTTTCAATATAGAAAAATCTTTTAAAGGTTGCTGGGAAGAAGTGGCTTCTAGCGATGTGGTAATATTATCAAAGTCCATCGAAGCGTGTCTTGTGCGGCTAAACTCAAAAACCACTGAACGGATTTTCAGACAGTTTACACCAACAGACAGAGTGGTTCAAGAGATATGTTTTTGATTACTTTGTAATCCCAGAGTTCTTACTTAAACCCTTATTTTTCATAAAGAGCAAAGCAACGTAAAATAATAATTTTAACACTATTCCACAATATAGAAGGTAACATCCTTCATTTTTGCTTTAAGGCCATACCTCTCTGAAACTTGGTTTTATTCATACATTTGACTGTGAAATCTCTGAGTTTATGAATACAGGTAGGTTTCGTGATGTGTGCCTCTGTTCGCTCCGGACCAGAGACGGATTTGGGTTAAGAATTTCAGCTGAAAGCTTTCTGTACGTGTAAGAAAGTCTTCAGAATGCATTACATTTTTTGGTCGTTTAACTTTGCTGTAAGTTAAATATCTGTATAATTATAACTAGGGTTCTTTAATGACCACATTACTAAGTTAAGTACCAAAAAGTAAAGTATTATTAACTGTTATTAACACTAATTGAAGCTTGCTAATCTACTAGTTAGACAACTAGCAGGAGACCAAAGCTGATGAAGCTAACAAAAAGGTGATTAAAAGTCCACAAAGCGGTCACCTGCCTTTGAAGAAGACGAAGAAGAGAAGAAGATTTTCAAATGATACCCGTCCTCCTTTCAAGTTATGCCTTCAAAATGTTCCAACTCACCGTTTTTAAACTCGCTCATTATCAAAGATGCTTATTATAAAAATCTGTAAACTTTCTAATCTTTTCCATTGTCAGTCGCACAAATGAACCTCAAAAGAACTGTGCAGACAATATTTCAGGTCTCGTTGATAAGAGATAACTTAATCTCCTTAATCCAGCCCTGCAGATGAGCAGCGAGGCACGCCACTAGCGCGCGGAGCTTCTAATTAAACTAGGATTATTCCATATTTTGACGACATCTCGTCACAGACGGTAAGTATACTATGGTCTTACCGCGACCTTGGGTCGTAAAAGTATAGTTAATGTAAATTCCTAGTCGTAGCCAAGTATATTGACTGGAACGAAAGTGTTCTATTTATAAAACTTCCATTTATAGCTAGAAGAGTAAGTAACCTAACGTCGTTATTAGAAAAAAACAAATGCACTTTATTTAAATTTAAAAATCGATCTAAAGGTGAACTCACACTTATCTATATCAATAGAATCGAACGAAACGAATTGATTCCGTTGAGAGTAAGAGCAGAAACTGCGTTAAGCGTGCGCCCATCGCGTGCGTCCGCCGCGTGCGGTTAAATACAAATTAGGGATCCGTCGCGTGCGTGCGCCCGTGACGGTTCACTTTTGTATGAAACCGCGACGGGCGCACGCTTAACGCAGCTTCGGCCCTAAGTAAAAATATATGTTCAGAAAAAAATCTTATTTAAGTAATAATATAACACAACATTACCCAACTTAAACGAACGAGCATTAACTTACAAAGGAAACTTAGACTCAAAAGCACGTCCTGTAGCATACTCAAGTGTCTTTACAGTGGAAAAAAATTAATAAAGCATATAATTAATTCACGTAGCGTCTCGTACAGATAGCTCGGTGCTGGGCATTAAAAAATACATTATGACGACAGAATAGGAGAAATGGTCAGATGGATTCTTAACGAAGTTTTGTAAAGAAAATATTTTTTAACTTGTAACTTGAATAAACAAATATACTCATTATACTAAATGAAACGGGTGTATATCGCGTTAAAATATATAACGTATTTATTAAAATACGCACCTGACATTTCCAGCGGATTACACCGCTCGTGGTCACGGAATAACTAGGTATTCATTTTATGAACGTCGCGCTTATTGATTGCACGGGACTCCGTCTACATTTTTCCCCTACTCTACCTGTCCCTTTGCTCGGAACACTGTATTTTGTAGGTAATAATTTATTGCAAAAAATGATAATTAACAATTTTAATTTCGGAGAATTGCGAACGGAGACAACAAGGAGCGATGCTTTTAGAAATATCAACTTAATGTTGGTATTAAATTATTAGCGGCTCTTACACTCCTTTAAATATCTTCCAAGAATTGTGCTCTTTTGTGTTTGTGTATATTTTTCTAAGACATTCTAAGAATAGCCATTTGATGTTTTCATATTTTCGAATATTATCGTAACGAAGTTTTATACGGATACTTTGTTACTAAAACATATTTTTTTCCAAGATATTACTGACTGATAATGTGCTAAATAGGGTGCTTTTATATTATTCTACCGTTGGCTTTGAATAATCCCCCTCTGTAAATGATGTAGGCATATTTTTCTAAGAAAAAGGATTATTGAAACTCACCTTACATTGGAAGCCTCCGAGCCATCATTATTTCACTCTTCACATAAGCAAATACTACTTAGTCAATAACAAGAAACAACGAGCTATTTAAAACAAAACATTTCCAACTGAAGAAACATCATATTTCATAATAAATATGAAAGAATATGAAATGTTCGTATTTCAGAGAAATATTTTCTGAAAACATTGTACAGGGTGATACGAAATGATGCAGGCGACAGCACCCGTGAAGAGAAATGAAGCGGCGAACGCACCTGAGTACACCGGAACACGATGTATATAACGTTTAGGTTGGAGTAGGAGCATGCTGTATATACTGACGTGTATATACATTTATGAAGTGTTTCTCCAGTATGGCTTTGTGTGTGGTACTATCACAAGCTTGTACCTACTTACCAACAAGGTGTGTGAGGTACAAAAGGAATCCGGCGAATTCTAAACACAAAGTTAGAGATTTGAAGCGTGAAACTCAAAGTCGAAATCGGAAACTTGTAGCTTGTAAAATCGTCCAGTGTCGATTGACGCTTTACGGAGTTGCCACGGTACGAAGACAGCAACGGTGACTTTTTTTCTTTTTTTTTCAAAAAGAACATGGAACGCTTATGTAATTGGACAATCCTACTAATATTATAAATGCGAAAGTTTATGATGGATGTATGTATGCATAGATTTATGTATGTTCGTTACTCTTTCACGAATAAACTACAGGACGGATTTGGACGAAACATTTCAGTATTAAAGGTTATACATCAGAATAGCATATGGGATTTCATCCCAAAATTCCTGCGGGAACGGGAACAACGCGGGTAACACCGGGGCGCGGCTAGTACTCCATAATTTCGGTTAATCGACAGTGACATAACTATACTTGAGTAAAAGAATAATAAAAATAAATAATTCGGTTCTGTTTCTAAGAAAAAATCTCAATAAATAATGGCGAGCGCTTGTTTTTTGTTTGTTTTGATAGTGCCTATAAATTACCTATCCATACTGTTGTGTAATAAATATCACTCAGTTTGAATCGACCTATAAATTCAATACAAAGGCAGAGAGGCCAAAAGGCAATTTTCCCCCGAGCGTTATCACATAAATTGCTTTCTCCGTATGGAAAAATCTTGTTGAAGGACACTCCTGCAAGAAAGGAATCATTCCTTATTCTTCTATAGAAATATTTTGGTACCATTTTATTTCGCGTATTTAATATCGGTACCGGGAACGGTACAAATATCATGTGTAACTGCGAGATATTTCCCTTGCGATTAATATTTAATATCGTTTTTATTAAGCTGATATTTTACTCGACATTTTATCGTGTAAAATCTTATTGTTGATTCTCTAACGTTCTTACATTATTGCGATAAACAATGGTAATGGAATTATATGTCTCACAACTGTTTTATTTAATGAGAGATCTATTAAATTCTTGAACTTTACACACAACAACTCAGACGCTATAAAAACTGTGTTTTAGTCTGTTCTTCTTAGAAGAAACTCACTGTAGAGATCAGACGTCTTCGTCTTTGTCTACCTATGGTGACCTTCCTCTATAACCCTACTAATATTATAAATGCGAAAGTTTGTGAGGATGTATGTACATATGTATGTTCGTTACTCTTTCACGAAAAAACTAATGGACCGATTTGGATAAAACTTTACAGTAATATACGTTATACATTAAAATAACACATGGGATACATTTTATCCCGAAATTCCTGCGTGGACGGGTGCAACGCGGGTGACACCGCGAGGCGCGCTCTAGACAATAAGGCAGGCAACTGTTAACAACAGACTGGCTTGAATGCGTCAAGTCAGTTTTAAGACTGTCTGAACTTTAGTCTGTGATGAACCTTACGAATGCTTTCACTCACACTTCATTATTATAAAATATCACTTACAAGATACACACTAACTGTAGTGTGTCACGTAAAAACAAATCCATCAATACGAGAATTGATCCAACAATTTTCAGCAAAAATATTTCAAGCCCATCTATAAATAAAGGCATAAACAACCTACCATAAACCACGATACATTGCAAAAAGCAAGTCGAAAATGCATCCGTACACTACAAGTACAGTCGGAGAAAAAAGTCGTCGACGAACCCTCCACGCCTATATTTCATTCGTACGGTACAATCGCGGCCACAAACCCGATAAATCCGCAGAGTACCAGAGATTTCTATTACAGATAGAAAGCTGATTCTTTCCGGATATTTAATTTTATGTACGTACGAATGTCGCGATACATTTATTTTAAACATTTTTGGATTTTGAAATTTCGAAGATTGTTATTGGGAGAATGTGTTTTGTGTGTGGTTGGACTTGGAGCGATATGATAGATTGGAATAACAAATATTGACCTATTGTAGTAGTAGCCTGTAATGTCCCACTACTGGGCAAATGCCTCTCATCTCTCTCAAGATACAGTACAGTGAGGCGGATTATGAATTTTCACCACGCTTGCCTACTGCAGGTTGGTGATTTCAAACCCGAGCCATGTTTGAAAAATAGGCAACATGTATTCGCTCGCTAGGAATTGAACCCAGTTTAGAAAGGTTTAGTGAGGTACATAAAAAAAGCTAATACACGGTTGAATTGAGAAACCTCCTCTTTTTTTTAAGTTGGTTAATAAAATAAAAGGCCTTTGAAAATGTTATCTTAAATCGAAGAATATCATCGTAACCTATGAAAACACGGCATTGCTTTCTTACAATAAAGACAAGCCCGTTGGCACAATGGCAGTGAAAGCGCTTACTGTGTCGGGGTTGCGGGTTTGATTCCCGCCCGGAGTCAACGATATGTGAAGACATAGTTGTTAGCGACGACGCCTGGGTGTCAATTATATATTCTTATAAAGTATTGTATATGTAGTAGTATCAGTGAGATAGATTCCATAATACTAGCTCAGAGCTTACTTTGGGTCTAATTAACCGTGTGTGAATTTGTCCGGGTGTATTATAAATATAATTATAAAACCCGCTACTTATCCAACCCAACCCGAGAACAGCAAAACAAATACAATTTTAGTAAATAACGTATTTCATAAACTGTGTTTGTCTGAAGATAATGTCTTCTTGTTCATATTTATTGTAACAATATTATTCTCTACATTAA
Organism: Cyclophora albipunctata; assembly: GCA_963082685.1. Lineage (NCBI taxonomy): Eukaryota > Metazoa > Arthropoda > Insecta > Lepidoptera > Geometridae > Cyclophora > Cyclophora albipunctata. The sequence continues at coordinate 1,491,270 of OY720129.1, read as the reverse complement.
ATTGCGTTTTATTTCCGACTTACTTAAGAATATTAACTAAAATAATGTAAACTAACACAAGTTTCTTTATAATTTTTCAAAACTGCCACACTCAGGACGTCCATTAAATCACCACTTAACTAATTGACGTAATTATTCATACATTACATGTCAAAATCACTCATTAAATCTCTACTAAGGAAGCATTTGGCGTCTCTAAGTACGGGCGTAAGCATAATAAGAATAAAATTTACTGTAAGGGTCAACACCGCGTTAACCGCCCGTCGCGTGCGCCCGTCGCACCCGGTGGTTCACTTTTGTATGACACCGCACGCGACGGGCGCACGCGATGGTTCACTTTTGTATGAAATCGTGGCGTGCACCAACACACATGATTACTAGACCAAACAAAGCCCCTACATGAATCCTACTAATATTATAAATGTGAAAGTTTGTGAGGATGTATTGTATGTATATATGTATGGATGTATAGATGTATGTATGATTGTTACTCTTCCACGAAAAAAACTAGTAGACGGATTTGGATGAAACTTTACACTAATATAGGTTTAAAGATAAATTTATTTTACTCAAAAAGAACATTTACAGTGTTCGCTTATATTGAGCTTACAATTTAATTTAAATAAAGTAAAAAAAAACAGAACATAGGATACATTTATCCCCAAATTTCCGCGGGAACGGGTATCACCGCGGGGCGCGGCTAGTAACACATATTATGATATCAAACTTATACTACAAATATTAAGAAAATAGCGTTTCATAACTAATACCGATAAAGTGAACACAAACTACGAACCCAACCAAGATATCCTAACTACCACTTAATGCGGTTCTGGGTTTCAAAGAAAATTCGATTTTTCCCTAACCAGTGGTTCCAAAAATCTAAATATACCATTGTAACTCAACATGAGCACTTCCAATGCAGGGGTTCTCAACTGAATTCACCCATTTAGCTACATTAGCGGTGGGATCGCCCGACCAAATGTTTACCACCCCTGCTGTGACAGTGCCAAAGAGATTTTTAACTGGATTCGTTTCTTTTTTAATTATTTTTTTAAAGCTTGTATAGTGGAGAAATTCGTACACTCGCCTAGTTCCTTTTTAATTACAATCTTTTCTAATATATAAAGCTGAAGAGTTTGCTTTTGTTTGTTCGATCTTTTTATAAGGGAAATTATAAGTCTAGCCACAAAATTATTTATTGGACACGTGATTAAACTTCTAATTTTATAACTAAGCAACGGGAAAATGACATAGCCTCTAATAAACTAATTCGTATTTTTTACAACGCCCACTAAATATTCTATAGAAACTCGACCCAAGGGTCAATTCAGCCCGCGGGCGTAGGTACTATTCGGTAGGTTAGGGTTATTTTTTATTTTATTTAGAAGATAACTAGTGGCTAAGATAGTATTATTTAGATGCTCGTTAATTGTGGCTGACTTAGTAATTTAGAAGGCAACATACATTTTTGGGGGCGAAATATGATATTAAAAAGAAGCCTGTTTAATTAGCACCCTTTTTATAATGTATAGCCACATTCAACGGGAAGGTTATAGGCTATACGGGAACAAGCACAACGCGGGTAAAACCGCGGGGCGCTACTAGTTCTGTTATATTGCCCGAGTTTATAAATAACTATATTATATTTTCAAGTTACGTTACATACATAGCTCCAGTTTTAGGATCACTAACCCGCAAATACAAACTTTATTTTGATCAAAATATGTTCACTCAGGTGTATGCGTAGCTTTAGGTAATGTCGAACTTTAAACCGACTTTACACAAAATGTCCCATCTTGTATACTTCGATCCGTGTTCCAAAGTTGCAAGCAGCGTACTATATTGCATCTTTGCCACAATTCTTTGCCTGACACCTATTTAAAGCAACCACTTCTACTTGACAGTATTATGCAAGCAACACACATTGATTTTAAACGAACGGCTGCTGTTGAAGAATTCTTTTACATTGTAGAGCAAGAAATATACATTATTAGATTGGATATTTACAATACTGTTAGCGTCTTGACTAAAGTATAACGATACGTGTATAAACGGGACTTTCTTTTTTTCACTGTACAAAAGAGATTGATAATTAACGGATGTAAATGTTGTCAACAATATTCTTTACGCTATTAGAATTAAAAAGTACAAACCGAATTGAGAACCTCCTCCTTCACTGTTTGAAGTCAGTTAAAAAAAAGGGCAAAAAGTTACATATTAAATAATATAAAATTCTCGTGTCACAGTGTTCGTTCGCGTACTCCTCCGAAACGGCTCGACCGATTCTCATGAAATTTTGTGAGCATATTAAGTAGGTCTGAGAATCGGCCAACATCTATTTTTTTATCCCGAAATTCCCGCGGGAACGGGTACAACGCGGGTGAAACCGCGGGGCGCAGCTAGTATTAAATAAAATTCAAGTGTTTGTTTCACATGTCCACAGATAATATGTCCGGCAAAGGTTTTGATCATGATATAAATTACAAGATGAAATAAATTTTATTAATAAATCAAACCTACGTTATATTAAAACACTCCTGGGCAAAAGTCGCCCTCAACATCTTATAGTTAATGCAGATTTATACATGGGTTTCAATCTATAATAATAACAATTTAAACAACGCTAAATAAAAAATACTGTTCTGGCAATGATTGCATATATTTTACAAAGAGCATAGAACCAATGCTTACTTAACAAAGCGTTTCCTAAAATAGTTTTAGTCCAGAATAAATAGTTAAAAACAAATCTCAATTAGTAGATGAACGAATTATTCAGCGTCTGCAGCGGAGTCCGTTCTCTTTAGGAGTTTAAACATAAATTAATTAGCGAAATGCATGTTCTCTACTTAAGCCTTTGTGCGAATCGTAGTCTCCATTACTCGCTTTTTTGTAAATAGAAAGTAGCTATTACTAGTTGTAGTTGGGCCCAAAAGTTTGCTCGCTTTTGCCCTGTATTGTTTAACCCCAATTTAATAGATGTATAAGTTTGATAGGTCTGTGCATCTGTTGCTGCGTCTGTAGCATCGTTCATCCTAAAATAAAGGACCGAGTTTAAAAATTTTTTTTAGATGAGTGGATGGATAAAATCATGGTCTAAAATAATTTAAGTCCACAGATTAGACCAAACGAGCATAGTGTCAAACTAGTGTTTCTCATGTCTATGTCTATTAAAATATGTCTTTTTTCAATGTTTATAGCATAAAACTATTAAAATCGTATTTGGAACCAACTACACCTTGATACACTTTGAACTCGGACCTCTGTCGAAAAATTTAGGGAACTTTACTAGGCTTATAAACTGGTTTTTAGTTCTGGCAAAGTTCCAATTTTTTCCGTCAGCAACTTCTAAAAAGATGGCGTGAAATTAATTGGGGGAATGAGTGATTCGTTATCTCGGAAAGGCTTTTCAAAGAATTAATTTTTTACCCGACCGTTTCATGATTAACGCAGTTTCAATAGTTAACTTTTCAGTTTAATTTTGTTTTGATTTTCACAGCCTGCTTAGGGCCGAAACTGCGTAAAGCGGGCGCACGCGACGGGCGCACGCGACGGTACATCATTGTATGAAACCGCACGCGACGGTTCACTTTTGTATGAAATCGCGCTTAACGTAGTTTCGGCCCTTAGTATTTTCACTTTCCACTCAGTTCAATTCAATTTCAGTTTGTCAACATTTTTTGTTCATAAAGCTCAAAGATTTGAGTGTTTAGATGGACATCACAACTGCTATCAACTAGGTGGTCAACAGTTTGAACTTAGTATAAAGCTACTATGCTTTACCTAAATGTGTCTCAAAACAGCTACGTTATCGAATGAGAAGCCAGTTTTCAAAACATAAAAGGCAGGTCGCTAACAGCAAAGTCGAAGCGCAGGCGAGGCGCGGGCGCGGCGCAAGTATACTTAAGTCAGGTGTAATAGTCATATTCCAGTGTGCGTGTGACCGTGATTCTACAGGATGAAGTAGTAAATAAACCTGTTTATATTGTAGATTAAATACTACGCTCCCTGAAATCAATATAGTGAAAACGTATTGAGTATGAGGTGTAATTTTGCATTTATTATTCCCAGTTTGTTTTCCCAGGCCTCAGCTTCGTCTTTTATTTATCATGAGTTTCTTAAATAAATAATTTGAGACATTAAAGAATATTTGACCTTTATTTGATATAATGAGTTGGCTACTGGCCCGCGCCGTCGAGGCCCATCAAGCACTAACGAGCCCGGGTGGCCCGGATTGGCCCAATCACTGTTTAGACACGAATCTCACAGGTAATCATATTTGTTCAACACCAAATTAAACTTTAATTATTTTATGTTATTCGTCAGAATGTTCTTAAGAGTTGGTTTATTAGACATTAGGTTGTACCGTAAACTTTGAAACAGGACACTTCGCTATCTAGATAAATTATGCTTTGACAGTTATACTTATATCATCTCAAATTACTTGTTTACGCTTACATATCACAAGTGAAGTCTGTATATTTTAAACGTAACTACGAGTACAATTGCAACAAACCACAAATATTACTCTAAAATAATATATATCCCGACAATTGTGAATAGTTTGAATCACACTCTATGCACTAAGAATTTATTGAAAAAACGATGATTTTTATAAGAAATAGATTGTACATAAACATCTTAATAATATGACGTAGCGTACGTATTAAAACCACATCTATAAATAATAATTCAGAGGATATTATCAAAAGAGAGTCCTACATAGATTCTTCGCCATTCTTTTGGAATAATATCCGGGATATAATTGGCTGCCGACTATATTTAGGTTACACAGAGATGTATTAAGAAAAATATTAAGAGGGGCGGTAAGAAAAGTGGAAATGGTGTAAGCAGTGCCCTCCGGTTTCACCCGCGTTTTGCCCGTTCCCGTGGGAATTTCTGGATAAATAATACCTTCCCGTTGAGTGTAGCTATCCATTACAAAAATTATTCCCCAAAAACTGGCAGTCTATGCAGTCTGTATATAAAAATACTAAACGGATTTTTATGCCGCTTTCACCACCAAACATAATGATGCAAGCGAAAGGTTTGTGACGTTTCATGCTAAAATTCTTACATGAACAGGTATAACGCGAGTAAAACTGCGCACTGCTAGTAGGAGATATTTACAAGTCGTTAATCTTCAACTTTCCCTATTTGGTGAAAGTTTCTCATCGAAAGAAGGAAAAATTCCTGATGGAACTTTGTTCTATATGAACTTGTTCCCTTCGTTTCTTTATGTTATTCTACCTTTGTGTTATTAAGTGTGACTGCAGTTGATACTACTGTCATTAATTAGGTGTCTTCAAATGAAGACGCCTAATAGCTAAATACGAGTAGTTTGAGCTAGTAACAGTTATCTTTGGAAGTAGTATTGCTATTCTAAGTTTCATAATGATAAAACTAAGCATTACCTACGAGTACCATAACATTGTTCTGGTGGAGAGGCACCCTAAATGCCAGACATCATTATGTTCAACATACTTTTTATACAATTGCAGATAGAATATCATACATCAAAACCTCTGTTTGAGTCTAGTAAATTATGCAGATCATTATGATATCCAATCATTGTCAGCCTAAGGCTAATTTAAGTATACCTAAGGTTTTGAGATACAGGAATATTTAATTAAAATAAGTACCTACCAAAGAAAATTAAAGTCAATGTACCGAGAATTTCGCGCTAAACGACGACCTAATTTAGGAAAAACCTAAAGTGCAAAATGCTAGGTTATAATATTTTACATGAACTTTTAAAATTTTCTCCGAAGTATGGGGTATTATCTTCGGAATTACTTATTCAAATTGAGTTGAATTACGTAATACAATAACGTGAAACATTGTGGAAGATACACATTGCGCTTAAATAATATATGACTAGACTACAAAAGAATTGAGCATAGTCTATATTAAATAAATAAATAAAATACATTTTGTTGTAAAAAAATACATAAATAAATATACCTGGACAAATTCACACACGGTTAATTAGACCCAAAGTAAGCTCTAAGCTTGTGTTATGGAATCTAATTAACTGATACTACTACATATACATACACAAATACTTTATAATAATATATAATTGACATCCAGACGTCGTCGCCAACAACTATGTCTGCACATATTGTTGACTCCGGGCGGGAATCGAACCCGCAACCCCCGACACAGTAAGCGCTCTCACTGCCACTGTGCCAACGGGCTTGTCGAATACATTTTGTCGCCTTTTCAACTTGCTTTATGTAACAACTAGTATAATGATATATCTATACTAATACTAGCTGCGCCCCGCGGTTTCACCCGCGTTGTACCCGTTCCCGCGGGAATTTCGGGATGAAAAATAGATGTTGTCCGATTCTCAGACCTACCCGAAATGCACACAAAATTTCATGAGGATCGGTCGAGCCGTTTCAAAGGAGTTCAACCACGCACCCCGAGACATGAGAATTTTATATATTAGAGATTATAAAGAGGTAATATTTGTAAGTTTGTTTGTTTGTTTGTATATAATATAGTGGTGGTATAGTGAGTATAGCAAGTATGACACGTTTCATCAGCCTCTGAAGGAAGATAGTCAGCTAGAGTCGTAGTTTTAGTCGATTTTGTAGAGCGTTATCTCTTTCACTCTGCTGACTAGTGACAGCGTTTTTCAAGTCTTGTATTTGTTTTGTACTCAGCAAAGAGAGCACTAAGCCTCGTTCATAAGAGAGTTTTTGTAACGGGTTTTAAGAAACGGTTACGTTGTATTTAAGCGCTTACCATTGGAAATAGAATAGGAAAAAAGCTAAAAAATTCAGTCAAATATGCTTATGCGACTATGTTTATATATTCTATCGACTACTTAAAATGCAACACAGATAACTGCACTTTTTATATATAGTTTTAATTAACAAAAAGCGTTACAATGAAAAGAAATAAGTTCCATTGCATTACGCTTCGGTTCATTTAAATGTAAAGTCTTCGCGTGGACTAGACAGAGCTCCCATTTTAATTAAAATCTCTTTGTTTACAGCTATCTTTGTATCTGGTGGTTGTCCTCGGCCACAACGGACTCATCGAGGAAATAAATTACCGTCTTCTGTATCGATGCAATGTTACATATATTGATGTCGGGGGAATCGTGGTCGTGACTGCATCGTGCAGTCAATGTTACGATTGGTAGTAGAATATTTTTAGTATTAATATTTTAAGCCTTTGCTTGTATAGCGAATACAGATAACGCCTTATTACGCTTTGAAAATAAATGAATGGTAAGTGTTTTTAATATATTAAAGCGAAACCCCACTAACTCACTCACTGATTAGATATAATATTATTTTTGGCCAAGATTTGATAGGTAACTTCGTAGGAATATCTCAGATCCGTAGCCAATTTCGTAGTAAAATCTCAGGTCAGTAGGTAACTTCGTAGCATTGTCAAGATATGATAGGTAACTTCGTAGAAAAATCACGAGTCCATAGCTAATTACGTAGCAAATCTCGGATCCGTAGCCAATTTAGAACTAAAGAAAGGAGGAAAATGTTAATATTGTTTTTGATTTCTTTAGAATTGTATTTTATTTAAGTTTTTCTAACAACATTTCTTTTTGTAAACATAAAAACCCTTTAAATCTAGTTGGTCACGGTTATTTATGAAAAGAACCTTTTACAATCAATCAAACAAAATAACTACAATACCGTTAATCACGATTTACCACAGAGAATATCTGGCCGAGAGTGACAAGCGGACTTGTGGCGTGACGAGACGTGACAGCTAGCATTCTGACACGAATGACACGTCACATGAGTCGCCGACACGCCGTGAATGAATGAACGGATTCACGGATTCATTCCACAGGCGATAAAATATCGGTCATGTCTTGGAATGTAGTTATGTTAGACATTTGGGTATTGATGTACTGAATTATAATTGATTTACATTTCCCTATGCACCGCCGACGAATGATTCTAATGGTACATCCACACATGCGGCTGACAGACAGCCTTGCCGCTGCTTTTGCTACCGGCTAAGCACCAAAAGCGTACTAAAAACTGCACGCTGCATGCTAAGCATGTGTAGATGAGCCATTAAGAAAGGTTAACAAGTGATTTCTTAACTAATATATAAAAAAAATGTGGTTATAGATGTAACATCTTAAATAAAGCTATACATATATTGAGCTAACTACTAATCTATGAAAGACTGTAGATATCAAAAGGGGATTCCAACAGGCAGTATAAAAGATAAGCCCGAACAAACGAACGGAAAAAAAACATGTGCAATGCGCAATGTGCACTCGCCGCAAGACTGAAGTCCCGGGTTCAATTCCCAAGTCGAGGGAAAACTTGTTTCCTATTTTTTAAATATGGCTCGGGTTTGAGATCATTAACCCGCATTTGGCAAGGATGGTGATTGTGCCTTTTCCTCCTCCCTGTACTGATATCTTTAGTGAGATGAGAGGTCTTTGCCCAGTCGTGGGATATTACAGGGTAATGACATAACATAATAAAATTGTTCTACCAGTATGACGTTCGTCTTCTATTAAACTCGCGGCTTGAAAACTCGCTCAATAACATCGCCAATCTACATAAAATACACACGAGAACAGTAAGCAAATACGTCTTCCTAAAAGTTAAACCAATTTGAACTTTATTCGGTGATGTTAAAGTCTGATTGATAACTTAGGCAGAGCGGGCTGGGCGCGGTCATAGTGCTCTCTAAATTAACCAATATCGACGACGCAGCCTGCTCAGAACTGAACGTGTCTCGTGCGACAACGACGTATGAATGTGAAGGTGCGGTATTATGGACCAAGTTGATTTAACCATCGAACTAAATTAGAAAATAATTCTTATTACTGTTTAAAATAATAAAAAAAATTTTCTTTTTCTTGATCTTTACAACTGGGCAGAGGTTTTCTCCAGATATAAACTATCCTGGCCTTAGGTAAATTATTAACCTATCCCATCCTATAATACCCACTACCTCTACCCTTACTAAAGACCAGATATTCATTTCGAATATGTTAGCGGTCAACTCGGAGTTTTTAGGCCGCCTAAAGGCCTTAACAAGACTGCTTAACGTGCCCACCGAAGCATCGTAACGCTCCGATAGAAATGCCACTCGGCCACAAAAGGTAACAATTAAAAATACATACAAATTGAAAACTTTCTACCTCCAGAAGTCCGTTAAAAGTACATTCCATATGGTCAATATTTATAATACACTTAAATCACTAGAAACTTAAACACCTCATCAAGTTCCAGCTATTTGAGCAATTAATTACCACATCCAACTTTGTTTGCTCCACGTTATTGCCAAACTAAACGTGCTAGACCTCGGAAACTTTACTGCCTCACCTCCAACTTACGCCGAGTGATGCATATCTCTTCATTAACCCGCGCCGGCCGTCACTCATTTATTAATTACTGACTCTGCCTCGCGGATTTACCTGAGAATAACGACAGCACATAGACAGCACTAAACTAAATCCTACTAATATTATAAATGTGAAAGTTTGTGAGGATGGATGTATGTATATTTGTTAGTCTTTCACGCAAAAACTGTGGAAAGGATTTGGATGAAACTTTACAGTAATATAGGTCAGAAAAACACATGGGACATATTTTATCCCGAAATTACCGCGGGAACGGGTACAAAGCGGGTGAAACTGCGGGCGTGGCTAGTTCACTCATTATTACCTGATAAGCATTGTTTAACTTAAGTTGCTCACAAAACCTTTAACTCAAAATTTGTGAAGAAACATTTTCAGGTAATTTACATGCCCCTCCTCTTTTTGTTTCCCACATCTTGAACGTTATTAGAAGTTAACTTATTATTCCTAGGTACGAACCAAAGAAGTTATCATTACAGCAAAGGTAAAGTGAACGCAAATTAGTTCCCTATAGACGGGAACTGTAAGACATATATTCATAACTTTAATATTAGCAAAATGGAGGTCGGCCACAGAGCGCTCAACGGAACAGAAGTGACGAAGGACAAGATTCATTTCAGAATTCTAATTTACAACAATGTTGATGACACCTGTGGTTTCGCACCTGTGATTTCTACATCATTAAATCATTATTATAACCATTACCAAATCAAAATATTTCTGATTCCAAATTAAAAATGTGTCTAGTATTTACAGAAAAAGCGTTACCGCGAAAGTCTAAATTAGATCCCAATAAAATATTTGGACATTTTTTGTAGCAAAATAACAAATGTGCCAAACTTTTTTATCAACATTCTGTTAAGTAAGACACAATTCATTTTGCAAAATTGACCCCCTGATTAATAAAATATGCCCTCGCAATATTGTATATCGAGCCAAATGAATTTTATCACCTTCATATACTTAGAAAAGGCTACAAAGCTTTTTTGAGCCATTTTTGAGTCTAGAACGCATTTCAGACCCAAACTAATTCCAGCCACACCATAATTTTAATTCAAAATCTCACATATGTACATGCGCCGTTAAAACAAATATGGTGAGTCGTTCTAACTTTGTCTATTTCAACTTTATTCTGTGAAGAAACAGAGCATGTAGCGATGTACTTGATGCCCGGAAACTTTTGAATCATTACCGAGAGACAATGAGCAACGTGGAATACTTAGAGGGAGTACTTTAGTACTCGAACGTAATGTACGGTGAGTACCAATAGTTTTATTTGGGCTGTGGGAAGGTAGACTATGTTGTTCGGTGGGTTTTAACCGTGGTTTTAACACAGATCTATATCTCTATGGTGTGATGTTGTGGCTTTTGTGGACTAGAAATTTAGTTACGTTTACAACATGTTAATTATAGATTTTTAAATAAGAAGAAATAATAACTACTGCCGCAATTAAAGACGTTCATTAAACCGACACTTACCTAACTGATGTTTTTTTTAAAATACATTACAAGTAAAAATTGTTAATTAAATCTCTACTAAGGAAAGATGTGTTCACACTCGTAGTAGCCTGTAATGGTCCTTTAGGACAACGGCCTTACATAAGTACAGTAAGGAGGATTTTTAGTATTTTACTAAATAATGCATAAAATGTAATTTTCAGGTCCTTATAATTAAAAATTACATTGAGATTCCAAGTAAACCCACGCTAAGAGCTAGTCCAAAGCCTATCCATCTCAAACGGAATCGCGAAGCAACGAACAGATATCAAAGAAACGTGTGAGGCACGCAAATGCAACGCAATCAAGGTAATGTTGCCAGGTGGGCCGCAACATTCGCCCGCGAATTTATAACATGGCAACACTGACAAGCTGATTTATTCGGGGAGCGTTTCCAATTGTGAAATATTCTGAAACACGCTTGGTAATGCCCGTGGCCGGATACTTTTCACGTTTTATTGGTTCTGCTGCGTGAAATATTTTATGCTATTTGTTTTGTTTGAATATGTTACAGATGGTCATAGTTAGTGGTTATGTTTGATAGCGCTGCGGTCGGCTTTTATTGGCTTTAATTGGAACTACGGTTTTAAGTTGCAAGGGCAATATTGATCACATTTAATTCGATTAAACTGCGAATATTTTTCAGGATGTATGTATGTTTGCGTGAAAGAGTTAATAAACATACAGTTTATTAACTCTTTCACGCAAATGTTACCGAAGGGATTTGAATGAAACTTTAGAGTAATATAGATTATACATCAGAATAACACATGGGATACATTTTATCCCGGAATTCCCGCGGGAACGGGTAATTTAAAATCAAAATATTATTGAAGTGTAGTTACACAAAAAGTTTAGATGTTACTGGATATGGAAATACAATCTGTGAAGTTTAATAAACAAATTCATCTTATGACACTTTAAACTTTAAATAAAAATCAAATAAAACAAGTAGGTAATGGTTTTTTCAACCACATACCCCTGAAATTCTATTAAAAGATGCACTCCCCCAATAACCGTTTTCGATGTAATAATCAGAAACCGCCATGTCTGCACATCACCTTCCCGCCAATTTGGTTTCACATGCATGCCATTAATATTTTCAAGCATCGCGATAAAAGTAGTCGTAAAAAAATATCGCGTGGCAACCGCAGACAATTTGATAATGAACCTTATTGGATCCCAGGCGAGTGGCAACATTGAATATTTTGAAATTGGAATGTTAGTAGCGGCAAAGAGAAAACAAACATAAAAGAGAGAAAGAGTATTATTTTTTTATTTTTTTTTTAAAGTGAAAACTTCTTTAGCGGCGTTGTGCACTTTTTTGTACTGGGTAAAAAACATAAACTTGCGTCAGGACATTAATCGAAAATTCATAAGAACGTTTTGACGTAAATATTCAAGATTTCACTTCTGCCGGCACTCCCAGAGTGCACGCCGTTGATTTTTTTGTATAACCTTACTCTACGAAATTTAACTACGTCCTACCACAGATAAAAGACGTCAACAACGAAACATACTTAAATGAAAGTTGGTTTTCACAGTAAAATAACCGCTAAGCACTTACAATAAAACGCAGGCAGAAACAACAAAAGAAACGCGAAATAAACAATTAATCACATGATCTCGTAAACAATAAAGAACAGTATGCGTCTATAAAAAGTGTTTGTGGTGTGGGCTGGTAACAGTTGCCTAAGTTTTGTTTACCAGTGTGTTGCGGGCTTAATCTGGTGGAAGATTGCGCTCCGCTCCGCAGTTAGTGGCCGAACTTTCCGATAGTGTGCCTTGAACTTTATCACGTTAATGTTGGTTTCATTTTGCATATACAAAAGTTGTGGGTCTGTTTGATTTAAGTGGGTATTTAGTGATGGTGATGGATGGCGGCTGAAGAACTGTTCATGATATTTTAGTATGTATACAAGTATGGCGAGTGCGTATACAATACAAGTCTTCGATTTAAATGTGCTTAAGTTTAAATTTACAACTACAGTGGTGTTATGTGCTATCCTGTTTGGTAATTTTGAAAATCGATGCTCTATAAGACAACAGGCTTACTTGAATGGTAAGGATATTGTAGGAATTTTGCTAATAAAAGTAGTCACAAACCTTCCTCTTAAAATACTCAAAAAAAACATGCGGATTTTTCTTAAGTAAGTAAAATATATAAAGCAGTAAGTAAAATCCGCATGTTTTTTTTAAAGAACTCAATTAAATGCAGACAGACAGCTTTTGAGGACTTTATTTTATAATATACTAGCAACGCCCCGCGCCCTTTCCCGTAAGAATTACGGTATGAAAAATAGTCTATAATCTTTCCGTTGAATATTGCTGTCCATTACAAAAATAATTATTGGAGTCAGATTTGTAGTTCCTGAGATTAGCGCCTTCAAACAAACAATATACTCTAAAAGAAACTCTTCAGCTTTATCTACACTAATATTATAAAGAGGAAACTTTGTTTGTTTGGTTGTAATGAATAGGCTCAAAAACTCCCGGACCGTTTTTAAAAATTCTTTCACCATTCGAAAGCTACATTATCCAGGAGTAACATAGGCTATTTTTATCCCGAAATTCCCACAGGAATTGACACAACGCGGGTAAAACCGCGGGGCGCTGCTAGTTATTTTAATATAGACATAGATAGATTGTGCACCAAAACTTCTTCTAACTTCTTAAGTAATATTATCAATGACAACAACGGTATAAAAAATGAAATCTTCTTTACCTTTCACCGGATTCCACGTCCAAAATTACTCAGAAACATCGCGCAGTACCTTGTAAGACCTTGCCGTTATAAAGGGTGTAAAAACGGAGCAAAACGTCCGCCTCGTAATGGCGGCACTGTTTAGGGTTTTTAATTAAAGACGTCACAGTTAATCTGCTGTTTCTAAGGAGTTACGACCCTTGATGAAGACCTCAAAGTATGGAAAAGAAGGGAAGGTATAAAGTTATGTTTTTGATAATCGTTCACGTATACGCTATGAAAGATGACATAGTTTGACAGCTGTCAATACAATAGTTTAATAACTATAGTATTGACACATGTTGTCATATTTTTCTTCTTCGTCATCGGAAGATTATAGCAGTACCTACATTTTTTACCAAAATCAAAAACTAACAAAATAATAGCGTTGTAGACAGTGTTCTTTTGTACCTTTTTCTCTTCAATATATCTAATACCCTACGCCATTTTTAATAGCCAAAAAATTATTAAAGCTATTTGCTAACACGCCTTAAAATATTTTTTTCATGAATAACAACAATAATAAACAGACATGGCTAAAACATACATAAATTCTTTATTAATATATTTTATGACCCGCTCACACTGCATGATAACACATAAAAAAGAAAAATATTTTACACGTCATAAAACTAAACGATAACAAGAGATGAGAGTTCACATCAAATTGAGACTTAAATGAGATTGTTAACCCTTCGAACGTCGAACAATAACCACTAAATATGACCGTCACTGAAAAACAAACGTTCTTTAATACGTAAAACGCCATAAAAAAGTTTAAAAGAGTGTGAAAACATAAATTTTAAATTACAGTAACGTGGCATATTCCGACCCCTATTTTTGAGTCAGTCTGCTCCGCAATTAGACTCGACTCGTTAACCACGAGATCAAGACCTAATGAGCCACGTATATGGTTTAGTGCACTCCCAGGATCAAAAATTATAATCCAACACCAAGGTACCAAGACCCCTCAAACTCAACCAACTCAACGACACCATAGTTCAACATAAACTGGTTTATCCCCCGATGACAGTCGGCTGACAGTTGACACGCTTTGAATGACGCAATAAATTTGATGATAGTTCAAGCGAAATTAGGATTTACACTGTTCGGTATACAGTATAGGTTTGCGTGCGAATGCCCAATTGATTTGTAGTATGGTAATAATGTTGAGCGTTGAGCGAAAATGGCTGTGTTTTATAGTTTTGATGAGTTTCATACTCGTTTGGGATGTTCAAATAGTTTATATGATCGTTATTATAACTTAATTGGTTTATCGTAAAAATAGTAAAACATTACGAAGTGTAAAAGGTTAAAAGTTTTAAAAGCTTTAGCTTAAAAGGATTAAGTTTATATACGTTAGTAATAATTACACTTAATTTTAACAGAATACAATTTTTATATACCTCGCCCAGTTTAATAATCCAATTTTAAATGTAAATTCAGTCATAAAACGATAAACATTTTTTTATTTAAAAAACATAATAAACATTATAATATTGTCTATTTCGCGATAAAAGCTGTATCACCCCATATGGCCGTCAAACACATTCGGAATTCGAAAATTTAAATAAGTTCCGTGTGTTATTAAACAGGAAGGTTTTTTTAGGCGCGATATTTTTATGGCAGCCATATTAAATTCGTAGATTACAAAGAATAAAAAGGAAATAAACGTCAAGTGCGAGCGTTTAAAAGTGTGCGCGGCGCGAAATGGGATGTTCCTCATACGGTTGGGCGGGACTTAACGCGGTGAGATGGTCATTATGTTTCCAAATATGCCACTATTATATAATTGTACTGATATAAGAGGCCTCTGCCCAGCAGTTGGACATTACTTTTTTTTTAGGCTATTATTTTTTTCCTTTCCTTAATTAAATACGTATTTTTAAAAGCTACAAATCCTGTTATTTTACTAAAGAAACAATCTCCTTTCATAATATGATGACTATTCAACCCTTATCACTTTTCAACCCTTTTTTACAGCATTTCTAGTAAATGATTTCTTGGAAAACGTACATTCAAATATTCTATTCGAAACAAATGTGTATGGTGAATAGATCATTACGAATCATTATTTTTAATTACTGTTAAGTTTTATAAACTTAACTTTATATGTTGCACAAATATTTAATAAGTTTTACAAAAAAGTTTTAACAGTATAAAAAATCAGCTTTTCGCATTGTACTTTTGGCCTAATTCCCAAGTTCTTAACCGCATGATGTATGTCCCCACCTCAAACAGAGAGATATATCCTGTGTAATGAGTTCTGTACCACTCGTCCTCAGATATAATTGACTCGATCCAGTCGGCTGTATTGCGAGGATTTCATTTTTATATCCACCATTCAGTATATGAACGAGTGTACAATTTCGACAAAGGTTACCATGGTGATGTGATAGAAATTAAAAGGCTATATCAAAATAAACCTACACATAGTGCTATTAAAACCGTCTATTGTTAACCCACAAGTAAGTAAATATTTAACATACTTTACTTGTTAACCCACAATCGGCACTGAACGTCAGTTTGGAATTATTTCTACCAATCGAATCTCTTTTTAAAACCATTTCGAGCTATAACATTGAGAGGTCAGGCCTTGTTGTTACAATCATCAGTAGGTATAGGTATTCTGTAGACCCTAGTTTACTTCAGGGTAGATTTACAGTTTCACTAAAGGTTCTTATAGTACCTACTAATTATATAGCGAGCAAAAACTACAGGCTCTTCGAATGTATGCGATTACAGTAGGATAAAAGTAAACTTAAATTCGAGTAGATTAATGGCCAACCCTAATGTTGGTTTTTAGACTGCTTTAAGGCCTCCGTCATGGTCTGACGATAGATACAAGCGGGACCGACAATTTAACGTGCCGTCCGAAGTAGGATGAAGCCAGCTAAACGCCACAGTAGTGGTAAAGCGTTCGCGCACACTGACGTTCTTTTGTTATACAAACCGAGAGTAGAATGGCTAAAAACTTTGAAATCGAGCAATAGGAAAAGATAACTTTATAAACTTCGTAATCTGGTTATTGCGTTAGTTAAAAATACACGTTTTTAATTTTAATTCCTTACTAATTGCCTTAATAAGTAGTATAAATTAATTAACCCTAAAATACATGCTAAAGTATATATTTACTTTGAGTAATTGAAATCCAAAATGGATATTAAATAAGTAATTATTATAAAGTTTAATTCCGAAGCAATCTGTTCGGGCGCGAGTTGAATTGCAAATTCGATGCCAATGCTTTGGAGTTCTATTGAGGTGGTTTAAAGGACGACTGTACGATCACGACACGATTTCAAGGTCGGGAATTACAACTTTTTTCAAAGAACTAAATATGTCTGGAAATTTCAATTTCAAAATTCGAATTTGTATATCTATAAATCGGTATTAAACTTAAAGCTAAGAAAAGCATAAAATACTTAAAAAGTTACATTTTATCGCAATTCGTGTTTGACGTTAGAAGTAAATATTTAACCTTTGAGTCTTCAAATGACTACATACCAATCAAACAAATTGAGTAAGTGGTTATGTAAAAAACAGTAGAAAACAGTATTTTATAATCCTCTTTAATGTTTTGCAATTCATTCGCTAAACACAGACAGGGATTTTTACACCTCACATTTCACGCAACTTGCTTTATTCCCTGTAATTAAGCAACAGTGAACTTCCATGTTGACAGTTCATTTTGTGTCCTCTAGCCGTAAGATTGCGTTCATAGCATGTCAAAACTTGTATACAGCATGGTCTGACTGTTATGTCGTATAGTGTAAACAAGTCCGATCAAATTCGCCAATTGGCTAATTGCCGTGCAAGCGTGACGCTTACCCGAACTCCGGCGAAGTTTCCGACTTACTAGAGTTCTGCCACCGTCAAGAATATTAAGATTTCGGGAATACCAAACTAAATATAGAGAAGATTTAGTATTGTGAAACTTGCCCACTTAAAGGACTTATAATGGATGAACGGTGAAATTAAATTAAAGGAACAAGTTACAAGTATTCGTTTCTTAGAATTATTTCGGCTTCCAAATGGACATTAATAAAAGAATTATCTATCTCCCAACTTTGAGTTATTTGTTTAAGGTATTTGAATCAGATGAAGGCCAGTTCTCGGAAATGTTATCTACTAAAATACTTACAAACTTTATTCCTGTGTGTTACAAAAAATGTCTGCTCAAAAAGAAGTTTTATTGTCCGCAGATAAAAGACCTTCGTCTGCTCATGCCTCTATAACATTATCATAAACTTTCTTATCTAAACAATTATTACACAAAATTTAACATAAATCATCAGCAATTTACACTACATAGCTAATTGGACAGCAGTAGCAGTCTCGTAGCTCGGCTACGAAGACTACATATAACCGTAGCGACAACGTTTACTCGTAGCGCCGTAGTAGGTTCGTAGCAAACGGCGTAGTCGCTCGTTAGGCTCCTTGCTTTTGTGTCGCTATTTTCAGAGTAACTGAATATCTTAGAATGTTTCACGTCGCTGTTTATTTGCTTTTATTAGTGTCCATTTTCTGTACAATTTAATGATTTATTAAACTTTTACTTCGCATTTTTAGTTCCAAAATATACCATTAGTTTTGACTGAAATCGAAATTCGATTTCAGTTATGTTGCAGTTCACAACCGAATTTCATCAATATTAATTTCGTCTAACGTCACATGATACAGCACACACGAGATAGGGAAGCAAATAATTGATTGAAATGGCTACATTTACCTGAATGTGATCGATCAGGTCAAGGGTCTGTGGCCTCGGAGTCTATTTACAGTTGTTTGCATATTCTAACCAGATGGGAGACGAGAGGTTAAGACATGGCCATCTTCACATTTGTGTTGCATAAGGAATTTGAACCCTATAGCAGGGTTTGTTTTAAGAATGACTGTTTGCTATGTAAACCTATAATTGGTTAAATTAATAATACATCCAAAAATGAATCTCTAACAATGGATAATAGGAAATGTAGATACACTTATATTTACATCTAGCAGCGCCCCGCGGTTTTACCCGCGTTGTGCCCGTGGGAATTTCGAGAATTTTTATACACATAAACCTTCCTCTTGAATTACTCTATCTATTTAAAACCGCGTCAAAATCCGTGCAGTAGTCTTTGAGTTTATCGTGAACAGACAGATAGACAGACAGACGCGGCCGGCGACTTTGTTTTATAATATAATATAGTGATAAATAATGTAAAAACTACGTCTCATGTATTGTTGATACTCGAACCCGCAGCCCTCGACATAGGAAAAGCTCTCACGAACCACTGCCAACAAAAAACTGTTTTAATACTAATCACAATACAAACAAAAATCTTCTAACCACACAAAACATACTCTACATACTATCAAATCGCATGTATTTTAATAATCTATTGTACGAAAGAATATAAAAGCTGAAAGGGCCACAGTTTTTCATTCAATATACACAGATATAAACGCACCTGTGTCAGCGAGCTTGAACAAAAGACTGACAGGTTGAAAAAGTAGGAACGTCGTATGTGGCCGTCAAGATACGCCTATTGACAGCGTCTGAGCACGTCACTGATGGCCCACGTCGAATACCGTAACACGGATTTTCGGGTTGCAGTGCAAGTGTGGAACTCGCCTTTGATTTAAGTTTATTAATTTGCCGCAATGTAAATACATCGCATCATGTTAGGGCACTGCAAACTAAAATAAAAACTTAAAAAATAATAGTAGGTAAAATAAAAAAATTAAAGAAACAAATATTATTTAAAGGCTAACATAACAAAATTCTTTTCACATTACTTTGCTCTTTTCACCAAAAGAATCTTGTAATTTTTAGAAGGCTTTTACTTACTAGTACTTCTGTTACAAAATGGTTGGATAGTTCAACTGTGTTTGTTATGAGGATATCGTGTTGTATAATATGTTGTTACTTATGTGTTATTTGAATCTGTGTGTGTGTCATAAATAGGTGTCAAATGGGTATACTGATTATGAGATTAAAATTCAATAAAATATTACTTCAGGAACAATTTTTCAATTTATTTAAGATTTTTATTCGAAACTGTTTAACACAACCTTACTTTTTGAAATCATTACTCTGATTACACACAAGTGTCAGTGTTCATTTTATAGTAACGGATTATTTTCCATATTCTATTAAAATTGTTTTATTTCACTGTCGGATTTTGCAATAAAAATAACAATACAAAAGCTTTTTCACTGAAGCGAGGTGCTTCACCAAATACTAATTAATCTCATTGCATTGTGCAATCGTATTGTGGTCTGTTGTGCACGTCTTTTTCCCTTGTACTTTATTTAAACAAAAATAACAACAACGTACCGTGTCAACAAATTATCATACTGATTACCAAATGCTATGTCCAGATACGGCAAAATATCAGTGATTCTACGAGTATACAGCAAAATAGTGCATGTACAGGCTGGGTCAAAAGTTGCCATGACATTAAGAAAACCTATAGATCCAACTTGAGAGCAAAAGCAGTCGTTCAATGAAAATATCATCACAGTGAAAAGAAAATAAACAGCAGATATTGTAAAGAATTTCCGGATCAACACTCTTCCTGCAACTTCGCGTACGTTGTCAGACATTTGAAAATACAAAATATATTTATGTAGTTTTGTGTTATACGGTTCGGATTGCGTTTTTTGAAACGGATTACTTTTATTTGGGAATATATGTTTTTTATTGATGCTAGCAGATTTACGGATGATTTTCAGAGGAAGAGATCGCGTTCGAATACATGTTTTATTAATTTACTTTTGTCAGAACGAAATTCGAGATCGGTGTTCGTTTTGCTTGGCTTTTTTTGTTCGGTAATATAATACTTGATCTTTGTCTTTGCGAGCTTGTTTTGGTGTTTCAATTTTTACGAATGTTTTATGTACATTGTCATAACGTCACAGAATATCTGTTGTCGAATTCGTATTTTTAAACATCAAATATGGAGACGGATCTCAATTTGTTGGAGTCTTTTTTCTTTTCTACTATAATACTCAGTGGTTTGAGTATCAATTCGAAATCAGACCACAATTAGCATTATACAAGCTCTAATGATACATCATTAAATGATCACCTCATTCCAATCACTAGTCACATCACTACATAGTATAAAATAAAGTCGTCTCTTTTTCGTGTCTGTCTGTTTGTCTGTCTGTATGCTTAAATCTTTAAAATTACGCAACGGATTTTGATGCGGTTTTTTGTAATAGGTAGAGTGATTCAAGAGGAAGGTTTTTATGTAAAAAAATTCCCGAAATTCCCACGGGAACGGGCACAACGCGGGTAAAACCGCGGGGCGCTGCTAGTTCTATATAAACAAACCCACAGAATACTCAAAAGTCACTACGCAGCCTTATTCTGTATTCAAGAAGGAAGAAATCTTTTCTTTTCGAGTCTCGTTTTCCACATGCTTGCCTTCAAAATTAACCCTCTGTTCGTGTACTTGTTCTTATCCAAACAAATAGCGTTACATCGTCTCAAGAATTAGTTACAACACGTGAAAGAAAATCTATTAAGACAAGGCACCTATTCACGTACGAACATCTACAAAATCTGATTTAAATGTGGAGAACATAGTTTAGTAATAATGTAGGAATTCTTGGAACTTATTTATTTATTTCACACTTATTACATAAAATCTCAAACATATCAACAACTTTGAGACGCAAAAGGGCACGTAAAGTAAAGTAAAGTAAAGTATTAGCCTGTAATGTCCCACTGCTGGGCAAAGGTCTCTCATCTCACTGAAGATATCAGTACAGTAAGGAGGGCACGTACTATAAATAAATCGATCACCCATCCAAATAGTACTCAAACTGCACGTAGCTTAACTTTCGCTTTGAATCATCATAGCTTCGTTTTAAAGTCCAAAAAGTTCCGTCAAAAACGTTCGTAGTTAATCGACTCTGTTCGCTACAATGCCAATCATTTGTAGCGGTCATGACTTAGTTTGACTAAGCGATGTTAGCTCATTGCTATTGTTAAGCAACGTGCAGCTCGGCCCCTACATGGATGGGTGGCCGATAATGGCATTTTTATCTGAGCGCTACCATGCTACGGAGGGCACGCAGCAATCGGCCCGGCTGTTTCTACAGAAAGACAATGTCAGGCATTTAGGAGGTCTAAAAACTCTGACACCAGGGTTGACCACTAACCCACACAAACTTACTTTGTTTGTGTTAAAAAAATATTTATTCAAAAATTTTGATACCCTGTTTGCACGTGAATATTGACCTTTATTTTAAATCCCGTTCACATAAGAGGACTAAGCAAGTAAAGGTAATTCAAAATCGATAGCGCTCGATACTAACAACATCGAGATGAACCCGACTCGAACGGGATCAAACACAATGCGAATAGGAGAAGATTTCATTCGGAAATAATGTTAACATAATGTAGAAATATATTATAAAAGTTTGTGTGTGTGTTGATATAATATAAGTAATAATAAACCGGTATATCGGTTTGTAAAGTAAGTTGGAAATAGATCACCTTTCTACAATATGTTTACCTCATAAAATTCTTTTGAGATTGTCGGCCCACTTGTAGGCTGTCGGAATCGAATACCAGTCGGATCGTCGAAATATAGGATAGACGCCAACACATTATGAGTCTGACATGTATGAACTTCATATAAAATGTGTCGACACTGATTAGCCCGCTTAAAATCCGATCCGACAAGAAGACACTGCAAATGAGTGCGTGGGTCAAGAGGCCAAACACTTACTTCACTAGTTACATTTCAGTCGTATAAGTATTACGAGCATCAAATGTATTAAGTAATATAATTTAAATGTTATCCACATTCTATATATTACACACGCGTAATAGCGAATAAATAACAGATCCGACAGATTTACGATGCTTTTACCAACCAATTATGCGTAAACACGAAAATTAAGAGTTGCTACAATATATTGAACGAGTGTTTTTAACTGATACGTGCTTATAATTTATATAGCTTTCATTGTAATTAAATAACAATGAAACCACATACTAAAACTCTAATTAATTTGTACTTAAACACTATTAGTTTTGGTTTCAATTGGCTTCGATAATGCGGTTCCGGATTCAATTTCTGTTAGTGCCTATTTGTACAATTAGCTGAATTCGAATGACCATTTTTTACCCTATAAAAGTTTAGTACAATCTTAATTTCTAACGTACAGTCGATGAAACATATGTTTATAATTAAATTTTTCGCCTTATTTTATCATTGTAAAAAATGTAACATAATATCTATAACGTCGACTGTACAAGCATTTCCAATTTGTAAATAGAACACAATGTGTTCTATTTATGTGTCGGGGATGGAAGTATAATCAAGTTAAAGAAGTTTAAGAGTAGTCTGTAAATTCAGCTGACTGATGGAATCTGTAGTGTTGTTATTCCGTGACGTGAGTTCTACCTTCGTGGTGCAGTCTGTGGTATGAGAATAGACTGTGTTAAGCACTATGATAGTGTAGTCTGTGGTATGAGAATAGACTGTGTTAAGCACTATGTGACTATCATGGTTGTTCGATAGAGGGATGATAGTCTATGATATGAAAAGGAGGGAATATATTAGAGTTTACGCGGGAAATGGAGATGGTTGTATTGTGATTAGGTATATGGAAAACGTAGACTGATAGAATAAGTGTTGACGACATCACGATCGTATTGCGAATCGAGTATAGAATTAGGAAAAGATTCTATGGCGTGGACAGGACGACTGATGGGGTGTAGGGAGGTCGTTTAGGTTCCATCAATTAATTGAATCTAGACGTATCCTAACTGTAATCTGTAATCCATGATGATCGTGTGTAAAATACAAGCAATGTCATTGTAATGAAGTCCTGTGAGTTATTATTTCAAGATCAAGACGAATCCTAAGATATCTGATGTTGTATTGACCGTATAATGCTCGTGCTTATCTTGATGTGACATGTTCCCGATATCAGAAGTAGGATAATGATTGCTATTCCTCGATATCAATATCAGAAGTGGGATGAATTACCACTGAGCCCACAGCAGAGAATCATAAGGATCGCTATTTTGCCCACTGAGCTACCAGTAGAGAATGTTTGAATTGGTCAATGAATTGGTAATAAAACTTGGAATGTTCTGTGAGTATAGTTAGTTAGTGCTCTATTCTATTGTGGAGTTAAGAAGGTAATTATGAGCTTCCGAAAGAGTCAGGTGTAATCATGTACGTAATGTGATATGTTCTAATATGTTTTCTTATTTTCATGTTGGTTCAATGCTGGTAATTATTGTGAGCATTGATAAACCTCGTCCAGGGAAGAACGTGGTTCTCTTCTCAATCCTGTTACCTGAGGAATATGAGGGATTGCGGTATTCCAAGTTATTCAAGAATCTATCACGACAAATTCACATTGGATGTTAAATTGGTGATGTATTGCGGTAATGATTGGCATGGATTGGCTTATTGAAGTATCTTAGTTGGGAAATATCCGGTGAGCTATTTTGTGATATTTGAGTCAGTTTACATTGAGAGTTTTGTAGTGAATCTTCGTACCACTTGATAAAGTAGAAAGCTTATTGAAAGTATTTTGGATGTTTATCCCGTTGTAAAATATGAGAGTATGAGTAAGGGTTTCTATGTGACTATGTGACTTATTGAGTTCAATGTTCGACCTCGGCGATGGTTGTGGTCTGGATTGACCGTACTGTGGAGTGGTCTGCTGAGACCGTGTGTTGTTGAGCAATGTGATTGCTGGTCGGCTGGTTGCCGTGACTAGACGTGACTAGACAAGCTTACTGTTACTTACTCATGGCTCATATTGTAATGTGCATTTGAGATTAATAGTCTATTGAAGTTAAAGTTGAAAATGACGTGGTACCTAGTATTCATGTGTTGATGATTCCTGTGAGATTTTAATGATTTTAAGATAATCCAATTATTGATAAACTAGTAACTGATAGTTAATAGTCAATTCTGATAACTGTTAGTAGTTTCTGATTACTTTAATTGAAGTAGCTTTTGGGAAATGTTAGTTTGAAGTTAAGCGTTAAAATAATAATTTGGGAGTTTAAGTTAATTAGTTCACATAACAGATTACACAAAATGCCCGAGAGTGACTGATCACAGGGATGATCAGGGTCATGGGAGATCACTGGGATGATCGCGAGAGTGGCTGATCACAGGGATGATCATGGTTATGGGTGATCACTGGGATGGTCACAGCTAGTCACAGGGATGACTGAAGGTGGTCGAAATGTCGTCCGGGCCATGCAGCTGATAGCGGCTGGTCGAAGGGACACATTCATCAGTCCAACCTCAAGTGTTCATTGGTCGAAAGGATAATGTCGTCAGGGCCATGCAGCTAATAGCGGCTGGTCGAAGGGACACATTCATCCGGTCCAATCTTAAGTGTTCATTGGTCGAAGGGACAGTGTCATCCGGGCCATGCACGTGTGGCTGGTCGAAAGGAAACACCCGTCCGGTCCAAATTGATAATGTGTGAAAAATTGATCCTATGCAATGTTTGTTGAGTGATTAGAAAAAGGTGCCGTCCGGTCCATGAGTGGTCGAAAGGACACACGCTTTTATTTTATTCTGAGACAGTTATAGTTGTATGACAGTAACATTACGTCTACTAGTCATAGCTTGTCAGGTTGACCGAGCGAGTGCAAATTACTGTGGCAAAACTTATTTTCTTTACAGATACCTCACACGAGGACGTGTGAAACGTCATGATGGCCGTGTCGGGGATGGAAGTATAATCAAGTTAAAGAAGTTTAAGAGTAGTCTGTAAATTCAGCTGACTGATGGAATCTGTAGTGTTGTTATTCCGTGACGTGAGTTCTACCTTCGTGGTGCAGTCTGTGGTATGAGAATAGACTGTGTTAAGCACTATGATAGTGTAGTCTGTGGTATGAGAATAGACTGTGTTAAGCACTATGTGACTATCATGGTTGTTCGATAGAGGGATGATAGTCTATGATATGAAAAGGAGGGAATATATTAGAGTTTACGCGGGAAATGGAGATGGTTGTATTGTGATTAGGTATATGGAAAACGTAGACTGATAGAATAAGTGTTGACGACATCACGATCGTATTGCGAATCGAGTATAGAATTAGGAAAAGATTCTATGGCGTGGACAGGACGACTGATGGGGTGTAGGGAGGTCGTTTAGGTTCCATCAATTAATTGAATCTAGACGTATCCTAACTGTAATCTGTAATCCATGATGATCGTGTGTAAAATACAAGCAATGTCATTGTAATGAAGTCCTGTGAGTTATTATTTCAAGATCAAGACGAATCCTAAGATATCTGATGTTGTATTGACCGTATAATGCTCGTGCTTATCTTGATGTGACATGTTCCCGATATCAGAAGTAGGATAATGATTGCTATTCCTCGATATCAATATATGTATATAATATATGTACCTATATCTATAATATATGTGTTCAACACATATATTCCGAAGAACACACATTTCGTTTAAATTGGCCGCTTCCTAGCCATGTTGTCAGTCCATCCCTAAAGGATTGAATCAAATGCAACAGTTTCTCTTGAACAAGCATCAAAGTGAAACCACTCCTCATTTCCATTCACAGAAATAAGGTAATAACTAACAATTGTGCCGATTGTATTGCCTCTGAAACTTTGCCGAGATTAATTCGTACTATTAATTGTGCCTGGATCCTGCAATGTTGGCTAAGATTGGTCGAGACGGAACTAAATCGAATTTTGTAACAAATTTGATTAACCACTCGCTCGATTTCCAAACTTAGTTACTGTCGAGATGTAACTCCCTCGAAAAATTACGAATTCGCTTTGTACAAATTAATCGATGGAATTAATTGCCTCGATATTCGTGAATTGA
Organism: Cyclophora albipunctata; assembly: GCA_963082685.1. Taxonomy (NCBI): domain Eukaryota; kingdom Metazoa; phylum Arthropoda; class Insecta; order Lepidoptera; family Geometridae; genus Cyclophora; species Cyclophora albipunctata. The sequence continues at coordinate 1,464,818 of OY720129.1, read as the reverse complement.
ATTCTTAATTTGAATTTTTAATTAAGGTTTTTTCTTTACGTTAGGCCAGTGAGTAATTGTGCGCTATTACTCGTTGGAAGTTTTAACTGAAAGGCACAGTTCAAAGGTTGTTACGTCTGTCATTACTTCACATGGTATTCCAATACTTGAAGATCCCATCTTTGAAGATGACAAGCCGCCAGCCTCAAATCATCAACTAAAAGTTGAAAGGTCAACCCTCGGACTCCGGTCCAGTCGACCATTGCTTACGTAATTGAAACTTTCACACGACCTAAAAACATTGTAAATTCATAGTTGCCGACAATATTTGATTACAAGCGTGGATTCTGTAGGGTTCAGTTAATGACTTGTAAATAAGGAGGGTACGCCCTTCATTAATAACCGGGGGGGCTGTCTTCCACAGCTCCTTCGAGCAATTACCCGGGCCCAGTGTGAGCAAAGAAGTAGGTTAAGTGAGTAATTGCTCGGCACTGAGCGCCGCGGCGTGTGAGCCCTGCGCTGCGGCGACGCTTTTGGGAAGTGTATGTGCAGTCATTCAAAGTTCGTTGACTTGGGAGGTTTTACATTTTTTGGGTGGTGACTATTTAGGGCAAAAATGGTGAGGTTTTATGATGAATTTTATGGAATGAAAAGTGTCAAGTTTAGGACACATGATTAGTTAAAAGCTTTGCCTAAATCATAAAGTAATTTTTATTTATAATACCTATTTGAAGTCGACCTTTTCCACTAGTAACAATACTCTAAAACTCTAGTTACCCTTTAGTTATTTGGGTCAATAATTTTATTTATTCAATCCTTGTTATTTGAGACTTTTTACAAATATCTTATATCAAAATCAATTTGGCTATAGGTAATAAAGTATTACACTAGAATTTACTCCAGTATTTCAATGGGCTAAGGCTTCAACCCACAAAAGATACCAGATGAGATGATGAAGTACAGTAAAGAAGATTAGATATAATCACAGCGCTTACACCAAATTACCACAATACTAATTGACACATTTTATTTGATTCGCACCTGAATTCACCTACTGTTCTCCACCACACTATGTACACGGTACTTTGTTAACTTTATACATGCGTTACTTATGCATATATGAGAATAATCATCACTATACAGAGTAACAAATTACACGCGGTAGTCGGTTGTTTGTTTGACTTCAAAAACAATATTGAAAGATGATTTATCATTATTATTGACTTGCATCAGTGAGTGGCTTTCTCTAAATTCTGTTGGAAATGCCATGGTACTTCAAAATTAATGTTTTACTGTATTATATTGTAACTGCCTTATGAATAATCGCTCTGTAACTTAAATACTGTTAGAAAATGTTTTGTCTCTTTTGCTCTTCGTAAAATAGCATATGTCGGAAAGGGAAAAAGCATTTGATAAATAAAATGCTGTTAATAGGCATATATGAAAATGGCCCTAATTATTTATAAGTATTAAATAGGTAAACAATTATTACGCTTCGGTCCTATGTTCAAGTAACATTGTGTGATTAAAATACCTATCTTTATTTACTAATAACTCAGGTTTGGGAGAATTCTACTTAATGTGGTAACTTAACTTATAATTGGCCTTTGTTATTTTATAAAAATCTATTGCCATATTTGCTCTAAGTTCTCCAAAAACAAAAAAACAATAGTCCTTCAGTCAGGTATTAAGTCCAGCCCCAAACCACAAACCTTAATTTAATAATATATTAATTAATATTATCACTACAAAGTATAATACAAAGTCGCTTTCCGCTGTCTGTCTGTCCCTATGTATGCTGAGATCTTTAAAACTACGCAACGGATCTTGGTGCAGTGTTTTTAATAGATAGAGTGATTCCAAAGGAAGGGTTATAAGTATAAAAATTCCCGCAATTTCCTCGGGAACGGGCACAACGCTAAACCCGCGTAGTTTTAAATAAAAAATCCTTCTTAATCTTCAACTCTTTCCATGCTTTCTTCTAAACAGCAAAAGATTAAATATTCAACATCAGAACAGATACGCAGACATGTAAACGTATAGAGACGAGACTTTCGCATTTATAATATAAGAATAATCTTTCTGGAGCATTTTGAAGTAAGTATATCACACAAGTAAATATAAACTATTTATCTTTGAGATAGAAGCTCTCTTCCACTTTGTAACATAATAACGAGGAACACAAAAGCTTTACCATTGAGATAAGCAGTAAAGATGTCTCTTGTTTCGGACTGTTAACAATCAACTATTTAACTTGTACTTTAATTGGGATCATGAATCAAAATTAACAATTACTAGTTTTCTTTATGTATTTTATGTAAGCACTTAGTTCTTACAATAGAATCATAATGACCAATTAGGCTTGGACGATCTGTTAAAGTGTTTTTTTTCTTTTTCTGCTGAAAGTGTTTTGAAATAATTTACATAACAGATGAGTAGTTACTAATGCTAGTATTTGGTATTAGGTATTTATAAAAGATACTTTAATTTATTGAAAAAAATGCCATAATATTTAATTTTATACTTTTATACCTTTTAAGTATTCCGCCTCGGTGGTCTAGTGGTATGTGCACTCGCCTGCCAAGACTGAAGTCCCGGGTTCAATTCCCAGGTCAAGCGAATACATTTTGCCAAATTTTAAAATATGGCTCGGGTTTAAGATCACCAACCTGCAGTAGGCAAGCATGGTGATTACTCCTAATCCTCCTCACTGTACTGATATCTTCAGTGAGATGAGAGGCCTTCGCCCAGTAGTGGGACATTACAGGTTTTTTAAGTATTAAGCTGCAGATTGCAGTGGTTTCTATTTCTTTTATCAAATTGATTTTCAAGTGTAGCGAGACTAACTGTCCTTCATACTTTTTAAACTCACGCGATTTGCACTCATTATGCTAAATGAAACGGGTCTGTATCGCGTAAGATTAAAATACGTACCCGACGTTTGACGTGTCCTTCTTCAACCCGTTGGGTTATAATATATACTCATGGAAGAACGAAGCACTACTGCGTAAATGCTTGCACCTTTATTTTCTAGCATCTCATTTTTATTACATAAAACCTCTTTCCTTGGAATATCAATTTGATTCTGTCTTAGTTATTCTATCATGTCAGCTGAATGACATTCATATTTACAATGGATGCATTTAGCAGTTTGAAATGGATCATTTATTTTTGGATGGTGGTACCACGGTAAGTTATTTAAATGTTAATTTGAATTAATTATTTCATAGTCAATGCGATGATATTCATTGTACAGCGAAGATATGGCTGGCTCATTAATTCTCGAGTAGATTATTGGCCAACCCTGGAGTAGGAGTTTTTAGACCGCCTAAAGGCTGCCGACGTGGTCTAACGATTGAAACAACCGGGGTCGAGTGCTTAACAGCAGGTAAAATCAGGTAGAATTGCGACTATCGGCCAGCCACCCAAGAAGGGGCAGATCAGATTTCTAAGAAAAAGTAACCTTGCTTCATTGAGTTATATGTAACTCAATGTCTTGCTTATCGCTTTCCTTTTCTATTCCTTTCCCTGCTTTCCTTGTTCCTTTACTCCTGAAATAAATTTTACTACTTAACGCATCTTCTGCGAAAACGTCTGCAATAGGTCATATTATATAATTTAATAAGTAGGTACTTATATATTTGTGAAGGGGAGGTAGGAAACTTCAGTAGTTTTTGCATATGCTAAAAAGGACTCCAGGCTGTCATTTGTAAATTGCAACCGCACTCTAAGACCCTAAAAGTAAAGTCTGTATGTTCCACTGTAAGGCAAAAGTCTTAACACTCACTGAAGATTAAAATTGCTTTATTTTATAAGCGCCCCTGTACCATATTAGGTGTAAGCGGTAAGCTCATTGTTCAAATTATTTGATGTACATATGTACTTCACTACGAGTAAATATATAGAATTAATATTCTCCGTTCACTCAAACCTACGTCATGCTTTCACTACTTCAAAGACAGTGTTGAGGCGGACTATAAAGCACACTAAGACAATATGCAAGTAAAATTACACAAATATGACTCAAGGGAGCTCATGAGATAAAACAACTGTATCAGTTACCTGCTGATATGATAAGCAGATGAAATAGTTTACCTTTCTCTTTCCACGAAAAAAAGAGATAGAAGAGACATTGTCTTTGGCGTGATCATCAGCCGACTTGGCCACTAAGCTACTCGAACTGAGTCAATTGACATTCTTTCCATCAGGTTCTACAAATGCAACAGCTTCAGTGGTGGGTCTACATAATCATCGGAGTCAGTCTATTTGCCGTCGCGTTACTGCTCAACTGTATACTCAAGAAGTTTAATGGTAAGCTTCAAAGACGTCTTTATATAGTAAACATGGTATACCTGCTGAGTTTCGCGGCCCAAATGCCATTGAAAACCTTTTTAAAAAAATTGAAACTACGTTTACGTCAGACAAAAATGTGAAATAAAAGCGAAATGTACCTATCCAAAATGAGTAGTTTTCGCTAAAACTTAAGAAACAAGTAACCCATATTTTCTTAAACTTTTAAAAATTGTAGTGGATCATGTCTAAAAATTGTTTGTTGATGCCTCCTTCAATTCTATTTCATTAAGTTTAACATTATTAACTCTATTAAGATCCTTTAGTAAGAACCTGGGTACTCCTCACTATTCTTACATTCCATAATTACTTACCCAATACGTATTTCATTTATACAGATGCCCGACTAGATCAAAGATTGCATAGAGTCAGTCAAAAAGCGACAACCAGTCAATCGACACAGATCCAAAACCCAACAAAAAGCGCTAACCCTCCTAAAGAAGTGGCCAAGCCGATAGCTCCAGCCACAGTCGTCGACACAACAGAGGTTGTTAAAGCTACCGTCAAACCATCCATTAAACCACTAGCCGCCATAATAGACAACGAAAAGAACTACCAAATAATCAGACTAAAAGATGATCCACCATGTGTAACTGTAGCAAATACCATTTCAAGTACTCATGCAGAACAACACAGTAGCCCTGGCGCTGCCGAGGTCCCTGCAGTCAGTGACACCGGCAAGGAAGAAGAAATAAAGCCCCCAGGATTTCTAGGAAGCATTTACAAGAACGTCATTTCAGCTAAAGATTCCACTGAGAAATCTTCACAGAAAATCATGACGATAGTATCACAAACTACGATAAAACAAGAGGCAAAAGATGATGTTATTAAAAATAATGCATCTTTGATAAATAATAGGGTTTGTCTACCATTACACGCCAGTAATACAGATACAAAAGAACCTTATCAAAATAATTGTATACTGTGCTTAGATGTTCCCGCTATAACATACAAAGATCCAACTAAACTCGAAGGCACAACTAGCGGAAACCGCCCAGATAATGCAGGTCCAAATCGAAGACCTTCGTCTCATTCGGAGATCATCGCTTGCATAAATGCAAGTAGAGAACCTTCTACAATAAAGGACGACAAAGATTATATTGAGGCGAAAGTTTCACAAAAAGCAAAAGATTCTATTGAGAAGAGAGATTCAAAGGAAGTAAAAGTTTCTACAGAGGCGGCAAATTCTAATGAGAAAGGTTTAGAAAAAGTAAAAGTTTCTGATGAGGCAACAGATTCTGTAGTGAAAGATTCTAAGGAGAAAAAGGATTCTAAAGACGTGAAAGACTCAAAAGAAGGAAAGAAAACATTCAAGGCAAAAGAATCAGTTGAAATAAGAGATTCTTCAGAATTAATAGACTCTACCAAGACAGAAACTATTTGTCCTGTAACTTTCACAAAATCGGAAATATTATTTCCAGCGGATATTTCAAATGATACTATAGATGAAGACTCTAATATGATATTGGTATCTTTACTACCTAAAAACATTGCAACAGTACCAAACACTACATCAGACAGACTTGGTGAACATATACCTAAAGAATCCCCCAAGATTCAGGACCATGTCCCATCGGACGAAGAATCTGTACTCCTAAAAGTAGCCTCCAATGCTACTCCTAATCCTAATGTATTAGATCCTTCTGCAGCTAATACAACTAAGAAATGAAATTGTTTTATTTATTTACTCAATACAAATAATATTTCAGTTATATTTCATCATTATTTCAGCTGATAGACCCATTTTTGTTTGGATGCTTTCTTTTCCTATAGATCAGGAGTTTCTAACAAGCTCCAGATCTTGTGAGAAGTGGAAAAATATGAAGGGGACACTACCAAAAATTATAGTTTTTGTTTGTTATTCAGAATCACCAATACGGCGCTTAACGAGAAACCCATTTTGTAGTTGATTTCTATTGCCATAAGAAGTTAACTTTAGACTCCTTGTAGTGGCCTCTCTTGCTCTATAATCTTGTTTATTTTTCTGTCGGTCACTTTAAATTAAAATTATTAAGGGAAATAATCTTAATTCCTACCTAATGAAGAGCCCGAAACGTTAAAAAGTCTGGAAACAACTGGGAAACCTGCTATCGATCGGTGTAGTCCTAGTTAATTGCCTCTAGCACTTAAGGTGTAATTCTCAGGATGCGTTTCTATGAAAGTGGAGCGGCGCGGAGTAAAGAAGCGAACCGGAGAGGAGCGGTGCGGATCTCAACTTACAATCACAATGCCTATGTTCCGTCATCTCTCAGCGAGCGAGGACGAGATTAAACCCCCTCGTGCCTGAATCGTGGTGTTCGTGGGTTAATTAGTAAGGCTTCAATCTTCGACCATGCTGGTCACAAATGGTGGTGGTCACCGGTGGTAGTGGTCGTGTGGTGGTCGGTAACGGCACGGTCTCGTAGGTACGTTAAACCAGAAAACCAGTCAAAATAACAGTGTTGTCAATGTCAAATGATAATAAGTCAAATGGTTGTCTGTCTGTGGTTGTGTTGTGACTTGTGGTATTCTGTGGTGGTATTTGTTGAATTGAATTTGTTTGCTAATTGCAAAAACATTTCGGCGGCATCAAAATTAAATTATATCACCTTTAATATTAGATATTAAAGTACCTAAATAATTTCCGGTCCTATAATTGAAAGCTAACAATGTTGTTTGTGTGATTAAGTCTATATTTTTAAGCAAAATTAGGTGATATCCCAGTTTTGTAAGATGACGTCTATTATTAAAGTGCACTGCCTGTCCGGGGCTGGGGATGAATCTCCACCGTGCTACGTGCTGCAGATAGACGAGTTCAAGTTCCTACTCGACTGTGGGTGGGATGAGAAGTTCGATATGGACTTCATAAAGGAATTAAGAAGGTAACATTTTGAGGTTATGTTGTGTATACTAACATTGCTGAAGATGGTTTATCACCTTCGAGAACTTGTAATTGAGTAAAGCTACTGATTTGACTTTTCCTCCATACACTATTCTTTATTGTTCAAATCGTATATAACACTATTACATTATACTAAACTGAAGTATGTTCCCATATCATGATTATCACCAGTTACTTATAGAAATCTTATCATAAGCTCATTGATATTGAAAGTTAAAAAGCAAACGATAATAATAACAGTATTGTTTACTTTCCAGACACGTAAACTCAATAGATGCAGTCCTGCTCTCACACTCGGACCCCATCCATCTTGGTGCCCTGCCTTACGCAGTAGGGAAGCTAGGTCTCAACTGTCCAATATATGCTACATTACCTATCTACAAGATGGGGCAGATGTTCATGTATGACCTGTATCAGGCTCACAAGAATGTGTCGGAGTTCGATCTGTTTACTTTGGATGATGTCGACATGGCGTTTGATAGGATGACACAGTTGAAGTATAATCAGAGTGTGGATATGAAAGGTGAGGGTTATGTTTTTCTTAGTTTACATTCTGATCTTTTTGTGGACAGCTGAAACAAATGTTTAATCTATACTAATATATATAGCTTTATTAGGCTGAATGTTTTTGTTTTTTTGTTTGTTTGAACACATTATCTCAGAAAACTACCCATCTGATATAAATAGTTCTTTTTGTAATGGATAGCCACATTCAACAGGAGGCTTATAGACTATTTTTAATCCCGAAATTGCCATGGGTATGGTTACAATACAATGTAGGTAAAACTGTGTGGCGCTGCTAGTAACTTTATAAAGCAAAATGCTGATTTCAAATAATGAGAAACGCTTATAAGAGCACCTATTTAAACATAACAGTTTTAAATGGAACCAATCTACAAGGATATACTTCCATATATATTAATAAGGGTAGATTTCTATACACAAATTTTTTCTAAATTAGTTTATCAACAATTTACAGATATGAGTTAACAAACATAAAAAGTACAAACTTACACAACAATTGACCATATAGGATACACTTAACATACTCACACTTTTAGAAGTTAAAGATATTTTATTGTTAAAATCTACTATTTCAGGTAAAGGCCTAGGTCTCCGTATAACACCACTACCAGCTGGCCACTCTCTCGGAGGCACTGTTTGGCGTATCGCAGCACCTGGTGAAGAAGACATAGTATATGCACCCGACTTCAACCACAAAAAGGAACGGCATCTCAACGGGTGTGAGATCGAGAAGTTGGTCCGACCGTCACTGATGCTTTTAGGAGCTATGAATGCAGATTATGTACAGCAAAGAAGGCGGTTAAGAGATGAGAAGTTGATGAGTAAGTTGTAAACTATACTTATTAGTAGTATGAGTTAGTTCCATATTACAAGCTTAAAGCTTAGTTTGGTTCTAATTAACCATGTTTGAATTTGTTTGTGGGATATATTTATTTATTAGAGAAGAAGTTTTAATGACTTATTTAAGCTAGTTTTCATCCTGAACTTGCTACATGAAAGAGTACAATCCAGGCAGCACTTCAAGGTGCTGTTAGTAATAATCTATATGTATCTATGCAGTAAGCCTGCTTATCTGTATCATGTTAGACCATGTTGGACGCACTTAGCCTTTACTTATAGGTGTCTGTGAGGTAGAGTTATAGTCCCCATTAGTACCCAATGTCCCTTAGATCAATATAAGATTATTAAAGTTACGTCAGGTGTATTCACATAACCTTGGTCTTTCATCATGCCTATTTCAGCCACAATATTGGGCACTCTCCGCGGCGGCGGCAGCGTGCTGGTGTGCACGGACACGGCGGGGCGCGTGCTCGAGCTAGCACACATGCTGGACCAGCTGTGGCGCAACAAGGACTCCGGCCTCGTCGCCTACTCGCTCTTCATGTTGACCAACGTCAGCTATAACGTGGTGGAGTTCGCTAAGAGTCAGGTGAGGATGTGTAAAGTTTAGTTCGAATTCAAATCTCTTTATTATATCAGATCGTCACAAAAAAATTAAGCTTAAAATTAAGTTTACATTAGTTATCAACATACCACATTCTTTTAAAATTTCCGTTACATAGTTAATACTATGGGTGGGTATGGATGGTGGGTATGGTGATGACTCAATAACTGGGCCAAATATATTATGTTAAATCAATTAATTTATATGACTTGAGTTGAATACAGTGTCAAACATTCTGCAGAATAATATCATGGAGATATATTTCCAAATCAATTTTTTTCGTGCAGTGTAGTGGAGAAATGTTCTAATAAATTAAAATATTATTTTATTAGTAATTCCCAAATACTTAAATGAAGTATATAATGAAGTGCCTCTTAATAAAGTGTCTGTATGTTTGTTTACTTAGCTCTAAAGTTTATACTTTAAGAGGATAGCAGAGGACAAATAAAAAAATCTCTGCCTTATGTATTGAGTTCCTGAAAACCGTATCTACCTTCAGAAACCTCTCCTATGTGTGTCGTAACGTTCCAGATCGAATGGATGAGCGACAAGCTGACGCGCGCGTTCGAGGGCGCCCGCAGCAACCCGTTCGTGCTGCGGCACGTGGCGGTGGTGCACGGCGCGGGCGAGGCGCTGCGCTCCGCCGCGCCGCGCGTCGTGCTGGCGGCCGCGCCCGACCTCGAGTCGGGCTTCGCCCGGGACCTGTTCCTGCAGTGGGCGCCGCACGCGCACAACTCGGTCATACTGACGGCTAGGTGAGCATGGCCTCACACGGGTGGCTGATGAACGGTGATGGTGGTGGTGATCGAGGCCTTTGGGCGGTCTAAAAACTTTGACACTAGGGTTGGCCACTACACGAACTTACTTACTTATAATCAAAGTTAAACATAATGTTAGAATAGTTTTGTGAAAAATAAAGACTTCATTGTACTGTATCTGACTTTTATATTGTACAGAAATGATAGCAGTCATGAGTTGAGTTTAATATATGTGTACATGTATGTCTCTAAGACCGTTTTTTTGTTGAAAAGTAATTTTGTCCATAGAGTGCTCTTAGCTACAGATGTAGTGAATAATCCTTTCCTATCGGCAAAACTCGGAACAACGATAACACCCGAATGGTGCCGATGTGTCTATGAATTACTGTATTATTAAATTACGTGTAGGCAGGCCTGTGTCACTCCGCGTGTAGGTATTAAAAACATACCTACGGGCGGCGGCCACTGCGCAAGGGCCAATCTAGTAGGCTGCCACAAGCGAAAGAAAACACACGCGTGCGCGCTATATGTTCGACCACGTTCAACTTTGATTGATTCATTATTGCAAGATGGACACAAAACGAAAAAAAGCAAAAAGATACTGTGCAGTATTTAATTGTTTAAATACGGATCGTGATGAGAATTTAACTTTTTTTTGGTTACCTAAAGACGCTGACAAGTAAGGGTAAAATCTATTTTGACTGGATTACATTATGTTCCTATATGAAATGAAATTAATTCAAACTACAAACCGTTTCTCCCCGTACTATTAACGTAATAATAAGTAAACGCTCGTGCTGTGCGCTAGATGGCATAAGTAGTTTCTCGAAGTAAGCAACCCTAGTCCGCGGCTCTTTCAATACGTATAACCATGTATATCTTATTATGAACCGTAGTATAGTGAATTAAGGCCCATATTCCTTCAAAAAGAAATTGGTAGGTATGTAAATGAACACGTGCTCGACTGGACCGCGAGCTAAATTAAATCATATTGTTTATCAGATTCGAGTCATATTTCTTTGAAAACCATTGCGAAGTAAAGCTTCTGTACGTAGTACTAGTTATTATTCTGTGGTGTAGGTATCAAATAAATCGCATACTTTATTTATCAATGTCAAATGTCAAACTGTTGTCTCGATGGGTACTGAGTGCGAGTGAAGTAGTAAGACAAAAACGAACATTTCCGAGAAAATACGAAAGGAAAGGATTATTCACTACATCTGTAACTGATTAATGTATAAAAACAGTTTAATTACACACCACAATAATTTCCTTGTTTCCATTATTGTATGTATTTTACTGGTGGCTTCAAAACGGCGAGTGGTGATTAGTGACGGGAACGGGAGAAGGTCTTTGCCAAACAATGGGATGATAGTTGATACAGGCTAACAGTAACAGTAACTATTTTATACCTAATTCACTTCCAGAACTTCACCAGGGACCCTCGCCCGGGACCTCATAGAAAAAGGCGGCAACAGAACCATCGAGCTGACTGTCCGCAAGCGAGTGCGGCTCGAGGGCGCCGAGCTGGAGCAGATGATGCAACAGCAGACCATGTTCGTCAAGAACCAGCCCAAGTGAGTACAATGTAGCTATTTAGTTATTAAATAATACGTTTTTCTGCCGCGGCGTATCTTGCTATAGTATCTGAGTGTCACATAATTCATCCAGGAAAAAATATATTTCTCATTATTAATCGATAAAGGAAGTGTTTTATTAGGTGTATATTTTTTTTCTGATATATCCGTCGTTTATGAATGAAAATTCCTCCTTTGCTTATAAAAGGGTATGCTTTCATAATGAACCCATTTTTTACTGCTTTCAAAAAAGTAGTAGTTCCCATAAAAATCTAATTTGGACATGTAAGCACGATTAAAAAGGTAATATTTTCAAATGAATTGAAACAGTGTGATGATTGGTGTGAGACAGAGAGGAGGTGGGGCTGTCGTCGGACTCGGAGTCGGACTCGTCGCTGGAGATGTGCGTGGTGACGGGCCGCCACGACCTGGGCTCGCGCGGCGCGCGGCTGGGCGGCTGCTTCAAGACCAACAAGCGCCACCACGCCATGTACCCGTGCGCCGACGAGCGCCCGCGCATAGACGACTACGGGGAGATCATCAAGGTCACATGTGATGCTAGCCGCGCACCGCGGTGTACCCGTTCCCGCGGGAATTACGGGATGACAAATAGCCAAAATAGTCTTTTCGTAATGAACAGCCACATTCAACGGGAAGGTTATAGGCTATTTTTCATCCCGAAATTCCCATGGGAACGGCCACAACGCGGGTAAAACCGCGGGGCGCTGCTAGTTAGAAAATAATTTGATGAAAATAAATTTTATGTCATATAAATGTATACTTGCTTCTCACTTCAACACATATACTAACGAAACTGTATTAATTTGCAGCCTGAAGACTACAGGCTGGCGGAGATCGTGGACGCTGAGGGGGAGATCCGGGACGTGGCGCCCGCGCCGCCGCAGAAACAGGAGCCAGACGGTAACACACTTGTACTAATACTGAAGGGGAGATCCGGGACGTGGCGCCCGCGCCGCCGCAGAAACAGGAGCCAGACGGTAACACACTTGTACTAATACTAAAGGGGAGATCCGGGACGTGGCGCCCGCGCCGCCGCAGAAACAGGAGCCAGACGGTAACACACTTGTACTAATACTGAAGGGGAGATCCGGGACGTGGCGCCCGCGCCGCCGCAGAAACAGGAGCCAGACGGTAACACACTTGTACTAATACTGAAGGGGAGATCCGGGACGTGGCGCCCGCGCCGCCGCAGAAACAGGAGCCAGACGGTAACACACTTGTACTAATACTACCGAGACATTACCATTTACTCGCTTTATACCCAAACCTGTGGGGGAAAGAGTAAAGACCTATGTCTCCGCCATTGTACCCCCCTTGTACGAGGAATTTTAGGATCAAAAGTAGCCTTTATGTTCTTTCAGGCTCGTATCTCAACGCTAATTTTCATAAAAGTTCGTTTCAGTCATTTTTCTTTGTACACATATTTATTTTTTCCTCCTCGCTGTACTGATATGTTTGGTAACACGAGATACCTATACTCTTACAGGCTTATATTTTGTTTACTTATATTTATTTTATGTTTAACCTGTAAAATCCTATGGTCCTACAGAGAAAAGATTTCCCTTTCTTTCATTACAATATAGTTTTGGTTTATTACAGTGGAAATGGCAGAAATTCCCACAAAGTGCGTCTCGTCGGTGCGACAAGTGGCTATAAAGGCGAACATCCAGTTCATTGATATGGAAGGGCGATGCGACGGCGAGTCTCTGCTAAGGGTCGTGTCGCACTCCAAGCCGAGAGCTATCGTCGGGCTACGAGCTAATAGTGGCGCTTTGAATGTGTTGAAGTAAGTTTTAACGAATGTTTAAAATATAACATTACTAGCAGCGCCCCGCGGATTTACCCGCGTTGTGCCCGTTCCTGTGGGAATTTAGGGATTTTTTATACACATGAACCTTTCTCTTTAATAATTCTATCTATGAAAAACAATCCGCGTCGAAATCCGTTGCGTAGTTTTAAAGATCTAAGAATACATAAGGACAGACAGACAGACAGTGGAAAGCGATTTTGTTTTATACTATGTAGTGATAATTAGAATTAAAATTTATATAGTAATTGAGAGTGTTTAAGTTAAGAGGTTTAGGTATAACACCCATATTCTAAATCGTTTCCTCAAACTCCACTCACACTCGACTCAACTGAGGCCGCTCTATACTCGGAATTTTAATTCGATTCCAGATTTGACAATTTCAGTGTTGCAACATTATGACAAGTACTAAATAGTGACGTTGCGAAATTATTCGATATGGAAATGGAATATTTCCGGATCGATTCTTCTCGTTTATAATTTTACTCTCGTAAACTAAGTATATCAGGAAATTAAATATTTCTGAACCGATAATTTAGTTTTGACGATTAATTAACGATCTGAGACTTTTCTTTTATAATTGTGTGTGAAATAAATAAAAAAATGTGATCATGAAGGAACATGACAAATAAAACAGATAGATGTATTATGGTAATAATTTATTTTATAAATTGTCGCCGTCATCGCTATCGCTGTCACTTTCTGTAACATTTATTATAAAACTCGGATACATCTCGGATACAAAATATCGATTCGCAATGAAATAAGATATTCGTATCACTACACTACACTATTATATGTGGTATCATTATTTCACAAAATGACAGTAGCTAATGTCAAATCTGGAATCGAATTAAAATTCCGAGTATAGACGTCACTCAAGAATTCCTCAAAATTGGTATTCTTAGTTGTATCTATACCTCACTTTGAGGACACTCGAGGGAGGAAAAAGCAAAGTCGAGTCGAGGGAAAACGTCATCGATGACGTCATAAAATCATAGAATATGCATATAATTTAGCTTTTTATCTGTGGCCATTCCCAAATTCGCATCTTATCTATCAGGCCCATCGCAGACGACAGACTTTTTGTGCGATCGAGTCTGCGGCGCACAAAAATTCGGTCGCGGATTGTCGCGGATTTTTGCGCGTCGTGTGCGTTACTGCATATAATTACATAGGTTCTATTTTCACAGACTAAAAAGTGCGTCACGGATAGTCTGTCGTCTGCGATGGGCCTCATTGTCACTCCTGACAATGAAAATACTGTCATAACAAATCAAAGAAAAATACGTAAATACATGGTAAATACAAATATTTTTGTATGGTGTATGTACTGATTTTACAAGACGATTGAATTTCCTAAACTTATCAGTTTGAGCTGTGAACTTTTAGCTTTATCAGGAAAACGAGTCATTAGTCAATCGGAGAAGTTGTGTTTTCAAGAGTAAATAAACATTATCGAATGATCGAATGTACTTGAATTAAATTCATCATCAACCAAAATAAGAAGACAACTCGACGATAGAGTGAAGTGGAGAAGAAAAACTAGGAATGCCGTCTCCTCCAACGTGTGGGACACATGGCCAGGAACAGATTAACCAGTTACAATAGCAGCGGGCAATTCAGTAAAATACAATAAAATAAACAAGACATAATTTAATTCATATATAGTTTTATTTCTTAATTTGTAAATGATTTACCTAAAATAATATCATATTGAATACCGTTTTTTGTTTATGTAAATAAATCCATGATCTTTTCTTTCCCGAAAAGATAGCGTCTTTGTATTGGAATTCTTTGTTTTCCTAGAGTTTCGTTGGGTTTTGTGCATCTCGTATAATATACCGCCGTTCAGTTTACCATCAAGATAACGTATGCATTCTTGAAAATCCATTTCAAACTATGTTTAAAAACACAAATAATCGTAAATGACAAATAAACAATCACCTACAAAGGCAGCCACAGCACATCTCGAGTAGCTAGAGTTCACTCGAGTCTTTACTCAAGGTACCTAGCAACCTACCTTGAGTTTGACAGTTGTTTCCTCAACTCGAGTGAGGAAATATTTTGAGGGCCCTCAAGTCGAGGGAAGTTTTTGCAACCTAGAATACCGATTATTCACTCGAGTTTGAGTGGAGTGTGAGGAAACGACTTAGAATATGGGTGGATTCTGTAATATGAGTAGATATGGAATCTTTATATTTGTTCACGTCATATGTCTTATTTTCAGGAAACACTGTGAAGCTGAAGGGATTGAAAAAATATTTATACCCAAAAAGGGAGAAGTAATAGACGCAACTACTGAGTCTCATATTTATCAAGTAAGTTACCTATTTAAAATATTGTAGGTTGCAGCATTAAAATATCAATAATAATAAAATCATATTTTGCATTTAAGTCCAATCGATAAAGTAGTTATAGAGTGCGTGAGAGGGTACCTAAGCGATTTCTTCAGAAACGTATTCAGGGTGCTCAGGGAGAAAACATACTAAAAGTCCTGACGTCTAGGAGGTGCGCCGGAGGGAGGGATGGGGGGGGTGACAAAGGTCTCAATTTTAGGTTATTCGCGAATATCTCAAAAACGGTGCAATGTAGCAAAAAAAGTGTATGATGAAATGATGCTTATAAAATTCTCTATAACTTATTCTATCCACTTTTTCCATATTCCCAACCGTTATTGAACTACACGCTCCAGAAATGTAAAAATTAAGGACCTCGGGCTCTCCTCCTCCCCCAATGCTCAACAGTGACATGACCTATGTCATTTGAAAGGTCTTGAAGAGTTGTACAAGTTACTTCTAGACAATTATATCGAATTCGACGGCCAACTCGGTGTTTTCGACCACCGAAGAATTACCACTGGAGGTGCTGTGGAGCCTGGGCGGAATGCTCAACAGTGACATGACTTATGTCATTTGAAAGCTCTTACAAGTCACTTTTTGATAGTTATATCGAAATCGACGCCCAACTCGTTGTTTTCGACCACTGAAGAATAAACACTAGGTGTATGTGCAGTTGACCCTGATCGTATTGCTCAACAGTGACATGACTGATCTCATTTGAAAGCTCTTACAAGTCGAATCGAAATTGACGGCCAACTCGGTGTTTTCGACCACCGAAGTATCGACACTGATCGTATTGCTCAACAGTGTCATGACACATATCATTTGAAAGCTCATAAAGAGTTTTATAAGTCACTCTTTGATAGTTATATCGAAATCGCCGTCCAACTTAGAGTTTTCGACCACCGAAGAATGGAGTTGGGCTATGCTATACCGAAGTATCGACGCTGATCCTAATGCTGATAAACTGACTACACAAAATATCACCAAATTCTTTATCGTCAAAGTTATTCAGTTTTAACCCAAAGAGGCTCTTTGACCATTTTTACCATATTACCTATATAATTTCCATGCTAACCAATGTACGCTGTCCCGCAGGTGAAGCTGACGGACAGCCTGATGTCGAGCGTGGTGTGGAAGAGTGCGGGCGGCGCCGAGCTCGCCTGGCTCTCCGCCGTGGTCGCCGCGCGGCACCCGCGCCCCGACGCGCTCGCGGGTAAACATACACATACACATACACCCGCGCCCCGACGCGCTCGCGGGTAAACATACACATACACATACACCCGCGCCCCGACGCGCTCGCGGGTAAACATACACATACACCCGCGCCCCGACGCGCTCGCGGGTAAACATACACATACACATACACCCGCGCCCCGACGCGCTCGCGGGTAAACATACACATACACATACACCCGCGCCCCGACGCGCTCGCGGGTAAACATACACATACACATACACCCGCGCCCCGACGCGCTCGCGGGTAAACATACACATACACCCGCGCCCCGACGCGCTCGCGGGTAAACATACACATACACCCGCGCCCCGACGCACTCGCGGGTAAACATACACATACACCCGCGCCCCGACGCGCTCGCGGGTAAACATACACATACACATACACCCGCGCCCCGACGCGCTCGCGGGTAAACATACACATACACCCGCGCCCCGACGCGCTCGCGGGTAAACATACACATACACCCGCGCCCCGACGCGCTCGCGGGTAAACATACACATACACATACACCCGCGCCCCGACGCGCTCGCGGGTAAACATACACATACACATACACCCGCGCCCCGACGCGCTCGCGGGTAAACATACACATACACATACACCCGCGCCCCGACGCGCTCGCGGGTAAACATACACATACACATACACCCGCGCCCCGACGCGCTCGCGGGTAAACATACACATACACATACACCCGCGCCCCGACGCGCTCGCGGGTACTCATACACATACACATACACCCGCGCCCCGACGCGCTCGCGGGTAAACATACACATACACATACACCCGCGCCCCGACGCGCTCGCGGGTACTCATACACATACACATACACCCGCGCCCCGACGCGCTCGCGGGTACTCATACACATACACATACACCCGCGCCCCGACGCGCTCGCGGGTACTCATACACATACACCCGCGCCCCGACGCGCTCGCGGGTACTCATACACATACACCTGCGCCCCGACGCGCTCGCGGGTACTCATACATATACACATACACCCGCGCCCCGACGCGCTCGCGGGTACTCATACACATACACATACACCCGCGCCCCGACGCGCTCGCGGGTACTCATACACATACACATACACCCGCGCCCCGACGCGCTCGCGGGTACACATACACATACACCCGCGCCCCGACGCGCTCGCGGGTACTCATACACATACACCCGCGCCCCGACGCGCTCGCGGGTACTCATACACATACACCCGCGCCCCGACGCGCTCGCGGGTACACATACACATACACCCGCGCCCCGACGCGCTCGCGGGTACACATACACCCGCGCCCCGACGCGCTCGCGGGTACTCATACACATACACCCGCGCCCCGACGCGCTCGCTGGTACTCATACACATACACATACACCCGCGCCCCGACGCGCTCGCGGGTACTCATACACATACACCAGCGCCCCGACGCGCTCGCGGGTACACATACACATACACCCGTGCCCCAACGCGCTCGCGGGTACACATACACATACACCCGCGCCCCGACGCGCCCGCGGGTACACATACACATACACCCGCGCCCCGACGCGCTCGCGGGTACTCATACACATACACCCGCGCCCCGACGCGCTCGCGGGTACTCATACACATACACATACACCCGCGCCCCGACGCGCTCGCGGGTACACATACACCCGCGCCCCGACGCGCTCGCGGGTACACATACACATACACCCGCGCCCCGACGCGCTCGCGGGTACACATACACATACACATACACCCGCGCCCCGACGCGCTTGCGGGTACTCATACAGCCAGATAATACTATTCAGGCCACTGCAGTAGGTCGAAACTCACTGGTATATTTAGTAAAAAAATAAGAAAATAATTTAGGGCAATTTCAGAAAGTAGTTAAAAAATACTGAAAATAAATAAACGTGACAGTAGTTTTAAACTTACGAACACAACAATTGGAACGAAGTTCCTTATCGCGCGTTGCGAAAGGGGGCTAGACAGAAAAAATGGTAACGACATTTTTTAGGCCAGAGAGGGACAGACAGTGAACTTTGCGCACGCCAGAGAGAGACAAACAGAGAAACGTGCGCACGTCTGAAATAGTCTCTCTTATAGAAAGCAAGCTAGATATTTTCGTTTCGTCTTTCTATTTCGCATTGAGTGTCGCGACGATTATTTTTGTTGATTATTAATAAACTTCGTTCCATCCGGGTGTCCTTTGACACCTCTCAAGTTTTTTTTATTTCATATATATCACGTCACACTTTGTCTTGACTGATCTTCTATCCAACATAAGTGTACCGCCCCTGTGCCATCAGAATCTGAAGCGGACACAGCGGTGGCGTACTCCCTGGAGGCGGCGGGCGCGGCGGGCGGCGCGGGCGGGCGCGCGGCGCGCTTCGTGAACTCGGTGCGGCTGTCGGAGCTGCGCGCCGCGCTCGCCAAGGCGGGGCTGCACGCGGAGGTGCACGCCTCCGCGCTGCACTGCTGCAACGGCACGCTCGCCATCAGACGGGTACTACTTAAACATCACTTCTACTTCGTGAACTCGGTGCGGCTGTCGGAGCTGCGCGCCGCGCTCGCCAAGGCGGGGCTGCACGCGGAGGTGCACGCCTCCGCGCTGCACTGCTGCAACGGCACGCTCGCCATCAGACGGGTACTACTTAAACATCACTTCTACTTCGTGAACTCGGTGCGGCTGTCGGAGCTGCGCGCCGCGCTCGCCAAGGCGGGGCTGCACGCGGAGGTGCACGCCTCCGCGCTGCACTGCTGCAACGGCACGCTCGCCATCAGACGGGTACTACTTAAACATCACTTCTACTTCGTGAACTCGGTGCGGCTGTCGGAGCTGCGCGCCGCGCTCGCCAAGGCGGGGCTGCACGCGGAGGTGCACGCCTCCGCGCTGCACTGCTGCAACGGCACGCTCGCCATCAGACGGGTACTACTTAAACATCACTTCTACTTCGTGAACTCGGTGCGGCTGTCGGAGCTGCGCGCCGCGCTCGCCAAGGCGGGGCTGCACGCGGAGGTGCACGCCTCCGCGCTGCACTGCTGCAACGGCACGCTCGCCATCAGACGGGTACTACTTAAACATCACTTCTACTTCGTGAACTCGGTGCGGCTGTCGGAGCTGCGCGCCGCGCTCGCCAAGGCGGGGCTGCACGCGGAGGTGCACGCCTCCGCGCTGCACTGCTGCAACGGCACGCTCGCCATCAGACGGGTACTACTTAAACATCACTTCTACTTCGTGAACTCGGTGCGGCTGTCGGAGCTGCGCGCCGCGCTCGCCAAGGCGGGGCTGCACGCGGAGGTGCACGCCTCCGCGCTGCACTGCTGCAACGGCACGCTCGCCATCAGACGGGTACTACTTAAACATCACTTCTACTTCGTGAACTCGGTGCGGCTGTCGGAGCTGCGCGCCGCGCTCGCCAAGGCGGGGCTGCACGCGGAGGTGCACGCCTCCGCGCTGCACTGCTGCAACGGCACGCTCGCCATCAGACGGGTACTACTTAAACATCACTTCTACTTCGTGAACTCGGTGCGGCTGTCGGAGCTGCGCGCCGCGCTCGCCAAGGCGGGGCTGCACGCGGAGGTGCACGCCTCCGCGCTGCACTGCTGCAACGGCACGCTCGCCATCAGACGGGTACTACTTAAACATCACTTCTACTTCGTGAACTCGGTGCGGCTGTCGGAGCTGCGCGCCGCGCTCGCCAAGGCGGGGCTGCACGCGGAGGTGCACGCCTCCGCGCTGCACTGCTGCAACGGCACGCTCGCCATCAGACGGGTACTACTTAAACATCACTTCTACTTCGTGAACTCGGTGCGGCTGTCGGAGCTGCGCGCCGCGCTCGCCAAGGCGGGGCTGCACGCGGAGGTGCACGCCTCCGCGCTGCACTGCTGCAACGGCACGCTCGCCATCAGACGGGTACTACTTAAACATCACTTCTACTTCGTGAACTCGGTGCGGCTGTCGGAGCTGCGCGCCGCGCTCGCCAAGGCGGGGCTGCACGCGGAGGTGCACGCCTCCGCGCTGCACTGCTGCAACGGCACGCTCGCCATCAGACGGGTACTACTTAAACATCACTTCTACTTCGTGAACTCGGTGCGGCTGTCGGAGCTGCGCGCCGCGCTCGCCAAGGTGGGGCTGCACGCGGAGGTGCACGCCTCCGCGCTGCACTGCTGCAACGGCACGCTCGCCATCAGACGGGTACTACTTAAACATCACTTCTACTTCGTGAACTCGGTGCGGCTGTCGGAGCTGCGCGCCGCGCTCGCCAAGGCGGGGCTGCACGCGGAGGTGCACGCCTCCGCGCTGCACTGCTGCAACGGCACGCTCGCCATCAGACGGGTACTACTTAAACATCACTTCTACTTCGTGAACTCGGTGCGGCTGTCGGAGCTGCGCGCCGCGCTCGCCAAGGCGGGGCTGCACGCGGAGGTGCACGCCTCCGCGCTGCACTGCTGCAACGGCACGCTCGCCATCAGACGGGTACTACTTAAACATCACTTCTACTTCGTGAACTCGGTGCGGCTGTCGGAGCTGCGCGCCGCGCTCGCCAAGGCGGGGCTGCACGCGGAGGTGCACGCCTCCGCGCTGCACTGCTGCAACGGCACGCTCGCCATCAGACGGGTACTACTTAAACATCACTTCTACTTCGTGAACTCGGTGCGGCTGTCGGAGCTGCGCGCCGCGCTCGCCAAGGCGGGGCTGCACGCGGAGGTGCACGCCTCCGCGCTGCACTGCTGCAACGGCACGCTCGCCATCAGACGGGTACTACTTAAACATCACTTCTACTTCGTGAACTCGGTGCGGCTGTCGGAGCTGCGCGCCGCGCTCGCCAAGGCGGGGCTGCACGCGGAGGTGCACGCCTCCGCGCTGCACTGCTGCAACGGCACGCTCGCCATCAGACGGGTACTACTTAAACATCACTTCTACTTCGTGAACTCGGTGCGGCTGTCGGAGCTGCGCGCCGCGCTCGCCAAGGCGGGGCTGCACGCGGAGGTGCACGCCTCCGCGCTGCACTGCTGCAACGGCACGCTCGCCATCAGACGGGTACTACTTAAACATTACTTCGTGAACTCGGTGCGGCTGTCGGAGCTGCGCGCCGCGCTCGCCAAGGCGGGGCTGCACGCGGAGGTGCACGCCTCCGCGCTGCACTGCTGCAACGGCACGCTCGCCATCAGACGGGTACTACTTAAACATCACTTCTACTTCGTGAACTCGGTGCGGCTGTCGGAGCTGCGCGCCGCGCTCGCCAAGGCGGGGCTGCACGCGGAGGTGCACGCCTCCGCGCTGCACTGCTGCAACGGCACGCTCGCCATCAGACGGGTACTACTTAAACATCACTTCTACTTCGTGAACTCGGTGCGGCTGTCGGAGCTGCGCGCCGCGCTCGCCAAGGCGGGGCTGCACGCGGAGGTGCACGCCTCCGCGCTGCACTGCTGCAACGGCACGCTCGCCATCAGACGGGTACTACTTAAACATCACTTCTACTTCGTGAACTCGGTGCGGCTGTCGGAGCTGCGCGCCGCGCTCGCCAAGGCGGGGCTGCACGCGGAGGTGCACGCCTCCGCGCTGCACTGCTGCAACGGCACGCTCGCCATCAGACGGGTACTACTTAAACATCACTTCTACTTCGTGAACTCGGTGCGGCTGTCGGAGCTGCGCGCCGCGCTCGCCAAGGCGGGGCTGCACGCGGAGGTGCACGCCTCCGCGCTGCACTGCTGCAACGGCACGCTCGCCATCAGACGGGTACTACTTAAACATCACTTCTACTTCGTGAACTCGGTGCGGCTGTCGGAGCTGCGCGCCGCGCTCGCCAAGGCGGGGCTGCACGCGGAGGTGCACGCCTCCGCGCTGCACTGCTGCAACGGCACGCTCGCCATCAGACGGGTACTACTTAAACATCACTTCTACTTCGTGAACTCGGTGCGGCTGTCGGAGCTGCGCGCCGCGCTCGCCAAGGCGGGGCTGCACGCGGAGGTGCACGCCTCCGCGCTGCACTGCTGCAACGGCACGCTCGCCATCAGACGGGTACTACTTAAACATCACTTCTACTTCGTGAACTCGGTGCGGCTGTCGGAGCTGCGCGCCGCGCTCGCCAAGGCGGGGCTGCACGCGGAGGTGCACGCCTCCGCGCTGCACTGCTGCAACGGCACGCTCGCCATCAGACGGGTACTACTTAAACATCACTTCTACTTCGTGAACTCGGTGCGGCTGTCGGAGCTGCGCGCCGCGCTCGCCAAGGCGGGGCTGCACGCGGAGGTGCACGCCTCCGCGCTGCACTGCTGCAACGGCACGCTCGCCATCAGACGGGTACTACTTAAACATTACTTCGTGAACTCGGTGCGGCTGTCGGAGCTGCGCGCCGCGCTCGCCAAGGCGGGGCTGCACGCGGAGGTGCACGCCTCCGCGCTGCACTGCTGCAACGGCACGCTCGCCATCAGACGGGTACTACTTAAACATCACTTCTACTTCGTGAACTCGGTGCGGCTGTCGGAGCTGCGCGCCGCGCTCGCCAAGGCGGGGCTGCACGCGGAGGTGCACGCCTCCGCGCTGCACTGCTGCAACGGCACGCTCGCCATCAGACGGGTACTACTTAAACATCACTTCTACTTCGTGAACTCGGTGCGGCTGTCGGAGCTGCGCGCCGCGCTCGCCAAGGCGGGGCTGCACGCGGAGGTGCACGCCTCCGCGCTGCACTGCTGCAACGGCACGCTCGCCATCAGACGGGTACTACTTAAACATCACTTCTACTTCGTGAACTCGGTGCGGCTGTCGGAGCTGCGCGCCGCGCTCGCCAAGGCGGGGCTGCACGCGGAGGTGCACGCCTCCGCGCTGCACTGCTGCAACGGCACGCTCGCCATCAGACGGGTACTACTTAAACATCACTTCTACTTCGTGAACTCGGTGCGGCTGTCGGAGCTGCGCGCCGCGCTCGCCAAGGCGGGGCTGCACGCGGAGGTGCACGCCTCCGCGCTGCACTGCTGCAACGGCACGCTCGCCATCAGACGGGTACTACTTAAACATCACTTCTACTTCGTGAACTCGGTGCGGCTGTCGGAGCTGCGCGCCGCGCTCGCCAAGGCGGGGCTGCACGCGGAGGTGCACGCCTCCGCGCTGCACTGCTGCAACGGCACGCTCGCCATCAGACGGGTACTACTTAAACATCACTTCTACTTCGTGAACTCGGTGCGGCTGTCGGAGCTGCGCGCCGCGCTCGCCAAGGCGGGGCTGCACGCGGAGGTGCACGCCTCCGCGCTGCACTGCTGCAACGGCACGCTCGCCATCAGACGGGTACTACTTAAACATCACTTCTACTTCGTGAACTCGGTGCGGCTGTCGGAGCTGCGCGCCGCGCTCGCCAAGGCGGGGCTGCACGCGGAGGTGCACGCCTCCGCGCTGCACTGCTGCAACGGCACGCTCGCCATCAGACGGGTACTACTTAAACATCACTTCTACTTCGTGAACTCGGTGCGGCTGTCGGAGCTGCGCGCCGCGCTCGCCAAGGCGGGGCTGCACGCGGAGGTGCACGCCTCCGCGCTGCACTGCTGCAACGGCACGCTCGCCATCAGGCGGGTGCGTGCAACTTTAACATAACGTTTTACTAACCTAACCTAACCATTAGGTTAAACTATACCTCATTGTTTTTAAACTCACGCAATTTGCACTCATTATGCTAAATTAATCGGGACTATCGCGTTAGATTGTAAAATATATAACGTATTTGTTTTAAGATACGTACTCGACGTTTCGAGCTGATTACACCACTCGTGGTCACGGGATGTCTAACCGAAACGTCGGGTACGTATTTTGATACATACGTTATGTCTTCTAACGCGGTACAGTCTTGTTTCATTTAGTATAATATACCTCAGTGGGTCGCATAGAATTCAATGTCTAAAAGGTTGAATGTAGCGGTACAAAATGTTATATTATTATTACCGTACTGTCGAGACTACTGACATCAATTAAGCACAGCTAAGCTAACAAGTACAGTACTGTGTCAAATAATAATGTAGTAGTCAAGGCACATTATTTTTAATAATCTGAAATCAACCAGTATCAACAACTTTACACTTACTCACTCCCATCCATTTGAATCATTTATTTCCAGATCAAATTATACAATTTACAAAAGAAAGAACAAAACATCCCAAGTGTCCTCACTAAGTGCCTACCTTTCGGTGAAAGAAGTGAAATACCTATTACAAACCTAAAATCATAGACAGATGTGCTAATGGACGGAACATGAGGACATTTGCCAACTAATTATCTACCTACTCTATTTGTTTATATTTCTTTGTTCCAGTTGGATAACGGCCGCGTCGCGCTTGAAGGAGTATTATCTGAAGAATACTACAAAGTTAGAGAGCTCTTGTACGAACAATTCGCTATCGTGTAATGTTAGGATAAGTAATATTTAATAATTACGACTGATTACTGTAAATATACAAATAAATGTCAGACATTTTATTTTGTGTTTAAAATATATTTGATGCGGAAAATCTTCAGCGAGCTTCTTCTGATATCTTCACCGAGATGAAAGGCCGTTGTTCAGCAGTGGGACATTCCAGGCTAAACTCTTTTTATTCATATATGGTGGAACTATGTATTGCCATTTCTGTTCAGACTGTTGAAATTTTGTATTCTCAATAGACTCTCAATAGACTCGAAACGTCGGGTACGTATTTTATTAAAATACGTTAAAAAAATAAAATATCTAACGCGATACAGACCCGTTTCATTTAGTATTATGAGTGCAAATCGTGTGAGTTTAAAAAGTATGTTCTCAATAGACGTTTAGACTTCCTTACGCAGTAAGTCCTTCGCACTTCCGTGTTTAGAGACTTTAGTGTAGGGCCACATCTGCGGAACGTACGGCGCCGAACCTTCCGCTAAATACGCTCGTAGTGTATTTCAAGTTATCTATGACACATCAGTACGCGGCGTAATTTCGAATGATGTGTCATAGAGCGGAAGGTTCGGCGCCGTACGTTCCGCAGATGTGGCGCTACACTTAGTCTCATTAGTTATAGGGTCTTATCACTGGGTCTTATTCATAAATGCTTATTAACAGCATTTGAGCTATCAAATGGTTTGTCCCTTTCTGACATACGCTATTTTCCAAAGAGCAAAAGAGACAAAACACTTTGTAACAGTATTTTAGTTAAAGAACGGTTTATGAATTATGGAAGAACTAGCAGCGCCCCGCGGTTTTACCCGCGTTGTGCCCGTTCCCGTGGGAATTTCGGGAATTTTTTTACATAAAAACCTTCCTCTTGAATCACTCTACCTATTACAAAAAACCGCATCAAAATCCGTTGCGTAATTTTAAAGATTTAAGCATACAGACAAACAGACAAACGACAAACAGACGCGACTTTGTTTTATACTATGTAATGATACGGATAGTGGCCAGTAGTATCCACTGGAACTAGTCAAAAGGTTCTTTAATTTTTAACATGTTATTTCTCCTACTGCAGGACCGCCTCCTCCTTACCTCTCACAATACTTGATTAAATTTAAACTGAAGGTAGATGCTTAATAAATATGAAGGTATAAAAGGATTACTAAAATAAACACCAGTGTTTTTTAAATATTTTATTTCACATTTCTTCCGGGACCGGTTCACATTAATAACATTATGTAAAGAAAAAATAAGGTACGATTCATTAAATACAAAAGTAAGACACAGGTTCTAATTCTCTATTTATAAAAATTTGATCTGAGAATATGCTAAGTCCTTCATACTCCATTATTTTATACAAATTACATAATTTCACACCGAAAATACATTTCCTTCGACATTTACAATAATTTAGGTATTTTTTTTACAACTTCTCGTAAGTTCATTTTGACACTAACAAAACATTTCGTTGAGATCTCACTGAAACCATACGTAACAACTTAGACACGTCTTCTTAAAACAATATGTACAGGACGTGTATTGCATTGCATTGCATGTCAATTTCTTTCATGAAGATAACTTAAAATTATCTTTTTCTTCCAAAAAACTCAGATCAATAACATTTTATAACATTTCAACTTAAGAGCTAGTAAATCTGGCACATCGCTGCATTCCACACACCCTGATGCTACCTCACATTGCTTAAAGTGTAAAAAAATCTATAAATAAGGTAAATATTCTTAACATAAGAATAACTACAACAGAACGGTTTAGTTCCATGGAATTTTTAAAAAGTACGCACCAGAGTCAACGACAATGTTATCGAATTGCATGACATTTGACAACGTTGTGAACTTATGTCACAACGTTGTCAAATGTCATTAGTTGATTGGTGGAAATCATCAATTTCAAATATTCTTCCAATCAACTCACAGAATTTTGTCGTATCATGTCTTATCGTATGCGAGGGGTGCAGCCAGATAAATCTGACAATATTTATTTCCTTCCGAATTCATCAGCGTACAGACTTATCTAGTACACACAACGTTATACGCGCGTAATTATGCGATGTTACAATGTCTTTGACAGTAAAAATCGCGAGAAAACATTTTAAATAAAGCGCCTAACCAACTCAATAATAAAAAAACAACCTCAGCATTTGTTCGTGTTATTCATAGTCGATTACAAACTCGTAATTTCCAAAAGAAAACCACAAATTGTTTATAACAAATAAAATATTTTGAAAAATATAAACAAGTATAATTTGATTATGTACTGGGTACATGTTAAGGAAACATAGCTTTTATTTCAGTTAAGTAAAACTGGTAACAGACATTTGAGGTATTCGTCGTTTTAAATACTGTTCCACGATTATATATGTTACTTAAACAACATCTAATGTCTTTCTAAACATACGCTATAGGGACAATGATTGCTAACATTTAGATGGTTGCAATATTGATACAATCTACGTACATTTATAGATATAATAAGAATATAGTGGAACAGTCGGGTTGTACGCTTGTATTATAATTTATAACAATCCATACTTTTGATATTATATTGGAAATAACAGCCGTCAAAATGATGACACTTAATTTAGTCTGTGAAAATATCTTCCTTAATAAATACACATTTTTACAAGCTTCAATAGAAATCAGTATTTTAATAGGTATTGCTATATTTTTTCATATAATTACACTAATGTATTACTCCAATTCTATTTCAAATGAAAAACAAGATTAAAATAATTTTGACACTGACTATGACAGTTAGTCTTCACATTTAATATACAGGGAAACGTTTATCCATCATGATTGAAATTATTGTGATGTCAACTCCACCAGTGTCGGTAAAATATAAAGAAAAGTATATAAAAACAAAATAACATGATTAATGATAAATGCGCCGAATACGGCAGCTCGCATTTATCGAGTGTCGTACACAAGGATAGCAGTCAGGGAAATAATGCGCAAATCTTCCCGTAGAGACACGATTGTTCAATCAAACGTCAACAGCCTTCCAAACAAAACTTCCCCAACGCACTAAATCTCAAGACCTCAGTAAAACTAGAATATATTTTATTAATATACAAAAATAGTAACAAGTTTTGTACTAGATCCGTCCATCGTTTTGTACATTACAGTGGCCGCGGGCCGACATTCATTCACAGCCATTACACACACGTTAAATGCAGATTCGCGGGTGATATGTCGGTTCGTCTACCGGAGGCAAGCTTCGAGCATCTCGACGAAGAGCTTGTTCATGGGCGCGCGGCGGTCGCGGTGCACGGCGGCCCAGAAGCGGCGCACAGCCACGTCTGCGTGACGCAGCGCCGGCAGCACCAGCAGCAGCTGCTGCAGCGCGGCGTGCGGCGCGAACTGGCGCAGCGCCGCCACCGTGTCGTTGAGCGCCGCCAGGATGTCGTCGCGGAAGCGGCGCAGCGCCGCGTGCTCGTCGATGCGCGCCTCGCTGTTGGCCAGCACCAGCGCCTTCAGCAGGAAGCACTCCTCGCGCACCGCGCCCGCGCGCTCCAGCCGCCGCGTCACCACCGACACCTGCGGGTTACACGCGCTCGTTACTAGGGCATGTCGGTTGTGTGCACTTGACTCATCGGTCGCGGAATGTCTGGTGAAGGGAATGTATACGAAAACGTATTGGGTATTGATATACTGGCAAAAAAAATACTATGCACAAAGAATGATTTTAAAATAACCTAATCAAAAAACATTTTGGGACTTCTAAAACGGAAGACAATGTCTTATTATTGAACATTAAAAACAACAAATAGAAATTAGTACACAATAGAGTCTAGTAGAAGTAGAGCAAGGCTATGCTCAATATCAAACCTACCTGTACAAATAAATCGTGCGCCCCAATCTCCCTCGCCTGCTGTTCGTCCAACGTGAGATCGTTAGCGAAGCGCAGCCTCGTGGCGGCGGCGCCCGGCGCCATCGAGCGGTACGCCAGCATCAGGGACAGCATCTCCGCCCACGTGCTCTGCAGGAGACGCATCTGGGGCAAAGGGTGACGTCAGTCGTAGAAAAAGGGTTAACATCTTCAATTTGTGTAGAGTATCTTTTACGGGTTGTCATAAATAAATAAATAAAAGAATCACATATTGTTGACTCCGGGCGGGAATTGAACCCACGACCCCCGACACGGTAAGCGCTCGCACTGCCACTGTGCCAACAGGCTTGTCAAATACAATATGTCAGTAGTACCTGGTCATTCAAGTGCAGGTCAGTGAAGCCGGGGATCTGCTTCGCCCAGCCGATGACTCCGACCAGCTCTCTGTCGTACAGTTCCGCCAGCATCGCCAGCGTCTTAGCCGCGGGGTCAGTGACCCCAGCGGGCGGGGCGGCGCATGAAAACATTTCCGGCTCGTACGATTGAAGAGCTTCTAGCACCTGGGGATGTTAGAATTACATATTTTTTGAGTATATTTTGGACTGTTGTTGAGATTGAGATTGCTTGCAGTAGTTTTATGCGTCCTCTCATCTACAATTCTACTATAACTTGCAATCCCCTGCAAGAGCAAGAGAGACAAGAGCATAGACATCTCACATTCACGATCAATCTAACATTGAAACACTGATATTTATGAGTGCTGACAGGAAACCAATTTAAGATTGAATCTTAACTACGGCTCCAGTACACCTATTACGGTCCATACCTACAGACCGGTATGGCGGTATATTGATAAAACAATTAATACTAGCCGTGTCCCGCGGATTAACCGCGTTCTGTCGGTTCCTGTAGGTATTATTCGAATCGGACTACTAGTTCCTGCCATTAGCCGTGACATACAAACTTACAAGTTTTACCTCTTTATAATTTAGTATAGATCTTTGGTCTATGCCACCTGGACCATCATACTACATCTATGATATATTTGGCCTACCTCCCTAAGTTACCAAAAATTTACAAAATTACCAATTATCATCACAACTAACCTTAATATCATCAAGATGTGGTCTCGGCGTCACGGCGGCGGGCTGGTCCGGCGCGCGGCGGTACTTCTGCCGTCCCCCGCGCACTCTGTCCAACCGCACTCCTTCGCGAAGCATGCCCGTACGCAAGCACTTGCGGAACCGACACGCCTGGCATGCCTTGCGGCGGCGCTTGTTGATCTCGCACTCGTTTGATGCGGGGCATGTGTAGTCTATGTTGCCCTGGAGGTGGAAAAATGACTTGTGAAAATAGTGCAGAGTTTGAAAGTAATCTTGGCTAATGTAATACAGTTAGAGAGTTAGATTTTTTGTTTAACTGACTACCAATCTGATTTGAATAATTCATTAAATTAATAAGATCAATTAATTTGTATAATTTTACATTCAATAGAAAGGTTATACGTTATTTTTCGTCTCGAAATTCCCACTGGAACGGGCACAAAATGGAATTTCGGGATAAAATGTATCCCATGTGTTATTCTGATGTATAACCTATATTACTTTAAAGTTTCATCTTAATCTGTCCAGTAGTTTTTTTGTGAAAGAGTAACAAACATACATACATACATCCATCCATCCATCCTCACAAACTTTCGCATTTATAATATTAGTGGGTTAACAAAGAATATCGTCTCACCCTCACCTGAATAGTCCGCTTAAAGAACGCTTTGCACGCCTCACAGCTGGCGACTCCATAGTGGAACCCTGAGGCCACATCTCCACACACAAGACAAAGTCTCCTCGGCGCATCGTCATCTCTAGCGCCCGTAGCCGCGGCGGCTGTAGTGGACGAACAGTGTTGCTGTTCCGGGCTGGTGTTGCCCACGATGGAGCCATCGCCAGGGGAAACGCAGAACTTGACTTCTTCCTTGGGTTCGAGGTCCATCTGAAAGGGGGGGATGTTTGAAATGTGAAGTTGAAAGGGTTGTGATGGTGGTGAGTCTGGTATCAAAGTCAAAGCTATTGAAATTTTGAAGCGCTTTTAATCTGGGCTAGTTTTATAAAGAGGAAGATCGTAACCCCACAAAATCAGGAAAAATAACGTAAGCGCGGTCTAGAAATACTCGTTACTCGTATACCCCCTGTCCCAGTATGAGTTATTTTTACATCGAATCAATCGATTTTATAGTTATTTCTACATTCATAACACTAAACTACGTAGGAGGCCGTTAAGTAGTCTTAAAACTTCGACTTCAATTTGAATAAAAGCAATCTAGTCATACTAACTGGGTTCGCGTTTGGCGATCCTTATCTAATAATAACCAAGGAGTATACCTACTATCTAGCGCAAACAGTAGGTTTGCAATTTAAATAATTCTTGTAGATTACAAATGGACCAGGTCAAATCATTGGTGAATATAAAGTTAAGATAAAGAAACTAACACTTTAATGAGAATAGTCAGGGCCAATCCCTACAATTGCTTCAAGCAGGCCCAAACCACGTCAAAACTAAATCACATAACAATCCAACAATGACATTACCACTGATAATCTTCTTCTTCATCGAGTGGATGGGCAACCTGACCAATCCTGGTGTCAGATTTATTGAGCCGCCAAAGGCCTCTGATGGCTCATGTGACGACTACTATCTGTAGAAAGTAACTGGGACCGACGGCTTAACGTGCCCTCCGAAGCACGGAATCAATGACAATGAAGATGCATGATAAAGAACAATAGAAAATGTCGTTACCAGTTTTACCTCTGGAGGCTGCATCATCGGCATCTGTCGCGGGTGCAGCGGCTGCGGGTGAGGGGGCTGCGGCTCGGGGGAGGGGTACTGGGGCAGGTCGGACTCCTGCTTCACGCGGCGGATCATGGGCTCGCTCACCGCTGACATCATCTGCACCTGAGGATAACGAACTAAATAAATTCCAGTAGGTTCCTGTTAGGTAGGCCAATCGGAGATTTTGGAACAGCCTTAACATGGTCCAACGTCTTAATGGTTGACCAAACAATCGACACAACCGGGAACAATGATTTTAGTCTCCAATTCCATTGGGTCAGTAGGTTTCGGTAGGTAGCACAATCGGAGTGTTTGGACCGCCTCAACATGATCTTAAAGCCTAGCCAAACAATTGAAACAGTCAGAAACGATGATTTTACGTGCTCTCCAAAGTCAGAAATGCCACTATCGGCCACACAACATGAAGCGGCCAAGCAGTACGTTGTTAACAATCGCGATGACTTAAAAAAGTTAAGTCAAACTATTCCACAAGTACTTGAGCACTTGAGGATTATGCTTTATGATTTGATGCTATTACCACTATCACCTCGTACAGATTGTTTGACAGTTTTCTTTGTGATCGCAAAGGAAAGAGTTTAGTATAAATATTATTTTTATTTCACATGTAAAAACTTTCACTAATTATTATTAAAAAACGACTCAGTTACCCAACGGTCAAAGTATATAGATAAAACTATTAACTTTTTTCCTGATTCCAGAATGTCATAACGGAAAATGTCTAATCAATCTAAGCCACGGCTTACAAGATTTCGCATAAAATGTGGATGTCATAAATATCATATTGCGTATCAAGTGGGTTTAATTTGATAGCGTAAGATAGCCGGGACCATAACCTAGGTTCATATACAATTTATTGAGCAATTATGTTCGTGTTTCGTGAGCAGTTGACACATAAAAAATGTCGGAGCTATGATTCATGCCTATACCAAAAATAATGCGTGTGAATACAAATAAACATTCGTGAACATCTTCAACATTTTCTACAAATAGCTTCAAGCCTTGCTTTAATAAAAATATTTTAAGATCCAACTGAAATCTATAAAGATTTAGACTAAAATACTATATTTCAAAGGCATGAATTATGTATGTATGAAAAGTAAAAGAAAACGGTCCAAGTGTACTCCCCTTGAGCACGCTGTAATAAAATTTAAACCAATGCGTGGCCGAGTCACGTTTTTGTATTATAAAGTTTTGCCAACATTATCTTACACGTCATGCAATGTATGGAAAACACGCGTACCTAGTGCAATACATTTGTACGCATTTTTCAGATGAAGAAAATATAAATACAAGTAGGTTTTATATTATATAACTCAATGTACAAAAATAACAAATATCACGTATTGACAAGAAATGAAATTAACAAGATAAGAATTGGTTTAATGTAAGTTAAGTACCTAATATTATTTGTTAACCCAAATCTGAACCTTGATAATGTGATGCCCATAAAAGTAAAGTCCGAAGTGATGCCGGTAAAAAGTACATTAAAAAAATAAAGTCACGTTCCTGCCTCACACGCGGAACCAAAATAAACCCCTCACAAACCAAAACATCTAGTTTTACAGAGCTAAAACATTCTGCATCAAAAATCCGAGCGGTGATACACAACAAAAACCCGTGCCAACGCATACCACCCGACGTAATTAAATCTAAAAACATCAATCCCTCCACAATTTTATTTATATAAAATGTTGCAATAACACATTTATCTATCGGAATGATAAAAAAGTTTCAAGGATATATTCGGGGTTCAATGGCCCGGTGACATTGTCATGTATGCCTGATAATAGCCGTGATGCAAGCGTCAACCTACAGCACATTTGCTAGCGTCTTGCTCTATGCGCGATTATACCTAATCGTTATGCATATAATGACGCATGTAACAATAATGGCATAACAAAGGTACATGAAGTTTTAATTGTGTAATTATTAATGGTTCTTATTTAACATATATGTATTTTACAAATTACTTTAGACATGATGATGTTTTTTTAAGAACACGTATACAGACTTGAGAGATTTTTTGTGTTGTCTGTGATAATAAAAGTCTTCTTCGTCGATGATTTGATAATAAAACTCCATCTTTTAAAGTTATTATTACATCTAGATTTCTGGAACAATCCAAATAAAAAAGCTCCAATAACCCAAAAACCCAAATAAAGACTTAGGACATAAAACAAAAACTGGTGCCGGATATTGATCAAGGTGTTCAGATATCGAGGGAGTGTTATATAAAACATAAGTTATCTAATGTGATAGAAGTTGCGCTGGTCCGCTCCACTGGTTCGCGAGTGCGGTAGGTCAAGACCGCGTTAGACCGGTGTCTATGTCTGGATGGTATCACTAAACATTTTGAAAATAGACCAAAA
This sequence comes from Cyclophora albipunctata, assembly GCA_963082685.1. NCBI lineage: Eukaryota > Metazoa > Arthropoda > Insecta > Lepidoptera > Geometridae > Cyclophora > Cyclophora albipunctata. The sequence continues at coordinate 1,430,435 of OY720129.1, read as the reverse complement.
AGAACGCGCCAAGAAAGTAAAATAGCTTCATTAACATTATAATTGTACACTTAATGAAATTCCAAAATCTAGTTTATTAATATGCAAATTGCTGAACCCAAAAAAATATTAGGTAAGGTAAGGTGCAGAATACCAATTCAAGGTAAAGGCATAACAGATTCTAGTTTGCTGAAGACCAGTACAATAAGTATAGAAGATAAAAATCAATTCAAACAACACAACGCGTATGTTTGTCACCGGTCTCATGAATAATATTGAATTAGAATGAAACCTTCATCTTATAGCGTCCACCAATCTCAGGCACACGTGATTCAAAGTCAAACCCGACTCACATTAACAATTCCTTCCCCACCAATCCTTGACGAGGGATCAAAAAGGAATATATGATCAAGCAGAACAATAGATAGACTGCTAATCTAGAGATAGTCCCAAAAATAACAGACAAATTTCTATAAAAAATCATACTGCGTAATATCATGCGCGAAATTCCAATCAACAAACTAAACAAACGTAGTCTATTAAAAATAAAACAGTCTACATTCATAATAAAAAAGCGAGCCACAAGCAATAATTTCAATAAGTAAACTAGTAGGTAAATAGATTCCTGAATGCGCCAAAGTCGCGACACTATTTATAATACGCTGTGTAAAATAGGTATGTTTTCACACGCGGTGAGTTCAGCGACCGTTTGTCCGTGGTCTCACCTTTGTAGATAAGCGTCATTTGGAATGGTGAGCCGCGACCTCGGCCGCCGGCTCCAACCCACCCGGCATTGGGGCAGGCTCGCAATCTGTTACACCTAACTCACTTTCGGTTTTATTATCAACGTAGATTACGTTTTATTGAGATCTTATCAAATCATTTTAATATTTTAAGGATTAGTATGAAGCATTGCCAAGCCTATCTATGCATGAGATATGATTGTTTAGTGGACTTTCATCTGAATTTTAAATTAGTGAGAAGGGACTTTCGTTGGTTATATATAAAGTCATGAGTAAAAGTTCTGAATAAATAATAGTTAGTAACTAATGAGCCATCAATTTAGTTTTGCACTCTATTGCCTATTGTATTTTAATGCGCCTCACAAAATTGATAGCAATTTAAATATCATAATGAATGATGCAAATATATTATGGGCTAGTCAGACATCAATCAAATAAGACGTCAATTTATTATCATCGATCTGGCTGGACACGTTTGAAAAGAGTCTAAATAATATCATATTTTCTCATACACCTACACAATAATGTCTCTCTCTATGCTAAAACATAATCCTTTCAAAACGCCGAGATTGTATTCAAGAGAAATTAAACGTATAATTTATTCTAGAAGCTGAAAACGCTATTCTGTATCAACAATCGGTTTTAAATAACAATAATAATATAGTAACAGTTGATAATGGTGCAGATTCAATAGAAACACAAGAGAATACAGAATACACAATGGCGGAGATAATAACGTAAATATAAAGTATCTAATCGTAAGCCGGTGTGACGTAGCGAATCTGCAATGGACGTCAATAAATCAAAATTGATCAAGTGTGTAGCGAAGCGCTTTGCAAATTATATAATCGGCTAGTTCCTGATGTTTAAAGACATCCAGAACATTCCTATTAAATACATGTGGGAACACAATTTTGAATTAAGCAATTTAAAAAAGTACTCACTTCATATTTAGATCATGTAGAAAGAGATCATATGAACAATAATTGATCCTTTTCAAAAATCATCCTTTAAACTTAAACGCTGAGATTTTGGCGATGGAAAATCATCATTCGCAGCATAAAGATTGTCCAAGATAAATTCCTTATTACTCTGCCTACATACATTTATTCCTTCAAACGTTTTCCCGTCACAAACGGAACGCCAAAATGCTAATAAAAACCTAACATTGACGGACGACAACACATCAAGACCCAGACCTGCCTCAACACATTGACAAGTCGCTATGGCACTCAGTGTTTTTCCGCGCGTTATCATATCTTTATAATTTAACTAGCAGCGCCCCGCGGTTTTACCCGCGTTGTGCCCGTTCCCGTGGGAATTTCGGGATTTTTTTTACATAAAAACCGCATCAAAATCCGTTGCGTAATTTTAAAGATTTAAGCATACAGACAAACAGACATCAGATACGAAACAGAGACGACTTTATTTTATACTATGTAGTGAAAAGGCAGTATACTTAAATGCTCTATCACATTTAATAATTGTGCGAGCCGTTTGCATAACTATCAGTTAAACAATGAAAGCTACTAAAAAGTTTGCACAGATGCTGGCGGCATTTGAGTCACTGCATGCTTTTCACACAAAACTGAGAATAATAAATTATTTACAGACAATATTTTTTATTTATTTTCAAATATTTAAATATAGTTCAAGAGCCATTAGAAGAATAGAGGAATAATTATAATAGAGGATGATAAGTCTAGAAAGTTCGCAAAACACAAAAAGAATCTTAACTTGCATAACAGAATAAAGCATGATGATGTAACATCAGTTAAAGACGACATATTTCAAATGAAATTGTGAGAAAGACACCATTATTGATCTGAGGATGCCTTACTATTCGAGGTATTGAGCGGGAGTGGGCGTTTTTGTTGTCTTCCCTCACCGCCCGGTGGCGGGTTCACGGCGGGTTCATATGTAAGTCATTGGGTCAACGGTGCGAACCCTATTCACGTCTAGGAACGTACAAACACTCTACAAGTCCCTATAGAACAACACGACGCAATCATCGATATTTTTTCATAATGCTATTTTGGCTCATTGCGATTGTGAAGCAACGTGCAGCTCGGCACTTGGTGGCATTTATATTGAGCGCTACCGTGCTTCGAAGGGCACGTTTAATTGTAGGTCCCGGTTGTTCGAGTTGTCCCGGAGGACTTCAGGTGGTCTAAAAACTCCCGGATACAGGGTGGCCACTAACCTAAGTACTTGAACAAATCAATATTCTTTTTTGTGATTACTCTCTAAAATTTTAGAGCTCTTGCCGATAGAGTTCTTTACGAGTGTGTTGGAACACCACTATCCTCTTGAACTCTTTTTACGACACTACATATTTCACTAGCTTTACCTAAGCATTTTATGATTTACAACCCTTAAAAATAGTGGGCTAATATAAGCACGGCCATTACGTGTCCCACGGACTAAGAATAAAGATAAAAATACAAGAGGATCAGTGAAAAGTAATTAATTATGGTTACAAAAATAATGATTTCGTCGTCGACATACAATATACGACGAAATTCAAGTCTCAAAATTCTAAGGTTAGTGTTACAAATGATGGTTGAAAAGATAAGCGACTGTATACTGTAATTCATATAGAAGATTAACACATAAAACTACGCTTTATGATAAGCTCAATGCTCACTCGACACCAGCATGAGCTAATAACAATTATTAAAGTCCATACATCTAGACATCCGAAACTGCAATTTACATACCTACCTAAACTCACATAATAACACCAACCGGATAAAGCACATAATTTATTTTCATTTCGTTTATTTAAACATGAAATTCTTTTATCTAATCAACGTTGAATGTAAAACGCTAGATAATAACTGATAGTAACAACTATGTTGGTATAGGTCAGGAATAGCGATTGTGGAGATAGAATATTGGAGCGAGCCCCAGATAAATTCGGCAGCATGTTATGGAGGTAAAAATAGGTAGTGAGGAGGAGTCGGCGAGGGTTGGAAGGGGTGTGGGAGCGCGGGCGGGGCGGGGTGGGGGGCGTCTAGACGGCGGCCTTGACCGTCACACGGTTTCCGCGCGACCGAGGTTACCGCGACCCACAGCCCTGAGAACGGTATATCTGCTACATAACAAGCATCATACGGAGCCCTGTTCAGTAACCAAACCGCGCATTACTAAATTATACGAACGTAGACCTGAATCTCCGCAAAAAGGTTGGAATTGAACCAAATAAATTACATAATTTATTGAAACAAAACCCAAAATGTAAGTAAAAGATAATATAATTATTTAAGTCCAAACTCCGAAAAAATCTTCCAAAACCATTTACTAAATAAATATGTAATACTTAGTAGAACATCTAAAAAATTTGGTGGAATAACACGGTTAGAGAGGAGCGCTGCGTCTCGCTCTAGGTCTGTGAACTTGTGCGGTTCGACATTGCGCCGACATTGAGGCGAGCTAAATAACGCAGATAGCGTCGGGGTCGACGACCGACATCGCCCAATATCACGCGGACAATCGCAGGATCCACGAGCACCTGCCGCCGTCGCGTGGCCTCTTATATAACCCTCCCAACGAGTCGGCGGGCCGCGGTGACAACCTACACCAACACCAACTCAGTTGCCTCTTAGACATTACAAACAGAACGAAGTCGTGAATTCGTGCCCCGCATTAAATAAGAACAGTAAACAAATGAAATTAGATAATGTTGAGGGTATTTCCAGAACGAACAAGCAAAATCGCAAAATAAGCAAAGAAGCCGTGAAATTGGTATTCGGAAATGATGAGGCAGTTCATTCTGGCGGGCCTTAGACGGTAGACGGAGTTTGGGAGGGGGCCGAATATCTCGGGCCGGGGTGACATTGCGCGGACGTCGACACTATGCCCGACCTACACCACGCAACGCAGCCCCGCGCCCCGCCACCCGCGGAAAACAGCGCCTCATCCGCTCTCGTGTATCACATCCATTCTTCTAAGTACTAGAATATTACCCAGATTTTACGAGCACGCATTGCCCTTGTTAAACCTGAGAGCTCTAAGTGTAGAGCTCAAACGTTTATTCTCCTAATACATGAAATCGAAGCAATAATTTTAAACTGATACCAACTTCATTAATTCAACACGTGTCACGTTGCGCTAAATGCCTCAATATTTTTCGATTTTATATTTTTAAGTCTGAATTCGGTGACGCGTATTACATAAAAAGGTGCCATCTCTGTAACCGTTCGTGTAACATGTTATTTACATAATTGAAGTAATCGGGTAGTTCCTAATCTTCGAATCCATTTTGGTATCAAATAATATGTATTTTGCTTAATACCCTTATGGTCGAAAATATTCAAAAAGGTCTCAGCTGTATCACTTCAATAATTCTCTATGATTTCTTGCCTTTGTAAGTCTCAACTCTACACGTGCCAATAATTTATCACTGAGTTATAAATTAGTCACAAGTGCACCACGTACAATAGGTTGTTCAGCTTTAATTACAATTTTTTCAGATTAACCAAACAAATTCGTATTAGTTATGTTATAACATCGATTGAATTTATGTAATGGAACTTTGAAGTTCTGTTTTCGATGGCGAAATACGAATTTAATCTGACTGTGATATTCGTAAAACCACCATTAAAATCTAACAGGGCTTCAGTATTTATTTCTCTCGCTGTCTCAGTAGCATCATTGGAAATACTCTTATCATGTTATTGTTATAACATATCCATAGTAAAGTAACTACGCATAACTATTATTTAATATTTTAAGTGTTATCTTTGTCACGTGTCATGAAACATGGTCGGTCGCATTCGGGTGGAGGTGCTATAAAAAATACCTTTGGACTTAGGTAGAGTAAAAATTACTTCGACCTAGCAAAGGATTTTGGCAAAAGTGTTTTTATAACACTACTTAACCTTTAGGATACCTAAGAAAATATATACCTCTTACTGAAATATCACTGTAAGAAAGTGTTGAAATTGCAAAAGGTAGACCATAAACTTTTTAGGGTTGACCTCATAAAATAATGTAACCAAGTGTACTACTACCGAAGAATATATAATGTGAAGTGACTGTACTTAATAAGTTGATACATATTAAAAATGGAACTTTCAAAATAATAAATACGGGGATAATTAAATTTAAAAATGTGAAGAAAGATCATGGGTTTTTTATTTCCAACCTTATGGATACATTATTATCTTAGAAGACTTGAGAGAGACTTGATGAAAGAGCAATTTTAATAACATCATAACCTATATTTGGAGAATTGCATTCTACTGTACCTAGCATAAAATCTGCATAAAATTCAAGGCTAAACAATTGACTAAAAAATCAACTCGTATAAAGGTTAGTAGCCATGCAGTCGGAGTTTTTTGGCGGCTGCTGATATAGGTATAAAAACCATCCTTCTTAAAACACAGAATAGAGCATAAAAACGCAACAGATGCAAAAGTGCTAAACACAGATCATTGGCACTATCCGACATTGAAAAGTCCGATGTAATTTTGAATTCAATTAGGTGCATCTACCTAATACCCGTGTACCTACAGACCTATTGACATTACGCGGAAAATTTATCGTTTCGCCGAATATATAAGTTCAATGTCTTGGATACCATTCGGTACCTGATTGGTTCATTGGTTTAATTACTTTTTTCTATGACAAGAAGTCCTAAAATTCTGCGATTGCAAAGTCATAGTACTATCAGAAGTGTGATTAGAGTTAAATTGATCTTGCCCTTTGTCTATCCTTTCCTTAGTGGCCGATTACATTTTGTTGATAACAAACTAGCTTTACAAGTGTCCAAAATGTTAGTACCCGTTACAGAGAAATCAATGCATACTTTTTTGTTAATTTATAGTTGATAAAACTTTGAAGACATTAACACTAATGTTTTAGTTACCCAAAGTCTCCAAAAACAGTCATCTGCTTAAGATACTTTCGCTAAAGTCTCGTTTAGATAAAGCTGTCCATTATTGGATCTTCGTTTACCATACTTTCAAATGCGATTTCACATACCGTTAAAAGAGATGAACGTATTGGAACAAAGATAGTAACTTTCATAGAATCGATGGATTTAGGTTTTCAAAAGTTGATCTCTTAATGTCTTATGCCTCTGTATGTGTTGACACGGTTTTGATAGGTAGGTCAGGTACTGATGTTAATATTACATCGAAGATATTATTTGTTAATCAAATTGAATTCCAAGTCTACCTTCTCTAGCCACGCTAGACTTTACACAAATATTAGAAGTGACAAATGAAGCCAAGGTAGGTATAATAAGAAATCAATACTGGGTGAACCATTAAGTTAGTGAGTTAGAGGCGATAAAGTAAATATGATGGAAAGAATCGGTTACACTTACACGTGTACCAAGCACCCGTATCCAACTAAGTTTTTAACATGAGTTAAAGTGTATCTCCTAATTAGCAATTTCATGACCCATATCTTGTTTTGATTTCCTAGTTGAAGACATAGGCTTGAAAAAAACTAGATAGGTATGAGATTATGTCATCTAATTGGAACTAATGTTTTACAATATGGTAGCGTTATTTCTTGAATTAAATATACTGCAGATGATACAAAAATTGATGGAATATTAGACTCATTTGATACATCCTTGAGTAAAGTAACATTTGAATTAAATTGAGCCGCTTTTATCTACTTTAGGACAGTCTTACAGAAGTACAGTGAAGAGGATTACATCAAACGCTTCAACAAATTATAACTTGGAACGTCTCAAACTTGTAAGAGGTTAGCAACTAAGTGATGCTGTCAAAAGCAGTAGAAGCGACTCACGTGCGTCGAAACATCGCAGCAAACAATTTAAAATTTAAAACAAACCAGACAAATGGAACAACGTTGTAAATAATACATGACATGTCAACCACATGGTTTTTAATCTAGGGTTATCACTGGTTACTACTGTCCCTCTAATGAAAACAAATTGCTATTAGGTAGCTTTGTCTATTAAGATAAAGTACTGGTTTAATACAAAAGAAAGGCGTGAACAGTACGCCTTTGTTTTGTATTACATTTGGTCTGTATAACTTATTACATTTGGACTGTATAACCATCTTTTAGATCGTATTGTATAAAACCTCTTAATCTGATTCCAATTTTATTCCTTGAGTACACTTTTGTTTGCAACATACACCAACAACTTGGTGTCAAATCTTACACAATCCAGCCCCAATTATTCCGTACTCACATAATACTTCAACATCGAACCGGTATTGTATGAGATCAACCAAGAATCTTTTACTGCGCACATTTTTTTATAAAAACAAACAATTCACACTGTTACTGGGTCAATGCACTTTACACATGTTTAACAAAATGTTTCCAACGGTTAAAAGGATATTGTTGGTAATATTGTATGTAACAGTAGTGTTGGTGGTTGGTCACGCACTGTCGGGTGCGCGTACGCATTGCGTGCGTGAAGCCCCGCCTCCCCCCTCCACGCCGAGCGCCGCCCAGCAGACCGCGAGCCCAGCGCCCCACATTGGATCCCTTTATGTACTACTCGACGAATAAAGGCAAAACATAAATTTTCCTGAAGCGCTGCCAACAAACTCGCCCGCTATTGGTCGGTGGCGGCAAATCGCATCGGCTGCATTTATCGTAATGCAAGTGTCTATTTTGTATTTGTTGATATTGCACTTTAGTTATGTTATAGTAATAGTTATATTATTTTCAATGTGCTTATGTGTTATGGGACTTATGGATCTTAGAATACTTTTTACAACACTATGTATATATTAAATTGGCAATTAGAAGTTTTAAATCGAGAAGATTACCGGGAATGGCGGGGGGGAGATTTATGCAACAAAGACATTATACGGGGTATAATTAACTATATCATACAGTGAAACCTGGTTAAGTGGGACCTGGATAAATGAGAAACCTCTATTATTGAGAGTTGCAACGAAGTCCCTGAACCTGGTTAAATAAGATTTGAATTCTAAGACTTTTTCGATGTTTACCTAATTGATGATTGAGACTCTGTAGCTCAATTACCTGTTTATGTGAGACAAATTAATCAGGTTTCAACACGTTTTGACGTGTTTGTTTACATACATTTCTCGTCGTCTTTCGCGCATGCTTTGATTGTCAGATAATATCTTTATTTGATATCTCATGTTTTGACCTAAAAACCGTTTTTTTTCGACGCAATACATTATGTATGTACATTCCATACCTACATTAAATTCATAACATCAAAAATACGCATTTTTATTAACATTTCCACCTCTAAAAATGGAATAACGGCACATTTCGACCTCTGTAAGCGGGGACCTCTGTAAATGAGACAACTATAAATTTAAACCTGTTTAATTGGAAAACTGGATTATTGAAAACCCTCAATAATTGGTACATAATATGTCTTGGTCCCTTGAGATCCCAATTAACCAGGATTCACTGCATTTAAAAGTCTTTTACTAAAAGTAAGCATGTAAGTTCGAGAAGGTTAGTGTCCAACCCTGGTGTCGGAGTTTGAAACTGCCTAAAGGCCTCCGATAGTCTTTTACTTAGCTTGAAGTTCGTATACCTAAAACTTCATCGTTTGTTACGACCATCTTCGACTCTATGAAACGTTATTGATGAAATGACATACTAAATCATAATCTATTTCTCTTACGGCACTTTCAAAGTGAACTAATATAATTATTTTATTTTCCATGGAAGAACATCCTTTCTATAAGGAAAAAGGTTTATTGGTTGATTTTATTCCATTCTATCTGGAGAGAAACCTCTTTAGAATGAAATTGTCATTGTTTGGAAATTGGGCTACATCATGGATTCCAAAAACGTACTTCCAGAAACAAAATAGATGAGCGCAATCCAAATCATCTAAGAAAATAACGTCAGCATATTCTAACTTATACCTATGCTATCGCCATCTATTGAATGCGAAGGAAACCGCAGGGAACCGCTAGCTTATCACTACATAGTATAAAACAAAGTCGCTTTCCGCTGTCACTCTGTCACTATGTATGCTTAGATCTTTAAAACTACACAACGGATTTTGACGTGTTTTTTAATAGATGCAGTGATTTAAGAGGAAAGTTTATATGTATAAAAAATCCCGAAATTCCCACAGGAACGGGCACAACGCGGGTAAACCCGCGTGCGCTGCTAGTTCATTCATCACTACATAGTATAAAATAAAGTCGTCTCTGTTTCGTGTCTGTTTGTCTGTATGCTTAAATCTTTAAAATTACGCAACGGATTTTGATGCGGTTTTTTGTAATAGGTAGAGTGATTCAAGAGGAAGGTTTTTATGTAAAAAAAAATCCGAAATTCCCACGGGAACGGGCACAACGCGGGTAAAACCGCGGGGCGCTGCTAGTTTATTATAAATTTAGGGATTGGCTTAAAGACAAAGGAAAAGGCTATTTTTAAAAACATCATTATAACGTTACTGTCTGTCTGTAAACTCAAGGCTAATCGTCTGCAAAATGTCGGCTAAGTATAAGTTACTTATATTACGTATAACACCTGTTTTTATATTGCCTTACCAAATAAGGCATTGGGCAAGTCAATGGTAGACTTATCGATAAATCTGTTGCCTATTATCTAAATCTATTATCTACTTTTAAAAATAGATATTATGATTTTGTAACTGTGTGAAAATCAACCCCAAAATAATCGATTAACTGCGAAAATATAGTACTTACCTAATAACTCCATCCAAATATATAGAGAAGAATTAAAGAAAGAAAAAATTGAAATTATTACCATAACCTAATCTGACATAGCAAACAATAAAAACCCTATCATAATAAATAGCTTTTAAGAGTTAAAATACCAAACGAAATCATTTAAACTCTTCAATAACATAAATCCAATTATAGCCATCCATAAAACAAAATTACACCCTAAATTCTATAACTAAGCTAAAAATAATCCAGAGCGAAATCAAAGGAATTCATTTGAAGAAAAACAAGGCCTTCAAACAATAGCTTTAACAAAGGGAGCCAGCAGACTAGTCGGATGATGTCATAGGTACACCGATAAAAGGTAGACATACAAAAACTAAACGAACTAAGGCTTAGCGCGATGCCAAATCGAGGGACAAACGTATACTAGGCATGTATACGATCCAGACAGATCCCAACACCGACCTACTAGATGATATTCACCAAGATGAAATAGGAAATTTGATCACGTACTTATTTATGATATTCCTATAATAGGTTTGTCATATCACATTATCATAACTGAAATTAAAAACTAATACCTAATACATATGAAACCTTCAAGGCCGTTCCAAATGTCTGTGAAAATTCAACAAAAAAATCTAAATTAATAATGTGTATAGCAACACAAACGCAATAAAATTGCATCTATTTTAAAATACACTTAATTAATTCTAAAAGCCAGACTCAAGGCTAAGTATTACAAAGGTGTACAATGCATACGAGGTATACAAATATAAGCCGTTATAAATAAAATGTTTTAACTTAAATTATTCTCCAAACATTTTGAAGGTTTTTATCGAAGGAGTTTAGATACAAATGTAGCACAGAATTGTAGAAAAGTGTTTCAGTGGGTGAAGAGTTTAAAAGGTACCGTTCTTATTAAACAGAAACGGGGGGAATTTCTAAGAAAAATATGACAGAATAAAATAAACATTTTTACTCCCATTGGCAATCTAATGAAATTTACCCACGTAAGAAAATCTAGACTTTTGCCCTCTCTCATTAGTTAAGATAGAGCATACCAAGTCTAAGAAAGTAGATATCGAAGCGTCTCGGTATAATAGCGAGTATCAGACACTTTCGGGCCCTAGGCTGTCTATGTATAAGTTGTCTTAGGGCAGGCATGCGGCGTCGGCGCGCCCGGGAGGCCGCAATTTGTTAGCATTTTCGGCTATAGGGCTACCACAGCGCAAGACGCTAACCTGATTCATTTTCTAATTCCTATGACTCAACTGCTTTTGAAAATGAATCATCGACAATTTATTCATAAGTAATTTAATTGCAATGAAATAAAAAATTTAATATTTGATGCTGAATCTGTTAGTTTCTAATTGATTACTGGACGGCTTTTGGAATTTTAAAGGTGGCACTAGTATTTCACGAGAAATATGTTAATTAGTTGTCGGGTTGTGTTAAGTTAGATATAGAGTTTAGATTTGGCACAGCCCTGAAGCGGCTGGTGTGGGAGGGAGGAGGCAATTCGTGGAATAGGTCTTGTTAATGTGTGCGTGCGTTTGAAACACAAATAAAATGGTATTTGTGTGCGCGCCGCCGGTTCATTGTCAAGGCCAACAGCCAAATCTCCCGCCTGAGCCCCCCTCACTCCCAACCTCACACAACTTATACTCAATTATTGTTATTCGTCGAAGACTCCGCCGCGGCGGCGTATACTGCGCACACGGCGCCGCCGCCGCGTCGCACGCCTCTACCCAACCCGCAATAGTCAGCGCACAAAATAATCTAACATCAAAATTTGCATCGGTCTCATTACCGCTCCGCTAGTGATACGAGTAAGTATGTGGTTTCTGTCGACGCGATAATCGAATATTTTTAACGTTGCATATCACATTCCGTCGGTTTTTTAAACGCGGTTGCGTTTGTGTGAATTTGGATGGCATAACAACAAAATCATGAGCATGCATGGGGCGGGAGGGGCGCGGGCCACAGTCGGCCATCGCCTAATGTAATGATGATACCGCTGCACGTTTTATCAAGGTCCCCAACAAGGGATAGCTCAGACTGCTAGCGGACCTATGCAAATTGCATGACGAAAAGAACAGTCTGCCTCTTACATATTTGCCGTTAAAGGTGTCTAATATTATTTTCAAACAATATTCAGATCTATTTAGATTGTTGTCGTAAATTTAAAAACACGGAATATTTCAATGTATGTTGTATTTGGAAATTAATGTATCACTACATGCGGAAGTGTGCTCTAATTATTAATTTGTTATCTAGTAGCCATGACCATTCAGACATGTCACTTAAGGTCGGCTGATAACACACTAACATATTATGTAGTTCACACATGATATGCTAATAACGTGTTGCGCCAATTATTATTGTACAATTAAAACTCCATTGTTGCATTAGAAATTTGCATTTATTTATAGAAAATATCCCGAAAATGGAGAAAACAAAAGCCAAACGATCGAAGGCCTGTCCAACAGAAGCCGATTTCAAAACCGGTTTTATTTAAGACATTTCGAACAAAATAATAATATTTTGATATGCAAATGTAATGTTTACGTGTAATCTTTAAACGCGTGCGTGACATAAAATCCATTAAAGTCCGGTATTGTAATAATTATGTCGTATGTATCGGTAGAGCAGGTTACATAAAGGTTTTTTATTTTTCGGTGTCACTCAATTTATAACGCTTCGATATTTTCAATCGAATTCAAACCTTATTTTTCTATCGTATAAGAACCAATTTTAATTAAATGATATGCTCGTATTCTTGTAGATTAGTGTCATTGTAGTAGTTTTCGTAAAGACCTAGTATGAAGTTGAATTTTCGCGTAAAAAGCTAAAGAAACGTTTACTGCTGGATCGTTTCTTTCATGCTGAAAACGCTGAATACAACATAATTGCTAAATAAAGGATCGTACAATATACTACTGACAAATAGACTAGTTAGAGGCGCCCGTTCGCTAGTAGTATTGCTATTCTAACCACTTAATACATCAAATATTTTCAAAAGCTACCCTGGAGGCACGATTCACTTCCGATTCTGGCTTACTAAATTGACTTTTAGCTATCTAAAATTAATTAACACACCAAATTAAATAAATAACACCAAATTAATACACTATGATTTTAGCACGGACCCCACATAGAATTAATAATAAGTGACAAGATACGATCAAAAATCCTAACCCTTAAGCAATGGGGTAAAAAGGGAAAAACACAAAAATTAAAAACGTGACGTAAGTTATACATATAATCATCGTCCGCTTAACACACGTTGGGTACAAAATAAATATATGTGTCAACACGTGAAAACGGAAAGATTGTACCGAGATAATTTAGTAGTCAAGGTCGCCTCGTATCACGTTTTATGCACCGAAGCTGAAATGCAGGAAGATTAGATACTGAGTAAACACAAGAAATTTCAACAAGCACTTTCTTTAAAAAAAATATATGTGCTGGATTTGTGGGTAGTTGAAACTTAAAATAATTTGAAGAAATGGCGGTTGGTTGGCCCGAAAATGTCGTTGGTAGAGGCTGCACATCACCAATACCTAGTGTTCCCATTCTAGTTCTACTCAGGACAGCACGAGCCGAGTCACCATTTTGTAGACCTAGGTTAAAAAAAAATTGTTTTTCTATTTTGTAAGCAATATTTGGTTAAAAGTAAGAAATCAGGAATTACATAACGATAAACCAAACAATCCTATATTCAATTTTCCGACAAAAAATATAAAAAAATAAAACAACCAGAACTAATAGATAAAATAAATAAAAATAAATAAATAAATAAATATACCTGGACAAATTCACACACGGTTAATTAGACCCAAAGTAAGCTCTAAGCTTGTGTTATGGAATCTAATTAACTGGTACTACTACATATACATACACAAATACTTTATAAGAATATATAATTGACACCCAGACGTCGTCGCCAACAACTATGTCTGCACATATTGTTGACTCCGGGCGGGAATCGAACCCGCAACCCCCGACACAGTAAGCGCTCTCACTGCCACTGTGCCAACGGGCTTGTCAAAAGATAGCTGTTACTATTACGAATAATGATTAAAACGCACTTATCTCCGAAACAACTCCGACTCTACTTGGTATGATATTACGTCAATAACCGATACCAGTGCGATTTTAAAACAAATGGAATTAATAGGCACTGCTTTTAATTGTGAGGTCATGTTTACAATACTGTGTTGAAGTACTGAAATAGGCTTGCTTACATGTCTGTGTTCAGTGTCAACTAAGCGAGATATTAATATTATTGTGATTTATAAATGCTTAGACACAGACGCAGGGTTTATTTATAAGATTGGCGTATTTGTCGTACTTCTGCCGAAGGCCCTGGACAAATAACCCAATTTGGTGCTTTGATGGCAATCAAAGCACTAAATTGGGTAAACCATTTTCTGTTTTACTAGGTTGTATTTTGTACTAGCAGCGACCCGCGGTTTTACCCGCGTTGTGCCCGTTCCCGTAGGAAATCCGGGATAAAATGTAGCCTATAGCCTTCCTCGATAAATAGACTATCTAACAGTGAAAGAATTATTCAAATCGGTTCAGTAGTTTCTGAGATTAGCGCGTTTAAACAAACAAACAAACAAACAAACAAACAAACAAACAAACAAAACAAACTCTTCAGCTTTATAATATTAGTATAGATGAAAAGGAAATCGACTGGGTGTTCTTTACCTTGTAAAGTAAAGTAAAGTTTAAGCCTGTAATGTCCCACTGCTAGGCAAAGGCTACTTAACCATGACTTTAGAAATATATTTTTATTAGTTACGGCTTAATATTATGTCATACTTAAAAGTGAAAATGTATTCTATAAAAGCACATTCCAATCGAAACAAGGAACTCTTTGTGAAGACACAGACAGACTGATAAAAACGTATTTGAAAATACCACTGAAACCAGCGGACAAGGAAAAAAATTACTCGTATTAGTCGCGACCCACATATGTAGGTGCAGTTATAACATAACTGATGCGGAACTAAATATTGATAATTATATAAGTGCCGTTTTTGAGTTAGCCTTGAAAGCTCCAGCAGATATCTAAGTCCAGACAGACAGTATACGATAGATCAACATCACTTTATATGGCTAACATTTAAAATTAACATTTCGTCTCTTTTGCAGAAACTGTGATTATGCATATAAAGTGTAGTTGACATTAATCAACAGTAGCTTAATTAAGTAAAAGGTGGATTTATGTAATGGATTAAAATATTGTTTTAAGATTGTAGCAAGTATTTTTGAAGGCAACAGATAATTTATAATTCGAACTCAACTGTTCGTTTGTTTTTTTTATTATCAATAAAACACTATTGTTTTAATTATCACATTTTACTTTTCTTCCTTGTATAACACAAATTGCGTAATATTGATTACTCTTCAACATTTTATTCATGTAAATTGGTGTATTTCATCCGAATAAATGGGGGGAAAGAAAATTACGTATAAGAGGAACGCTCAAATGGAATTAAGGACGAAATGTCTGGGGATAGGTCGGGAGCTATGGCAGCAGCCGAACGTTCCCGGGAATTCGCCCCCACCTCACGCCAGGGAGGACATAGCTCCACAGACATAGTCTCCCAGTCAAACACAATTATAAATTAAATTAATGATAAGGAACATGTTTTAAATGATTTTACGTGAATAGTTCAAATTAAAATGTCAATAAATTAAAAATCATCTATTTTTTATTTATTGAGAACTTCTCTCAAATAGATGATTTAAACTTTAAACATCCTTCTTTTTACGTGAGGCGTGTAAAAAATGGGCAAAATAGTTCTTTTGCTCAAGAAAAATAGGACAAGCTAAAAATTATGACTCTTCCACCTCATCTAAATACACATTACGATATGCACAAGAGTGTAGACAATATATTTTGGCATAACAAGCGGAAACAACGTTTGGATGGATGTCAAAATTGAGTATTAACTGAGGAATAACATTGCGTGGAAAATAGACGCTCACCGTTAGACAGGCCCGAGGCGATCGATCGAGTTAGGATAGGTCGGGCACGCACCGCGCTCACAACACAACACACATTTCACCAGGTTTACAGCAAATATGATGTGCACAAATTTACGTAGATGATGTAGTAATGAATACACTATGTTGATGATGCACATTAGGTGTTAATTTCCTTTTCATGCAAATGTTACCACCCGGCTTTTTATATAAAATTTGATATCTTATTATAAAAATTAAACCATAAGAATATGTTTTTTTAAAAGAATAATTTAATGCGATATCATACGGAAAATTAGTTTTCACTGATTACTATGTAGAGCTAGAATTTAATGTGTGTGTTGGATTTTGATCTATTTCTAATAGGTGTTGATAAAATAATTCATGATTAAATATCACATATAATTAAAATGTTGTATCGCCATAATAACAGAGCGCTTTATTAAGAAATATCGTTTTTATGATAAATATTCGGTAACCGGGCCCAGACCTGCTGATAAAATGTTAGGATAGGTCAAGGTAATGATCATTCTGCTAAAATATTTTCAGAAAATGGAACCGTGGCAGTTTTAATGGATGAATAAAACAATAAAGGTACGCACCACGTCTTCCATCTCCATCCCCATCCAGTCCATGTCGGTGTTATTGTAACGTCTGATCGTAGTCCGGTGTCTGTGCGCGAAAGTACTGCGCGTCGCGACGTTCGGTACTCGAGTGCAGCGTGTCGTATATGTTGCACCGAAAATTCGTTCCCGCCACCACCACCCGCGCCCCGCGCCTCACCCCTCGACTCGCGAAATTTTCGAAGTTGGTCTCGTTCACAACGCCATCTATGAGCGGTCGCGCGCCCCATCCCCTGCGCGTGGCCTTGAACTTGACTAGCGCGTCGCTACCGACCCATATTCCGGCGCCCCCCGCCCCGCCCCCGCCCGAGTCGCGCGCACATTGTCACGGCCACCTGAATGACTCTACAGCCACTCGTCCTCTACATAAGGCTCAGTTTCGTGCGCTCCGTCCGCCACTCTCGGTTTCACTTCACATCGGCATTACGTCATACAGCATTGCATATAGGTGGATTATCAGCACACGCTGAGCGTGCGATAGCTACACCGCTTCCGTCAAACGACACAGTTTATTTAGGTAAACGTTTGTTTTTATTTTTTGCATGTCGTATAACTGCAGTGTTTACGGATGAATAATTTTGGGATTTTGAATTCTTATCTGTACGAGGATCGTTACTGCATACGGTTATGTTTGTGTCGTACGGATCCCAACAACTGCGAAGGACATCTGATTGAGTCACTTATGTCAATGCGAACCGTTTTATTTTGTAATGCGTTATTTACTGTTACATCACAATATGACGATTCAACAACAATTTGTTTTATTTCAGAGTCTGCAGAGCACCAACAACTAGCTTTACAATTGAGGGAGGTCTTAAAATATTTTGCTCTAACAGTAGCAGCAATGAATTCTGGCGCTGCTATTTTCAGATTATGTTAAAGACTAAGCAACAGGTGTAATAAAAGAAGTCGTTATACCTTCTATATATTTAGAATAGTCTCAATTCGTATCAGTTTTGGTATCGTTGCTGCTAGACGCGACCATGACCGTAGCATAAATGGCATGATAAAGATGAAAAGGTGTAGAGCAGTGGTGGGGAAACTTTTTTAATGGGGGGCCACAAAGTTAAAAAAAAATCTAGAGGAGGACCAGAATTATAGAAAAAAAATGCATTTTGTGTGAAAACTTTTAACCATAATAATAATAAAGCCCGCAGGGCAGCTTGTGGCGAGCTGTTGGTGAGTAGCGACACCACGGGCGATTCCCGAGTGCCCCAGAGAGTCGGTCAGGGCCCTCGTCTCCGGCGAGCCTTCCCCGGCCGGAGTGGACCCCAAGGGGGCCCGCAGGACTCTCGGCTCTGGCTTGCCTTCACCGGCCGGCCTGAGGGGGGTCGTTAGAGGCACAGTCGATTTCGGCTGTGTGATCCGGGGGTGGAAGTGTTAAAGGGCATAACGCCGCGAGTAACGTAAGAGAAAGCGCA
This sequence comes from Cyclophora albipunctata, assembly GCA_963082685.1. Lineage (NCBI taxonomy): Eukaryota > Metazoa > Arthropoda > Insecta > Lepidoptera > Geometridae > Cyclophora > Cyclophora albipunctata. The sequence goes on along the minus strand of OY720129.1, from coordinate 1,412,034 downwards.
GCACACCTCTCTACACCCCCGAGTCGCCCACACCGATGTTGCCCCCTTGCCGTCTCTACGTCGGCTGTTTCGGGGGGCCCATCCAGCGGGCGGCGAGCCACGGCCTGCCGCCAATAACTTGTATACCACTTGTTATGGCAGGTGCCGACTTCTTTGCAATATCCCATTTCCAGTCCATCCAACCTTCATTTCCATAGCCCAGTCTTTTTCTTTCATTTTTACTTATAATAGTCCCTACTTCTGCAGGTACACATTCCCGGACATGTTGTACTGATGTGGTCGGGAGTGTGTCCCTGCAGTTGTACTCCATTACATTAAACATCTCCAAAGGGCCTCTACGAGTTGGATCTGTATCCCCTCGCATGCCTCTCAAAAAGACCGGGCTTGTCCCGTGACTCCGAGGAGAAACACTATAATAATAAAAACATTAGTATTGAAACATAAATAGTAATTAAATTTAACTTTTATTCGAAGGCCCTGCCACGGTAACGACCCCGCCCGCCCGCGCCTCTCATTTCACCACGCTTTGCGCCCCGTATTACGCAACACATGAACTACGCGGCTAGTTAATCTACTAAGTAAAATCTACTATAATAATATACTTCTTGACCGTCAAAACGTAACTATAGCGGGCCATATACTCCATATCGTGTGTTGTCCATGTCGATGGACCTTTGGCGGGCCGGATTAAATACCTTCGCGGGCCGGAGTTGGCCCGCGGGCCGTACTTTGCCCATCACTGGTGTAGAGCAATAAATGATTAACATCAGAATCAAATCTCTAATAAGAACATTTATACTTAACGACTTTACAATTTTCTCAAAAGTATATTATGCAATACACGATACCAGGAACAAAAATATGAGACATATAGAGGCAAAGAAAGCAAAAGAAACGCAGAGAAGTGAGACCTGAGCAGTGGAGGAAGCCGGCAGAGGAAAGAGTTCGACCAACGGAAAGAGAAGCTTACTTCATTAAAGATGATGACAAAGAAGAAAATGGCAAGAAAAACTCCACCCATTAGCACCTCTTAAGTTTAAGAAGGAGAATGCGTTACCAGATTTAAAAAAAAAAAGTATTAGCCTGTATTGTCCCACTTGTTGGGCAAAGGCCTCTCGTCTCACTGAAGATATCAGTACAGTGAGGAGGTTTCAGGCGTAATCACCACGCTTGCCTAATGCGGGTTGGTGATCTCAAACCCGAGCCATGTTTGAAAAGTAGGAAACATGTTTTCGCTCGACCTGGGAATTGAACCCGGGACCTCAGTCTTGGCAGGCGAGTGCACATACCACTAGACCACCGAGGCGTTTTTATTATTTTTTTTATTTGAGTAAAAACATTCTTTGATTGACAAGATAGGATAGGAGTTATTTTTATTAAAAGTCAAAATTAATTCCAGGAATCTCCGTTGCTGTCCAGAGTATTCCAGCATTACAATTGGATACCAGAAAGCTCTATAAATGGCATAACGATAAAAAGCGACATTAAAGAACATTTTTGCGAGACGCCATAACAAAGTTTGAACTATTTTTATGTTTCTAATTTTTTATTTTATTTGCTGTATATTTATTAATTTATTTGTTTTTGGGAGTATCAACAGCAAGTTACATAATAAGCCTAAGTTATACTATTGATATATGTATGTACATACAGCAGCCAGTTACAGATACCCACGCATAGCTAGTTAAAACTAGCAACTAGAGCAGTCTATTAAAGCTGATATTTTACTACTTAGCAATATAATAACAAGAAATATATAGATAAATTTATACAAAGTAGGTCGTCTACAAAGAAATAGTAATAATAGGCTTCATGAACAGGAGAAAACACCAATTCTTTATTTTAGTTCGAAAAACTCTAAACTCAATAACTTAGCTGTAGAAATTTTCGTATTAAATATATCTAGATCTAAACGTTTACAAAATTGATTAACACTATTACTTGCTCTTATAATAAAAGCTCTAATGTTCAAGAGCTAATTGCAACAAAACAATTAGGAACAACTAACTTACTTTTGTTTAAAGACAGGGTGTACAAAAATGTTTTTGTAAGTCTCTCATGTTCAACAAAACGGAATCGAATCGTAAATATAACATATCGAGTTTAATATATTTTTAACTAAATCTTCTAGGAAACATATAGGTAATATTTTAATTGATCTATATTTATCTATAGTTTAGCAGCGCCCCGCGGTTTTACCCGCGTTGTGTCCGTTCCCGTGGGAATTTCGCGATTTTTATACCTATAAACCTTTCTCTTGAATCATTCTATGTATCTGTTTAAAAAACCGCATCAAAATCCGTTGCGTAGTTTTAAAGATCTAAGCATACATAGGGACAGACAGACAGCGGAAAGCGACTTTGTTTTATACAATGTAGTGATACCACTCGCGACATTGTAAACTGTCTACAGATTATGAATAGTACCAAACCATTTATAATTTAACGTATTATTTTTCGATAATTCATAGTCTGTCTATTGCAAACCATGATGGACATGCAGAAACCCGACCTAGTCTCTGGATTTTCAGAAATTCTACCCCTAAAGAGGAGGAAAAGGGGCGGGCGTCAAAGTTTGTACGGGATAATGTGATTCCTTGGTGGAACTATTTAAAAAAAATCCTATATCTTGTTAGAATTTATAGAAGAAGTGTTTCGTATTTTATTGAAATTAATCATACAATTTATGACATTTTCCTATAAGAACCATTTTCGACTTATACGGGCACGAAGTCGCCCATTAGCTAGTTTATATTTACACGATCAAATTCCAGATCAAATAAAAATCAAATTCAAACAGTATAAATGTAGTTAGGTATATTGTAAGGAAAGAAGTTTCTTTACATTTTGTACTAGCACTAGCGCCATCTGGTGTTTACAGTGCGAAGATATCGCGATGGCCCATAGATAGTCCGAAGATTATGTTTGTACGGTAATTTCCATGAAATTTTCTAGACTGTTAATAAAAACAGACTTAAAAAAGGAGGAGGGTTCTCAATTCGACCGTATACATGCTATTTATTTATTTTCTTTTTTTTCAAAGGGCACATCCCTTGTCCTACCTCCACTTAGTGGAGGTAGGACAAGGGATGTGCCTGTAGTGGAGTCCACTAACACAAGTCTGGGTAATGTGAAAGAAACTTACGTAAAGTGCAAGACTGACAGTGGTTTATGTTCATAAATCAAGGTCTTGTACACACACATATCAGTAACATTAACTATGAGGAATTTTCAAATGTACATTAAAATATACTGTGTGATAAGTATGTGCTGCCTAATGGTAAATGGTTGGTAAATACATAAAAGATAACAAAACCTCATAAAAAAATACAACTTGAAACCACAATGCATACAAATAAAATTATAATTATCTTCCTTGATTTTTTTACTTATTTTTTTTTTAAATATTTAGAAAAAGAATTGATAAACTAAAAACAACAACATGGTTCTTAAAAAAAGATCTTCATACATCTGATAGTTTAAGGCTTGCCCATACTGACCGATTTATAAAAGCTATAGCTATACAAATTGAAATATTCCCCAGTGAACTCATTCCCATAGAAATATTCTAATACTAGCAAGCCCTGCAGTTTAGTACAATGACATTATACCCTTTCAATGGAAAATTCAAGAAAAGTATTACTTAATACCATAAGTAATATTAATTTACTATTTGGTATACAATCCACAAAAAGGAAATTTGTATGTGGTTGATTTTTAATGAAAACTAGTATTTCAAATGCCAAGCTCACTCATTTCAATGTGTATAATCTGTGGGTTTATTACTGGTTAAAACCAGAAAAATAACCAAATGAGATGTAAGTGCTGCAACACTACTATAACTTATGCAAGAAATTGCAAGAAATTGCAAGAAATGGTCATAGGGGTCTCACTCACATACTGCTTTCATTTTAACATATGTAAGTACTTTAGACTTTTGTGACAGACATGATTGAATGCTTATAAAACCATTACCGCTCATAAGCACTCTATAACTAAAACACTGTTTTATCGTCTTTTGTCTCTATTGCTCTTTGGAAAATAGCATATGTTGGAAAGGAACAAACTATTATAGTTAAAATGTTTATGAATAAATCCCTTAAACACTACGAGGGCATTATTAGTTAAGAATACTCACATCAAACGATTAAGGCTGGCCATCATGTTCATTTTTTTTCAATATTATTTATCTCTGGGACTAAGAAGATATCATCCCTGAAAAGAAAAAAAATATATCATCACTAATTGTATAAAAAAGTTGATGAATTAATTTATACAAAGAGAAGGCAAACATAAAATTGTAGATTTGTACAGGTGGTTTTAAATCTATGCATTTGTCTTTGTTCTATGTATCTCTTTAAAATACAGCAGTCTCACAAGCACATCACTATAATGAAACATTAAGTAAGTACTGAACTACATCCACTGCTGATCTTTGCATACTTCATACAACAAACTAAAATAATATATTCTCACCCGCAACCACAAGAGGTGCAATCCCCTCGAAACATCGGGAAATATAAAGTAAGTTATTACTTGCTTTATTAACTTTCTAACGCAAAAAAACCTGTGTGAGTATGTTTACTAATATGTATATTCTTCTCTTAATAAATTTATAAATATTTTTTATTCGCTACCAGTGATAGTGAATAAAACAACAATTAATTCAACTATATTTCATAACTAGCCGCGCCCCGCGGTGTTACCCACGTTGTATCGGTTCCCGCGGGAATTTCGGGATAAAATGTATCTCATGTGTTATTATGATGTATAATCTATATTACTGTAAAATTTCATCCAAATCCGTCCAGTAGTTTTTATGTGAAAGAGCAACAAACATACATACATACATCCATACATACATCCATCCTCACAAACTTTCGCATTTATAATATAAGTAGGACATTTTTATACTTCTTTATGATATACTTACTGAATTCAAGTATCTAATTTTAAAGTAGATTTATTAAAATAATGGACTTGGGTTGATCATCAGGTTTTTAGTGGTCCAAAAAGCAAGGTCTTGAGGTAATATGTCTCAGCTGGATCTAAATTAACCTGATGACATTCTCACATCCTGGAATAATATGAGATACATATTTATAATGATGAAATAAAAAATATTATCATCTTAATTTCATAACAGTAAACATTGTAACTTATTTCTTCTCTATTGTTAATAGTGACATGAAATAACATTTTTAAAAGACACCTGGAATTAATTCTAATCAAATATGCTAAGGATAATATTTTTGTAAAGTATTTCATATAAAAAATGAGAATTAACTTTTTTATAGGGTAGTTTTTAAGTTTTTCATATTATTATTTTAGGTTATGTATTGATGAAATACATTGTAACACAAAAAACACGAAAACTGGAGTTCATTTACTGATAAGTAATAATCATAAAATTAATTAATATTCTTCCTGGATACTTTATTTCGAAAATAACTCATAATTTCAAAAACATTTCCCATAAAAACAAACTATTATGTAAACACTAGTACAACATTCACAGTGGAATACTCACGGAATTAATTGGTTCCCGAAGTATTTACATTTAAAAGTTCAATACACAGTTAAAATATACAAGAATTATTCAAAATAGTCGCCCGAAAGAGAAAAAATAAGGAAATTGAAAAATATCGGGATCTGTCAAGTGCCAAGGCCAAACTGCAACTCTGTCCCACTTTACTGCTGCAACTGCAGATTTTACAAGTTTATTGACATTGAAATAATCATAAATATATTCTTATACATTTAGAATACACTATTGGTCCTCTGTCTAATATTCAGAAAAGTTTTATTGGTAAACAAGTTGTTTTTATCAAAATAAATTCCAAGTTCCCCAAATATCCTAAAAAAATTACTGACTGACATGACAGACAAATGCATAAAATAATGGCAGTCTAGAATTTTTATAAACTGTGGTTAGTTCACTTTCTATTTTTGAAGTTGACGTTTGAAAGCATCAACAAGATGCCATAGATTTGGTGTATAGGTGACGTGCATATTTGTAGAATTTTACGCAGATGTAAAAGTACCTACTATCTTAAACAAAGGCATATGTTTATTTTTTTACTTTTTATTCGAATTAGTTTTTGTCTTTGATCAACAAGTTTTTGTAATAGAATTTTGTATTTATTTATGCAATCGTTTTTATATATCTGAGCTGCTATTTATTCACAAAGCAATAAAACTGTCACAATTTTTTACGTTCCATTTTCCCTATTAAATTTGACATATCAAACGAAAAGCCGACAACGACGACGTTTCGGATTTGAGACGTTTTGCAATTTCGGTCGGGCCAACTCATCGGTATTTTTGACACACATTATTGTTTATTTTATGTCCTAAATGTTATGATTTGTGGATTAATTAGTGTGAGGTAGACGATACAACAATGGAGGTACAATATCTCTTGGTTATTTTGAGTATATTCTGGCATGGAACTGATGGCATCATGTGGACTTTAGCTCCTAACACCCAGAAGTGTTTGAAGGAAGAGTTACACGCCAACGTGTTGGTGGCCGGAGAGTATGAGGTTACAGAGGCGCCGGGCCAGAGAGTGGATTATATTGTGAGTACAATATCCAATACAATCGTTACTTTTCATTGCAAACTTAAAACAACTAACACCCAACTAAATTGTCTCTATACTGCATCAGTTTACAATTAAAATCCCTAAACTACACTTGAAGTAACTGTAATTGAGTCATAGGCTATAATTTAATGCAGAATCAATTATGCATTAAATGTGTATATTTTTTGTTCACAGATCCGCGACTCAAAGGGTCACATATTATCACAGAGGGATTCTATCTCTAAGGGCAAATTCACATTCGTGACAGAAACATATGATGTGTTTGAAGTGTGCTTTATATCTAAAGTACCTCCAGGTAAAGGACATTCTTACTAAACAAATGTACGTCAACTAGCAGCACCTGCTGTTTTGCCCGCTTTGTGCCCATTCCTATGGGGATTTTGGCATTAAAAATAGCCTATAACCTTCCCATGAATGTGGCTATCTATCACAAAAAGTATTATCCAAATTGAACTAATAATTTACGAGATTACCTCGAACATACAAACAAACTATTACGGTAGTATTAGTAGTTGAGTATTTTATTGAAATTATTCTATGTTAAAGTGTATACATGGTGTCCCTATATAATTTGAATGAAGTATTACTTTTGTACACCTATTACAATGGTTTTGTTACTTTAAATAACTTTTTTGTGTTTTCAGAACACAGATCAATAAGTCAGGATGTGACTTTAGACATTAAGATTGGTATTGAAGCCAAAAACTATGAAGGTGTAAGTATTATGTCTCATCTAACTTTAAATCATCTTGAACTTTTATAATATTTTTTAAGCTTATAGTTGTTTATTCTCTATATCTATACATTTATTTTATTTATGTCTATGGTCTACTGCTCTACTGACTGCTTCAACCACTTCAATCACAGAACTCTTGGGTAGGTTAAGGTTGTAGTGTGTCCCTGAACTAACTGAAAAGAAGCCATTTTGCTGTGTAAACTTCTAACATTCATACTATTGCTCAGTTTTACATCCTTGTCAATACTTCACCAGTATCATGATACTTTTATGTGTATTAACCCCTCATATGCCGGAATGCAGATCCAAGCCAGACACTATTGATTTTCAATTGTGTCTGGAATCCCAGCAAACAAAAGGTTAATCACAAAAAAATCCTAAAACATAACCATGTTATATTTATAACGCACTGATGGCCAAAGGCCTCTCACCTCCCTGAAGTGAATATCCTAGAGGTTTAGGTGTAATTTCCATGCGTGCCTAAAACATAAATAAAGAATTTCTCAAAACATGTGCTCAATAATAAGTATGATTTTAATAACAATATTGATTCCTAGCGTTAACATATCCTTTATTGATTAACTCATTGTAATATCTTTGCTGGCAATTGAAACCATACAAAACTCATGTAGCCTCACTAATCCAACATTAAGTTGCATGACTTGTGTCCATCATCTAATATAGATGTAAAAGAGACCAATTTGCTTTTTAATCTATTGTATAACTTTATACTCACGACTCAATATTAAATTAAGAATAACAATATGCATATGTTATGGAATGTCATTTGGACAGAAAATTTTAAATTATACTAAGCAACTAAGGCGATTCTCCCACTGGTTGAGAGAGAGCTGATAACGCGGGGCTACAGAGCAGAGATATGCCTACTGACGTAATCTGTTTCTCTTCGCATGGTGGTAGAGATCGACAACCCACGCCAAATAGAATCAAATTTTCAATTCAGTGTCGATCTACGTGTTTCTGTGTATGCCAGTGGGTGACACCTCGCGATACGCCCCGCGCCGTGTGCGTGACACCAGCAGGAAAAGTTGTGCTAGACAGATTTTAGTCTGATGAATAATTAGTGCGCTATCTCCTGTAAATGTGCGTGAAGTAAAAAATTTGTGCGAATTACCATTTCGGAAATAAACAGAAAAAACTAATCCTGCTGGTGTCACGCTGCTCCAGCAGGAAGATTTTTGAACTAATGATCGGAGGGGTAAGTGTTGTATATCAGCGGATAGCTTATATTGGTGCCTAATTGTGCGCAAAAAATGAAATTTGTGCGACTCATGGTTTTAGAGATATTGAGTTTCCTGCTGGAGTCACGTTTTGACAAAACCTGTATCTCGGAAACTATTGAGGGTACGACCTTGGTTTAAACATATTTATGTAGCTCTTAATTTGTGCGAATTTGTGAAAGAATAAAATTATCAAAAATATTTCCAGGATAAGAGTAATCATGAATCGTAGAAATCAGGAAAAAACCTCCTAGCGCGTTAATTAGAGTATTTAAAAGCCCACTAAAGATGGTTTTTAGGTCGCCTTGTTATTGCTAACAACATTCTTAATTTTCAGGAAGGTGCATAAGCGCATTTTGAAATTATAACACTTTTACTGAAATCGTATTGAAATTGACTTTGCAATAAAACCACTGAACCAAAGATATGTAGGTATACATACAAAATTAGTGCGCATTTAGAATAACACAACCTGAAAATTTCAGCATCCTAGGTTTAGTATTTATCCAGATATAAACAAAAACAAAAATGGCCTTAATTACTAGGTAACCCAACCAATTTCAACAGTCGCAAAAAAGCGAGCGCTCCATACAAGCAATGACATACATAAATGGGCAGTCTTATACCGAATATTTTGGACAGTCGCGCAGACAACGGTTAATGTACTTTTTATAATTGTATAATAATATTTATAATTTTATAATAAAAATCAAATCAATCAAAATCAAAATCATTTATTGCTTAAAATAGGTAAGAAAGATGTTATACAATAATTTGGGAGTCACTTCTATTTTACTGAGATAACTCGGCATGCAACATGTACTTATATGTGATATTAATTACTTATTTATAAATTCATTAATGCTATAAAAACATGACACTGTCAACCATTTCTTCAGTTTGCGACACATAAGTTTAAAAGGGCCATCTTTAAATTGTTGTGGTATTTTGTTATACACTTTCACGCACATACAGTAGCAGTTTTTTTGACAAAGTGATAGTCTAGGACAAAACCCAATTACTAGTCTGTCAGGGAATCTTTTATTTCGCGGATATTCCTCTATCGCTTTTTTAAAGATATTTGGATGTTTTTTAACAAATTTAAATACCTCAAATATGTACATTCCTGGGACGGTCAGGATATTTAGTTTGATAAAGAGCGGTCTACATGACTCATACGGTCCCACTGAACAGATGGCTCTTACGCATTTTTTTTGGGCTATAAATACTTTATTAGCTTTAACACTATTTCCATATAGGAGAAGTCCATAGCTTAAGATTGAGCCCACATACCCATAATATGCATTTAACGTTGTACTCAAATTGGTAATTTTAGAAAGCCGTCTAAGGACGTACACAAATCTGTTAATTTTATTGCACACTTTATTGACATGGTCACTAAATGTCAATCTATTGTCAAGGGTTATCCCCAGAAAACAGGTGCTATTCACCTCCTCAATCTTTATTCCTTCGCGGTGAATGTGGAGATTCATTGGTTTTTGTCCTTGAACATTAAATTGTATATAATTAGTCTTACCTAAATTTACATGCAGATTATTCATGTCAAGCCAGTTTATTACATTATTTACAGTAGTATTTATGTCAGATTCATATTCATTGGTATTACTAGATTTGTCAGATTTAATTATAATTGCAATGTCATCAGCGAATAATGTCGATTGGTGTTTCGTACTCACAGGAAGGTCATTGATGTACTAATAGGTAATAGGTAATCACATTTCGTCGGGGACTATTTTCTTGTATTTTATGCCTGCTATGGGATTACATAATAGACGTATTACCGATTGGAATAATTATTATTTTGATCATGAGTACTTGCTTTAAAAGATCCCGTGGAAATTTGGTGAGGATTCAACTAAAGGGGAATTGGATGGAATGTTACAAGATATGCCAAATATCTTCTCCGTAAAGCCTCCGTAACACTGTCAGTTACCTGACCGCTTGTAACGTCATACAACAACGATCGCGGGGTACTGAGTGAGTTGTTCGGTGACGTCACACCGGTCAAGCAGTCGGCATTGTTTTACTCATAAATAGCAAACTATTTCACGTTGTCACTGTCTGTCCTACTCATACTGTGCGACTACTAACTGTCTCACGTCACGTAAAAAAACGCTGGCGCAAAGCTACGAATTGTTTGTTCATAGATCCAGCCATTTTGGGTGGTATGAGGTGCGGGGTGCGGCACGGGACGGGTTAGTCGCTAGCATAGGTTAGGTAGGTACATAAGGTAATAATATCACAGGTAATATTTTTGTATTTTGTAAGTAGGTACCTAATTAATTTTGCAGAGTGGACAATGCAAACGCTTTAAATTTCGGCGGATGAGCCGCTAGTAGCTAGCTATAATAATTATTGGATAGGTTTGAAATTATATTACTTACTATTTTTTTATTTTCCTCATATGGCCCACGGCTGGACAAAGGTCTCCCCCAATTCTATCCATTTCGCCTTTCGCCACTTCTTGCCATTATTATTAAAAGAAATAATAATTAATACACTTGAACCTCGATAAGCATTGTGAGCGCCATTGTCCGACAAAATATTCGGTATAAGACTGCCCATTTATGTATGTCATTGCTTGTATGAAGCGCTCGCTTTTTTGCGACTGTTGAAATTGGTTGGGTTACCTAGTAATTAAGGCCATTTTTGTTTTTGTTTATATCTGGATAAATACTAAACCTAGGATGCTGAAATTTTCAGGTTGTGTTATTCTAAATGCGCACTAATTTTGTATGTATACCTACATATCTTTGGTTGAGTGGTTTTATTGCAAAGTCAATTTCAATACGATTTCAGTAAAAGTGTTATAATTTCAAAATGCGCTTATGCACCTTCCTGAAAATTAAGAATGTTGTTAGCAATAACAAGGCGACCTAAAAACCATCTTTAGTGGGCTTTTAAATACTCTAATTAACGCGCTAGGAGGTTTTTTCCTGATTTCTACGATTCATGGTTACTCTTATCCTGGAAATATTTTTGATAATTTTATTCTTTCACAAATTCGCACAAATTAAGAGCTACATAAATATGTTTAAACCAAGGTCGTACCCTCAATAGTTTCCGAGATACAGGTTTTGTCAAAACGTGACTCCAGTAGGAAACTCAATATCTCTAAAACCATGAGTCGCACAAATTTCATTTTTTGCGCACAATTAGGCACCAATATAAGCTATCCGCTGATATACAACACTTACCCCTCCGATCATTAGTTCAAAAATCTTCCTGCTGGAGCAGCGTGACACCAGCAGGATTAGTTTTTTCTGTTTATTTCCGAAATTGTAATTCGCACAAATTTTTTACTTCACGCACATTTACAGGAGATAGCGCACTAATTATTCATCAGACTAAAATCTGTCTAGCACAACTTTTCCTGCTGGTGTCACGCACACCCCCGCGCCCCCGCGCATATGGTTAAAATCTACGCGGGACGCGTTAAAGCGTCGCGTCGGGCGGTGGGCTGACCTAGACATGTTTATAGAAATACTTGTATACGATGTTCAAATCTGCGGTTCCATGGGGCGCGATGTAGTATGTTAACCGTCTTAGGATACTCAACTTTAAAATTGGAATAACTTTATCAGTCTTCTTCTTCTTACTGGAATTACTTTATTAGTAAGACTGATTATGTTCGATTTTAATACAGATTGGTGAAGCGGCAAAACTGAAGCCAATGGAGCTGGAACTTAAAAGACTAGAAGATCTATCGGAAGCCATCGTGCAAGACTTCACACTTATGAGAAAACGGGAAGAGGAGATGAGAGATACAAATGGTAGGTAGCATTATAGCCAGCTGTTGTTCTTCTTAATCAATGGTTATAGTTCTAAAATCGGTAGGTATTAAAACTATGATTGAATAAAGTCATATCTACTGTGACTTCCTAAAGTTATTCTTGCTAAACCTGATCTGATGGGAATTACGGAATACTCTGCGATATTTTGATGGACTAGCTCATCAAAATCCAGTAGTTTTCATCATCAGTTTTGTAGTCTTCAGCTTTTATGTATCATTCATTGTTTACATCCAGCTATTGCCACAAACATTTGCATTTATAATTGTGCTAGAATTGATTATGAAGTTATGTTAAGTAATATTTTGTTAATTTACAAAAAATCTATATACCTACCTACATATTTTGAAATATGACTCGATGCTCAAAGATGCGAAGATAACCTTAACATGTTATCACAGCCAGATACAGTCAGGACTTTCCCAGTATACCAAACAGAGTGTAGTGTATGTAGTGTATCATAAGTGGTGATGCTTACTAACAAACAAAATGATTTGATCCTAGTCTCCTATGTCATTTTGTTACAGAGTCGACCAACAACAGAGTACTATTCTTCAGCATTTTCTCCATGGTATGTCTCCTTGGACTCGCCACTTGGCAGGTCCTATACCTTCGCAGGTACTTCAAAGCCAAGAAGCTTATTGAATAGTCAATAAATTAAATGGATAAAGTACCCGGTCACTGCCAAATGCACAAACTTTTAATTTTGTGTTTTATATAATCTGTACCAAGTGCTGCTAGTCTGAAATAATGGCAACACTGTTTCATGATCAAACTTATGTATTTACTTTATTGTACCTAATTCTAATTTCGAACGGTTTCCATTTTTGAAACTGAACTTTTTAAATTACGTCAACACAATATTTGTGGCCAGTACTTTATCCATGCTAATATTATAAATTATAGATCTTTTAATTTACACTAACTATTAAAAACAATAAGAATTCAATGAATTACTTAAACATTTATTTAATTTGTTGTAAATGATTGTGTTGTCTGTTCTGCGGATGATGTAAAATAAAAAGATTATTCAAAATTATGTGTTTTCAGTTTTGATTTTACACCCGAAACTAGGTTAGGCCGTATGCTGTGATGATGGCGACTATTGGTCGCGTACTGTCAATAGTGTACCTAGTTGACCGTTAGCAACTCGTAAGCACTAGCAGCAGCATTTGATTGGCCAGCCACCTGACGCGTTTGGAATAGCGGTTGGACCGCCGGTTATATAAAGAACGCAACGCATTTATAATTGAAACTACGTTTACAGATTTCGCTTTTATTTTACATTTTTATCTGGTCCCTTTACAGGAACCGTGATCACAGAAGACAGTTTTCTACGTCGTCGAGTCGTAAACTTAGTTTCAATTCAAAATGAGTTGTGTTCGCTTAAACTTAAGAAACCTAGGCCTTAGGTTATTACATTACTAGCAGCGCCCCGCGGTTTTACCCGCGTTGTGCCCGTTTCCGTGGGAATTTCGGGAATTTTTTTACATAAAAACCTTCCTCTTGAATCACTCTACCTATTACAAAAAACCGCATCAAAATCCGTTGCGTAATTTGAAAGATTTAAGCATACAGACAGACAAACAGTGTGACAGACACGAAAAAGAGACGACTTTATTTTATACTATGTAGTGATGTAACAATATGCGTATAATAAATAAAACCAAAGAATCTTGGTAACTTAATATTTAATCTCGTAAATTGTTTACCTTGAAACATTTACAATTTACATGTTTCCTTTTCGGTCAATTTGATTCCAACTCACAACATTTTATTATAAATTATGGCTATTTTATAGAAAAATAAATATAGTCAAGAATAGTGGAAGATAAAAATATATAAATTTAATTATGAACAGATTGAGTATTGAATAATATTATAATGATCTTTTAAAGGGTTCCGGATTTCCGGCGGAACCGTAAACTAAAATACGTACTGAACCATAGGTAGTAAGTTATAATTTACTTGTACTTATTACCTATTTTAAGTTTGTTTTTAAGTATTGTAGGCTATAAACAGCCTCACTTAAAGCAAACTGAATTAAACTAAAAACTATTCTTTTAAATATTGTAATTAAGTAGAAAAGATACGTTTTAATCAGCTTATAGTACAGTTTTTTTGCAATTATTAAAAAATCTACAGCGTTGTAGAAAAAGATAAAAGTACCCTCAGGCCAGTCTTAATCTGACAATCATTCATTTTACTTTAAATAAATATTTTCCCCGGAGGTAAAGGACTTACAGTGACAAAACATTCACTGCTAATATAAATAAAGTTGAGACTAACACACAATATAGCTAAATATACACGATAATTAAAATATTTTGAATTAGGTATAATTAATAACATTTTATTCCCATATTAATTGAATTTTACAAAGCACTGTTTACTTAAATAATTTACATTAATTTTATAAAAAAGTTAATGTTTCGTACAAAAATTTCGTTACATACAAATCGAAGACTCGGAACTTGTCTCCTTTGGCCACCCCTTGGGGGTGACATCAGAAATCTTCAAGAACTTGTGTCTCACATAATTGGGGGAGTAAAAAGGAACTCTCCCACCCAAGTGGGTTACCCAGGGGTGACTCGAGTCCGAAGTAAATTAAATATTTTTAAAAATAACATTATTTAATCTCATTACCTATAACTTCGCTTTACTTGTCTTGGTAAGAGACAAAATGCATTTTATGGAATGATGTATATCTTGGTTTCTTAGTAGGTAATTATTTAAAATAACATTTTAAATGTAAGGCCAATGACAATACTGCTATGGAAACGATTTGTTTAAAACAAATTATATATTTATTTCAATTTACCAAACATATTCTACAACATAAAATAAAATTATAAAAACGTTTATACATAACACACGCATAGTGTGGCAACATTTACATTCGTATAGAAAATAGAAAAGAAATCTAAAAATTACACTCAAACAAAACATCTCAACCGTTTTGATTGCACAAAAGTGGAAAATACAACAATTTTACTTATTTACATACAGTATTCATACAAAAGATGTAATCTTTTGGCGAGTAAAAGAGTCATAGACAATGACACGCCCACTCTTCCTAACTATATCATATCAGCCAATCTTAGGACAGGATTAATTTAACCCTCTCGTGATTGGACGATCCTCAGTTAGAAGAAAAAGTGGGACATATCATCATAGATGGCGCTGTATAAATAGTACCACGGTGTATTCACATTACTATGAGTCCATGAAATTCACTGCAGTAATTGAAGCTAATGTCAGGACACGCGACTAAGTCGCATCACTACAACCTTTGTTATCGACGTGTTCTGTACAGTCGTCCCTTAATCAGAGGGGCGAGTAGTCTAGTTGTACCGTGAGGTGCTTGACTCCGGCCTCCCTGAAGATCCTGGCTGCCTGGTCGGTGACGTACCGAGGATCTACCTCTCTGGAAACCTCAATCTTGATGGCTCCAACGTGGACATCGCTGCACAGAGTCCAGAAATGAGGTTCCTGTACAGCATGTACTCCAGCCAGGCCTACTACTCTGGTGTACAAGTTAGGTAGCGCCCGTTCAATACTCGTTGGTGTTCTCTGCATGAGTACACCAGCGGAGTCTCGGACTAGAGGCAACACACTGGCAGCTATGAGCAGAGCTATGGCTAATGAGCAGATAGGGTCGGCGCGCATCCAGCCGAAGGATTTCATTAGGAGAGCGGATATAATGACTCCGACTGATCCGAGCGTGTCTGCTAGGACATGGAGGAAGACTCCTCGCATGATGGCCGACCCGCCGCCCGTGTGCACGTCGTCCTCGTCGTGCGAATGCCCATGGTTGTCGTTGTGCGAATGCCCATGCCCGCCGTGGGAATGCCCATGTCCATGCCCGTGGCCGTGGTGGAACGCGTATATACCCACCAGATTTACGATAAGACCTAATATCGATACGAGTAGTAATCGCTCGTGTTTTACCTGGAAAGAGGGAGACGTTTATAAATAAACACAGTTATAAATATAACATACTAGCAGCGCCCCGCGGTTTTACCCGCGTAGTGCCCGTTCCCGTGGGAATTTCGGGATTTTTTTTACATAAAAACCTTCCTCTTGAATCACTCTACCTATTACAAAAAACCGCATCAAAATCCGTTGTGTAATTTTAAAGATTTAAGCATACAGACAGACAAACAGACAGACACGAAAAAGAGACGACTTTATTTTATATAACTACCTATAGTATTTACTTTCTTCTGAAATTGTACGTGTGATAAACTAGGAACTACTGTCAGTTCAATATTAGGTCAATGTTAAAAGATAGCATTGGCGGATTGTCCAGCTATACTGTAAATTGGGACTTTATTTTTGAATATGATCTTAGATGTTCTTAAAAGATGTATTCTATGTTTTCTCACGAGAGGTAAAATATAGAGTAATGGGGTCGATTTTCCAGTCAAAGAGGATTCCTTCGGAAGAGGAAACAGGTCTAGTGTTTTCATTCCGTTCTTACCCCATCACTGGACCCTTTTTCTCAATAAAAAAAGTTGCCTTTAGTTGAAATATCACAATAATTTAAAGAAAATATTGAATTGAATTAAATACATTTAAGAACATCCAAGATTATATTAAAAAATAAAATACCAATTTATTTATCCTCCTCACTGTACTGATATCTTCAGTGAGATGAGAGGCCTTTGCCCAGCAGTGGGACATTACAGGCTAATACTTTTTTACTACTTTTATTTATCTAAATTGAAATTTTAGTAAAACATACGGACAGACCTAATAAGTACCTAACTAAAGATAAGATAACGGTAATAAAGAAACGTGTTCAAATGGCAATACCGTAATCGCACCCACATCATAAATACGATAAAATAACAATTCGACTATGTAGCAATAAGTATAACGTAATGTAACGGCCGCTAGACTCGTGAAGCAGAGCGTAGGCCTCCGTTAATAATTATCAGCACAGTGAGGATTACGTGTACCTAGTCGTCAGGTCGTCACACATGCCAATCAATATACGTATTCACGTACCAATCAATGAATCATGTTGGGTAAAGATTATTTCTTGAAATTATTATATTACTGGACGCGCCCCGCGGTGTTACCCGCGTTCCCGAGGGAATTTCGGGATAAAAAACTAATATTATCTAATACTTTGTCGAGCAGGGGAACAGCATAGGTTTAATATAATATAAAATGGTAATATTTGTAAGTTTGTATAGTACGGAATATCTCGGCAACTACCAGTCTGATTCGAATAATTATTTTTGTACTGGGTAGCTTCTTTCAAGAGGAAGGTATACAGACAAAACCGCGGAATGATGCTAGTATCATTATGAAAATACTGTAAAGCTTATCATCTGTGGTACTGATGACTGCACTTAGCTCGATAGCACTACAATTAGTTACATAACTATTATTGCAATAACTTAGGTAAAGTTCCGCATGGCTTGTTACTTGATTTCACATCCGATAGCGTTTAAATCGATTATCTGACTTTAAAGCATTTTTATGTTTCTAAGATGTTAAGAGAAGTGGTAGATGTAGCGCTCGCGGCGAGGCTGAGCGATGCTAGATCATTGCGGGTGTTAAGCAACGTGCAGCTCGACCCCTACTTGGATGGGTGGCCGAAACTGGTATTTCTATGTGAGCTTCCGTGCTCCGGGCACTTTAAGCAGTCGGTCCCAGTCGTTTATCGTCAGATCATGTCAGAGGCTTTTAGTAGGTAAGTAAGTATTAGCCTGTAATGTCCCACTGCTACGCAAAGGCCTCTCGTCTCACCGAAGATATCAGTTAGAAGAAGATAGTACAGTGAGGAGAATTAGGCGTTGTCACCAAGCTTGTCTAATGCGGGATGGTAACTAAAGGCAAACCTCTTTGGAGAAACGCGAGTCAGCACGCGGCGTACTACTAGCACAAAACACGTGAACTATCGTGACGTAATCTATCCGCAACTAGAGGCACGCAGCGCCCGTGTCCACACGAAGATAATAGCTTCTCGACAAAGCGATACGTGCTCGAGTTATGAAAAACTATTCAAACAGGCTGTCGACATTGTTGCAATGGCCGTGCGGTGAAAGTACATTTACAAAAGTGACATGAAATATTGAAATGTCTCTCTTTTAATAAGTTTTAGATTAAGAAGAAATATCGGATGCGTAAACAATTCTACATACTCCGGATCGTATTTTCACAGATTACTGATTTGGATAGCACGCACGGTGCACGTAATGCAAAACTACTTTGGTGTTGAAGTTGTTAAAAAAAATATGAAACATCCATTTAAATAAAACTAATGGTGGCGACCCGCCCGATTTTACCGATTCCCTCGGGAATTTTTGAGATAAGATTCCATAACATTTCCCTCTTGCCTTGAACAAAGTGTTTGTATACAAAATAATTATTTCAAGCCGACTGATAGTTCCAAAGATTAGTTATATATAAACAAACTTTCAGCTTCATTATTATAATGTTTAAAATTTCATACAATAAATAGTTCTATGGTGATATAATTTTCGATCAGTAGATAGCAACGGGCTCTTTTAAAAGTTAAAGTAAAGAATCTACAATATCTATACATATATATAAAAGAAAGTCGTGTTAGTTACACTATTTATAACTCGAGAACGGCTGAACCAATTTGGCTGAAAATTGGTAGGGAGGTAGCTTTGAACCGGGAGACGGATATAGGATACTATTTATCCCGTATTTCCTACGGGAACGGGTGCGCTGTGGGTGAAACCGCAGGGCACAGCTAGTAATTAAATGAAAGTCAATAAAAAGTTAAGCAAATAATGTAGATAGAAGATAGGGGCTGGATCAATGAATACTCTAGTAGGTACTTTATTGTTAAATTGAATACTTTCTGCAAAATGTTATTCAACTGTCACTGTATTTTATTTAAATAAATGAAAAAACCCATTTGTTACATTGCATAATTTGTTATGCACTCATGCAAATAAAAAAGTTTGAAACACTTTTTTCCAACATTTGTTGTCTTGGAATAAACTAATAAGAATTAGCTGTTTACAATAGATATGTTTAATTTTCTTGATTGATTAATACCAATGCTTCCTGTTTATGCATGAAGGTGTAAAACAACAAACATTTATAAAACATCAATGCTATGACAAAAATTAAAATATTCTATGATTGTTTCTAGTTATATTGCTATTTTTGACCAACAAAACAGTTTTTTGGTGTAGCTTTAAGTCAATATGGGTATTAAAAACCAGTATATTTATATTATATATACACACTTTACTACAGTAAACTAAAAATAATATAGGAAACATTTCATTCCCCAATCATCAAAAATCACAACAAAATCTGCTACACAGGGTATAAAATAGCAGTATAATGGATATGTTAAAATATTTGAAATAAACTTACTTCTGGTGGTTCAATGGCTCTCTCAACAGCTTCACTCATAATAAAGAATGCTATAAACAGTAGAAACAGTCCATTAACGAAACCGGCCAGCACCTCGGCTCTTGCATAGCCATATGAGAATCTTTCATTAGCCCTCCATTTGGATATGACGGATGCAGCGAGACCGGCCACAAGCCCCGTGCAGTCAAAGAACATATGGAATGAATCTGATATAAGACCTGAAAGAAAAATGTGTTTTCAATATCGATGGTTTTACTGGTGCTTAACTTTGAAGATATTTGTTATTTCACTATGTTTAACTTTTATCTTATTTTAAATTCTTACATGGCTATAAGATAATATTTTTTCATCGACCTAATTGTCGATATGATAATTCGTATTTAACTCAAGGTAAATAAGTAAATTTTAGTTAGTATAAAGTTTAAACAGAAAAATACCCATAAAAATAAGTGAAAACACTGAATGAACTTACCTAGACTGTTGGTCCATATTCCGTAAAATAATTCAACGAAAGCAAATGATAAGTTCAGTATAAGAAAAAGGAATAAATTCCTTGAATTCTTATCTGAATAAATTAGTCTCAACAAATTTTGGAACTTATCACCTATCCCTCCGAGCGTTCCGCGCGGAACTCGGGTATCCTTCTGAGTTAGGGGCAACATTATGATATTCTACTATTTTTAAAGAACACTTCCACTCATTTCACTTCAAATTCTCACAGAAAATCACCAAAACCGAACAAGAAACATTGCATACGTGTACTACACTGGCGGTTTATAACCTTGTCGATAAGAAAATAATACAACCGACTATAATACTTAGCTGGAGTTAATGAAAGGAAAGGTTACTCCTTCACTTATTTTGTGAGTATGAGCATTTTTATTTGGAACTAAATTGAAATTTCGATTGAAACATTCCCCGACAACATCACCTACTTTTTGTTGGAAAATGTCAAAGTAAAATTGACAATTAGTTGGATTTGTTTGATTGACGTGTGATTTGATTTGACTAACTGACTGGCAATTTATTACCAGCTATAAAAAATAAATTTAAACATTTTAGAAAAAATCACCTTTATTATATTATAATTTGCTGTTTGTTTACAAGTGGACACTTTTTCGACTAATCCCAGAGGTCAGTGCTAATCCCCCATACGAGACGGTCCTCCTTAACTTCTATTCTACCCTCCATAATTATATACACAAGGTAACCACAGACCACGAACTAAAGAAGGTAACATCATAGATAAAATAATCACCACAGAAACCTCTTCTCACTCATCACAGCTATGATTTTATTTTATTTTACTTTTATTTAGTGCAGACTTTTTTGCCTCATGACTGCCTCACTGCCTCATATTCATTGACGTGATTGACGTTAATAAATTACTATTATAAAAAAAAAAAGAAGATACTCGAACAAATTCTACTCCCGGTTAATAAGACCCAAACTAAGCTATAAGCTTGTAATATGAAATCTAACTAACTGCTGCTACTACTACTTAAACACAAATACTATAAATGAATATATAATTGACCCCCAGACGTCACGTCGTCGCCAACAACTATGTTTGCAAATATTGTTGATTCCGGGCGGAATCGTTCCCGCAACCCCCGACACAGTACAATAAGCGCTCTCACTGCCACTGTGCCAACGAGTTTGTCAGAATGACGATGACTTTTAAAAAAATGTAACGAAAAAGCGAAAGCCACAACAGAATTCAGCTTGAATTATTAATCTTACCTCCAAGTTATGTTATTTTGTCAGAATAATAAACTCCAAAAAGTTTGTTTGCTTGAATTTAAGTTCTGTGGAAATTGTTTCTATCACTATGGTTCTCAATAAACAAAGAAAAACAGTTTCTTTATTCACGTTCCCTCATTGGTCAATAACTTGTCTTGATTATGCACATACCACTTTTGTAACCAATCTAGAATCGTAAATACAACAAACATTTTGACATGATTGGCCAGAAGACATCACGGCTATGAGTCATAGACTTCGAAGTTGACACTCGTTTCCGGAAAAGTATTAACAAAGCATTTATTTGTCATATTTTTGTTTATGGTCACACAAAATTTCATGATTTTTAGCTATTTTTGAACAGTTAATATTTTTTTTATTCAACCTAAAAGGTACTTTTTATCTTTCTTTATTTATATTCTCCTCAATTTACTTACTTTCAGGATTTCTAAAAAATATTTTTTTCTTCCCGCCACTTTTTTGAATTTGGCATACCGGAAATTCGTCTATAGATGCGTTTGTTTCCGAAAAGTGAACGTTTCACGAGTCAACAGCAACGTCTTTCGAGAAGTTCTAGGCGCTGTTTGCGACATTTTTCCTACTTTTATCCGTCATCCAATGGTTTATGTGATGAAATAACACGTCGTATAACTGTTATTTTCGATATTAGTGTTCATAGTCGTAATAAGTAATCGCTAGATTACAATATAAGCTAATATGGGCGACGAAAGCCACCCGAAAACTCTCTACGTCGGTAATTTGGACGCGAGTGTTACTGAAGTTTTCATATGCACGTTGTTCGGGCAAATAGGTGAAGTAAAAGGTTGTAAGATAATAAGAGAACCTGGGAATGATCCGTATGCTTTCCTTGAGTTCACTACTCATACAGCGGCGGCTACAGCCCTGGCCGCCATGAACAAGCGAGTGGTACTAGACAAGGAAATGAAGGTTAACTGGGCTACTAGTCCTGGAAATCAACCGAAGACGGACACGAGCAACCATCACCACATATTCGTAGGCGACCTGTCGCCTGAGATAGAGACCCACATATTGAGAGATGCCTTTGCTCCATTTGGTGAGATTTCGAATTGTCGGATAGTCCGCGACCCACAAACGCTCAAATCTAAAGGATACGCTTTTGTATCTTTTGTTAAGAAAGCTGATGCAGAAGCAGCTATACAGGCTATGAATGGTCAATGGTTGGGATCTCGTTCAATTCGTACGAACTGGTCGACGCGTAAGCCTCCCACCAACAGACCAAACGAAGGTGCGCCGAGTAACAAACGAGCCAAACAGCCTACATTCGACGAGGTATACAACCAGAGTTCACCTACAAACACGACTGTTTACTGTGGAGGGTTCACAAGCAATGTTATTACTGATGAATTAATGCAGAGCACATTCTCACAGTTCGGTCAGATACAAGATATTAGAGTGTTCAGGGATAAGGGATATGCCTTTATTAGATTTACTACTAAGGAAGCTGCGGCACATGCTATTGAAGCGACACACAACACAGAAATTAGTGGGCACACAGTAAAATGTTTCTGGGGTAAAGAAAATGGAGGTTCTGAGAACCAGGTTTGTATGGCTAATTGTTTATTTTCAGCCTGTCAATAATATTTAGCGAAAGTATTGGTTCCCGATTGTGTTGTTATATAATTGGTTGCGCAATACAATCCTTGTATGAAGTTGGTCTGTGGAAGTGGTAAGTAGCTGTGATGCAACTATGAATGATTCATTTGGTAAATGTTAATTGGGGAAACCGATGAACTTGCTACTGAGTTGCTTCAATATGTCTTACAATTTTACAGTTGCAGCATTATTGATATCCGACATGAATTGCAGGGGTACTTGTTGCATTCTCTATATTACAATTGTTACATTTTCTATTTGTATTGGGTTTTCCGTATAAAAATAAAGAATCATAAATAGGTACCTAATTATTTAACAGCCTACTTTGGGTTTCATAGCTGTATAGACTGTCCTCAGATTTATTTTTAGACACAATTTAGCAATTGTTAGGTGTTTCCCAAACACTAAAGGAAAAAGATCAGTCAAATAAGTTCATTTGGGGTAAAATCATCAAAATTAACTTTGCATTTTTATTAATTTTAGCTTGTTGGTTACCTATAAAATAGTAACATTAATATTATTACTATTTGTTAACCAAGAAGTCAAATTAAATAATTAAGATATGAAGTACTAAAGTAACCCACTTTCTTTGATTGTATCAATATTCAATTTTATTAAACAATGTTATAATCTGAGGTATTTGATTAGGTGTAACAATAACAATAGAGAATGTATATTGAAATAGTGGTATGCATATAACATATATGGTGGTATTGTAGGCTAGATACATAATGTTATTTAAATGAGTATTTGGGTTTCATATTATCAGCAACACGCTTATATATTGTGTTATGGTCAGACCAATACATTTTCCTATGTGGTCAGTGTGGTTATATCATTAGTACAGTGGGAAAGTTTCAATGACACAATTTGGACCTTATTGTTTAGGTAATTAGTGACAAACAACAATGTACGTTTAGAATATCTAATTTGCACGCTTGAAACCGATCCATACATTAAAATAATTTATGCAACCAGTCTTGTGTGTGAAAAATCCATATTAATATGTAGGTTAAACCCGAGCCCTCAATATTAACCCATTCTTTGTCCGAGTGCTGTCTGCATTCTCTCTCATTTGGCATAAAGCCAATGATAAAACAAAAGAAGTTGGTATCTACATTGTTTTAGACATAAATTATTGCATTTCGTAATTTATTAAATATTCAGAAACACTTTTTCTACATTAAAAACAGTTATTTATTGTTGAGCATTGTTGGAATGACTAGGTAGATTTTTAAAATTAAAATGTCAACAACCCATTAGTTACCATTTATTATCACTAATGTATCTGTTGCCATGATAACTATGTAGTGAAATGTACTTTTTCTTTGTTATTAAATAAATGAACTAAAGACTGCAAAAGCCTGTAATATCTGAACAGTTTCTGTTATGCCAAGTTTGTGGGAAGATGATTTGGCTGAGGACTTAAAAGCATTATTATATTAATAGAAGAAAATCCCATTAACATACAACACGAAAATGTCTAAAAAAGTAAAATATAACCATGAAATTTGGCAACAAGCAGATTGTTTGAAGCCTTTCTTTCATTTACACAACTCTTGTAAGTTGTGTAACATAGAACTATGTCATAGTATTCATCTCTTACTGAAACTTTGTATTCAGTTTTTAAACCAGTCAATTTTAAAATGACAAGGTTTCATCACATATCACTAAGAGATGAGTCACAATTAATGACAATGTAGCGTAAGATTAGGCATGTAATTGACAAATTAATGTTTCTACTGAAGTAATAGAGTTGAAATCAATTTTCAAGCTTTTAATTCATTTATAGACTTGATGTTTTAGACTTTGTGAATTTATATTATGTGCTTAAATTGTGTTGGGAGAATAAAGTTTGTATTATTGTAGATATAAAAAGTTTTCTAAACTTGTAACTTAATTTAAAGTAGTAATTTCCATATCACATTAAAAAGAAATAGATTCTAGATAGAAAACAGCTTAATTTTTAGATAGATAACCTTTGTTCATTATTGTAAAGTATCTAAATTGTATTGATAGTTTCTTCATTCAGCCACAACCAACTATTTAGTGTAATATCTATACTAATATTATAAAGCTGAAGAGTTTGTTTGTTTTGTTTGTTTGTTTGTTTGTTTGTTTAAACGCGCTAATCTCAGAAACTACTGAACCGATTTGAATAATTCTTTCACTGTTAGATAGTCTATTTATCGAGGAAGGCTATAGGCTACATTTTATCCCGGATTTCCTACGGCACAACGCGGGTAAAACCGCGGGGCGCTGCTAGTTCTCATATAAAATTAAAGAAATACCCTCTTTGTTAACCCTTATATATTTCCCTTAACATTTGTATTAATATATCCATTGACTGACGTTTCAGAGTACAAACAACGCGACGGCACCGCCGCCCGCGATGGGTGCACAAACGCAATACCCGTACCCGTACCAGCAGGGGATGGGGTACTGGTATGCGCAGGTCAGTTATCACATCATATTTTACTAAAGACACTAACGTGTAGGGCTAAATTACACAGAAAAACAAGACATTAACTTACTCTTTTTCTACAAGGAATAAAAGATTGAAGAGCATGCATTAGCCCTGCTGGTTTAGGCTGCATTTGACCGTTTAATACCATTTCTACAAGAGCTATGTTATGCTACTTTTGGTATCCTTTAATAATTTCAAACATAGCATAGCTACAGTGGGAAGGCACCCTACTTTCTAGTTCTGTGATTAATGTATTCATAGGCAGTAATATCAGCCATCCTATATAGCTCGAAATTTAGTTCTGGGAGTGCATTCCCACGTTAGACCATGACTATTGTATATAGTATAGTAGCAATACGTAACGGTTGAGAAATTGAGGGATTGAGAAAAAAAGATAATATATAGATGTAATGTTTATACCACTGTTTGATTACAAACAATGTTAGTACACATTTGTAATTCGCCTAAATTGCTTCCTACAGTAGTTTCAATCAATCTTAACTTATTTCATTGTCGTATTGCAAAACTACAGCTCGATTTGAAATCAAGGTCTCATCTGTTATCAATTTAGATAAACAAACAAACTTATCTCCAAACATAAGCTGTAAATAGCAATATGTATTTAGGGCTCTAGTTATGTAATGACATTGCAACGTGGTATTTATATAGCATCGCCACGTTTAACGATAAGGAAATTTAGGCCTTATGCCATTGCGGAAATTGTTAACTATGATAATTATTAACGCAAAAATTGTGGCATCACAAACCTTGTCATCTTTTTTATCAAGGTTGGAAATGAGCATACGCATCCCCGCTCATTAGGGATATGAACGGGGGTGATTGATCAAAATAAGAAGTACTAAAATGTTTAACAATGTCATGGGCTCTCATCTCACCAAAGATATGAGTTTGGTGAGGGGATTGAGCATAATAATCTCTACTGCGAGTTGGTGATCTCAAACCCGAAGCATGTTTGAAAAGTAGGAAACATGTGTACAATAAAACAAAATAATGTGTTGTGTATGATTCCAGGGGTACCCGGCCGCGTTACAGGGCTACGTGGCCCCTGGATACTATCAACAATACACAGCCGCCTATAGCAACCCACAAGCCGCTGCCGCTGGTGAGTAATCGCTGTTTTAATTAACCTCTTTTTTTGAAGATTAAAAGCTTATGTGTTATTCCAGATCAGATATATATAATCTATAAATTTGCCAAATTTTATCAAAATCTGCTTAATAGTTTTGGAGCGAAAACCTGGAGGAAATAAAATTGGAGGGTTTCGCATAGAGTTTATTTGTGATTACTATATTCTGGCGATGGTCATGCCTCGTAATTAATTATTTTAAGTTCATTGAAGTCTTTTGAGTCTGCTAGAATTTAGTTGATTACCTTTGAACTTGTTTATTAGTACTTATTTCCCCTGTTGAACGCGTGATGTTTGTCCGCAGCCGGGTACCGCATGTCGGTGCCGGGCGGCGCGGGCGGCGCGGGCTGGGCGGGCGGGCCGCAGCCGCTCATGTACGCGTCGGCGCTGCCCTCGGGCCAGTACCCCAGCCAGTAGCCTCACACACCACACGCGCGCACACCGCTCTCTGGTGACCACACATCCCCACACACACGTTTTTGAAAGGTTGTGATCGGCTAAAACATTCCTTCATTCTAAGATTTTTTCTTTGGAGTTTTATCGAAATTTAAACCAATCTTTGTACCACGATTATGTTTATATTGGCACGTTATTCAACTTTATTTTATCAAAAGACCTTTCAGAAACTTTGATTTGTCTTCTGTACTCGTTTAGTACGTCTATCGCTGCATAGATGTCGCGGTGGTCACCATAGACCGATGGGTATGGGCCCGACAGAACACTTGATGACATAATTAGAGATACATTTGTAACAACAACGATTGCAATATTTTGGGATCTGTATAATATTAAACTGTAGATTTACACCAAAGGTGAAAATGGACGACAATGTGAGAGTTTATTGTGCCCATTGTAATACTAAGCATGTATAATATGACATAGTTCACATGGTGAGCTCAAGTAATGTATACAAGTTATTATGTTGTCATGAGGGTGACGTACCTATAGTTAAGAGTAAGCGGGTCGGTGTTCAGATGTACAGATATAGTCGAGTTATCGAGTGGCGCCTGTCGCAGCGGGCGCGCCCGGCGCGGCACTCCGTTGATGTAGACATTGTAAAGCTAGATTAAGACGAACCCGTCGCCGCGCGGAGCCAGCCCCGCTCGACCCTACATAGATAGGTGATAACGAAATAAATTATAAATTTTTAAAAAGGTTATATAGTTAGGTGGTGTCGCGAGTAGCCTCGTGTACATACGTTGATATTTATTGGCGCGCTGCGCTGGCCGACTGAGCTATGTTCCAAGACTCCTCCCGACGACGCGCCAGACAGTTTTGACATATTTATATTAAGTTCGACACATGTTGTTTTGTTTGACTTGAATTGTTATGATTTATTGTATGGAAACACTGGTAAGTCAATAAAGCAGTGGGTCTGGGACAAAGGATGTTTAATTTACACTTTATACTATATTAATGGAAGATAAATCTGTATTATGTTTTTCTGGGTCCAAATTGAAAAGGTGTCGACCGGTCGGTCCACTCTGTGATTGAACTCCGCGCACACATTCGAATGACGAAAATATATTGTAAATTCTAATTAAACCGTCATTTTGTAAAAGAAAAAATAAATAGTTTAAGTTTAATAATACTTTTGATTATTGTTGTATTATTACAATACATCTAAATTCCATTCCCTACTAATTTAACTCATTAATAAGAAGTATTGAAGATACAATTTCCAGGCACTAAATTATACCCATAGCTAAATCGGTACTTAGAATAAAGGTCATCGTTTATCTAACGCGCGTAAACGACCAGCACTGCCGGGCGTCTCTATTGTCTCATTCATTCCACGCTCGGGCCGTGGGCGTTGATCAGCGACGACTTTTATCCATTAACACTACGAAGTATTAACATAAATGTAGTTCAATAGAACTCATGGTCAAATGATATATAATAGGAACCTATATTAAGTTCTTAAAACCGTTAACATTGAAGACCACAAGTTTATAGTAAAACTTTCTATTCATAGAACGTACCAGCGTACCTATATCCAAGGTTCCTCTGGTAATTAGCACTATTTTATGACACATAAACATCACAATAAGTCAAATAATTTACTTTAAAATATTTTAGCAAGAACTGAAGATTACAGAAAGACCTATGTTTTAGGTACTTTTGACTCTTATTAGGTCATCGATGTTAACAAAGATATCGAAATTAATATTCTCGAAAATATTCACACAATTTATGCAGTAACTGCCAGTTTCAGGGTGGTTAAACCAGAGGCATACTATTACGTTTAAACGTCAGACATAATTGGCGGATGCCCGCGTTATTGTTAGTTGTTAAGCTACCTTTGATATGATTTATGCTACGCTACGCTTGGTATCCCAACGTAGCATAGGCATAGGTTTGGTAGAAATAGTATATAGACAAGCATAGCTTTGGTAGAAATACCCTTTTTATAAAACTAGCAGACTGCGCCGATTATAATGACGCCATCAGAATACTTAGTTCACGAATTTTAGCTTATTCCTGTTTCGGAAGCTGCGACGCTGCCAGGTGTGCGAGTTTTAAAAAGATTTAAAATTAAAAAAATTCAAATATGATTCGTTCTAATGCGTTCAGGAGAATTGATTGTGTATTCGGCTTTGGACACATTCGTACAATTTCCACGTTCGTACAATTCCACATTCGTACAAATAGGTGCTATAAAACCGATAACTATGGAACTAGTAAAAAAAAAAAACCTAACCTACCGAATAGTAAGTATTTGTACAAATTTGGAAAACAATTAAGGAAAAATTGTACGAATGTGGAATTGTACGAACGTGGAAATTGTACGAATGTGACCTCACACGTGTATTCACCCATAATATTAGCACCTAAGTTAGTGCCCTGTATCGGAGGGCACGTAAAATTGTCGGCCTCAGTTGTTTCAATCGATATACCATGTCAGAGGCCTTGAGGCGGTCTAAAAACTGACACCAGGGTTCGCCACTAACCTACACGAACATATTTACTTTTAATACCATCGCACATAGTCGTTAGTAATCCATCTCTATGATAAACAAAAGAACATTCAAGATCACCGACTCCTACGACAGCGGGCGCACGCACGCCTCCACGTCAAGGGAGTGACCATGTCCTGCGAATTTAGTACGTGATTCACTGGATTCACATTTTATTTACAATCGGGGACGCATCCGTTTATTTTTAGACTTCAAATGAATACCCAAATATCCAATAATAACGTGAAATGTTTTATGTTGAAAGGATTATGTTTACCAACTACGATTTATGTGAAAATAAGTAGGTACTATGAATACTGCTATAATGGTCTAGTAGCTAAGAAGTAGACACTGGGGGCAGGTTCGATTCTTGCCGATTAAATCCGATAACTATCCGAATGTCTCTAGAATCAGGCTTTAAAACGTTAAAGATGGATGGCATTTGATTTTAAAATGCAATATTGCGGTGTCAGCACGTTAAGTAGTAAGAAGTTCCATTAGTCCCTTCCTAGATCTGCTAGTGGACAGGTAAGTAGGTACCTACTCTGCACACTTTTAGGTTCAATTAATTTCGATTATCCTTCACCTACTTGGTGTTATGCTATCATAACTGGAATTTCATAACTTGTGTGTATAATTCAAGCGGGACGCTCATGACGTCGAAAATTGCAATGACAGTGATCTAAAAATAAGGTCGGCGGCTTCGCGGTGGCGTTCGCGCGCGCTCCTCAGTCGAGCACAGACCGCCGCGAGTCTCAGTCGAACGATATAACTCTAGAAGCAACCATGGTTTACGAAAGTGACTTCTACACGACGCGCCGCCCCTACCGGCCTAGCAGCAGCTACGTGACGGTGAGTACTCGCCCCTAACACGGCCCTCGCCCTCTCCCCGGGTCCCGGGAGCCGGACTCGGCGCACGACCCCGTCCGACATCCGACATCCGTCCACTCGACGCCCTCGCGATGTCGCACCCTCTCACTCTCTCTCTCTCAACCCCGCTCGTTCACATCGACGCCCCGTAGCATCGAATTCGCCCCTCGCAACGCACCTCAGTTCGCCCTTGTTTCTCTCGTTTCGCTTGTAAACATGATCGCTATCGAACCTTCCCATCGAGTGCCACCTCGTCTCGATCCACTTGGAGCTAGGGACTCGGTTAGGGTCGCATACATCGGTAGAGTTTCGCAAGTGGGTCATTACAATTTAGCGTCGAGAAACGGAGTCGGAAAGCGGAGCCGCCGGGCGCGCCAAATATAGCCGCGGCTGGAGTGGCGTCCGGCCGACTAACGGCGACTTCTCCGCTTGCAGCGGCCGACGATCGGCGACTGGGAGAAGGTGCCGTTCGTGCCGCGGCCGAGCCTCGTGCCGGACCCCGTGACGGCGTTCGGGCGGCGCACCCGGCCCGGCGTGCGCGCCTCCGTGCTCGAGCCCGTCACGCAGCAGAACATCGCGCCGCTGCCCGAGAGCAAGCTGCGCCCGCTCGCGCCCTACGTGTCGCCGCGCGACCAGACGCGCGCGCGCGTGCTCAGCGCCGTGGGGCAGCGCGAGCGCGCCTTCGAGGCGGACCCGCTGGGCACGCCGCGCGACCACATGGACGTGCTGCTCGCCGCCGCGCACGGCCGCCCCCAGCACGCCTCCAGGAGACACGTCTTTTACAGCAACTACGCCTCGTATTGAGGGTCGCGTTTTGATCTTTGTGTCGTGTGTCGCTTTCGCTGGTCGGTTAGTTCTTAGAGTGGTTCGGATGGCGGTGGCGGGCGGGCAGTTGGGCGGGTGGAGGGCGGTGAGTGCGGGCGGGAGGTACAGCGCGCGGTTGTTGCAGACGCCGCGCCACTACGTGGTGGTGGACCGCGAGCCGCTGCCGCGGCGCGCCGAGGAGCAGTACTCGTACTCGTACTCGTCGAGCACGGAGCGCGCGGGCGGCAGCGGCCTGCCGCAGCGCAGCTCGTACTCCAGCTCGGTGGAGCGGCGCACGGGCGGCGGGCCCGGCGGCTACTCGTACTCCAGCGAGCGCTCGTCCAGCCTGGGCGGCCCGGGCGGCTACTCCTACTCGTCCACGGCGAGCGGCCGCCTGCCCTACGGCTCCACCTACCGCCACTACTCGTACCGCGTCTAGGCCCGCGCCGGCTCCCCCCCGCGCCCCTCACTTCATCACCACAACCCTCCTTCACTCCTAACACCCCCTCACCAACCTCTTCGCCCTCTCCCGCCCCTTACCTAATCAGTATTCGCTAATGCAGTCGGGTCTCTCACTTTAATGTTGACAAAGTGGCAGTAGACCCTAGCTTTTTGATGTACTTATGCTAGGGTTTAAATTATGTTATAAATGTTATTTAGACTGAATTTTTAATAAAGCTTGCGTTTTCTAATAATCACTATATTTTCTTTGTTGTCCTCTACACACGGGTCGATGATGAGCTCGATCCCCACTAACTATGTGTTACACTGTGATATTGTTCTAATATTTACAAAACAACCGGTTTTCTGTTCTTTTATATCTTTACTTTAATGTAACATTAAATATTTTATGGTTTAAATACACACACATTACGTAGGTACACAATCACATAAGAAAAAAAGAATGAAGAAAGTAAAATTAGGCTCCACACACAAACATACACCCCAAGGAGCACATTAGGCACACACCCCACATACTCATAGTATAGGTGTAGGCACCACCTAATGTCAGTGTTTGTTAAATGCCGCAGCCACTGACGCCTCTGACGTCTACGTACTACCTTTCTTCATTACTACCTGCATATCACGCCCCGTACGTCACCTATATACCAACATTATCCCAGGTGAGTTCCACAAATGGTTTATCCATCAGCTGTATATAAATGTACGCAGCACCAGCAGTCAGCCATGTTTTTTCGTAGAGCAAAGAGCACGCTTCCCCATGGAGTTATTTGAAAAGCAAAGCATCAAATGCACACTCATTGCTGCACCAAAACCATCTTTACATACATATCAATAGATAGCCAAATCATATGTTGAAGTAGAGACCAACCCTAAGAGTAGGACACTAGATAACTAGATTAGATAATACCTTTGTGCACTAGTGCCTAATGCACCTTACTGAAGTAGATTTTTTGGTTTTAATCTATTTAAATTGTAGTCAGTCATTCATTTCTTAAGTAGTTATAACTATAACTTATACCTGTGACATCAAATTACAAAATAAAGTGATAGGTACTTAGTTGACTATTTACTTCAAACCTACATACCAACACTAAGTTAGTCTTACTAGAACTTCGTTTCAGTAACTTAAATATCTGGGTAGTTATGTAGTGAAATTAATATTTGTTTACGTAGATATTGCTTACCGCTAATCAACTAGACACATCTAATAGTTAGATTGGTAGGTACATGTTAACTTAAAAAACTTTGTTTCAAATTAAAAGTACTTACATAATTGTTAACGAACCGTACGTAGAGTAGGTATGTTTTGAGCGGTATGAATGTTCATCTGTTCCCTTCTATAATGCTTATCATTATTAGACGAATCAGCTGTTCGGTTCCAGCATTTCGGTATGGGGCCTACTATTGACAGTTGCCACTAATCATAAGTAGGTAATATGAGACGAAATAGATGAACACACCTACCTTTTAGGTACAAGTTGTGGCCATTCAGATTGTTGTGGCTCTCGCATTGCACACCTTGTTTACAAACAAAGCCGACGAGAGGTTCACCGATCAAAGTTTTATTAGTAACAGAACAATTCAATAATCACCTATTCGTGTAATCCACTAGAATGTGTGGCCCTGAATTCGTTTTATATCGTGATTCGTGAGTGACCCACTTCTATAGGAATCTCACAATCAATTAAATTATTTAATGTTCGCTTCGCAGACGGTTTATTTTATTTTAAAGAGGCACAATGGGCACGTGTGTCTTCAATTTCAAATTGTGAAAGAGAAATGTTAAAATTGTTAAATTAGACTAAGTAGGTACTTAGGTTAATTCGTGGTAGTTATAGCTGCTTTAGATACATATGCATTTGTAGAGTACCTACTTATAAGTGGTACAATACAATACATAAGTAAGTGATAGTAACTGAGTAAAAAAAGAAAGATGCAATACATTGTTAGAGTACAAACGTATAAGTACGTACCTACCTAATTATAAAAGTAGAAGATGGTAATATATATTTTGGCATCTAACGTAAAGTTACGTAATGTAATTTTTTAAACAGTTTTTTAATGAATAAGACGGTAACTAAGTGTTAAACAACGAATACCTACGTTCGTTGAAAGATTCCTTACAGCAGTCAGGCCGTCTGTACCAACAAACTGTTACGTATTCTGTGACTCCGCCATTAAAAACAAAGTTTTGACGAAATTATTCGGGGTCAACCCAACGCGTTACCGAAGCGAATTACAAACAAACTCGCTGGCGGGCGGCCAGACGCGATGTAGCTATTATAAACACTAACTTGTACATTCTTTAACAATAGCCCGACTCGTGGTAGGTACGGACGTACTAGGAGTTTTGTTAATAGGTAGGTAGGTACCTAGAATATGAAGTACAGATGGTTACTTTAGGTGCCCTAATGTAACGTTAGAGTCCCTACTTTATGTCTCCCACTCAATAAGTAAAGAGATGCTTGGAATCCAATTATTGAATCAAGTAGGTACCTGTTTAGGAGGTAGATTAGGTCCTTTCCTAAGGACATTACATGACTCGTCAATTAATGTAAAGGCCCATATCGGGAGTCGGTCATGTTACTGTGCGCACCTGAATAAGTTTGCCATTTCACCAGAGCTATCCTATGTTACATTCTCATGCTGTGTTTACTGGTGGATGCCACCATCACTCATTTTTGTTCCTTTGCCCCCCGTTTTGGCGGAAAGGCAAAAGATGGTTTTTTAGATCGCGATTTTCTCACAAATCTTCCGGCCATCTGTAGAATACAGTAACATTAGTATTACCATAGGTACATCAGTGAATATAAGATTACTTAATCTTCATACAGACACTGTGTGCTTAAGTTAGAACCAATAATTCATTTTTTCTTACAAGAGTAAAAATTCAATCCAACATGACTCATTTCCATCCAAAGAAAAATTCTTTGATTGAGAACATGGGGATGGGGTACGATTGGAATGAAATCATTAAACCTTTTTCCTCTTCAGACAGAAGACATCGTCTTCAACTGGAAAATCGATTACATTCACACAGTCCACTTTTTTACTCTCGTAAGGATATATAATAGATTATATACCTTATAATAAGTACTTACCTACCAACGTTTCCTATGTAGAGTTTAGGTTCTTACGTATGTACATACTTACACTTACCTTCTGTGTACCCATATAGGTACCTATTCCTTTTAATAATTCAATTCAACAATACAAGTAGGTAATCTGCATACCTACTAAAATCTAGATGCAAATAACTCTGTAAAACTAAAATTCCGAATTATTTGTCAGAAGCCGAGTAATTTGTTTACGTATAATAAATCTTAGGAGTTAAAGCAAGAAACTGCAAGGTTTCTTGTAAACATTGCCAAAAGATGTTAATTTAAATCTTTATTAATTACAAAATATTTAATTAAATAAGAAGGTACCTCATTTCTACCTACTCTCTACTCATTTTACTAAACAAATTTTGATAAAACTTTAATAATAGCATCTTACCTAAAAGTCCTAATTGGCACTTAGCCTAGGTACCTACTTAGCTCTTACACAAGATGGATGGATTCCTAACAGTTATTTCACATTTTGCATTCGCAAAGATTCTGTCAACATGTCATGTCATCCATTACCAACGAAGCTAGCCAATTTTTCTTCCTAAAACGCAAAAGACTGACTAAAACAATGATTATATCATTAGTAATTGTTAGCCACTCAGTCAGGCATACACAAGATAATTTCGTTTTTATTATCAATATCGTTGAGTCCAGAGGCGTAGCGTTTCGTTTTCGCCGCGTGCGCATCGTATCCGTTCCAAATTTAAAACACGCTGATGATTCACGCCGTCATTGAGACGCAGAAAGGTCCCTACCAGAATAGATTTCAGATTTAGCAAATCATAAACAACACTATTTACGGAGGAAAATAAAGATACCTGATTCTATGCGAGTTTTATTAGGGGCAGAGAAACTTAAATATGCAGTTGCCATTTGCCTTAGAAAAATGTTGACAAATATCTTGCTAGTTAGTCCGCATTGTAGAATAAGTATTTATAAAAGGATATTAAGTATAATCTTAATTAGTACTTAGAACAAAATCATGGTAGTTCATGGATAGAGCTTAGGATACTTACCACAATGTCAGATCTACCTACATTTGAAGTTGTAAGTAAGTAGTTTATTCAACATCTCATTTCTTTAAGCAGTAGATACTTAGGAGTAAACAAAACAAGGTAATGGACCAATGTAATTGACACTTAAATGCCTGAGCTCACACTGACTAATACTTGGATTAGATTCTTTCTATTGGATCTTCATGACTAACCGTGAAGCCCTACTCCACCTACCTACTTATTTTTGTATCTATCTATGTATCTACATAGAAAAAGTTCTTGAATAACACTTAGAAGATGTAATTTGTTACTTAGGCAAATACCTAGCTATTAGTAGTACCATAAAACCTAATAAATTAAACTGGTGGATAATAAATATTGATTTGAGTTTGAAAACAACTTATAAGACGTAGTTTCATGGTTTACCTTGGAAATAGTTCAATTTCCAAGATTTACTATCGTAAATATAAGTATTTCTGTAATCACCAGTATGTTTTCATTTTCAATGTAACAGCTTCCGAACTGCTTCTAATTCAACTTTATGTAAACTTCCATAGCGTTAACTAATTATAAATCTTGTTATTCGCTTTTATTTCCAGTTATTTTCCTTTATATTGAATCTGTGACGCAAGTTTTCATTAGCACTGAAATCTGTTAATACTGGAAACTGAATTATTGACGCTTAAAATTTTTGCGCACAAACAGAATGTGCTTACTTTAATTCTATGCTTTTGCCAAATGTTTCGCTTTATAAATAATACATTAAAAAATGTATACCTAAGTAGTTAGGCACTTTCCCAAAACCGAAAAGAAAACATAAGTACTAAATAATAACCAACTACATGTCGGCATTTCCAAACTTTTACCGCTTCACCCCGCCTAAACCAGACCCGGATTTACCCTTAGCTAAGGGTAAATCCGGGGACTCTAATCTCCTGGTATTTAACTGGTGACAAATAGGTACCAGGAGATTAGAGTCCCTGAGGATCTGAATCCGGTCATGGCCAAAACCAGTTGAAAACTTGCGTCTAACTTCAAACTGTGTGCCCATTTGCGTCTCTACCTTTCTCCAACACCACTTCTTCAACTACACCACGGATTGCAGGCTGAACTGATCTACCGTCCGACTGCTCGCTCTGTGACTCGGCTCGTCACATACCCCGAAGCGCCCCATCACATCGTGCGGGTGAGGGTCCGTCCCTCAGTGGTGCTGAGAGAGCTCGACCGCATCGCCTACAAACGCCGCCCTGCAGTCGCAGTCACCGCTCTCGACGACTACTACAGATCCGAAACTACTAAGGTGAGGAATGAACAAAGATCATTCAGATTGATATAAAACATGTCAGCCGTACATTTTAGTCCTGCAAATTGTAAGTACCTACCTACATTGATTTGAAAAGTTCATGCAAGGAAAGAAACAATAGGTACTTATCATAGGAAGTTTACTTACAATTTCTAGGCAGACCGACTGTGTAACGTTAGTAAATATTTGGTCAGTCACATAATATATCTCGGGTCAGACAAAAACCATAGTTATTTGTCGGACAAAACCATCTTGGTCCGACGATCATCTCGACAAGACATTAGTTCCAGCACTCGTCCATTTCATACCGTAGAGTAGCTTTCCCCAGTGCTCAGTAAAGGAGTTCGGTATGAGACCTGATGCGAGTGAAGTTTCAGAGTTTCGAAGATGAAAGCCGTCGCATCCGCGCCGACACCGCGGCGCTGCTCCAGCGCGCGCGCTCAGTAGTACCTCGTGCCAAGACTGTTGCTCCCCTCGACACTATTTACTCGTAAGTAACTTGATGAAGTAACTGGTAGTGGATGGGATCTATGGCATAGTGTATCCATCACAGACTGAACTTTTAGTGAAAGGGTGTATCAATATTCAGAAGTAGGGCTAAGAAAAATTAGACTGCATCCTAATTTCACCAACTATCATTTTGGCCATCTCCAAAATAATATGTTGAACCATATAACTACACACTCGAGGAAGTATGTATCTATCTATATACCTACTTATCATTTATATTCCAATGATATGCAAATTTTCGCATTTCGCAATTCTGAAATTATTTTCCATAATATCCTATTACAATATTTATAAATACAGAAGAATTTAACAATGAAAGCGAAGTTGGCAACGTTTTAGAATAACAACCTTTGAAACGTTGAAGGCCATTCTCAATGGTAGATAAAAAACGAGAGACAAATATAACGGGATCCCTTGTCTTCAGGGTCGGGGGGACCTTGAGGGTCCAGGTGTGATGACAGGTCAAGTTTTTCTTGGCAGTTGTGGGTAATATAAATAGCCCGCCCATTGATGTGTCTATCTATCAAATGGCCGCCTTGGCACTGACATTGATGACACCACCTCGTCATTTGGCAATGTTTAACCCTCGTTACAAAGTAACAATATGATTAAAGTTAACTTGCTTACCCAGAGTAACTAAACTTCTGGTGTCTGGACGTTTGTTGTGAAGGCGATAGCAAGCTGCATAATCTATCTTTCTTTAGCCCAGAATATGTGGCACATTTGTCGTAATTCCCCTTACGGCATTCCAGTGTTACTCCGAATATTTGGCAGTAAATATGGTACTTAAAGATATTCATATCGTGGGTGTATTATTTCACAGCCAACTCATTTTGTTGCGCGTTTTGCTTGGGAGCCGTGACGTACCGTCCAAGCCGCACCGATCATACTTTAATTATAGACTGGTTAAATGCCAACCGATGTTTGTCGACTACACCAATAAAATGGTTTATAGCGTATTTTCTCCGTGATATTTATTTATGCGACAGAGTTTTGGTAGTATATCATGTTTCGACAGCTACTCGTACGGCGAGCCGGTGCCGTACCGCTTCAGCAGCGACGCGTATATCGCCAAGCTGCTGGTGCCGTTCCGCAGCGTCGCCGACAACATCCACAGCATCTCCTTCTGGAAGGAGCCCGCCAAGAGGTTTACCGGTAAGTATACCACACGACACCATAGAACAGGGCGAACGGGCAGGAACTAGGTATCTGAGACAGGGCACTAACAATCTATCTTTTACTATTCTGTGTCCATCTCCTTTGTGATGTCCGTATTCGTGGCCCCGTTTGCCCCCACTAACCGTTAAGTTCCAGTGTGTCCCCGTGGTAACCGTGAGGTGTTCCCCAGGACGCGGCAACCTCGCGTGCGTGCACTACTCCGGTAACAAGGCCTTCACCAACCGCAGGCCCCTTTACAAGGAGCTTAGCATCCGGGACGACGTGAACCTTCTATCGTTCTATGCCAAGAACAGGCTCGCGGCCGCCGGCCTGGCCGTCGAGAACGCCACAGGTATCCCGAACAAGTCACAGCGCTAGCTCTCGCTTACTACCCTTCGCTTTGTATAAATAAGAGTTGAAGATTAAAATGAGTATTGTGAGCTCCGGTGCGGTTGGGAGCGTGGAATAAAAGCTGAAGATTAAAGATCCGTGTCTAACCCTGTGTGTGGTGTCTCTTGCAGCGAGCGGCGCGCCGGAACAGGCGGCCGCGGCGGCGCAGTGCGCGTAGTCCCCCGCGGGGGCGGCCGGCGCGGGCGCGCTCGCACCCGCGCCCCCCGCCCCCTCCGCCCGACTCCCTCTCTGATCTCGGTGTTACGACCTAGACCGCCACCGACTAACCACCCGATCATATATTTTTTGAAGCATATTAATGATCAATTTTAATTTATATTTCCCATTTTATTTTTCTACATTTAAACGAGTCACAACGAACGGAGTAATATTTATACGTTACTTTCTAGTCATTCGTAGTGACTGAGCGAAGTTTACACTGAGCTTTTATCAGTGACCGAGACGTCTCGTTTTCACTTGACTGATTTTATTTAACAAATAAATATTTTTACTGAAACAATAATCGTTGTTTTAATCTGCATGGAACGACCTGTCCTGTATTTCGCTTCTAATTCCTAGGCTTCTGTAACGCTTCGCTTTCACTAAGACTCACATTTAAACAGACACAAATTAAATAAAGATATATCTAAATAAACTTTGAGATAAACTGCAACCAGTGTATAAAGTAGACTAGAACATTAGGTACACACTTCACGCCCCCAGTGAAGGATATTAGTCACACACGTTCATGCCCATGCAGCGCTGAATCAACTGTTAATTAGTGCAATGCCATGATATGTTTCGTAGCGACTCCATTGTATAGTCACAAGTCACAACCATTGCAGCATGAAGCGAGCAGCACTGGAGACGTCACGTCAGCGTGTCTTGTACAACGCAAGCTTTGCCGAGCTTGACACGCTCTAACTGCTAATGCCGTGATACGAATCACCGCCGATACCGAGAGCGTTGTGCTGCTTCGCTAGCTGAGCCCCACCCAGTGACCATTGTAATACTCATCGTGAAATGTGAAGCTAACGCGCCACGAGAGCTAATCATTTCACCAATGGTCATTGTTCGTGTGGGACTCGCCTAACCGTGGCCTGGGTGCAGTCAAACTGCTCCCATGGAGGCCGAGCCGCAAGTTCCAGGCGCCGCAGACGATGGAGGACCCCTCGGAGGAGCTGAAGGCGGCCAAGGCGGAGCGCGCGGCCCGCTTCCGCGCCTCCACCGCCGAGCCCGCGCTCGCGCCCGCCGTCGACCTGGCCGAGACCAAGAGGAAGAGGCAAGAAGAAGCTCGCGCCGCTGAGGAAAAGTAAGGGGCCTCCTCGTTTGATAGTCGTAACCAATAAATACTACTTGTACCATGTGTTATGTATACCTATCATGTATTATTTTACCTTTCAGAGCCCTAAAGGAAGAAGCAAAACGCGACGCCGAACGTAAAGCCCAGGTAAATATCAACAAAATTAGAAAAAACGCTCATGTTTACTTGCTAGAAAATGTGATGAGTAAAGTATTCATTTTAAACATTCCAGGCGGAACGTGAAGCCGCTGAAAAGAGGAAGGCAGAAGAGGACGCTCGCAAGGCAGAGGAAGCTAAGCGTCAAGCAGAGGAGGATGCCAGGAAGGCCGAGGAGCAGGCGCGCAAGATCGAGGAGGCGCGCCAGGCCGAGGAGGCGCGCTTAGCCGAGGAGGCCAAGAAAGCGGAAGAAGCTAGAATCGCCGAAGAAGCCCGCCAAGCGGAAGAAGCGAGGATAGCCGAGGAAGCGCGTCTCGCGGAGGAAGCTCGCTTAGCCGTCGAGGCTAAGAAGGCTGAAGAAGCTAGACTTGCAGAGGAAGCCAAGTTGGCCGAAGAAGCGAGGATAGCGGAAGAAGAGAGGGAAGCGGAGCAGAGGCGGCAGGAGGAGCTCGCCAAGCTCGAGGAGTTCGAGAAGCAGGCCCAGGAGGAGAAGGAAGCTGAGCTTGCGCGTCAGGTAAGAACTGCCTTATTAATAAACGCTGTGTAACTTAAACACTGTTATACTGTGTTTTGTCTCTTTTGCTCTTTGGAAAATTGCGTATGCCGGAAAGTGACACACCATTCGATACTAAACTTCTTAATGCGCGTTTAAAATGGCCCAAGGAGTATAGTTATGATTCAAAACAAAACACCAGTTTATTCATCACCGGTATTAAAGAGTTGGTGAATAACATTGTTGTTGTATTTCCAGGCTGCTGAATTAGCCGAGATTGCAAGGCAAGAGTCTGAACTGGCCGCCGCCCGCCTGGAGGAGCTCTCACACAGCGGATCCGCTGCTGAAGTGGCGGAACCTGAAGCCAGGTAGCTGCACTATTTTTCAAGAACTTTTTATTTTCCTACCTACCTGAGTGGATTGAAATGACTCAACTACTCTTATTAATTTGATTGTGGAAACTAAGTCAATTAATCTTAATTACAGTGAAACACAGGCCGAAGAATCTGAACCTATTGTCGAAGAGCCCGTGACCCCTGAAGATGCCCCCGAGGCCGCAGAGGAGCCCGCTGCGGAGGCCGACGACGCCGAAGTCAGTGAAGACGAGAAAGCTGAACCGGACCTAACCGACGAAGAATAAACCGCTAACCACAGAATAAACAGTCATATTTTTGTATAACTCTGCATTTTCACAATAGCTAGACCTCATTCATGTGCATTTCGCTTAGTGTAGGCATGAATGACGTAGTAGCTAAGTGATGGTAACATAAACCTCAAAATCTGATTTTCTTTAGCATAATATAATTATGTGACAAAGAATGTGTACCGGCCGCCATCATGTCATGTTAACTTATTTTTTAGTTTAAGTGTTTGATTATAATGTTATTTTTGTTAAAGTTTAACATTAAAAGACGGATAACTGTTTCTGTTAATTTGTTCTACAAATTTATTATTTTTACCCTAGTAATATCTTCCCATATTATTTCTTATTTTCCTTTTTAAATTTTTAATAATAACAGTATGGGGTCTAACGTGTCCGTCTAAGTCTGAAGGCACTTTGGCCCAGATGATATCTTCAGTACCATAATGTAACAGGTAAATATTATTTATCTTTACTAATATTATAAAGAGGTGAAATTTGTAAGTTTGTTTGTTTGTATGTTCGGGGTAATCTCAGGAATTATCAGTCCAATTTGAATAATTCTTTTTGTAATGGATAGCCACATTCAACCGGAAGGTTATAGGCTATTTTTCTTCCCAAAATTCCCACGGTAAGGGTACAACGCGGGTAAAACCACGGGGCGCTGCTAGTTTATAATAAAACAAGTGGTACCCTGTGATACAACCTTCTTAGTACCTGACTGAGAGATGCAGTGCTCTATGTAAGGAAATGAAATGTGTGTCTCTTGGCCAAGAATTGATAAGTTAGGGATAAATAGAGTATAACCCTAAATGACCACAGGTGCCCCACTGACGAGGATGTAGTGGTGACGTCACACAGGAGCGGACTCATCTAAATTGGTTTTAAATGCCATAACACAAAGAAGAATACCAAATACATAAATAAGAAATATATTTAACAAG
The DNA here is from genome assembly GCA_963082685.1 of Cyclophora albipunctata. Lineage (NCBI taxonomy): Eukaryota > Metazoa > Arthropoda > Insecta > Lepidoptera > Geometridae > Cyclophora > Cyclophora albipunctata. The sequence continues at coordinate 1,369,178 of OY720129.1, read as the reverse complement.
TAACAGTAACCTTACAACTAAGTTCCCAGCAATCATAAGTCCATTTTCACAATCTTCTCAGCAGTTTTGCTCACTTCCTCTTTAGGGACAGGCTTTAGTCGGGGCTGGACGCCTTTCACAGCGGGTTTGGGCTTTGACTGGTTTGGCTTAGGGGTTTTGTTGATCTCGACGAATTCCTTGTCTATTTGAGACACCTTTTGCTTAATCTGAAAGTACACAGAGGACAATATAATTAATGAAAGTGGTATTAGTAATTACTAAGGAGGTACAACTGTTACTTCCTGATCATCATTCGAGGTTAATTAAGGAAAAATGAAGTTTTCTAAATTGATGGGAAATTGGTATAGGTTAATGATAGTAAAAAAAGGAAAATTTCTGCAGCAGCAAATTCTCTGTTGACCAAAATTCAGTATTCTTCTAATCCTTTATATAAGGATAACCTATATTATGATATGGGTATTAAATGTAAATAAAGCATTTTATATATTCTCACGTTCTTTAGTCCCAAATTTACAGCTTTAGCTTTAGTTTTCTTCAAACTTTTGGCTCCTGCCACTTTAAAAACATTAGCTTTCTGCCCTTTTTTATTTTTCCCCATGTTTATGATAATTCTAGTCTTTCAAGTGGTCAAATAAATAAGTCTTGCCCCTTCTTAGACAATTTCAATCACAGTTTTAAGTTTTAAGTTGTTCTAATATAATTAATTTCAACTTTTTAACCTCGAAATAATAAATATTTTGACCACATCTTTTAATGTCAAAAAAGTAGACAAATGAAAAATTTAATTAATCTATGGTTATTTTTTTTTCGACATTGACAGTCAGTAACAGTGATCAGCGCAATCAATTCCTGAGTTAATATTGAATAATGTAGACAGAGCATAGCTCACTATCTTCAATTCATAGTCGATTCTTTACTTGTTTTTATTCCATGTCCCATCCCTACTCAGTTCCCACCCAGCCCTAATTGATTGATTGCTTTTTTTGCTATTAAAAATTCTGCAGGAGTTCGGCAAATAATGTTGCTTTGAATATACATTGTTTTTATCACTGAAGCAACAAAAGTTAGTATCTACTATTGTAGGAAATAGTATTTTCAATTGAAAAGGCCAATTTAAACCCGTCAAAATTGAGTTCTACTCCAGCGACGATACAATTTCGAGCATGACCAAGGTAAAGTGAATACCACCGTTGTTATGTTGATATTATTTTTATCTCTACGCTTATTTACATACCGGTATCGGCAGCTGATACTGGTAATTCAAGTTACTCGAGATAAATTGTAATAAACCAGTTGTTATAAACTGATATATTATCTAGTGTGCAAAGTATATTTCGGAAAAAAGATCGTGCAAACTTGCGCTATAGTAATATTTGTTTTTATTTAAATATTTTTACTTGATCATAATGGGAGATATAGTTGAAGAAAAGGTAAATTATATTTTTTTTATTCATAACTTTTAGATTGTGACATAGTTAGCTAACAAATATTTATTTGATAATTAATTACCTAATATGAATTTCGGTCCACATCAATATTCATAAGCCTTGACATTCAAACCATCCTAATCTACCTGCCTATTTATTTAAATTTAATTACTTACGATCGAGCTCACCTAACAAATTCGAAAATAACCAGGATTTCAATATGTATACAAGGCAAAAAAATTACCAAAAGTAATAAATAAATTTATTAAATACTACGTAGGTACCTAACTAATTCTTTTGTCATTGACTATTTCCAGCCAGTATTGTATTCATATTGGCGAAGCTCATGCTCGTGGCGAGTGCGGATAGCGCTCAACCTCAAAGAGATCCCGTACGACATCAAGGCAGTCAGCCTGATCAAGGGTGGCGGTGAACAACACTGCAATGAGTACAGAGAAGTTAATCCTATGGAGACTGTACCGTCACTGTGTATTGGTAATTACTTAATAATATTTACATTTTCTTGAGTTAAGATAATTTAATATGTACTATGGGCATGCCAAATTCTCTGGCATCTCTGGCAATCTTAAGTTGATAACTCATCAAATTTTAAAAAAAGTCCTAAAAATGTGTTCTAAAAAAAGTGATATAATTAACTAAGCAAAAAAATTAAAATAAATCTTCAACATCTCACTGTAGTGTTAACTAAAATATTAATATTTCAGAATATTATTAATTAATTTTGTTTTTATTAGGTACATTATCTATGTCTTTTGTAAGTCATAAAATTGTGTATATAATTTCCAGATGGACATACACTGGTGGAATCCCTGAACATAATGCACTACTTGGAGGAGACAAGGCCACAGCGACCCCTGATGCCGCAGGACTGCTTCAAGAGGGCTAAAGTTAGAGAAATATGTGAGGTAACTATTTATAATAAATAAAAAATATTATGCAGACTCTAGTTAGTTTAATAGAATTAACAGAAATATCTCAGGCCTTATTAATAGGAAATATTAAAGTATAATGGTTCAAATATTAAATTTGTCTAATGCATAATTTAGGGGTCTATTTCCACCAGAAGTATGCAATTTCTTTATGTTTGGTATCCAATATTCATCCATATAAACCAGGTATGGATGAAGGAAAGCAAAGGTATGGGCTCAACAATAATATAGTGTTCAAAATATATAATCTTTATAACTTATATGGAATATTCTCTCATAACATAGCTCACATATTGTTCCATCAATTTCCAGGTAATATCGTCCGGCATCCAGCCGCTGCAGAACCTCATAGTCCTCATCTACGTGGGCGAGGAGAAGAAGAAGGAGTGGGCGCAGCACTGGATCACCCGCGGGTTCAGAGCCGTCGAGAAGCTGCTCTCGGCTTGTGCGGGCAAGTACAGCGTGGGGGATGAGATCACACTGGCCGACTGCTGCCTGATACCGCAAGTGTTTAATGCTAGGAGGTAAATAAATTGAAAAATAAACTTTCCATGCTATATAGTTATATCTATACTTACTTATAATAAAATCCGGAATAAACCTGCTTGTAGCCGCCATGCTAGCATACCAGTTGTTAGCACGTGCTTAGTGAAGGTACCATTTTAATTTCCCAGTTGGTCCGCAGACCGTAATCACAGGCGATTATCTAATATCTAATATTGTTGTAAACCACCAGTGGTTATGGTATGCGGCCCACCCTGAAATGGGCCCCTAACTGGCATGATTACTTTATCATGTCTGCATTGAAATAGCATACTATATAGTTACTGGTGCGTTTTACAGGTATGTATATTCTCGGTCGTTGCAGATTTGCTCAAATGCTAAATATGTGAAGATGAGTTTTGCCCAAGTGTATTTTATTTCTAAATCTCTCTGTATATTGCAGATTCCACGTGGACCTACGTCCGTTCCCCATCATCCTGCGCATCGACCGCGAGCTGGAGAACCACCCCGCCTTCCGCGCCGCGCACCCCTCCGCGCAGCCTGACTGCCCCCCCGAGGTCACCAAATAAACAACTCGCTCACTATATCCAGTCCATATTATATCAGGGGAAGGGACAATGATGTTGGCACGGCTACAATGATTGTATGGGGGTAATAAAAGTAAAGTAAGGTATTAGCCTGTAATGTCCCACTGCTGGACAAAGGCCTCTCACCTCACTGAAGATACAGTGTCAGTACAGTGAGGGTGACATACTTGACCTATTATTTTAATATAAGTTTAAGTTACTCCTCTTGGATCAAAAGAATAAGGGCTTTGTTCATAAATGCTTATTAACAGCATAATAATATATGTTATCATATGGTTTGTCCCTTTCTGGCATGCAATATTTTCCAAGGAGCAAAAGAGACATAGTACTTGTACTTACATAAATATTGTTTATCAATAAGGGTAACTATCTATGCGTTAGAGGTTTGTTTTTGTCTAACCTATGCTGTTTTGTCACAGCTGGGTAAAGGTCTTCCCCAAAATCAATGAATTTACATGAGATAAACTCTATATAGATTTATCTCATGTAATCATTTCATTTAATAATAGGAATACTATAGTCTATAATATAGTACACATGTCATTCCTTGTAGCCTTGCCAATAAAGCTCATTGTTTCTCTACCTACCTAATATATAATCCTTATAATTTAACTGAGTACTTCGCTGGGATGCCGTTTCCCGGCACACCGACTCTATTCTAAGTTGGCCGCAGATCGCAACCGCTAGACTGCATCTACCATGGAAGAGCGAAGTAGGTACTTACACGTCTCTATTTGATGGCACTAACAACGTTTACAAGTCGCAAGCGCAGACGATCCAATTTGGACTGACACCAAACATGGTGTGGTAACTATAGTCAGTCAAATGCACTGGTCTGGTACCTTTAACGCGTATTAAGAACATTTTACCTATCAAATAGTTAGTCACTATCTGACATAAGCAATTTTCCAAAGAGCAAAAGAGACAAAACACATTATAACAGTATTTTAGTTACACCGCGTTTCTATTATGGCGGTATGAGTGGTAACTAGGGTTTAGTCCTTCGATCAACAATAGACAACTGTTGATCGAAGGTTTAGTCATATCAAATGCACAGTTAAGCCGCATGGATATGATACTGCTGCATATTTTGTTTCTAATTTAATGTGTAATATCTCTATAAATGTTCTTATGTGTGTGCATTCCACGAAATAGAGAAGCAGTAAGTAATGTATTTCGCTCCTCGGTGACATAAAGCCGATAATCTGTTTTTAAACTTCATACTGAAAAGATTTCCTTTCGCGCTACTAGATGGCGTTCTTTTGTAATTTCAAACAAATTAATGTTACATTTTCTATTTTGTTATATTATTATGTTTGTTATATCTAAACTCAGAATTACATAATATGCCTAGCCTTAAAAAATGTTTGTATATCATGTTTTAGTTACGCACAAAATAACAAACTTTAATAAATGTAAGCTTATTTCGTAACGATTCTAACGACATACGTTTTATATATAGCTTCCATACAAAACTTTAGAGATATTGTCATTTTATTCTCACGCTCAACGACTTTCTACTACTTGCTAGAAGTAGCTCCACAGATGCGCGTATTCGCGCAAAATGGCTGCCACGGTTGAGCGGATAAGGTACCTAGTGTAGCTATTAACCTTTGGTCTGTGTAAACACTACTGCAAACTGCGCTAGAAGGGTTTGGGATGCAGTGAGATTCTACAGGATGCTACCCTTTCACCTCTCTACGTTAATATTTAAGATGATTACAAGAGTTTCATAAAACTCATTGATCATGTTCTACTCTAACTTATAATTAATTGTATGTATGTATATGTCGTAGGATAATTTGATACTTCGAATCTTCGCGAAAATCCTAGGGGTTTTGCGAAAACGCGGATAATTAGACATAGGCGAAAAATGTTAATGAAAAGAGAGAGTTTAAACATGAAAAAAAAAATAACCCTCCTAACCTACCGAATAGTAAGTAATTCGGTAGGTTAGGGTTATTTTTTTTTTCATGTTTAAACTCTCTCTTTTCATTAAAATGACATACGGCTGTCCCAGTAAGATTTGATAATTTTTCGCCTATGTCTAGGATTTTCGCGAAGATTCGAAGTATCAAATTATCCTACGACATATACAAGTAGTAGGTAGCTATTCTCTCGTGGCCGAATCTATGTATTTACATTAGGTATAATTATGTTTTCTTACGAGACTTATAATGTGGAGTAATTTGGCCGATTTTTCAGCCATAGAGGATTCTTCTGAAGAGGAAAAAGGTTCATCTTATTTTCACCCCATTACCGAACCTTTTTCTTCTCTCTGAAGTTGTCTTCAGTTGAAAAATCAATCATGATGGTTAGGAGTTTCGTAAGATTACCATGTGTAATTTTGCCCTAAAACCAGCGCTTAGAATTGGGCTTTTGAAAAAAAAAAATTTTGTGATAAATGGAAAGATTATATATTAGTTTTATAACAAAACTATTTTTATTTTATTTTTTTTCGCAATAATTCAAAAGTTATTTCAAAATAAAAATTAATTTTTGAATCCAGTACCGAAGACACGCCGACAACTCCCGAACAAACTCGAGCGCGTGTGACGTCATAATGATAATTAATGTTAATGAAAAGAGGTTCGGTTACATCGCAAACTTTTTATATGTTTATGAAAAGAGGTTCGGTTACATCGCAAACTTTTGGAGGGAAAGAGAATAAAAGGGCGGGAATCTTGATTGTAAACGCTGTACGTACTTATGGTTAAATAGCTTTATCATTATGACGTCACAACTACGGTGACCAATCTTGGCGCGTTTATAGTCACGTGATTTTTATTTAAATTTCATCAATTTTTAATTGTTTATAATTAATTGAAAAAATATTTTTTTTTAAGTTTTTTGCATTAAATATCAATATTATTAATAATAAAGTTTAAAAATAGGTACATTAAAAAAATCAATTTTTTTTTTCAAAAGCCCAATTATAATTGCTTTACTATTCCATAAGCATTACATTGAGCACCGGTACAAATATCCAAATTCTGAAATGATTCAATGGAAATATTCAACATGTTTGTCGCTTGTTATCCCAAACAGATGTACGTTAGATTAAAATAACTTTAATATTAATAATAGCTGACAAGGTTTCATATGGACTGGACTCTTAATATTTATAGTATTCGTATCTTTGTATTTTTATATAACAGCTGGTTTAATTTATAAGTTAAATGCCGTAGTACGTAAGCTTGTGAATTTATTTTAATAATTCCTTTTTTTTCAAACATTTTTATGGTGATCTGGTAGATTTTAGGTTAAAAATTATGTGCCATTCCATTGTTTACATATTTTATTATTAAGAAGTTGTTTCTTTTTATTGTTTTTATATTGAAAGATATTTTTTACGTTTTGAAATATTTGTTGAATAAATTTATCTGGAAATTATTTTACAGCCTTTCATTTTATAAAATCTAAGTAACAAGCATGATAATATAGTAATTTTTTTATTCAATTTTATTAAAGAACACTCCTTTCAGCTGCCCCATTTACAAATAAAAACATCTCAAATAAATAAAAAAACATGTACTGCCACAATCAGACACAAAAGTCCTTGGACTCACACAAAAACTCATCAAACTTATTACACCCCAAGGTAACAAACACCCTTCTTTCTTTTTTGTCAGGAAAGTGAAATAAACTTTTCTTTAGAGTGAACGCAATCATAAAAAAAACTTTTTTGAACGCACTTGAATAAAGCGCCCTCTACTGTTGACAGTTCCGCCTATCATTTGACATTAAATAAATGCTGCCAGCTTTTTAAGTTTGTCGATTTTTACGCAACTTTACACAAACTAAGTTATACATCAATAAAGTTATTAATTCTGACACATTGTATATCAGGTAATCTGTTACTTTTGTTACATTCGTTATAGAAAATTAATAACATGAAAACTATATAAAACAGAAGCACATAATTAATCTGACTACTGTTTGAATGTATTTTAGTTGTTAACTTAAACAAAAGCAGTAATTTTATCTTTCATATAATGATGCATCATAATTAACAAAGCAAAATAATTAAATTAAGTTTTTTTTGTTCTATCTTGGCTTTGTTAATTCATTAGCTAATTTTATGGAGATTGCGGAGTTTTTACTGGCAGCACTGAGTATTTAGCTGTCAAACGTATCGAACGCCTACGGTCGGTCTGTTTGGCGATATCAGTCAACCGTGCTATGAAAATCACAGCTTATTGTTGTGTTTCGCGAAATAATCGGCTCCGTAATACGTTATCGTACATTGTGTTTAAAAAATGAAATTAGTGTTGTGATCAGTGATGAAACAAAGATGCCAATAGTGGCCAACATTTGTGGGGTGCTGTGAATACCGTGCTACAACGATGACCGAGAAAAATAAATCTGAAAAGATGACTAATGTATCGAAACCTGTTCCTATGAAGCTGTTCGCTGCCTGGGAAGTGGACAGGACGCCTTCTAATTGCATTCCCAGGTGAGATGTCACTGATAACACGCAGAAATCGCTATGTTTAAGTTAAGATTTCATTGTAATAGCGATGAAGACTGCTTCGTTTTGGAGTCGTTGGCGTGGTGTATATTTGTTGATAACATATACATCGTGGTGTACCTGTAAGCCGGCTTATCACAACGTCGTCATACCAGTTCTTTCGGATCAAATTGCTCAATTATTAACTAACTTTTTATTTGAGTTTGTTTACGAATGTTCGGTAGTTTTAAACTTATTGAATCCTATTGAAGTCTTATTAAACATGAATTGTGGTAGATTAGAGCTTCCTAAACTGTGATATGTACATTGTTCATACCACATAACCACATCCATTTTTCCTGGTTTGTCTTGGTTTCTTCAAGTGCCCCTTACTTAGAGACCAAGACCATACACTTGCAGATTTATATGAATGACAATACAATGTGACTGATTAGGACTTATAGCAATATCATTATCAAAGACAAAATTTTAATATAATAAGTAACTGGTAAAGTAGTGTGAGGTTCAATTCCTGATGTAAATGTAAAATTTTAACATGTTTTTTGTATTAAATTTCAATAATAGCTTCTGTAAGTTTAATTTAAAAAAAAACAGTTATTCAATACATCCAAACAGCTTGTTTGTATTTACCCAATTACTTATATATATTTACCTGCCAACCCATCATTATGATTGTGTGAGTCTTTGATTTATTACTTTACTGCACTTATGTTAGAGAACTACTAATATTTGAACAGACATCAATTGCTGATAATTTATTATGAAACTAGCAGTTCCCAGTGGGTTTACTCACATTGCACTGATACTCACGGGAATCCTTATGAGATAAAAGTTGCGTACAAAGTACTCTTTCATGTCTATGTACTTATCATTTTCTTAGTCTGATGGGTATTATAATAACCCAAAGTTTAAAAGTAAAGTACTCTTAAGCGTTAAGCAATTGTATAGATTGTGTGTAAAAAATAATACCTTACCTAAGATGTTAACACAAAAGTTTACTCATAAATGATAACTACTGTTTATGCTGTCAATGTCAAATAAAACATGTCTAGTGTGTAATTTATAATTACAGCAATTTCACACCTATATACACTAGCTAAAAGTTTATTTCTTAAAATGTAAACATTATTCCATTCATTAACAATATTTTATAGAATATGGTTGCTTTTTATTCCTAAATTCCAATTAGAATGGGTAATAAGTACACTTTTTTTCTATTTAATAAACTTGCCATTGAGTATATGTAAGTTACATTATTTAGAGGTATTTTAGTATTGGAATGACTCACTCGCATGTTTGTTATCACTGTACATATGTATTGTATCTAATAGTGACTTACCGTGAAGGCCGAGCGGGGAATTATTCAATTGAATGTTATATTCTTACACTTCTCTAAATGAATGTTATTCTTTAAATTATTTTAGCTGTTTTGAGCAAAATGAGGTATTATTTAAATGATTTTCATTTTAGGTTGTAAGACATAGATGGATGATATAATTCACCAATTAGTGACAATATTGGTGGAGCTGTTGGGTAAATAATGCTGATACTTTTATAATCAAGGAAAGTCCTCAAGGCATATGGTTTAGGTTTCTCCAGCCTTACTATTGACCAAACTATTTGTGTTCAGACTAATAAGACATATCTATAGTAATATAATAAAGTTCTTTTTTGGTTTGTTTGGACATGCTAATCTCAGTACCAATCCGATTTTAATATAAGTAATGAATAGCCACATTCAACGGGAAGGTTATTTTTCGTCACGTAATTCCCTCGGGGCCGTGAACGCGGGTGTAACCGCGTGGCGCTGCCAGTCTATCAATAAAATTGCTGACTAAGTTGTAATAGGCAAAATTTATTTGTTACTTGTTATTGATTACCTACTCAAACTTACGTAGGTACCTACTTACTTTTTTACTGCATTAGTCAGCTTCCTACTTAAAACCCAAGTAGGTATTGACACAGTGAATTAATCATTTTATACTCGTCAGTGTGCATTTATATCCTTACTGATATCTTGAAAATTGAAATACAAAGTCTTTACACAAGGTACATAACATAGTACATTTGCCGCGCAATATCTCACTAATATTATAAATGCGAAAACTGAAAAATTAAAAAACGAAAATGTATGTATGTTTGTTACTCTTTCACGGAAAAACTACTGACCGGATTTGGATGAATCTTTACAGTAATATAGGTTATATGTACATCAGAATAACACATGGAATACATTTTATCCCGAAATTCCCGTCGGAACGGCTACAACGCGGGTGAAACCGCGAGGCGCGGCTGGTGGTCCATATATCTATGAATCAATATCACAGATTAATAAATAGTTACTAACGTATCAATATGGAGCAACTAATATCATGTTTATTTGTTTGGTCTCTGTTCTACTCTGACTTACTTGTTTTAATATTAACATATTTTTGTGCGTAGTTCATTGTTTATTTATAACATGTCTCCTGATAACACCACACATTTAGTTTATTTACGTTAGGGCCATGAGTCACAGGTTGCACCGGTTATGTAAATACGTATGACATTGTTGTGATCGACTTAATCGGACCTCGGACGGCAAATCTTCGTAATTAAAGCCAAATAAGGTAAAGTGATATACCTAGTCGGTCTGAGTGGGCTAATGTTTGATGGTTTGTTGTATCCGGTCTTTTGGGACGACCTTCGCATCTTATTTATCTGGGTATTAGATGATTAAGACAATAGAGTATTAATTTTGTCTTTTCAAGTCCGAAAATCATGTCTCTTGTAGTCCCGAATGAATACTATACTATGAATATGATATTAATTCTAGAATAATAACTATAAGAACTCTTTGGAGCAAGTCGTCTTTTAGTAAACTAAATTAAATAGGTTTTACTACCTTCCCCTGAGGGACACCCACGTCAAGAACACGACCCTCTTCTTACGTGTGGGTTAAATAACCCTTTAACTATTCATTAAAGTAAGGTACTTAACATTACGCCAAAGTTATGAATACGACTTACAAATAAGGTACATGTAATATACACTTAATAAAATATACCTATTTAAAGTTGCCTTCGTTAACTGCACTAACTAATTAATCAATCTTCTTCAGTAAGCGAGAGACCCTTCTGCTGAAAAGGGTTGGTTTTCTTTAAAAATGACTTGCTACTTTTCAACCAGTTAACATTGCTAATTAGTTAGTAATTAATGATGAGAACAAGATTTCTAAAAGAATGCTAAAATTAACGGTATCCAACGCATAAAAACCAGGCAATCTAGGTTTATAGTTATTCTAGAATCTAGACAATCCGCAACTGTTTCTAGATCGCGTATTAAAAGACGATCAAGAGCACTCGTTACCGAACGCCTGTCTCAATAAACATTTGTTGATAAAATCGTGACATTAACAATATCATCTGTCCATTCATACGTAGGTAATTGTGCTAAGTCGCAGGTCTTAAATTATGTGACTTGACATATTTTATTAGTAAGTACTTATCTAAATTAAACATTAATATTATAAAGAGGAAAACTTTGTTTGTTTGGTTGTAATGAATAGGCTCAAAAACTTCTTTTCTTTCTTTCTTTCGCCATTCGAAAGCTACATTATCCACGAGTAACATAGGCTATTTTTCATCCCGAAATTCCCACAGGAATGGACACAGCGCGGGTAAAACTGCGGGGCGCTGCTAGTATATATTATAGTAGTAAAGAATGCTATTTGCTATTTGCCATAAACTCGTTATAATATAACTGTTGGAAAATATAATTATAATATCCCTAATACTTATATTCTAAAGTCGTAGTATTTTTATTTTAACGTTTAAACTAGGACTATTCATAAACGATATTTTACTTAGACAGTGTTTTATAGGGTTTAGTCTCTTTCGCTCTTTGGCAAATAGCGTATGTCGGAAAGGGACAAACCATTTGATAGGTAAAGTGCTGTTTATAAGCGTTTATGGATGATAAGGCCTTAATCTTTCTTCCTATAAAAACTCAGACATTATGTACGGTATCGGTAGACTAGACCAACACTTATTCAAGTCAAGATTGATTCAAACGCAAATCCAAGTCCTGTTATTCGTAACATGTATGATTTACCTCAAGTCCTGTTATTTCTCGTACCTAATATTATTATTAACCCAAGCCCTTGTCCACTGATGCAACTAATCGTGGCCTCGGTAACCGCAAGGTCCTAGGCCGGGAGTAAGTGCCAGTGACTCATCCCAATAGGTGGTACCGTGGCACAAACCAGGACCACACATGTGGGAGTAATGTGTATGTTATGTGTCAGTAAAGTGACATGGTACACAGTTTCTGTACCAGTTATGTGGTTTACAGTTTTATGTGACCACATGTAGGTAGTTCTTACAACAATATAGGTGATATCATATGCAATAAATATGAACTTGTATCTTATTTTTTCTTAGAATTACAATGTGTAATGTAATGTAATGTTGTCGATTTTCCAACCGAAGATTCCTTTTAAAAAGGAAAAAGGTTTCGTGATTTTTTTCCATTCTTACCCCACCGCATTTCTTTTACCCTTTTCCTCGATATTAGTAAGAAGTTGTCCTTTGGTTCCAAAATCACTCATGATGATTTGAATTTGAACTATCGTGTGCAAAAATTGAATGCTACGTTAAGCTGTAATAAACCTATCGATCGTTTTGATCATAGCCAGTTATAGTTCTGCTGGAAAGACTCATAGGGTAAAAGTCAACCATTAGTTAACTTAGTTACCAACCGGCGAACACACTATCTGCCAGTAACTCGCCTCATGTATCATTAATCAAATGAAATCACCCTCCCCCAACTAAATCATCTGTTTCTAGTTTTTTCTTGGATCCACATCTGTTTCTTGTTGGCTACTGGATCTGAATATGATTGAGAACGCTAAGTCAGACTTTAGGTAAAGAAAACCATTAGCAAACTTCAGCACAAGTAAACCGAAACAAATGTACCAATTAGTGGAACATCGAGGTCACGGCTGCGATACCTGCTTAATACATTTAAATAAATATTTATTACTCTTTTACTCGCTAACAAGGTTACTCTACGAGTTTGTTTATCTGCATTTGTCTAGTTTAAAAAGTTGTCTTTTTAACGAGCTTAGACAGTTACATCGTTACAAAGTATAAAAACATTGCAAAGAAACATACAACCCAGCCGGTTCATCTTTAACAATTTCTAGATGTTATTACTTAAATGCATTGTCCAGATATAAACGCGAAGTTAAACGAATTTATATTCTTAGTAAAACTACATTAGGGCTCCAATGTACATGAAAAACGCTCTCTATTTAGAAACTCTTCAGAGTCCTTGTATCGTATCTTGACCCTTTAACGAGTACTTTAATCAGGTACGGTCGAAGACCACCATTTGCGTTGCGTTTCGATAGAATTGGATCGGAGTCCGCAACGCAATGGAGCTTAGTTGACCAATCATAGGGCATTACGAAGAGATTTTGACAACTTCAATGCATTGTGATTGGACAATTGCGTTCCGCACGGATCTGCTCCTTCTACCGACCTAGAAAATGTCAATTAATGATTCCAACACCCTGTATCTTACGCGATCCAAAAAAATGACTGACCCACATTTTCTGTAAACACACTTAGCTATGCTAATAATAAAGTTGTTGTTTTCATTGTATCCACTTTTAAAAGGAAAATAGACGATGGTTCTAACGGAAGTTGAGCTCTGGTACAATGTGTCATCTTTGTCTATGACTAATTTATTAGCTGTGCAGTGGATGTGCTTTATGTTGGTTTCTGAAGGAGATTCGTTATTCTTGGTGACTAACTATATATTAACGATTAATTTTATGCTCTCGGAATGTTAGATACCTACATTACTGCTTGAATTGTCAATTAGCTGATCCAATGTATGCTAATGAATATCTTGGAGATTAATTTAACGCCTCGGTGGTCTAATGGTATGTGCACTCGCCTGCCAAAACTGAGGGCCTGGGTCGAAAACATGTTTCTTACTTTTAAAACATGGCTCGGTTTTGAGATCACCAACCCGCATTAGGCAAGCGTGGTGATGGTGATATCTTCGATGAAATGAGAGGCCTTTGCGCAGCCGGGGAACATTACAGGCAAATTTTAGGCTTGATTATCTTTATTCTTTCTCCAAAAATTGTAAGATTCTTCAGTGATGCTATGGTTTTGGTTTAATTGGTAAGTAATTCATTAGTTATACCTGAGTCATACCTAAAAGTTTACATAATAATAATCCATTACATTAAACATCTAAAAAGGGCCTCTACGAGTTGGATCTGTATCCCCTCGCATGCCTCTCAAAAAGACCGGGCTTGTCCCGTGACTCCGAGGAGAAACACTATAATAATAATAAATATTTAATGGCACTCTAATAGTAGTAAATTAATTTCTAATTTTGGCGACTGCAAAAATAGATTAAAATCTATAGTATAACTAGCTGCGCCCCGCGGTTTCACCCGCGTTGTACCCGTTCCCGCGGGAATTTCGGGATGAAAAATAGACGTTGGCCGATTCTCAGACCTACTCAATATGCTCACAAAATTTCATGAGAATCGGTCGAGCCGTTTCGGAGGAGTACGCGAACGAACACTGTGACACGAGAATTTTATATATAAGACTAGCTGCGCCCCGCGGTTTCACTCGCGTTGTACCCGTTCCCGCGGGAATTTCGGGATGAAAAATAGATGTTGGCCGATTCTCAGACCTACTCAATATGCTCACAAAATTTCATGAGAATCGGTCGAGCCGTTTCGGAGGAGTACGCGAACGAACACTGTGACACGAGAATTTTATATATAAGATTTAGATGGCATTGATAGATTTCTAGGATCGACTGCTACCGTAAATTCTAAAGCTAAGTAAATCGATCCAGATCTTATCATGAGGTAGTAAATTAACGTTAATTGCAAATTAGTAGTTTATGCAACGTCATATAAAGAAGGGTATTAAAACACGAGTGTGAGTTTATGAAACGAGCGCAGGGAGTTTCATAATAGTAACGAGTGTTTTAATACCCGTGTTATATGCAGTTGCATACACTACTTTATCTTCACTATTTAATGCAATTAATCAAACAAAATTTTAAAAACAAAACACATTGCGAAACATTAAATTCACGCGTAGGTACGTGTATTGTCACAGTGAACTTGCCGCCATTAAAATCTAACCAATGAGAGCGCAGCTGCGCGTAGGGCCAATCAGGAGCGAGCGAGATCTTACCAAAGAGTTTTGTGTATGTAGTTTCGACGAAGTTTTCACGTATAACCCAACTATTTTAAAAAGCCAGCATAATATCAAAATTTTATACAACTAGTATGAGGATTTTGACATAAGGCTCGCCAGGTTAATTGGTCGCGTTATAATGATGTTATAATGTTAAATTATAATGATATTATAACATCATGTGCAATTGCTTAAATTGAGTGTTTTAGTTGTCTGTGCTATAACAGTAGTAATTATAAGTCAAGTATTGGAATCATAAGTAGAATGTTACAACATTAGTGTAGATAAAAGTTATTTATGATTGAAACTAATATTAAAAATATTGCTTAAAGAATTGTTGTATGTAGAGTAGAACATACCGAGTCAACGCCAGTTTGTTTCAATTCTAATGTTCCAATTTCTGGTTTCATTCGTTAATAATGTTTTGTTCGCACGCTAAGTAACATTCGTTATTACAATATCTAAGACTAGTTAGATTAGACGCAGTGATTTTATTTTCTTTTACGTCTTTCTTTACTAAGCACTTACCTCATTGAAATACCTAGTTTGTTCGCTACCATAAATTCTGTAGAGATACTTAACTAATAACTATTCCGTTCCACTAATAGGTATACCGATGTAATATACATAACTGCTAGACTAACCTTTGTAGTAACCGTTCCATTTAACTACCTAGTACCCAAAATCTATGTAGCTAGTAAAATAACGGCTTTAGTAGCATTGCCTACTTTGCAATAAATATTCCTTACCAAGAGCCGTCACGATTCTATTAAAAAATGATTTCACGCTTCGTGTATAAAATAAAAATAACTATCTACCTAGTTATCAGTTCAGTGCTCTTCACTGGATGCCGAGAGTAACAGTCATCCCGCCGTCAGCCGTGACCGCGGACAAAACGCACAACCTTTCATTGTTTGATGTGGATTGCTGAAATAAATCTCAGTATCAATGTTGGAGAGTAAACTTTATTAGAATCGGTTATTTTTTGTATTAGTTAAGAGATCTGAAAGTCTCAGAATGCAGAGGTTTTTAAAAACCATTCATTGACCGTTAATGACGATATAACTTTGTCTACAGCCGCCGAATTTTAATCCTCCCACTGTCGTTTTTTTGTGTGAGACGAAATGGTAACTATAGAAGCAGAGACCTAATTACGTGTGAATGTATCGGGCAGGATGAACTATCCCTTTATATTGAAAAGTTGTATACCTACAACGTTTCCTATTGAAAATAAATAAAATACATAAATGTTGTGTATATAAAGTTGTTTAAAGAATGAAATGCATAAATCTTACGAAATGTAGAGCGTAAACCATTTCCAAATCAACAATTTCAGTGTAAACACTGAAATAAATATATCGATATTATTGTAAAGATTTAAGTACTCTGTCAATATATTACGTAGAGAAAATAAATATCCTCCAATAATTACTCGCGAACATAAACACATGCCCGCCAGATGGTTCGCATTGTGGCGTCACGCCGAGTCTTATTGAAAACCACCATTGTTTTGATTTCGCTTTTGCATTCGACACGGACCGCCACCGCCTCCTCTACTATTTATATTCAAATCGTTAGTTAGCCATAACTTGTATTTAATCAATTGTTTTGCTATTCGAATATTTGTATCCAAAAATATTTACAACCGCAAAAGTAATTGCTTATTGTATAAGATTGATGTTGGAGCTACCTCTGGCACATTACTAGGTCCACAACAAATGTTATGCTTTATTAATAGTTATTTATATACCTACTTCACTTTCGCAATGCACATTACATTTCGTTAACATCCGTCGTGCGTTTGGTTTCACTTTATCGCCAATTGATTGCCAGTTATTTTATTTAATTTACAAAGGAAACGTGGCTGACTCACTGGAGGGAATTTAAAACATTGAGTACAATACAATACGTACATGTTACGTGAGTCATGTTTCACTATAGACAGATCGTGTTGAGGACGTTATAAGTTATTTTAATAGTTAACTAGCTGGGCAGTTGGTTTTGTTATTAGTTCGATACATTCAAATAGTAATTTCGCGTCGGGCTCGTGTTTGAGTACCGTTGTTGCAATAAGCGAGCGCGGACCACTTTTTTTGTTGTTGGTCGATGACCCTTTCATCTCGCGGTTTATCGCCGCCACCGCTGGTATCTGAAATTTGACTTATTACTGTTTTACGAACGCTTTGAACTGCTTCCCGGAGAATCACTAATATCAACAATTTCCCCTTTGAAGATAAACGTCGGATTGCCTTTATTGCTCTCGATAACGTTTACGTTATCGTCAATGTCTTCTTTTAACAGCCTCCGTGGTCTAGTGGTTTGAGCGCTCGGCTCACGATCCGGAGGTTCTGGGTTCGATTCCCGGTGGGGATATCTCACAAAAATCACTTTGTGAGACTGTCCTCAGTTTGGTTAGGGCATTGCAGGCTGAATCACCTGATTGCCCGAAAAGTAAGATGATTCCGTGCTTCGGAGGGCACGTTAAGCCGTCGGTCCCGGTTACTTTCTACGGATAGTAGTCGTTACATGAGCCATGTCAGAGGCCTTAGGCGGCTCAATAACTCTGACACCAGGATTGGTCAGGTTGACCATCCACTCGATAAGAAGAAGAATGTTATAGATTTCGATGTTCACATTATTTGGTACTAGCCGCGCCCCGCCGCCTTATTCGGGCCTTATTTGGGCATTCGCCCGTTCCCGCAGGAGTTTCGGGATAAAATGTATCTCATGTGTGATTCTGATGTATAACCTATACTTAATACTGTAAAGTTGCATTCAAATCCGTCCAGTAGTTTTTTCGTGAAAGATTAAGAAACATACAAAGTCAAACATACTCACAAACTTTCCTCACATACTTTCGCATTTATAATATTAGTAGGATTCATCAACCTGCTTATTTTATCTCTACTTAGTAGGAACACAGTTAAGCAAACAACCAAGTAGGCAGGTACTTTAATATTAGCCTGAGTAAATTCTAAATTTTAATGAAGCAACCCCAATTTCCATTAACTGTACACACGTTGAAACAAATTGCTTTTGTGTGTATAATTTTGTTGTCCTCCGAAACGTTTACCAACTCTTAATTAACCTCAATTTCTATCAGCAACTTGGTCGGTACTTCGCATTCAATAAAGGAATAAGATAAGTTCTTTGTCCTTGCATAAAGTGTGAGGACGAGGCCTCTCAGGCTCTCACCCTTCTGAGTGCTTCTGAAGTGTAATTCACTTGACATAAAAACCGAGTCGTGCAAATAACAGTAATTTACACGCCGCCGTCATGTAATAGCTTTTAATTGGTCAAGTGGGTAATCTTTATAAATAAAACCCATCTCCCTACGAGATAAATAATAGGAGAAGCCATTTGTTTACTGCAAACTAGGTAATAAACGTCCGAGTGGAAATTATTAATGTTTATTACCTGAGAGAAATCAAAGTGTAACAGTTGTGATCGCGTTAAATTATGTAATAAATTATGTGTTGATGTTAATAAAAATTCGGATCGTAAATGTTGATCCGACTTCTGTTTGACGCGAGTTAATTAACCGGTGTTCGGTGAATCGGTGAGTCGGTGAGTGAGTCATTCAATCAATTTCCTTATATTTGACTTGGCACGTTTTGGCTTCGCGTCTCTACGGGTGTAGTACGCACGCTCGTTAACCGTTCATACTAATTTGCTTTAAGTTTACTCAGTTCGTATTAGTGGAACAATATCAAATGTTACGGGGTGTTCTGGTGATCATACTGAAGTGTTATACATACTTAGTATACATAGTAACATATCGAGGTGGAGGTTACATTGTTTACTTATTCATTTTGATATTAATGCGTTTTAGTAACTTTGTTTGCTCATTGCTCACTTACTAGTTGTTATTATTCAAGAAATTTATAAGTTACAAATCGCTTCTAAAAAAAGTGTTCAAGTGTCTTAACTACTAAACCGGAATATTCAAATCATCTCAAATCTTCTGTCATAAAAAATCTAAACTAAGTAGAGTTAAGTTTTTTGTCGTCTCTGATTCATCTGTCAAATTCATTTGCCACTGTTTTTATTTTGTTACACCAATTCGTGTCGGGAGTGACACACGAGTGTTAATTAAGCACGTCTCTGAGTATTCGTACGGGAGTCATCTTTGTTGATGATAATTTTAGCTAATGTGTTTAAATAAGAGCCATTACTCTTTTAATTCACTTTAGTTGTTGCTTAGGTGTAAGTGACGGCAAGGAATGGAACACATTAAATATAGAATCATGCTATTGTACTTAATCTGATAAATTTAGATTTTTAGATACTAATATTATAAAGATGCAGAGTTTGTTTTTTTGAACGCGCTAATCTCAGGAACTACTGGTCCGATTTGAAAAAATCTTTTTTTAATGGATAGACACATTCACCTGGAAAGTTATAGGATACTTTTCATCCCAAAACTCCCACAGGAACGGGCACAACGCAGGTAAAACCGCGGGGTGCTGCTAATTATTAATATTCCGTTGGCGGCGAGATAAAATGTCTAATTTCCCACGACTGTCCCTACGGGCCCATAAAACAATTCCCTTTCATATGACGGCTTGTAATCCTTGTTCATTGGCCGTGTCATTTTGCTCTACCGTTTATTTTTCACGTCCGTTGTCAGGTTGCGATTTAAAAGCGCAATTTGTCGGTGTCACAATGTCCCCTGTAACTATTGTCTGAACAAGGTAATGCGGTACGTGACACACACAAATACCTTGCGACACATTTGTGTTCTGAACGGAATTGTATCAAGAACGATGTAATTGGACAACCTACGTGTTCTAGTGAACGGTCGCCTATTTGTTACAGTGAGCTTAGATGAGAATGAATCTTAAGGTTTTGGAGAGTAATGAATGGTCGTAAAGGATTTAGCATTTTCTAGAGCTTACATAAAAAATGTTGTTAAAGCAAAACCGATGTTTATGAATTTCCTAATTTTATGTTGTAACTTATCATAGATAATCAATTTTTGTTGTCATTTAATGTCAGCTAATGCGACAATAAGACCTCTTACGCAGGATGTGTCGTATTGAAATATGCGTCGTATGCCACCAAAGAGGTGTTTATTAAATTTTGACATTGTTATGACATTCGTGTTTTAAACAAGAACAATGGTAAGTGTAACATATGAGCATCACCTGTTATTGTATGGAGGATTCCTTGAAAATGATACAAAATCGGCTTGACTCGCATGGAATAATGTAGAGAATGCTTTCTACCAAATATAAGTAAAAAAAGGTAATGGTAGGTAAAGGTATGTTCGAATTGATTAGTGGCCAACCCTGGTGTCGGAGTTTTTAGACCGCTTAAAGGCCTCCGACATGGTCTGACGTGACGATAGGTTATATTTAACTATATATTAATAGACAAAGAAAGCGGATGGATTGCAAGAAATATACTTATTTATGATATAATTAACCTTGAAAATATCTTCCAAACCTAATATAAATTCGACGGTCTCAACTCAGAAAAATGCTATTTTGAACATCTCTAAACGTATGTAGATGATATGCCGAAAATAAGTATGGATGTCACGTAAAACCTAAACTGTTTCTGAGCGAATGAAATGGAATACGAAAGTAATCTCAAAGTGTTTAAAGTGTAATTAGAATAAAACTTTTTATTATAAATCTCCAAGCGAGTTTTATGAAGGTTTAAAATGAAATTGTTGTTTAATGAAAGTATTTTTTACGAATTCATAGCAACAAGTGAAAGGGCTTCTGGCATGTTCGAGGTTTTGGACATCCCAAGTATTGTTGAGGTATGTTCTGTTTGCCAACGATGCCAGTGTGTCGCGCTTTGTTTTTCACGTCGGATCGCACACGTAACACCGCGAATTAGTGTGTAATGTGTTAATATAATAAACGAGAATTCGTTTTAGCCTTTTTCGGTGCGACGTTTGTCACGTGTGTGAATTTCCATGTTTATTTTAGTAATAATACTTTAGGTGGATTTTTAATGAGTATATAAGTAGTTGGATCTTGGATATGTAGGAAAACCTATTCTACAATATTAAGGGGAATATTTTAGAATAGTCATTACTTATATAACCGTTTCCTCCTCACCGCACTGATATATTCATAGAGCTTACTTTTCCTTTCTATGTTACTAAGGCCTCAATCTCGCATCTTAATGCGAAATTGAAGAACTATTTAAATTAGTCACGACACGGCTTCAACTATGAAAATCCGGGCTAATGGTTTTTAGATGAAAAGAAAACCGCAAATGAGGTTGCAATAAACTGGTGGTGGTTACGAGTGAAATCTAGGGTTTATCTGTGTTCTACCGTCTAGACTGGTGAAGATAGAAAGTTTTTTAAACAAGCGTCCAACAGTCGTCGGCGGTATTAACCGGCGCCTTGGACTCGCCGGGCAAGTTCCATTTGAAATAAGATGTTAGAGAGCTGTTACTACACTTGCTTTCATGACGTGGAAAATGTCCAGATGTAGGTCATTCGAGCTTTCCTTTATTGGGTTTTAAACTTTTGCCAGGTCGTATAAAACTGAACAACACTTTAATTTTCAATTTGCTAAGCTTTATCTTCAATTGCTGTACTGGTTGGTATTCTCAGTGAGCAAGGGATCTTTATTTCTGTTAGTCATTTTGAGAAATCTATACATAGTATTATAAAGCTGCAGAGTTTGTTTGTTTGTTTGTTTGTTTGTTTGTTTGTTTGTTTGAGCGCGGTAATCTCAGGAACTACTGGTCCGATTTGAAATATCTAATTTCAGTGTTGGATAGTCCACTTATCGAGGAAGGCTATAGGCTATTTTTCATTTCGAAATTCCTACGGGAACAGGCACAACGCGGGTAAAACCGCGTATAAGATAAGGACGGATCTGTTTCGTAAATAAATTATGTATGATTTCGGCTAATAATCTTTGTCGACTTGTGCTTCATTTGAAGTTTAAAAAGTAATTGTGTAGACTAAAGAGTATAATTTTAAAATAAGTAATAGTTTTTACTCTAAAACAAACTTACATCTTTTACTATTCTTTCTTCTCCAACTTATTGTTCACGCTCATTGTTTGTCCGTCTGCCTGTCTCGTGTTCAACATTTAAAAAGATATTGTATAAGATTAGTGATTCAATATTATATTTGACAGATGTAGAAAGTTAGTGTCCATTACATCAAAGTAAACAAATATGACGCAAAGTGAAAGTATTTTGTAATCTTTATCAAAATTTCAAGTCATGAACCTTATAAGAGACATCTTACATTTAATGTTATGCAATGTTTTGAAGTTTTATGTCTTAACTAACAGCGCCCGCGGTTTTACCCGCGTTGGGCCCGTTCCCGTGGGAATTTTTGGAATTTTTATACATATAAACCTTCCTCTTGAATCACTCTATCTATTTAAAAAACACTGCATCTAAATCCGTTGCGTAGTTTTAAAGATCTAAGCATACATAGGGACAGACAGACAGACTGACAGCGGAAAGCGACTTTGTTTTATACCTACTATGGAGTGATGTCTTAATATTGAATGGTATTAATAATATGCTATTTTTATGCACCTTTCTGGTGAATCATTTATCTTATTGTTTTATGAACATGTTTTTGGGTTTAATGTACATTTCCCAAAAGCAGTTGAGTTTCTCAGGTTGCTAAGGACTCAAGAGACGAAAATGATAAATATAATGCTTGCGGGTTCTGTTACATAAGTACCATATTACGATAGTAATCCACTAAAACCGTACAATCTTTACGAATTTACATAATATCCTCTTTATTTTATCCTACAGCATATTGTATTGATAAAAGCAAAAAGGTTCGTCGAAAAATACACAAAAGATAAAAGGCAAGGCTTACTCTAAGATGTCAGATAAAGTAAATAAACATTTTATTTGTGTTCACTGATAAATATTGGATTATTTCCTTTCATCTCGAGGCAATAACTTGTGAGAAATGTATTTATTATTGAGCGTCTACTCGAACACACATAGGAACTGAAATGTGGGTCGTCGTTATATCTCTATTGGTTATTGCTATGACTGATAGTATTATCGAGTCATTTTTGAAGATTAGCAAGTGTTTGGGTACTTACAATAACTAAGTTAGATCATTGCGATTGTTAAGCAACGTGCAGCTCGGCCCTTACTTGGATGGGTGGCCGATGGTGGCCTTTCTATCTGAGCGCTACCGTGCGTCGGAAGACACGTTAAGCAGTCGGCCCCGGTTGTTTCAATCGTAAGACCATGTCGGAAACGTCGGGAAATAAAAAGTAAGTTATTACTTGCTTTATTAACTTTCTAACGCGAAAAAACCCGTGTGAGTACGTTTAAATTACATGTCGGAGGCCTTTAGGCGGTCTAAAAATCGGACACTAGGGTTGGCCTCTAACCTACTCGAAATGAATGAATAAGTAAGTTAACTAAGTTTAGTAAGTACTAGCAGCGCCCCGCGGTTTTACCCGCATTGTGCCCGTTCCCGTGGGAATTTCGGGAATTTTTATACACATAAACCTTCCTCTTGAATCACTCTCCCTATTACAAAAAACCGCATCAAAATCCGTTGCGTAATTTTAAAGATTTAAGCATACAGAAAAACAGACAAACAAACAGACAAAAATAGCGACTTTGTTTTATACTATGTAGTGATATTAGATTAAGTTTGTGTAGTTTATTGGTCAACCCTAGTGTCGGAGTTTTGGATCGCCTAAAGACCGACATGGTCTACCGATGGCACGAACCGGGAGTATCACTACATAGTATAAAATAAAGTCGTCTCTGTTTCGTGTCTGTTTGTCTGTTTGTCTGTATGCTTAAATCTTTAAAATTATGCAACGGATTTTGATGCGGTTTTTTGTAATAGGTAGAGTGATTCAAGAGGAAGGTTTTTATGTAAAAAAAATCCCGATATTCCCACGGTAACGGGCAAAACGCGGGTAAAACCGCGGGGCGCTGCTAGTAGTAAATAAATATTCATCTTCCATTATAAACATTATTCATATTTGCATTGATATCTTGTGTTACTTTATGTATGTAAATCATTTATCAATGGCTGCGCCAGATGCATTGGATGTGTCATGTGATTGGTTTAATTCAATATGTACATATAGCCGCGTACCCACCTAGCGCACAGGCTCGCGAGCCATGGCTCGCGAGCCAGCCTCAGTAGTTTTGTTCAATTTACACGAGGCCGCCTCGCGAGGCAGGCTGAGCCATCATAAGTCGTGTATATTCAGCTGCAGCTATTTTCCTAGCTTCGCGCGCGAGCCAAAACATAACCGTACCCACCTAGCGCACAGGCTCGCGAGCCAAATGCTCGGCTGGTGTGGACGTGCCTCGGGCTGCCTCGGGCGCGCGTTTGCTCGGCTGAGCACGGCTCGGCCCCGAGCCATCTGTTGTCGGTAAACTTGACGCGCTCAAAGGTGCCTCGGTGAGCGCTGTGTGTTAGGTGGGTACGGTTATGTTTTGGCTCGCGCGCGAAGCTAGGAAAATAGCTGGAGGCTATTTTCCTAGCATCGCGGAGGCTGGCTCGCGAGCCATGGCTCGCGAGCCTGTGCGCTAGGTGGGTACGCGGCTTTTTATGTTCAGCTTTAACCTCAGAGTCATATCTATCTGAACTGGAAAGGTGCTCCCACACTGCTGTTATAGAATGTTAAGTAACGTTAGTAAACATTTGTTAGCTAACATTTAATCACCAAAGTCAAAAAATGTTTTCATGTTAGTAAATGTTAATTAACATTTTTGAACAAAATTTTGTTTGTAAACATTTTATACGGGTGACGGCGGGGTATGCGGTGAGTCGGTGAGTTTTTCTCTAGCTTTAAGTGTTCGGCGCATCCAATAAGAGCGCTTTTTCTTTTTTTTTAAACAAAAAATGAAAGCTATTCCAATTAGCAAATCTTCTTCCATTTTCGTGTAGACGCCTCAGAACGCAAAACCAAACTGCGAGCCAATGCCAGATTCAAAATGTTATAAAATGTTAGTAAACACTTTCCATCAGTGTAGGAGCACTTATAACATATAACAGTTCCTAACAAAATGTAAGAATTGACAACATTTGTTAGTAAATGTTTTAGTGTTCAAAAATGTTTATAAACATTTTGTAACAGCAGTGTGGGAGCACCTTACTAACCACCTATATCAAACGCTAGCAGCTCCCCGCGGTTATACCCGCGCAGTGCCCGTACCTGTGGAAATTTCTAGATAAAAATAGCTTATAAGCGAATACCAGATTTAAACAATATGTTTTACTAGCCGCACCCCGCGGTTTACCCGTTCCCGCGGGAATTTCGGGATAAAATGTATCCTATGTGTAATTTATGTATGAACTCTATTACTGTTAAGTTTCATCCAAATTTGTCCTGTAGTTTTTTCGAGAAAGAGTAACAAACATACATACGTACAAACTACATCCTCACAAACTTTCGCATTTACCTACAATATATGAGTAGGATATGACAGTTTTATTCAAGAGAAAGGTCATCCTGAATTATTAACGTCTTACGAGAATGGGAATAAAACAGGCGAACCCGCGGGACGCTGCTAGTCGTGAACACTAATGGATACATAACAGGATAGCTTGTTTCCGTTACCAACGATAATAGAAGTCGTAAGGTAAATGTTTACAATAATAATAAATAATGTGTTTACGCAGGATCGTCGTCGGTTCAACGTTGAACTGATGTTGTGTTATAACTTCACTTTATTGGTATAACTGTCAGCTTGTCCTGATGCCTGTATTTGATTGTTTTCGTTAATGCCTAACAGGAAAATATTGTACGGTTAAATGTTTGTAAATGAGGTTTTATTGATTACTAGCAGCGCCCCGCGGTTTTACCCGCGTTGTGCCCGTTCCCGTGGGAATTTCGGGATAAAATGTAGCCTATAGCCTTCCTCGATAAATAGACTATCTAACAGTGAAAGAATTATTCAAATCGGTTCAGTAGTTTCTGAGATTAGCTCGTTTAAACAAACAAACAAAACAAACTCTTCAGCTTTATAATATTAGTATAGATAGTAGATGGATTATAAGTAAAGTTTTAGCCTGTTATGTCCCACAGCTTGGCAAAGGCGTCTCATCTCACTGAAGATATCAGTACAGTGAGGAGGACGGAGTAGATGTGTAAAATTGATGGAGTTGAGATTAATTCTGCTGGTAATAGACACTAACCTAATCGTCAAATCATGCCTACATGATCATGTTTATCATGTTTAAGCAGTCTGAACTCCGACACAGGTTGGCTATAATTGAACTACAGATAAAAAGTCTTCGATCAACAATAGACAACTAGATATCGGGTCACTTACAAAATCAAAGCTAAATACTGTCCGCGTGGATGACGTGTGACAGCTTATTTTGTTTAGTCCTCTACTATAAGAGGTCAGTGTTTACTACCGAACTGAAACAAGTTTAAAAACAGTTCGAAGTTCAACCTAATTACAACCATGACACCTAGCAATAAAGTAGCAAATCGTATTCATAAAATAAGAACTCACGTTTCAAGTGCGCTCTTATTCACCGAGACGTATTTTTTGCGCCGACCCGACATCTAGTTGTGTATTGTTGATCGAAGTAAAAAGTAATCAACCCCTTCCAGGATGGGTGACCTATAGTGGCATTTCTATCTGAGCGCTACCGTATGACGGAGGGCACGTAAAATTGTCGACCCCGGTTGTTTCCGAGACAGAGGCCATTAGGCGATCTAAAAACTCCGACACCAAAGTTTGCCACTAACCTAGTCAAACTTATTCTTAAAAGTAGAAGTATTTAAAGTATCCAAACACTACAAAAACGAACACTTATAATACTCTATTTACTTGTCTTAAAATGTGGACTAATTTCATAAATTTTCCAGCCGAAGACGATTACTCCTGAAGAGGAAAATAGTTTAGTGATTTTATTTCCTTCTTACTCTATCTCTAAACCTCTTCAGGAGTAATAGTCTTCGGCTGGAAATTTTCCGGCATTAGTCCACATTTTAAGACGAATAAGAAAAAATAGAGGATATAATAACTGGGTAACCATCCCTACTGTGTCCTCCCCAATAGTCCGGGAGCTATTGATTTTCACCGAACGTGACTCGCCATTTCACCGCTCCGCGAATACAATACAACTGATTTATGGATGCCCCATGATGAATGATCAATTAGTTGATTTCGTTTTTATAGTACTTAATGCGGTGTTTAACTTTGAAGTTGATGTGATTACACTGGGCCGTCTGGTGTAGGTCGAAAAGGTTATGTCGAACATTCTAGACTTGTCTATTGAATTGCGTTTATCAATTGAAATTAACTTGAAAAGTTAAGACTTAAAATCTTTCCAACTTGTTTATTTGCACCCCTATACGATCTCTATAACAGTACCTTTAATTCTAAGTTAACTATTAGTTGAATGTGTTATGTCTATCTTTCAGTATTTTTGCTAGGTCACACCCGTATATTGCCATGAAACGCTAAGAATATTGTTTCCATTCAAACGTTGCTAGCGTTAGACCACTTTTTTGTTTCAAAAGTGGCTTGACTTGAATAAACGTATCTATCTATCGATAAAAGCATCTGTCTATCAGTCAGTCCGTAACTCTTTCACTAAACCGCTGAATGGATTGACATGAAATGTTCACTTACGTTGAACGAAGAGCGAGAATAAAAGGATAAAAATCAAAAGATACAACTGTATGTCTTCTTTAGAATATTAGGAATATTTAAGTTAGAAATGACAAAGGAAATATTATATACATAATATCTTATATATAAAATTCTCGTGTCACAGTGTTCGTTCGCGTACTCCTCCGAAACGGCTCGACCGATTCTCATGAAATTTTGTGAGCATATTGAGTAGGTCTGAGAATCGGCCAACGTCTATTTTTCATCCCTAAATTCCCGCGGGAACGGGTACAACGCGGGTGAAACCGCAGGGCGCAGCTAGTAAGATATAAAATACACAAAGAAAGATAGATAGATTATTGTTCTCAGACTGGTGATCTCATGTTCTATCAGGTTTGTGTTTTATGAATGGTCTTAGTATTCTTAGTGTTTATTTTAGATATTCTAAAAATGATTTTGTAGTGAATTAGGTTAGAGACTTTCATGTTCGGTATTTTAGACGTAGTATCGTTGTTTTAGGCTTCACTGTTGATAAACACATGCCGTTCAATTAAAGAGTGTTCGGTTATTTCATGTATTTGGACATAATAATGAAAATTTTGATATTAAATAGAATCATGTTAAATGCAATTTAATATACCTACTAGTAATAATAAAGCCGACGAGCTTGATTTTTTGTTTGTTTGAACGCGCTAATCCTACAGAAAGTTCCCTTCCGTTTTAATTTTGTTTTTTGTATTGGGTTGCCGCATTCAACGGGAAGGTTAGAGGCTACTTTTCATTCCGAACTTCTCACGGCAACGCGGGCAAAACCGCGAAGCGCTGCCAGTTAATAATATAAATATCAATATAAAATATAAATATACCTGGACAAATTCACACACGGTTAATTAGACCCAAAGTAAGCTCTAAGCTTGTGTTATGGAATCAAATTAACTGATACTACTACATATACATACACAAATACTTTATAAGAATATATAATTGACACCCAGACGTCGTCGCCAACAACTATGTCTTCACATATTGTTGACTCCGGGCGGGAATCGAACCCGCAACCCCCGACACCGTAAGCGCTCTCACTGCCACTGTGCCAACGGGCTTGTCTAAATAATAAAAGTTATCCTAATCTTCATTTAACGATATCTCAAATAAATAGATACGCTTACAAGTTATTTGTTTGTTTCCTTAACAAAAAACTATCTACTATCTACAAAACACTATCTTGTTAATAATAAACGTTAATCGTGCGGCTTTTATTTATTTTTATCTTATCACGTTGTTTTTCGTCTTCGTGGTTGATTAATCATTAACATGAACACTACTTCTAAATATAGGCTTTCGAAGACTGCAGTTAGTCATTACCATTTGATAGCACAGTTGCATATTGTTATACTAGCAGCGCCCCGCGGGTTTACGTGCGTTGTGCCCGATCCCGTGAGAATTTCGAGTTTTTTTTTAACTTATACCCCTTCCTCTTGAATCACTCTGTTCAAACTGCATCAAAATATCGTTGCGTAGTTTTAAATATGTATGCTTACATACATAGATAGGGACAGACAGACAGCGGAAAGCCACTTTGTTTTGACCTGAAGTGCACAAAGATTTTACTTCTTTTGGTTCTTTACCATAATTGTGCTTTTATGATATTAAAGTAAAAATTATATATTATTTTAAGTTAGACTCATCATAATTTTGCAACAAAAATCTTTGAACCACGATGCGTCATACAAAAATAATAACTCAACGGTTACAAAAAACATGTTGTTGCAGATTCTACGTAAACAAAGCTTAATGAAATTCATCTCAAGTATTATGAGTTTCAGTATTCACTTCGCCTTTGCGTAGTTTCTCGAAGGATGACACCGTCTCAAACACTTTCTCTTAACTATCACGCTCGATAGCGTTCGATAGCGGTTCATAGCGCTCTCCAATAGACCAAAGGATCACCCGGTTTACAACTAGTTTGGAACAATTAATACCTTATACAAGTTTAAATGTCAACGTCTTGATGATTAGAGTCGAAACTTTGTCAAAACTTTGTTGTTGGTAGGTAAAGTTAGTTAATATAGGCAGATGTTTTGTTATTTCGTTCTGTAGTGACGTCTTTTGTTAGACTGTCGCTAAGATGCGATGGAGTAGAGAGGCTTTTCGATCAAAATAGGAGGTCCAAATAATTTACCTGGTCTAATGCGACAAGCAAGTCCAAGTACGATGGCAAATAAGCACGTGCAGTGCGGTCATATCACGAAAGTTCCTAGATATATTATTTTTAGTCATGTAGGTTACGTCTCAACTTTTCTATCACTTCTCGTTGCAGGTTGTAATAGAGGTTTTAAGGTTAAAAGGTTCAGTGTGAAGAAATGTATGACGTCAATGTAGGTTGGTGTTGTGTATTAATAGAACATTTGTAATATTTGTCAGAGTATTAATAACGTGATGAATGACTCTAATGGTGATGGAATGACGCATGAACCAAGAAAAATATTTATTTCAAGACTTTGTTTCGAGCTAGATTTAAAATTGTTCTATTGTAGTAAATTGAATGTGGGAGTGGATGAATGGCAAATAATTAAAGCTCCCACTGAAAGAAAAATAAACGGACGTTTTCTACGAAACCTTTGAATTTGATATCACGTAATCTAAATATTTACGAGCCCGTAAATAAATAGTGGATACATAGTTTTACTTTGGGAGCTTCGGGGCGACTTTTTAAAAATTAAAAATTAATTTAATATTTTAAGACAAGTTTATTATTGAGTAACGTACAAAGGAATGAATTTTAAATCTAACTTAAAGTTCTACTGGGCTCGCAGGCCGCCCACAATGACCGTCTTATCTCTACCGGGTATTCGAGCCAGACGCTCAGTCAGCTATTCTGGTGAATACAACAGGGCCGGACTCAGGTCGCATGACTTCTCCCCCCTGAGATTCGAGATTATCCGAATTTACCTGATTCGGAGAATTTCGAAAGTTACATTTATAACCTAATTTTATTAATCTAATATAAAACATAACTCCTGCAAAAACTGCTATAATAAAATATAACCCAATGGTCCAAACACTGACACTATTGACTCTCACTATTTCACTTTCACTATTGGTATCGAACTTTACGGAATTCGTTATTTCTTGTATGTTATCCAGATTCATTTCTTCTAATTCTACTGGTTTTCTCTGTTCCGCCTTTATCTCGCTGATGTGCGGTAGGTTTACAGTTGGCAGTTTTTCGTAGTTCAAATTTGTTGTCCGATGAGGGCGTGATTTTAGTGAGTATTTGTCTATTTTCACTTCACATGTATCTTCTGTAGTAACGATGTATGTTCCTTGGATAATCTCTTGGTTTACTTCGTTTTGACAAAAACTGCGAATTATTGTCTTTCCTTCAGAAAATACGATCCATTTATTATTTTGTAAGCGCTGGACAAGGACACCTTTGTATTTGACAGGTATCAACGTACAGGAAGAGATGTTTTTAGCGAATTGCATCAATTCGGAGATGCACGGATCTTCATTTATTTTATCAAGGTAATCTTCGAAACAGACGAAATTGTTGTTATCTGTTCGCTGGCACGGTTTGGCTAGCGGCTCGGAGATAAGTCCTTTCACTATGAGGTAAGGATATTTAGGAAGGATAATGTATGTCATATGATCATGGATAATAGGGATAGGATACAATTTATAGTAAGTATATGTTTCTTTACATACTAATGGAATTTCCATTATGAATGTTAACTGGTTTTCTTTGATAAAAGATTTTACATTAATGTATTGTTCAATTTTCACAAGATTTTCAGGCTCAGCAGGGAAAATTAATCTTTCAGTAAGTTCAATTTCTTTTAGTAAAATTAATAAGGTATCAGAGTTTATTATAGAATGGTGTAGGGTTTCAAGCTTACTGAATGACATTGCTGTTTCTACTTCATTTAGCTTTATAATTATAATTTGAAAATTGTGTAAAATCATAGAATACACATTAATTATTATATTATTCAAATAATGAATCTTTTCTGTTTCTTTTGCTTTATCTATACCATTCTGAAACTCTTTCATTCTAAGATCAATTTGTATAACATTTTCTCTAATTTTGTGTGTGGTGTTATATAAGTTTTTAACTACTTCGGAGACCAGGGTCAGTTTTTTACTCAAAAATTCTTGTTTTAACTGAGTATTTTCTATAAGCTTATCGTATTTAATCGCATCTTCGTTATCTAGGTTTCCAGAAATAAGTTTAATAATCGAACCCAGTGGGTTGACAAGACCTCTTTTGGTTCTATATCTAGGAACTATTTGTTTAATCTTATTTATAGTTAAGTTCATAACAAATTCGGTTTGTATTTTATAGTCAGAAAATATTTGATTATCTGTAACGGAATTACCTCTTATAATTCTATTAAGGTCACTTAATCTAGCTATATTAATGTTTATATCGTCGCAAATTAAATTTAAATCTAATCTTTTAATAATTGTCCATTTTTCAGAACTTATAACAGCTGTTCCTTCCTTTATAGGCAAAACACCTGGATTTCCTTCAAAGGGGTGCAGCTGAAGGGCCTGGTTTGCTGCGGCTAGGACCAGCCACAGGACTGTGTCGATTCTGTGGAGGACGTTTAACATCTTTAATGGGGATCCTAGATACGCGATTCTTTGTTGCTATTGTCACTACATTTCTATCTACTTCACCTATAACTTTACCTTTATTATATCTAGGTTTATCTTTACCTCTTCTTACATTCGTTCCTCTATAAAAGATGTCATCATCTAGTTGAATATTAAAATCGGTCTCACCGCCGCGCTTATTTTGAACATTTTCTTTTAATTGCAACATTTTATCAGTTAAATATTTGTAAAGATATTTAGTTCTTTTCTTATGATCTCGAATAAGTACTTGCATATATTCTTTGTCGAAATTTACGTTAAAGGGGCTTGCTGATTCGGTATGGCCGAATACCACCTCAAAAGGTGTAAAACCTGTTACTGAATGGATACTATGGTTATAGGCTAATACAGCAAAGGTCATAACTGATGAAGCGTCTGTTAACTTTTGCTCG
This sequence comes from Cyclophora albipunctata, assembly GCA_963082685.1. NCBI lineage: Eukaryota > Metazoa > Arthropoda > Insecta > Lepidoptera > Geometridae > Cyclophora > Cyclophora albipunctata. Next base: position 1,336,404 of record OY720129.1, on the reverse strand, counting down.
TACTTAGCCAGTCTATATGTCTCTATTATAGTAGAGTGAAATTTCTCAATTAAACCCATTGAATTAGGGTTGTTTGGGGTTCCTAAATGTAACTCTATTTTATAAAAATCTAGAAGTTCCTTAATAAGTGCGTTGTTAAATTCTGATCCTGAATCGGAACTTAGTTTACTTGGGCATCCATAGAAAGAAAAGTATTTGATAAGTGCTCTGACTACTTCTGGGGCAGATTTGTTAGGAATCTCGAAAGCTTGACCAAGTTTACTAAAAGCGTCAATAATTGTTAAAAATGTTTTACTTTCAATTGTGAATAAATCTATAAATATCTCTTGGAAGGGTTTGTTTTGGGTTTGTGTTAATTGAATCTTAGGTTTGAGTGGTTTTCTGTCATATTTTAACTTTTTGTACGGTTCACATGCATTAATGATTGCTGCTACCGTTATGTCCATATTGTGCCAAAAATACGTGCGCTTTATGTGTGTTACAGTCTCTTTGATACCCCGGTGGCAGTTTTTACCTTGATATTTTTCTACAATTGCTTTCTGTTCGTCCTCATTTTCTACGTAAACTACTCGCTCAGTACATTCTAATATATTAACGGTTCCCTTTTTAAAAAGTGTTAAAACAGCATTAGTAAATTCTAACCTATGCTGTGGGTCTTCGAAATAGATAAAATATTTAATTTTTGTACGAATGTATCTTTTCAAAAAGTCTTTTATTAAATCAGGTCTTTCTAATGGTAAGTGTACTTCCAATATTTTCTGTTTAACATTAGAAATATTTTTAACTGCTATTTGATCTCTGAACCAAGTATATACCAAAATTTGGTTTGGTTTGGTATCTATTGATTCCTTTAATATTGGAATTCCTGTAGAATCCATATTATGTGCAGAGTGTACTGTTTCTGCTCCTACGTGTGATTCTGACTCAGAGGCAGTAACAGTTCCGCTTGAAAATTCAGTGATTGGAAAGGGTGAGCGCAAACGTTTGGGGATGCTAACGGTACGCTCAGAGTCCGATGAAAGTGATATGGGTTTTTCCGATTCTGATGAAATAGAAATTGGACTATCTGGCTTTTTCTTTGCTTTTCCTTTCTTTTTACCTAATTTAGTTATTTCTTGTGTAATTTGTTCACAGTGCCTTTGTAATTCTAAGTCTTTTTCATCTACGTTTACTTTTACTGAACTATTATCTTTAGCTCCCTTTCTTAATGCATTGATCTTAACCCTCGACAACGCATCGGCGTTTGTGTTTTGACGTCCGTTTTTATAAATAACGTCATAATTATACTCCGCTAATCTTAATCGCCATCTCGTGATCTTACTATTGGGTTCTTCGAATGAATGAAGCCATGAAAGTGGTCTATGGTCGGTGTAAATTGTGAACTTTTTACCATATAGATACGGGCGGAAATGTTTTATAGCCCAAATTATAGCGAGTGCTTCTTTTTCAATAACGCTATACCTGCTTTCCGCATCGTTAAGTGTTCGCGACGCATATGCCACAGGACGATCACTTCCTACCGATCCTTGTGATAATACCGCGCCAATTGCATAATTGGAGGCATCGGTTGTCAGAATAAACGGCTTATCGAAATCTGGGTATTGTAAAAGGGGTGCGTTTGTTAGTAATTCTTTGCATTTTTCGAATGATTCTATAAACTCTTTATTGATTACTACTTTATGGTTTTTCTTTAGACAAACGGTTAAAGGTCGTGTGAGTTTAGCGAAATCCTTGATAAATTTCCTATAGTACCCTACTAAACCGAGGAAACTTTTAATCTCAGTTTGGGTTTTTGGAAGCGGAAATCTCAGGACTGCATCTATCTTGTCATTGTTAGGTTTTAGCCCATCACGCGTGATTGAGTGTCCTAAGTATAGAACTTCTTTTCTTAAAAACTCGGATTTATCTAGCTGTACTTTTAGATTCACTTTTCTGAGTGTTTCGAATATTTTACGTAGTTTTTCTATGTGTTCCTGAAGACTCTTAGAGAATATAATAATGTCGTCCAGGTATACTAAACAATGTAGCCCTATTAGTATGCGATCCATGGCCCTCTGGAAGGTGGCAGGTGCCGTTTTTAGGCCAAACGGCATGCGTAAAAATTCAAAATGCCCTTTTTGAGTGCTAAACGCGGTTTTCTCCCTATCAGTTTCGTCAATTTCGATCTGATGGTAGCCACTTGCTAAATCTATTGTGCTAAAATAATTAGCGTTTCCTAATTGGTCAAATAAGTCTGATATATTCGGCAATGGGTATTTGTCATCGGTAGTCAAGTCATTTAAACGTCTGTAGTCTATCACCATTCTGTACTTTTTCTCTCCCGAAGCGTCCAGCTTCTTTGGCACAAGATGTACAGGAAAGTTCCAAGGAGAAAAAGACTCTTGGATAACATTTTCACTTAGTAATTTGTCAACTTGTCTATTAATTTCGTCATTTATCTTCTGGGGTTGTCTGTAAGGTCGTATATAGATTGGGTCTTCGTTTTTGGTTCTAATATGGTGCTTTACTTTGTTTGTAAAAGATAAGGGTATTTTATCGCAGTAGAAAATGTCTCTAAATTCGTAACACAAGGCACTGATTGCTTTATTTTCCTCAGTGTTCATGTGTTCAAGTCTTAATTTCTCTAGGTTTTCTATTAAATGGTCATCGATGTCAAGGTCGTTATCAGGTACCGTATTAGCATTAACTTCACATTTATCAGGTGTGTATGGAGTAACTGAAACTAATTTGTTTATTGTAAAACAAACAGGTGTTTCTAAACTGTTTTGTATAAATGTTTCAGCATGACCATTTTTACAATTAACAAGTGCAGAAGGCATTCTAACACCAGGTTCAAATATATGGTAATTAATAATTCCAGTACCATTAGCAAGATTTGTCGGTAAAGTAACTTTAGTCTCGGTACGTGGTTCTAATTTAATTGTAACTTGAGGATTATACACAAAAGGGATTTCAGTATCGCAAGTCTTTAAAATCAAATTTTTCATGTCAATGCTAGCGTTAAGTTGTGATAATAGATCAGATCCTATAAGTCCGTCATAGTCTTTGTCTACTTCGTAAATATAAAATGTGTGTGAAACTATAGATTTAAATGTTTCAGGAAGTGGGGTGTAAATTGCCTCATTATGTAAGCTTCGAGCATGTGTACTTATTACCTCAAATGGAGCTGGGAATTTATATTGGTTATAATATTCATTCGCCTTTTTAGGGCTGATAAAGGAATGAGAGCTGCCTGTATCAATCATAAACTTAGCGTTGATTTCTGGTAAGTAAATGTACGGAAGTTTTGCAACATTTTCGCAATTTAAATTAATCAATTCGGTCGATCTATATCCGAGGCTATCTGGTAAAAATTTTCCACTGTCTCGTTATTTACCTCATGTGTGTATTCCGGTACTCCACAGTTACCGTCATACAGGTAGTCATCTATGACTACGTCCTGCTCGTAATAATCTTGATCCGTCTCATAGGGTGAGTTTACGTGTAACTCGTTATGGTGAGCCTGATTTCGAACTGGTAATGCTGTACGCATAGTAACATCGGTGTCTACCTTTGGTTTATTCTGATGTGTTGGGGGTATCCCGAATTTAAATTGAGTCTGAGGGTTGACATTTGGTCTAAAAGATTGTCCAAACGAAGGTCTATAACCTTGAGGAACTTGTTGGTTCACAAATTTAGGCTGATTAGTAAAACCTTGAGGTCTAAACTGATTATGTTGCATTCCAAATTTGAATTGTTGATTAGGCTGTTGCTGAACATGAGGGCGTATTTGATTCGGTATACCAAATCTGAAACCCTGATTTTGTTGTGAGTTAGTGGTAAATAATGGTTTAAGACCAAACTTCTCTACATAAGGGTTACTCGTAATAGCTGAAGGCTGTGAAGGGTTTTTATTCATTAAAGGTCTCATTATTCTATTGCGCGACTCGTATTGAAATTTAAAATTGACTTCTTCTAGAACAATCCTGAGGGCATCTTCCAGTGTGTTAGTACCCTTAAGTCTCACTATACGAATAAGATCTTCCGGTAAATTATATAAAAATACATTAAGTGCCATATTGTCGTAAATAGTGATTTTACTTCTCCTAATGTGATCATCGGTGATTAAATTAACTTTTGCCAATAAAGAGCTCTTAACCTGTTGAATTCTGTTACAGAAATCTAGATAAGATTCGTTAGTATTAATTTTTAATGTCTCTAGTTGGATGGCTACACATTCTTCCGAACGCGGATCTCCGAAATGTTGGGTTAATACAGATTTTAATTCGGTCCAGGATTCTATGTCTGGGCGCTCACTAATTAAGTGGGCCGCTTTGCCAATTAATTTGCTCGACACTACATGAAACACATATAAATCCTGCGCCGGATTGTTTTCCCGTCTATAACACCTTATAACATATTCACACTTCTTAATATATAAATTTAGGAGCCTTTCATCTCCATCGAACTTAGGTATAATAGATGAAATTTCTTGTGGAATTGACACCAGTTGTGGTTGAGTCATTTTACAATTTAACTTAATTTAGTTGAAACTTATTAAAATAAAATTGTACACGATGTACGCTTTAGATAATTGCCTATTTTCTGTGCAATTACCTTGAAAAGTTAACTAATAATTATGAGGTGATTTTGAACCTCTACAATCTAGTTAATTTAATAGGAATAGAATATGAATGGAAAAGGAATAGTGAATTTGGACTACTCACAAGCCAGCCATAATCCTCCAGTGGTGATTCCTCTGCAGTTCACTAATATCTTTTTGCCCGTCCCGGAAAACTTATTTTCTTTGGTTCGAGGATACCGAACACAATTTGCCCAAAACCCGATTTTTGGAGTTTTTCACTAAGCAACACGGTTTACACGGTATCCTACCGGCTGCGCCAGTTTTACTTTGGGAGCTTCGGGGCGACTTTTTAAAAATTAAAAATTAATTTAATATTTTAAGACAAGTTTATTATTGAGTAACGTACAAAGGAATGAATTTTAAATCTAACTTAAAGTTCTACTGGGCTCGCAGGCCGCCCACAATGACCGTCTTATCTCTACCGGGTATTCGAGCCAGACGCTCAGTCAGCTATTCTGGTGAATACAACAGGGCCGGACTCAGGTCGCATGACTACATATGTAACTTTATAGACTAAAGCAATTTCGAGATTACTCAAAGCAGAGATGCTAAGGGTGAACAAACATCACTTTCCACTTCTCCTAAATCTATTAAATAACGTCAAAATCATTTTGTATTCGGAACGTTCGCAAATTATATTATGTAAAGAAAATTAGATATTACTCAGGAGCTTGTGGGGGCGATGAAATCACGAGAGCACCGAGCTGTAACGATGTTAATATACTTGGGGAATAACAATTTCTACCTAATAATAAACGTTTAACGAAGTATCGAACTTGCAGAATACACTTTCCGTATTTACTTCGATATTTTCTTTATAACTTATTATGTTAGCTGTCGTTGTCATAAAAATATTATCGAAATTGAAAAACCAGAGTATCATAATATTCTTAAGTGGGTGTTAATTACGTTTAGATAGATTAGAAAAGGACTCAAGATTCTTATTTCTAGATTATACTGGTGAGATTTGTTAAAGATGTAGTGTAATGTGATGATTTGATCTGCTAACCCTCATGGCCACTAATATCGGTATCAGCAGTTATCTTCGCAATTATTAAATCAATCCAAAAACTTCTTCCTTTCGGCACTTTGACATATCTACTCAAATAACATCTCCAATAGAACGAGTCCTTTCATTAATTAATTATTCACACACATAAACATGCTTGCTGTATCCGTATCAAAAATCTGCATATAAAAGAGTGTAGGTATACCTCTTGTAAAGTTTACTTTCACCATTGTGTCACTGTTCTTACTTTTGTCATCAACTGGATCCGGTCGACCGACATCCGTCTTCTCTGAAACTGACACTATTTTCGTTTCACTTGAGCAAAAATATGGCTCTAGACTTTTATTAATGTCCTAGGTTCCGTTGTAGATAAACTATCTTTTTTCCCCACCCACGAGCTGTAGACGGTTCATGAAAATTCATATTGATTTATCATATCGACCGGTTTTTGTTGGATAAGAAATATCTTTGCTTTACCATTTCAGTGATTGACATTGATATTAAGAGTAGTTTGTTTATGAGCCCCATTATCTATCATAACATCATATCCATACATCGCACTCAATAGAACGATCATGAACATCATCAAAGGCGATCAAACGCCCGATTAGACCATTGACCTCATTAGCTGACCAGCCATTCATCACAAAAGTCAATGAAGGCCGTTAAAATTCGATTCATCGAACCGATATTTCACACCAACCGAATTACTTTCTTTTGTTTCACAGTAGGTGATTCCATTTCAACGAAAGTTAATGAAGCATATATCCAATATCGTGGGAAGTGCTCGTATTCAAGCAACGAGATTTGTTTAACGTTTTCGTTTCTCGGTATTTCTCAGTTCAAAAGATTCATTGATATTCAGTTTAAATCTAATCTCTCTAATACTTCTCTAATAAGAATAAGAATAAGAATAAGAATAAAATAAATTTATTGCCAAAAATTAAAAATTGAAATATACACAGAGATAAGAATTAAAATACAAGGAACTTGGCAAAAGGCTGCAACTCAGCTGTTGCTGTGCGGAACGGATCCCGCACGGCGCTGGTTTTCAGTTGCCACCTGCTCCCTGAGATGGAGGGCGGGAGCGTGTGACAGATAGATATTATGGCTAGCAAGTTGAGATCAAAAACATTAACATAATATAGGTACTCTTTAACTTAAAAAATAATAATAATAATACAAAAAAAGCGAAAAAATAAAAAGTTGGCACTGTGTGTGTGTGTGTGTGTGAGTGTGTATTGTGTAGTGTATTTTGGTTATCCTAAACATTATAATGAATATAATAAGGTTAAATCGTGAAATAATCTTTTAGTTTTAACATCTCGCTATAGGCATGTCTCATGTTTACCGCTGCAATCTGTCTTCTTAGTAACGCTGCTTTGAACAGACGTTTAAAAGAGTTTGTTTAAGCATTGTCCTTGTTTACGATCTTAGTAAAGATTCAAAATGGTTTCCTGTTTTGCCAATATTTCCAAACTGTACTTAATCATAATTGAATTATGGAAATAAGGAAAAGAATTAGGGCATTCTTTTAGTTGATTGTTTTCGTTCATTAATAATTCTATAATGGTTCATTATTATTCATTGATTGTTTATTTTTCAACTGTTCGCTTTCTATTATAATCGTTATTTATTACAATTGATAACATCCTTGATATTTTCAGCCTTCAATATCCCAACACTGAGTTAGCCCACTTTACGTAAATCAATTATCTGATTGTTTCCACCAGTCCTCATCAAGATAACGTTATTAGTGACGCACAGTTCTATTACCACACACATTTGTGTATGGGATTAGTCGAGTTTATTAAATTAGCTATTCATTGGAGACCACGTGACATTTGGCTAGTAGCAGCATTGTGAGGTGCGTGACTCTTGTATAGTTGCAACAGTTCTTAAATAGTGATACATAGATTCTGCGATAGTAATACTATGTTGACGGCACAATATCAATAGTTTAAGACTAGCTCTAACTTGGTGATTACGCTTATTCCTCTTTGGTGTACTAATGACTAATAAATCCAGTGTACTAAGTTCATTATACTAACTCCAGCAAGAGAGAAGCCTTTGCTTGGCAAAGGAACCCCGCGCAACAGAATGGAAACGCCCGTAGGCTGACTAACTTCTACATGCGTAGGTTTTGTAACGTATTAACTTATTGAATACCTATTTAATTTATGATTACATTACTTATACACCGCAGGGATAGTTACACTTTTTTTACCTAGTTGTACCTTTTTGTTACTGAACTCAATTTCCAAGCAATATTTTCATGTGCTTCATGCTCATTCATCAATCCAATTCATTAATTCATCGTTTTTATTCTTGTCATTGCGTAGGTTTGCGTTTTTTGCAATTATAGTTATTAATTAATTAATGAAATGCGATATTCTTGTGGACGCATGCGGCTAATTGTCGCTCGTTACGGCGATATGCGAAGTATTGAAGTAATGACCTTAGATATTAAATTACTAATAATTATCATTTGTTGAGCTCCTCACTAACTTTCAGTGAGCGAGAGGCTTTTGTTATAGTTATATTGGGAGCTACAGGTCGTTTTTTTGTTGTCCTGTAAGATATAAAAAAAACCTTAATATAGTCGTGATTATGGTTAAGGGTGTGACTTTGTCCGGTATTGATCACCTATGTTCCAATTAGTTCAGGATTAACCTCTAAACTTACTCGAAATTAATGAATGAGTGGTTTGTTCTTCGAATATTGGAGTTAAATATTTAACTGCGAGCGTTCACCGAGATTTGACCTTTGAAGTACGGTAGCTCCGATAGATGCTATTAACGCCACCCATTCAATTATACTACTACCGAGCTCTACGTTCCTTAACTATCTTAATTAGTAATATTACTTAGTCAAACTACACTTTAAGCGCTACACTTTTACGGTTTTTTAAATCAATATGTTTTATATTTTTATATGAACTAACAATTAATTACTTCGGCCTAGAGTCGCCAACCATGGCGTTGGGAGTTTTCAAACCGGTAGATTTGTCACCTGCATACACATATTCAAACAATCTAACCGCGTAACCACGTAGTCCACTGCGGCACTACTATCAGTCATTGGCTCCGTGACCCCAGTTATCATTGTCGTGTCACGTGACATCGAAGCGAGCTTTACTGCCCGTTAGGGAATGCTCGGTCTCGGAATCACCACCAAAGCCCGATAGCAGACTAGACTGAAATACTCCGCTAGATAAAACGAACTTCTTCAGATAACTCGCAGCGATTTAAAAGTTCACTTGAATTATATCAAGCTCGTCTCGAATTGCTCTGGGGAATTCTTGGAAGTTCTAGATTTGAAAAATGCTGTATAACGTAGCAACGTTTTGCATAAAAGACTTTGTAGAGCTAATACAGTTACTTTAAGCGGTGTCCTAATGCATTCAGATTTAATATTTACTTGATATTTCTCTTTATCTTTTATCTTGAGATGTTTCATATACTCGTATTTCTTAGTTTTAGCGGTTGTTTACACTTTCGTATTGCTTTCATTTCTATTCGAGTCAGATTTTGAAGTAAGTGCTTCTATATTTAATGTTCTACAAACATTGCTTTTATTACAATGGAAGATAATCGTGTACGTTTGTTACCTTGTTATTGATAACATTGTTTATTGTACTCGGCTGCTCAGCGATCTCTTATCGTTTATTGTCTACAGACTGTCATTAATTTACCGTTTATTGCTTTGTTTCAGGTAATGTATGCTGATGACGTGTTGGACCAACAATGATCGGCAGATAAGGTTTAAGATGACATGTGGCAAGGTGACATACGGTTTGGCATAAGAATGAAACAACACGATATTGCCCACAAAGCAGTCCGGCCTAATCCATTTGGAACCTAAATATACATTAGCATACTTAATGAAATTCCTCATTATGAGGCGCGCGTTGCGTACAAACGCCGACCTTATTTCGTCCACCGCACTTATTCCTATTCGAGGCACGTTTCCGTTCATTGGTATCGTAGCAACAAGTGACGGATTTCACTTTCGCGTTTACCGGGGTTGATGACCTGGCTGCTTGCCCTACCGAGGAAACCAATTGGCCGCAAAAACTGCAGGAAGCACAAGAAATGGTTTGTAAAACCGGGGTGTAAGGTGCATATCCGAGCGGCAATAAGAGGGGCGTAGCGTGGACGCAAAGCCGTCCACCGATTTACCTAATCACGAAAGCGAACTGATAGTGGTAATGGATACCCGCTTATGATAATGTTAGGGTTGCTTAAGCCTGTTATTTATTACTGACTGACTGACTGCTTTGATTCTCATTTCCATCGTTATAGTTTATTTGTAAAGACTGGGCTTCAATAATATTTGGATCTAGGCGTAGTTAACAGCGATAGTTCATTCGGGGTTACAATTACAAATAACACTTCTCCCGGACGTTGAACTCCATAATTCCAAGTTGTCACCCTGTAGGAAGTTTCCAGAACTTCCATTGTATCGCCAGGCTCAGCCCTATCCCCGGCGACATTGTAATATTTCACTCCAAGCCCCGCTGGTGTGATGTGATTGTGGAAATCAATAAAGCTTTTAGTGGTAATGGCGGGACGGGTCTTTCTGTCTGTTTAGGCATTAACTCTCCCTCCATCTGAATTAAAAATGTCCAATGGCTACCCTCCGGCACTAACCAGGCTCGCTAATTGTATTACGAGTGGTAATTAGATTTATTTACCTTTTTTGTTCCTCGGCTTCTGAGTTGGAATATAAATAGACTCAAATTATTTCGGTCGGTACAAGGATTCCCTAAAGTATTCATTTGAAATCCAATAATGGCATTTAATTTGCAAAACTTATCCATCGAATACAAGATAATCTGTTTTATAAGCTAGTATAAAATATAAATTAAGATCTCTAGAATTCTCCGTAAAATATTTGCCGAAAACGTTCACGAAACATGATTGGAATAAAGAGTTTTATCCAATAAAACTGTAAGTACCTGGGGGTCTCTTTTATTTGTTAGCGAACTTGTTGAAGTTTTGTGAAGTAAATTGAGTTGTATCGAGTGAAAGTATATCTCTATTGTCCTCGGGGCTAGATTACGGTCCATTGTCAAGTTTCAAAGAGGATAAACTTCATAAACAAGACTCAACAACATCTTTTCTGCTACAGTAATTTCGACTAAACATTTTGGCAGTAAATAACGTATTAAACTTCAAAATTGACGAAATATTGTTACGCCATACCATAAAGGAAATAGAATGTGGATGTTACATAAGTTTAGAAAAATAACGTTAGCTTATACCAAATTCCATATAATGTTATTTGTACTAAAACAGTACACAGTGTATTGTGTTCTTTGTATGGTAATAACTGATTATGGAGATAGCTTTATGTCAAGGAGACGAATGCTGGAGACGGCACAAATGTCAAGAGACTACGATGATACATAGAGCAAGGCAATATTCATACACATGATAATAAAACACATTGAATAATACGAGAAGAATTCGTACGAATGAAACTACAAGACGTTGTGATGACTCGATTTCAGTATTGCCATTCAATAAAAGCTGCAATTTTATTTTTTCAAACAGAAGGTATCTTAATTTTCCTTTGTCCTAGCTAGACGGTCTGGGGCAAAAGCCTCGTCTGTCAAGGTCACTTCTATAATTAGATATTTTTACAGTCATGTGTGTAACTTTAGCAGCTGTGGCCACTCGAAACCCTTCGGGTAGACCGATAAATCCATCAGTGTGCGATCATTGAGATAAACTCAAAAGTAATTTGTAAACAAGCCAGCCAATGTTTCAGCCACATACCTCAATTTGCAAAGCTTTAGATCTTGCTGCTTTCGTATTTGAATAAGGCTCGGCTCCAATTCAAATTGCGCTGGGAATTTTGTTTGAATTGGTAAAATATGCAGATAGTTTTAATGTGCAGATCTATCTGTTTCATTGTTTTAATATTGATCGGATCGGGTTTTATTTATTTGCCGTCTTTGTTTTCTATTTAGTTTTGCTTTAATTTTAACATTTCACTTTTTTAATTTTACAATATCTATTAATATAACTAGTCTAGTAAAAAAATAATGTCTCATAACTTTTTAATTTATAAACCTCCTCTGATAACTTTTTCGTAGCAAATAAAATGAAATGATTGCAAAAGTTGTGTTCGTTTTCTTAACCAGTTAAAGTAATTAAGTGATAATTTCTAGCCACAGCAATACGTTCTCGCTGTTATAGGACAGGAAACCAATGATTTATGCATTCATTCAAATAGCTTCGTAATAACGGTTTGGTGGAGTCGGCGAATTTAATTTGGCGTGATTAACATAAATTGCGACATAGACGCTTGTTGTTGACATGTTGAATTCATTCATGGATCAATCAATCATTATTTGGCTAGTTGTAACTGAGAGTTAGTGACTAATAAGTATGTGTCATCATGTCAAATTATGTAGACACATCTTTATTAGTTAAAACCTTAAAGTTTCGAATGTTTTAAATATATAATGAAGCTGGAGAGTCATTTGTTTGTTTGAACACGCTAAGCTCAGGAACAACCAGTCCGTTACATTGTATTTTTATTGGATAGCTACATATAAGAAGAAGGTTAAAGACTATTTATGTCCCGATATTCCTACGGGGACGGGCAAAACCACGGGGCTAGTTATTTAAAAACTTAATCTGACTATTAATGACATTAATGACAAAAAACGTATTGTATAGGTATAGGTAATGCTTAATAAGTAATTTTAAATAGTTTGGTGGTGAACCCTGGTGGCGGAATTTTGACCGCCTAAAGGCCTCCGACTTCGTCTATCAATTGAAACAACCGGGACCGACAATTTTACGTGTCAATTTTTTTTTTTTACTGCTCAATTAACTGCCGTTTGGATATAAATTTGATACATAAATGTAGTACTTATTATTAACCCAGTGCTAGCTACTTCATCATCATAAATCTTGGATTTTCAACACAAATAGTCGAATATCTCGCGAAATGTCTGCAAATTCCGATCTCACTTTCGATCTTGTTTTTCTAATAAAAGCATAAAATATTCAAATTCTAATAGTGGAAGGTCCAATAAAGTGCGTAACTTATAGGATTTTTTTTGGGAAAATATGTAAACTGGTTTGTAATCCTAATTTATAATCAAAACATTTGCTAAAATATTCTTGGTATTGACGATTAGAGTAAGATTGCCTATCTGATAATATTGATATGCATTGTATTTTATTTAAAGGTTTGAACATTCCAGGAAAAATAGCATATGTATGATAATTGATAACATTTAAATTCTAATAGAATTGCTATCGAAACTTTTATATACATTATAAAAAATACATATATGAGTGAAAAGTTCGAGAAATTTAGTGGCCATCCCTGGTAGCAGAGTTTTTACAACAGAGACCGACAATTTAACTTGCCCTCTGAAAGCACGGTAGCGCTCAGATAGAAATGCCTCTAACGGCCACCCATCCAAGAAGGGACCGAGCTGCACGTTACTTAACAATCGCAATGAACTAACATCGTTTAGTCAAACAACGCCACGAGTGCTACAAAAAAAACCATTTGATAGTGTACTACTTAAAATACCGAATAATAACAGCCTCCGTGGTCTTGTGGTTTGAGCGCCTGGCTCACGACCCGGAGGTTCCGGGTTCGATTCCCGGTGGGGATATCTCACAAAAATCTCTTTGTGAGACTTTCCTCAGTTTAGTTAGGGCATTGCAGGCTGAATTACCTGATTGCTCGAAAAGTAAGATGATTCCGTGCTTCGGAGGGCACGTTAAGCCGTCGGTCCCGGTCACTTTCTACGGATAGTAGTCGTTACTTGAGCCATGGCAGAGGCCTTTGGCAGCTCAATAACTCTGACACCAGGGTTGGTCAGGTTGGCCATCCACTCGATGAAGAAGAAGACTTAAAATACCATGACAAGCAGAACATACTGTATATTAGAACATACAGTGTAATGTATCGTCCGGTTAAAAAACGTTAATTTAAGTAAATTGTTTACCGTTAGAGGTCGTTGCCTCAGGAAGCCGTCGAGTCTTGATCCTTGAACTCGTGACACACATTGAGGTGAACGCGGCAAACTCGATATTGTTTTTTTAGTAAATTGCCTGTAAAAAGTATGAAAGAGAATTACTTTTATCAAGTATCAAACCGTTTAAGTGTTTTTGTACGTATAAAGTGTAGGGATTATAATATTGTTTACCTAGTATTAAATAAATAAATAAATAAATAAATACTTGGACAAATTCACACACGGTTAATTAGACCCAAAGTAAGCTCTAAGCTTGTGTTATGGAATCTAACTCACTGATACTTCTACATATACATACACAAATACTTTATAAGAATATATAATTGACACCCAGACGTCGTCGCCAAAAACTATGTCTTCACATATTGTTGACTCCGGGCGGGGATCGAACCCGCAACCCCCGACACAGTAAGCGCTCTCACTGCCACTGTGCCAACGGGCTTGTCAAAAGTATTAACTACTGAACTCTACTTAATACATCTTTTATTTAAACATAAAACAATGTCGCAGTTTTTTTATATTCGGGTCAACTCGATCTGCAAGTGAAGCCGAGTTAACAGCTAGTTGTTAATATAATTAGTTTTTCAAACTATTCTGTATGATAAGCAACTACTTCTTCCTAGAAAACCTCCCCCTTAACTAGAGTAATGATTTTTACAGAGTTCCATTTTTCAATAACGGTTTAATTTTTTTTTCTTTGAAAGCTAGCCTATGACCAGACAACCTAATCAAAATTGTAAAAGTTTGTCCGATTAACCTTATCATAAAAGGGGTCTCAACGGTCTGGCGATTCGCTGTGAAATTCACGAGATGTTCTCTGAAATCCACTGAACACCGGCCTCGGTCAAATTAGACTTTCTATTGAATAAACTGGAGCATTTCATGAGAAACGAAGGTATCTATAATATTAGGTGCGAAAGTGTCTATCTGTTACACTTTCACAAATTGGAATTGATATTTTCTCGAAGTAATATTGAGACCTTTTTAGACCGAAATATCCTTTAGAAAATATATCTGTAAGTTTACGGAGTATCTCTTATCTCTAAGTTTATCTTAAGGTTATCAAAATACACCCTTATTTCGACATCGCCAACAAGATAAAATATCAATCTATTTAAAACTTCTGGATTTTTTAAACATGGACTTATGCAGGATGTCATTCATTAGTTAGGCGATTTAAAACCACCGACACTTTAAACACTACACGCCTTCACTAACTATAAGTAAAAGTAGTATAGAGCCTAACATAAACTATATTTAGTTAATCATGTTATAAGGGATCTCGGAGAAAACCGAGCCTTGACCCCCGTGAACTTTGAAATATTATTTAACATATCCAATTACAACGGAGGGTAATTATCGTTCAGTTAATTTCTATATTGCCTCCACATACCATTAACATTCTATTTAAAACACTCAGCCATTTCTTTACACTTTACTTTATTAAGTTAGATTATATCCTCGCTGAGTTATGATCTCGAGAAATCTTGAGAATTCCAGAATGTTTATTACTGAAACTTTATTAATGTTAACTTAGACTGTAACTTATGATAAGAATCCAATTACTGTAATAATTCAAATGTAATGTAATCCAAGTGGCAATTCAGTTTTAAGTGGACCCATTCAACAAGTTCTTGGACATGATTTGTCTTGTTCAATGTTATCGGACTGGCTGTACCCACCAGTTTTGATCGCTTCCATATGTAAATATTATATTATACATATTTTGGAAGGCTACCTGAGAATAAATAAATAACCAAACGTATAATAAAAAAGAATGAATAACCCAACTACGTATAACGTGTAGGATAGTGGCCAACGCTTGAAGTTGAACACCAAAACCACTTTAAGGCCTACATAAAGTTTAATTCCGAAACCACTTATAGACCTTCGACATGGATTAATGATAGGAGCAACAGGGACCGACACGACGATTTAATGCGCCTTCGAAAGGCAAAAGTGCTTCCAGATAAATGTCGCAGTTCCCCCCATCGACGTTATGAATAAACCATACGGAATACGGACAAACTCATCAGTTTTTTGTAGGTGAGTTGCGTAGATCGTGACTATTGTTCATCGTTAAGATCGGAAGCAGGCAGTAACGCTATTTATCGAATAAACTTAATCGAATTCCTGGTTCGTGTATCTCGACTTGTAAAACTCGATAATTTGTATGCGTAGTAACCGTGCTCCTTTGTGTTGCGCCCTTGGTTCGATCGTGGTCATTCATTACTCTGTTTAACAGAGCAAGACTCGACACTATGTGTGTTTTATGCCTTTGCCCTATTCTGTGTCGTGTATTTAAATTCTTTGTGCCAGCACTTTCCCTTTTTCTGTCAATTATGTTGACATTGTGTAATTTTGGCTGACGTAAGATTAATCTTGTTTCTTTGCCGTTGTTTGAAACTGAGAGTATTTTCCAATAAAGATTTGACGGCTTTTCCGATATTTGTGGGACGTTTCTAAAATAGTGGTTCTCGTTTATTTGTTTGCGGTGCGTGACTCGGTAGCGCTTGCCCCGCTCGGAACCCTTTAGTTGCAGTACTCCTGGTTGATGGCGTGGCCGGCTTGATTGAGCTCCAGTTATTACGTTTGGACACACTATTTCCAAGTTTGACATTCTCGATAACTATGACTCTTCGCTCCATAGGTCACACGATTCTAATAAGCATAATAATCGATTCCAATGCAACTTTGTTATTCAATCACACATTTAGTATTTGTTAACTGTATCGTGTTCATTGCATCATAAATTGCAATTTACATAATGTAGCCGAGCGTAGGTTTTGTTTATTATGTCCATTACTTACTATTCCATCTGTAAATTCTAGTTTATATTCCATTTGCAGTAAAATTGATAAGTGACGATAAAGGTTGATTAAGATGATTAAATTTAAAGTTATCTGGAAATGTGTTAACATCTATACATCTACGAGTATACATCTATACTCTATACATACATACAAATAAATAAAATTGAAGTGTCTGTCTTAGGTTGCTTTTATTCCCAAATTCCCGCGGGAACGGGTACAACGCAGTTAACACCGCGGAGTGCGGCTTGTCGACGTATATAAATAGCCATAAAGTTACTGCTTAAGGTATGGTTACCCACTTTGCTCAGGCTATGCTGTGAGTCAGGTCATCAACAATCCTAAAATAGCCGCTGCACCCGATGCACTGACTAACTGGTTTGGTATTTCATAATCTTGCCTTCTGTTCGTTTTATTGTTTTGTTGTAGACTACCGTAACTTGTGGTCATGACATTCTTAGTTTTATAGCTGATTCTTTCAAACGTTGGGTTTTGTTTCAATGCATGCGCATCAGTTTTTATTACCATTCAACGTTAATTTTTAAACGCTCTGTCAGCCGTAAAATATTAAGTACATTTTCTGCAACACGAATTTAGTCTAACATACAACGTGATGATAAATTACCATAATAAATATTTTTACGACACATTCCGAGGGTTATCCAAAGACAAATTATGCGCTAAATTAAGCGCCATCGATCAACAGCCCTGGCCCTTACGGAGTATTCGGCTCGTTGAAATTTGAAGCAATTTTATCTCCATATGACGTATCACATGGCTGCCATGCCCTAGATATTGCTTTGTTTGTGTGGTGTGGTCTACCGTGGGAACTTGGTTATTACGGTCATTGACATGGTGTTAGTTCCTAATTGAAAGCTTTGCTAATAGGTAATCAGGAATTACTGACGGCAAATTGTTCTGGAAGTTTTAATGAAGGAGAGGATTAGGCCCACATTATCCTTCCTACCATAAACCCTCTCTCGACAAGTGCTTCTGAATAATTTAGGAGAATAGTTTACATCCTGTATAAAATAAACCAGTCCTTAATACCAGGAAGGTGTTTAATAAAAGTAGACACGATCAGCATCCTAATAGCAACTTTGTATTCATTTACATTCTGATCTGGACATTGATACGTCTAATAATTTTCAGTTGACACAATCACTTCGAATTTAATCCTTAGCACAACGATGTAAAGTCTTGTATTTTCACGTCGAGGGCAGATTGATTAGATCTGAATAACTGATGAAGAGCCGGTGTCGACGAACTACAGGGCTCCCTCAATTGATGTCACTGGATTATCATATTGATCGTATTACATGGCATCTTTTATTATTGTAATGGCTTTTGTTGGTTTTGTTGTAAGTCTTTCAGAAGTGTTCAACACCCATGAGCATCAATTATTCTTTTGTGCCTAAGGAAGGAAGTTATAATAATGTCGTGTAGGGTCCACCAAATCCTATAATTAAATTATGATTTTTTCTTTTGTTCTATTTATTTGTTCACTAGACTGTATCACTATTTTAGTTCACGATTTATTTTTTTCGTATCTCAATTCTTTATCATCTTCACCTTTACTACCAAAGTATTATAGACACGTTATAGTGTTCAAGGTAGGCCAACCGTAGTACCTCATAGTACCTCGCTTGAGTCAATTAAAGATTATAATGGTGTTGATTATTCCATAGATTATATCATCTACTACCTTTGTATTTTATCACCCTTTCCGGGTCTATTATACTAATAGAAATATCAATTGAGTACTATTATCGTTGGATTGATATTTATCTCCATGATATGCTCTCAACTTAAACTTGTTAAAAATCTACATAAATAGTTTACGTTATCTCACTGATAACGTCGTTAGGTCGTTGGCCGATAAGTGTGTAATTGAATGAATTTGAACCACAATTAGTTGTTCCATTGTTTGTTGTTGTGTATATTGTAGGTGACGTAGAGGATGTAGGTCGGGAATACGAAAACATCGTGAGTGAAGCGTTCGGTCTAGCGTGGCCTTGAGCCAAAAATCCAAACGAGCGACACTCACCGATCATCACTGGACGCTCGCTGGAATACGATTACTCACGCACGCACGCCCCATTTGTAACGTATTTGCAAATTGCAAGTTCTAAAAAACACACGAATTCCTTCTCCAATATTTTGAGGACGAACAAATACTCTCATGAAAGACAAATGAAATCTTTAATATGTAATTTTATCTCATCCAATATAAAATAATTCAGAGTGTTTATATGTCGACTTTGTAATCGATCCTGAAAGAAATGCTGAAACACTCGTGTTTCATTACGCACACTCACAGTGTTTGACAAACATCAGTAATCGATTTCGAAACAACTTGACGTAGATATTAAATATCACTTAGGGGAGAAAATGCGCGATCGACGAATATCGAAATGGCTTTCAGCTTCAAAAATAATACAATAAAAACGGCAATTTTATTACTCTAGAACTCTTTTAGTAAAAACCGTAAACAATAAAAGGTTAAAGGGCGACGACCTTATGTTATAAAAGTAAGATTAATAAATTCGCTAACGCAGCGTGTTGGCGTAGGCGGGATTCTTGGCGTGTTTCCCCTCGTTCTCCATGAAAGCCGTCGCAAAATGTTTCCCTCTACGATATTTATACGTTCGGCATACATCTGGGATGGCACCGCACCGTGTGTGACCCAATTTCGTCGTTTTCATATCATTAAAATTCCAGTTTGTGTTCGCTGTTATAGTGCCGCTGCACTTGACCGGTCAAATGCTCTACAGTGCTCTTGTTTTAACAGCTTGTGTGGAAATCATTTCGTAATGACTCCTCTTAGTCCAAATGTTTTGGCTGGCTAAAATAAGGAGTATTTGTTTGTAGATTTTTAAATGTTTACTCTAGATTGATGGCTCGTTAACGTTAGACAAAAGTTGAAGTGCCAAGTGAATCGACAAACGGTGTCCACAGTCGCGTTGTACACAGATATCTAATGTGTTTATAACTGCAATGCATAAGTATCAGTGATAAACCCACAGCCCCCATACATCATTCAGATAGTATTCATTTAGTTCATAAATCAGCACCGTCCCACGTTCGCAGCAATAAGCAAATTGAACCAACATTTTTACCGTTCGGTTAATAAATAATGACGTCATTCCAACGCTACGTACAATTGGAATTAACTTGAGTGTTCTTTTATTTATGGTTTTACTTCTGTCTAGTGAGATTAGACTAGCGATGTTAATAATAGAGTAGGGCATAAATACACACCTATTTTAATACAAATGTGTTATTTTTTGTAGTTTGGATGAATTTCTGAGGATGACGGATGGATGGTCTCTAACTAATTAGTCCTATTATCTGCTCAAGTGCTTCAGATTCTTTCCTTCGTATCTCACCATAGATTAATTTGCTTACTAACATGAAACGTGTCTAAATTCCCCGTACTCCAAGTTCCATTCTAGTTTACTGCACTGCCATCTTAATTGGCGGAAGTCGGGAGTTAGCTCCAAGCTGCAATCCCTGCGCTCTGCTATGTGAATCAATTCGCCGTCATACACAAAGGACCTAACTCGCAGAGAACTAATTGCACAATATCCGACGGCAATTATACTTCTACAGTCTGCGCTTAGTATGAAGGACCAATCATGAATCCTGTACCAATTTTATGCTCCTCACTGTACCTCCTTGTAACTAGGACATTTAGCGCTCTTGGTGTTTGAATAAGTCATGTCACGATTGTTAAGCATAGAACAGCTCGGCTTCTTATAAGGATGGCTGATAGTTTTACTATTGCCATCTTTTCGTTTATCTCCTGTTGATACTTGAAATTAAGTGGTCATGTCGAATGTGACGGAGTTGGTACTTGATATGTTAGGCGGTCATAAAACTCTGACTTTAGTTGGCCCTTCTCGAAATGGATGACTTGTTTGGTCATCACTCCACCCATTTTGATTTTCCATTTCTTTTATTTTAATTAATTATGAGGGTTTATTTGCACTAACTAAGAATGTATCACTAATTGCTTTACGAGTCATTAAACTGTTTTGGTTAAACATTGAATTGGTTTTATTATGGCCATGTGATTAATGAGGTGGCGCCAAAATGACAATCAGTCCACTCGTTGGTCGAGACTCATTTAACTTCTGTGATAACGATAGATAACGTTTTATCTCTTTAATTTGTTATGCTGCTTAATGCCTCGTTTATTTATAGGGTGGAGTTTGTTGTAGCACTAATTACTTGTAAAGAGAAACACACATCAGTGTCAAGCGTACTTGTATATGCAAAGCATCCACCTTATAAGCTTTTCATCATAATAGGTAGCACTTTAATTATTATACCTAGCTACACATTTTGCGGTATCCGTAGTGAACTCCGCATTACTAACATAGATTTGCTAACTCGGTCCATAATTTCAGTGAGCAATGTTCTTGTTTCTAGCAAGAAATAATTTTATTGCAGTTTTATTACACCAAAGTCAAGGATACTGCGGTAATTGTGAAAATGTGAAGGCTAATATAGTGTTTTCGCTGCGTCTTTCCTTTTGCATAAGCTTGAGTTTTCAGCACAGACATAGTGCATCAGATTTATAAGTGTTTTTCGTTTAACTTAATCAAGTAAAAATGCCTCTATCAGACACCTCAAGTAGTGTCAAAGTTGAACGATGCTTAGCATATGCCGTAAAATCCAAAGTTATACTGTGGTATGTACCCTATACTGCTGTCGTGTCGTGAGCAACAAACAGCTCTGTGTTAATTATGCACATGCTAGATATGAATGTTGCCTAGTTTTTGTCATCATTATGTTGCGGTACTCTGGGAAAGTCTAAATGGTTCTATTATAATTTGAACAGCAACTTCCTGCAGCACACGATAAGACTGGTTTGTTACTCGTTATATTGTCTAGGATTATTTACGAATACACTCATATGTTGTGTGTGAATGAGTTCAAACAAATATATCTAGAGGTATCAAAAGTATTCTTAAATTCTAAACAAAATGTAATTTTAATTTTTCTCCAGTTCAGATTTAATGTAGCCGCAGTGACAAAAAAGTACGGCACCAAAATGGATATTCACACACCAAACATATATTTCATGTTTTTAAATCCTTTGTATTTTTACAGATTCGCTAATGTGCCGACCTTTTTGTTTCATTGTTATAATAGGCACATGTTATATGATATTTATTGAAAATTTCATTATATTTGTGGCTTTAAGCTTGTGGACTCTTTGGATCTCTAGTTAATTAAAATGAAATAACATTTGAGAGCTTATTTGAAATGCGAACATAAAAATTAATTAACGAATCTACTCACCGTCTGACCTTTCCGGGTCCCTATAAGTATCACGAGTACAATTTCGTTGATTACATTTTATTATTTCTTCATAAAATGTTTTGTGACTGGCTTTACCATCTACGACAACCTTAAAGGAAAAGTTTGAGAAAATAAATGGAAGGTAGAATTTTCAGAGCCACTTTAAATCCCGCTTTCTCTCGGGGCTTGGATGCTTCACCTTCGATAAGCTGCGGACGAAGTCTAAACAAAATGGAAGTTGTTCTGTTGCCAATGCCCTTGAACTCAGCTGTCATAGGAGGATTAACATAATAAATATGGAATCCCCCCGTTTGGCTCTCGAGCTAGCCTGCGTCGCCTCAACGACTCCCATCTGGGCCAAGAGCTCGGTCAAGAGGCCAATACAAATGCTAACAATATTCTTTATATTCCCTCAGGAAGATGACGTCTCTTCTCCACATTTTCAACCTTATTCGGATTGTGTATGGTTTAGTTTCCAACCGAAGTGATAGTGCTCTATGTTGAAGTATGTTGGACTGCATAGCGTGCCATTTAGATGTTAGTATTTATTCAATGCTGCAGAGTCCTTCTGCCAAGTTCAATAGTGTGATTTGTTTTATCTGCGGTCAAGGCGATTGAAGTCGTATGTTCCATGTTAGAATTATAGGAAACTTGTTTATCCATCCTTGAATTCCTTTATGTCGTCATGCCTTCATGTCCCCGATCATGGAACTAAAATATTTTTTTATTATTTTGTTAAAACCATCCGATACAACCAGAGCTGTAATATTTTATGAATTGCCCCTCCCAATGGCCGCTGCAAAAACTTCTTAGGCATTTTTTGCATTAATTATTCAACGGGGCTAATGAAGTTTTCCGCATAAATTTAATAATTTTACGTCAAACCTTTAACTGAACTAACAGGGGAAGGTCAGAAGGAACTTTACAAAATTAATGGAATTATCTTTAGTGTGTTATTGCTGTTAGGGGCAAACTTCGGAAAAAACACTTCCCAAATTATGTGCAGGTGTAATATGAAACATAGACAAGGTATATATAGACTAGTTGATCGTACATATCATACGGACGGTGATAAACAATAGCCGAATAAACAATATTCCCGAGATTATGCATGGAAATGAGCCCCATCCATCAACATTGAGAGTCGAACACACGCGCTCTGTAAACATTATTGTTGGCAGTAAGCCGTAATCGATTTTATATCTTATCGTCTGCTTCGCGTGTTTGTAAACTGTGTTACCGGGAGATTTGGACAGTTGGAATAACAGTAGCTTTCATATGTTAGGGAGGGACTTAGCGCGTTAAACACGGTTATCTAATTCTTTATGTTCATTGTCATCAGTTTAGTTTGATACTGAACAAGATGATTTGCCCTGTATTACCTGTATTTGCCTGCTTTATACTCGTAGTTTGATCGCTTAATCAAGTCAAATTTGAGACTTAGCTTTAAAAATCTACACAAAAAATAAAAGTGGACGTTATTCCTTAAATACTTAAACAAAATGTTACCAAGATCCGTAACTTTGACATAAATAACACATATGCACTTAACACAAATAATTCTGAATACTGCCACGGAACAGAAAGGTATTCACTACAACAATATTTGCAACTAAGGTATTTTATGTCAAGAATTCCTCCTCCATTTTCCAAGACACATTATCTCATACGCCATTGTCATTCTCGTATCTCTACGAAGGCTATTTGGTCACAGAATACGAAGTTCATTTAGCAAAAAGCTTCTCGTGAACAACGTAAGTGTAGGATGTTCATTATGTGATTCTTGAAAGGTCTAACCTATTCAGTAGGTCTAGAAAAGGCTTCCGTTGTGACCTTTCTTGTCCACCCTTCCGGACCACTGTAGTTATTTAATAAGAGTTATGTGAACGGTGTAATATAGAAGCTAGTTTAGAAAGCTTCATTCTTTTCTTTGTTCTGTCTTTTGACAAGTCTAAAAAAGGGTTAATCAAAATGATAATAATATCAGTTATTATTGTTGCGACGGGTTTTTATGCAACATAAAAGGTTTTAATTTAAGCAAATAAAATCACTTACTTTGATTTTAAGCAAGTTAAATAAGTTAATAATGCGTAAGTTTAAACGTACTAAGTTAATTTAAGTTAATAAGTTGTAAAGTACTTTACTACTTGGGTTTAATATTTAAATAAGTAGGTTACGTATAATGAGCAATACAACTGCTTCGATTCGTAATCGAATAAATTATATGTTGTTTTAACGAAAGAAAGTAAAGATTGATTATAAAATAAACTTGATTTATTAGTTTGCAGATTTATTTAGCCGTTTGATCGCGAGTCAATATTTAAAAACCGATTTCTCTAGGTCAGTGATGTAATAGTGATGGGTCGTATTCACTTTTTTTATTGATATGATTTATTTATCAATCAAAAGATTGAGTCACAGCGATCACTTTCCAGTTCACTTGACCATCTCATTGACGGGCTATCATTAATCAACGTTCTTCAATTTATTACTTTCAATGTTAATTGTTGCTTATGCAATTATTGAATGTGTGGTTAACGATTTTGTTACACTTGTGTACACTCGAAACGTCGCTCCGTGGATTCATTAGCATTATTTTGAACTTATATTGTTGATTAATGCCCAAGTATTTGTGCGAAGAATCGCGTATTGTTACGTTTTAATGTTTTCTGATATTTCTACTCATTCCAAGACTTGTCACAGTCATCAATTTCTGATGAAAGTATATGCGTCAAAGTTGTTCGACTCAATATCAGATTTTATAACAATATGACTCAGTTTCTAGAAATTGACCATCCAATCTTAATAAACTGATCTAATTATTGTAGCATCAGTTTGGATTGTATCCAATTGAGATTTTATTTTTCTAGAAATTCCAACGTGCACTGCTCCAATCTTTGAATTTCAATCAGTGTCCTCTGAATTGTATATTGAACCGCATTGTCAGCTGCAAAGACATGGAAATCTAATCTCTAGTTGTCTTCAGTGTTTGTTGGAGAAAATATATTTTACAAAAAGGCCGGTCGGCTCGATTTTTTCTCACGAGAATTGCCTATATTAGATCTATGTCTTATTCCTAGTTAAATCCCTTAAATCGTAATCCATCCAAAGATAAAATATGAAATAAGAATGAAAGCACGACAATTATGTAAGGATGTCCCTTACAAAATTCCACATTTTATCACAAGTTTGTTATATTAGTTGGACAAATTATGTAATCTATGTGAGTACACCTGACCCTTTCATTGTGCACATAATCGGTTCCATACCTCGAAATATTTCCGCGTGAAAAGGGCCTGTAATTGCTGACTCGGCTCCAACGAAAGTTATATTAATTGGACTTTCGCCTTTTTTATGAAGGTATTAAAATGTTACGTAATGGATTCATAAAATTGACTCTATATCGTGCTACATTTACCTGAACTTTGGATCGTTTTAAGCTCCTAAAAAGTAAACTAAATATTTAACAAATACTATACCCTGAGGTTATCACCGCGTTGTACTCGTTCCAGTGGGAGTTTCGGAATTAAAGGTTTTCTAGATTATAAATGTATGCTAAAGGTATGCCTAACACCATTTCACATCAGTAGCAAAATATATAGAGAACCTCTTTTGGTTTTGAGACGGTTAGAAAGCAGTAAATATGCGTCCATACATCCTTATCTAATAGAAGTATGAAATATTAAACCACTAGAGTATGTATAAGTATGGAAGGAGGAATATGAGATATACGTATGTTCCATTAAATAAATGAATAACACAGAATGTATATTCTCTCTATAATATTTTATTTTAAAATGTAATAAAATTGCTCACAGCATACAGCCCAGTGCGCTGCAAAATGGAACAGCGTAGTTTTCACTAAAGAATAAAACTGCAAATTCCGCGGAGCGGAGCTATCTGTTATTTTTTGTCAAGTGAAATAGAAGCGCAAATGTCTATATTTCAGATTTTTATTGCATTTAAAACGTTTCATAAAACTGAGTACGTCAGTTGGTAAGGATAGTTTAAAAGTATGGATAGTAGAAAAAAATTGATTGTTATATTTTACTCTGCTGCAAAAAGTTAGTGTTCTGAGTTTGGCATGTCTGCTAGTCTGTCTGTGGCATCGAGCTTTTAAACGAATTTCTTACGACTTTTCCATTACGTAGTAATTCAAAGAATATGCGCCTCAACAAACCCACTAACAACTATCCAAGTATTAATATATGTACGTATTTATGTAAATAGTCGTAAAACAATGTACATTATATATCATGCCGTGTTTGAAAACGTATTATGTATACGCGATCGGCATATTAAAGTGATGTCACAATGCGTTGAGATGCGGATCGGAATTTTAAGCGATCTCATTGTGAGCGAGTAAACAATGTCTCGTTTGTGACAGACAGACATTCATATTAGTCTTATTACTGAAATAATATTGTTTCTGGTTTTGTAAAACTTAGCTGTTTTTTTTGGTGTTTCATGTTTAAGGCCCTGTAATTAAGGAACCATGGTCATACATAGTCATAGCACACTGGAGTGTGGAGCTGTTACTGCTAGCCCGAATCGTTCCGTTGTAGGGCCAAGGTCTTCTTATTCCCGCCACTCTTATCAATTGAAGTGCTAGTCCCCTTTGTTTCGTCCAGAACGAATACTACGACCAATAAATCAACTTGCAGTCCTCTAGTACAAATGTGCATTAAGGATTAGATTTTTCTTAATGAGCGATAGGCCCTCACTTTACATAGTTAGATTGCTTTTATTATCTTGGAAGCCTATCCAAAACATTGATGAATTTTTTTATGGATTTAGATTATTATTTTCTCATTTCCATCCTCACACTCATACTAACTATACAATTACATTAGTAAAGCCTAAGTATAACCTAAGAATGGCTACTTCCTCGTACAAATTCGAGACTAGCATTCAAATTACACGAGGATACGGCACCACTCACGAATAACTAAATAAACTCACATGTGTGTTCAGTTCCTAGGAAGTGCATTGGAACACGGCCCGCGGTTCATTAACTACGGTACCAACTCGTAGAGAATAGACGGAATTCGTTCTGTCAGTATTAGATGGTTTTAGGAAGTTCGAGATCGGAGGTTGATGACATCGTAATATTAGTGAAATAAAAAGTTCGTATTTCTTTATGAACACTAGACTATACTTACTTTTTATTTGTAAGTTTTAGCTATAATACCAGACTGTTTAAGTATGGAATAAAATATTATATTACTAGCTGTTTCTTTCGCTTTTAGGATTCTTTGAAAAGTAGTTCGTCCGTCTCCCAATGTCTGGACCTTTATCAAAGCCAAAATTTATCATAATAGATTCAGTGGTGTAGGCATGGAAATAACTGACAGACAAAGTCTTTTTGTATTTGTAGTACAAATGGGGATGGGGAAGTAGGAATAGAATCCTCTCTTGATTTGTTTATTTTCAAATAAATATTGAGAGAGGAAGAGCTGTCAAGAAGCAATAGGTATAACAAAAGCATTACCACGTTAATGTTGGAGTATCAACTAAGTTATAAATTATGATCGACTAATGAATAAATAAACTGAATTATTGTTACGGAGACCACTCATTTAAGTATTTATTAACGAGTGAAATCAATTCCGTCCTCATAAATAGAAATGGACTCATTTGTTATTACTATATTCTTAGTCACTTTGTGTTCCGATTGAGACCAATTGATTTAGTGTTCATTTGTATTCATTATTAGTAATTTAATTTAATGGACTGGTCATGTTTTTTTATTAATTCTAAGTATATGGATGCGAAGATATCTAAAAGATCTGCCTGATAGTTTTCATGCCTGAATAGAGATTACTCGTGTGTAAAACCAAGAATATTTTGGGGAGGTTACGCTCTAAACCTGAAAGTCACCTGCTCATGGTACAAATTATATGAAATCCGAGAGATAAGCAGAGGATACTTATTCTACCCAACATTACAACCTGCTAGTAAACCTTACTAATAACGCCTATAAAACATAACATTCTCACCAAACCAAAGCTTCAAAAACATCCTAAATCCTACCACTTGCTCACGTCTCACAAATATCTCGACATACCATTAAACACCTGCTGACACCGTGATGAATGCTGCACGGTTCATTACCGCGATATATCTGTATCTCTCGGTTACGAGTTGGTAGCACGTTCGAGAATTGATAGTTATGGGTGTTGGTTGATAATGGTGCTTCTGCATGATGATTTTTCGGTATGATTTATTTGTGATGGCTTTGAGCTTGCTTGGCTTGAAGTATATGGTCGTTGTAAGATCATCGAAGTACCTACAACGTTAAAAAAACACTGAGATGTTTGGAAGAGAGGTACTCGTTGTGAAGTGTGTTACTGGTCTATCCAATGATATGTGTAGAGTAGCTACTAGGAGTTACTAGGAGCGCCTCACGGTTTTACCCGAGCTGTGCCCGTTCCTGTGGGAGTTTCGCGATGAAAAATATAAAACCTTCCCGTTGAATGTGGCTATTACAAAAATAATTATTCAAATCGGATTGATAGCGCTGACCGATCAGAAATATCCCATCAAACATAAAATCAAATTCTTCAGCTTGATAATATTAATAAAGATACCAACACGTGCTTTTTTCCAGTCTACGTTAAAATGATCATAATATAATCACCTGATAGAAACAAAATTGCATTTACAAGATATCAATTTAAATGTAAAGTGAAAACGCGATGGGATCTCGAAGAAATGTTCACATTCATGGAGGGTTCTTCTCACGTAAAGATTCAATCGAATGATTCTCAATAGCGGTCCGATACGGCTGCCGTGTATTACGGTGCGCGTGAACACAATGATGCAGGAATTGGATGATATACTAGCAGAGTCCATGGTTGTACCCGTTCGCAGCGGAATCCTACTACAACACATGACATACATTTTATCCCGAAATTCCTGCGGGAAAGGGACAACGCGGATAACACCGCGGGACGCGGCTAGTATTGATAATGAGTAACTTTTAACTTTCCTCCTGAATCATACATCCTTTTGGTTGCAGGCCTCATGGTAATACCTTGAGTACCTAGTGTTGCATTTACAGACACGACAAAACGTTTTAATAATTAGTATTGCCCTGCGATTGATTACCGTTACACCCAAGCCCGTGTATGTATTTAAACTTCCGTGCAAAATTATCCAGTTGACGGCGAAAACAAGCAAGCGACATTATTTTTCTACATATGTATGTACATATTATATGAAGGGTAAAATATCCATAGGCACGGAACAACAATGCTTACATTCCCGGTTCGTTTCCTGACGTGTGGAGTGTAATAATATGCCGACAGAGCCACGAGCCACCACGAGCCGTGAACTTATCGTGTTTACGCCGTGTTTCTCCTTCACATTTACCGCCATCGCTTAGGAGTCTTCCAGTTATGGCGCATAAATACACTACCGTGTTTTGTTTCACTCGATTAACAATAAGTAATATACCTAAGGTACACATACATAACGTCCACTTTTCAACTGTTGATCAATGAAATGTAGACACTATCGGCACTTGTTACTTAGATAACAATTACATAATCTTTTATACATTTATAGTTATTGTCTCGTTCGCTCCTACGGTTTTATTCCCACCTGGACAAAAGTCCCTGTTCTGGACTAAATGAGGCTAATCCCTGTAAAAGCTGTCAAGATCGGGCATTTATCGATGTAAAATATCCTATTAGTTGATCAAGATGTATGACCTCGATTTATCGCAACGAGCAAATACACCGTCACGTCTCTTTGGTCAGCTTTTTCAGGGTTTGTATTGTCTTGGTTGTCGGCCAATAAGTTAGTCATGACTTAAATAATAAGCTTTAGATGTATCAGTATCTTGTACCATTGAACATACTCTCGACTCTACAATACACTGGTCAAGCACTAAACATTGTTTCTCACTAATCAAGTACAACATTAATATAAAACATTAAACACAAATAATTAATGTATTAATTTATTGAATCGTGTGGTTCACTGCGCAGTACACAGACAAAGGATATGATTAAGGGCATGCAGCACCGCACGATATGATACCCTTCCGAAGGTCGCATTCTTGTACTCTACGTGATCCGAATGGAATCCAACCGCATGTTTATTCATATTTCCATCAAACATTTACACGCCATACCTGTTCTAGGATCATTTAGGCTTTTGGATCATCTCCTCTCCTTTGTTTAATGTTTTGACGTTGATTATGTAATTGTCCTTGCTACGCAGTTGGATTATTAAGTCGGAATTTTTAATATCTGAATTTTAATATATTTTTGTCACCAGATATTTGCAGAGACCTAAAAAAATTCTTGTCCCAACAACTTTGTCCATCTTGTAAAGAATTCCGCCAAAAACAAAAAGAGGCCCACAAAAGAGGATATTATGTACATTTCTGCCTTCAAACTTTTGTACATTAAAGTTTCACAAAGAAACCTCAAAACGGAATCAGCAATTCCAAAGTCCACCCAAGTTTGATTTACTTAGTCAAAGATTTATTAGACTCCTTAGAAGCTTCCGAATTTACGCTGTTATTCTTTAAGAATTTCTAAAATTATGCGAGACATTAATTCCGTCTCAATTGAGCGGATCCTTTTGTGGCGTTGGAAATGCGAAAAGTCCTCTAAGTGTAGGGCCACTTCTGCGGAACGTACGGCGCCGAACCTTCCGCTAAATACGCTCGTAGTGTATTTCAAGTTATCTATGACACATCAGTACGCGGCGTAATTTCGACTGATGTGTCATAGAGCGGAAGGTTCGGCGCCGTACGTTCCGCAGATGTGGCCCTACACTAATAAAACGAACTTTACAGTCCCTTTCATAGACCTGAGCACCTGACAAGAAAACTTATGTTGGAAAAGTTCCATTTCTCACATAATGGTGATAATGTGTGGGACCTTTTCGAGATAAGAGATGCGTGAGGGCCCACCGGGAGCACTCCAGGTGATTAATGTGCTGCCGGGCGCGCACCGAGCGGATAGTTTTATGGATATGATTCCCACTCATTTTTTATTGTTTTATTAGCTCTTTTATTGACATTGATATCAGACAATAAGAGTGATATGGGTATTGAAAATGTTCTACCGATGGTATGATATATGATACCGAACAAGAAATAGATAATAATTACTCAAGTAACAAAGTGTTCTAATAAGTCAATTAATGACACAAGTTGGAACAAAATTTGAAATCGATAACACTAGACTATTAATATCCGTACCTGATGGCTAGATGTTACAACCCTTTGAGTCGTAAAGACAAAGTTTTATATGAAAACGATAAATAAGTTGGTGTAGGGGTTAGGTCGCGCGGCCTGGTACCTAAAGCCTTCTAAATTGATGAGCTGCTATTATTAGATGGTAAATACGGCCGTTTTGTCGGCTGCTCTACCGTGTTACGGCTCTGTTTGTCGATGCATTCGCTCTTAATGGGCTTCTACAGAATTAGGAAGGATTAATGAGACACCGTGAAATGGAGACGTTTTGAATTCTTAGCGACAGGTTGTAGATTAATCCTTTGGCTTTTGATTTGTGAGCTTTATAGATTCTTTTTGAGAAGTCTGATGTAGGAATTTAGATGTTTGGATAGAAAACGAACTCCGTTAGAATTAGAATATTCACTACAATATGGAGTCATAAAATGATCTCTCAATTCCAACTATTCAAAGTAAAACTGTTCTTAAATCTAATGTAGTGCGCACTGTATGGAGCACGTAACTGGAATCCATATATAATATTTTTATCGTCAGCATTAAGCGGAATAATGTACGTACAGAATTGAAGGTGAGGTGAGGTATTTCAGGCACTCGCCGTGTCGTGTACCTCAGAGTCCCTTCTAATTTGATGCATGATCAAGGCCAAGTCCATTTGGGCCTGACCTCTTAAGTCATCCCATCAATCACCAGAGCCTCTAGTGGTTATTTGTGTATTTAATAGATCAATTTTTAAAGGAATGATTGAAGACCTTTTGTTTTTTAATTCTTCCTTACTGTAGTAATTAAATAAATTATGCAAACTGTTTTGGTAGGTACACACTACATTGTTATTTTTGTCATGCTATTCAGTAATTGTTGTTTATCGATAACAGTGTCACGAAATTAATTGCACATGCAATGCGTTTCCGAACACTCGCTTGTTGTCATCCTACCGGAAATTAGTTTTCTTTGTTTGTTAAACAATTGTTTATGAATTCCCGATCGATGTTGCACGCATAGAATGTCAGTCATATTGTTTCATTTCATTTGTAAAGAATTGGGTTAATGGAAGTGATGCAGATAACATCGCCGACGCCAATCAACCGCTTTGTTATTTGATACCAAGCATTATTATCCATAGTTGAATCCAATTAACTCTAATTTTGAAGTTCAATTTACTGAACCGTATTTTTCGGTCTCGTTTTGCCCCGAGGCGATCATGAATAGGTGAACTAGATTAGTGAGATTAATATTCATATGAAATTATAATATTATCCATGTTTATGTTCTGTGTGTAATATTTTCGATAAGATAAATTGCTCTACAAATTACCGTTTGAAGATAATTCGGAAATGCGCCATTATTGCGTGTCTAATTCGACTCATTCAAGAGTGTAAAAAAACAGTTTAGGCTGTTACTACGTTATGAAATTTGATTACTTTTGCTTGTTCATTGAAGTATTTCAGCTATTTGTTAATGGAAAGTGTTCAATAATATGCAAAGTCGCCAGTTGTTCCAGTCTATTCACCACACTGCGAGCCGTGACTCGTTGCGATGAAAAGTGAATCTTAAATCAAACGGAATGTATCGCGTGCCACCATTAACGATTACACTTGCAAAATTTAGGATACTTTGATTTATGTTTCGCTTTACACATTGATATAAATCAGTTGAATCCGGAAACTCCTATGAGAATTTTATTAAAGAATATGTTTTGACTTATATACTTATATAAACAACAATTACTCTTAATGTTCCTCAATGCACTTTACTGATCATCGGTGAAATGAGAGACATTTGCCTTGCAGTGGGACATTACAGGCTTAAACAAAGTACCTAGTAGTAAAAGTATAACAGACTTTTTTCATTAACCTTTATTCTCCTACTACTGGGCAAAGGTCTAATGCTGAGGACACACGGCGACACTTGACATTAGACACTCAATGTATACATCGAATGTCTGTGTGTGTCCACTGCCGCGACACTTAGTTGCAGTTGTTGTGGCAATGTCGGTCGGTGTCTGTGTTGCAGCCGTGGAGACAGGTCGTGCGCAGTGTCCGACACAAGTGTCGCGAATTTCGAACTTGCGCGAAATTTTTAGCTAGACCAATAACCGACCAAATGTTCATGGCGAGGAAATGTACCACACTGAATTGCAGTGTCTCCGTGTAGAAAGCTAACCACACATAACCGGGACATTAAAATGTTTACACCGATGTCGACACAAAAAATTGCTTACCGTGAGGACGCAATCTACACTAGTGTCGACATTTGTGATGAGTGTCAGTGTCGCCGTGTGTCCTCAGCATAACAGTCTACGAATACAAAAATTCAAAGGTTTAAAAAAAAATTACAAGTTCCTTCTAACCCTATTCGCAGTATTCTCAAGGAATCACAGTAAAAGAGCTAGACAATCATTCTAGAATAGTGATTGAACCCGCTATCAGTTGTTCGGTGCTGAGTTACAGAGTTAGGTTTCTTGGTTGATGTAATTACGTGGTGGTAACGGTATGGGTTGCCGTTGGATATCGAGCCCGGTCGGGTGTCACTGGATGGTTTATTGCTTCACTTCTCTTGTCTTTGAGTAGTTGGAACTTTACTATGATAGAACTCAATTTGTTTTATATTTTAGAACAATACTGTACTTTCTATTGTTCACCGGTTTTGAATAAAGCAAATCCTGTACTTTTTTCTCGTAATGTAATTTTGGGAATTGTAATTTTCGGTATTTTTTTTTGTCAACTTAATTCATTCATTCAAGTACAAAATGGTTTCCGACTAATTAAATAATGACCCAACTTAATTAGGAACAAGCGATTATGTCTAATCCTCCTCACCATACTGTAATATACACTGAAGGTGTAAGAACGCTAAAAAACAAAAATTAGGAAAATCATTTCGGACGACTGAATGTGCAGACATTCAGTCGTCCGAACCTGCAGAGGTGAACTGCTTGAGCTGGCAAATGGTCTTATCCTAACGTGTAACCATCACTGACAAACACTTAAGTCCAATACTATCCCTAATCTAACTACTATCCATGTACTATGCAAACCGTTGCTTAACCACCACAATCAACATCGTAAACCACTCCACCATCTGTTCCAAGTGTATTGAACCCTTCATTATAAACAATGCTTTCTGTTTCAGGTATGTTGGCCGTTGATTTTCTTCTCGTCTCTCACAACACTTCGCATCTGGTGAGTCGAGTGTAAATAGCCATTGAAATAAACTATCTAAACGATCTGTCTGTCAGTTTGTTTTGGTATAGAAATTGGGTAAAAGATGATGGAATGAAGTTGATTGGAATGTTAATTGATTTAATTTTGGTTGGTTAGGTATTGAGAGATTAGATTATAGTTAGATTTATAACGTTAATAGTGATTTTTCTCCAGAGCAACAGCTCTGGAGAAACAACAACAACTAGGTACGTTTGGCAGCGTAAAGTTTTGGTAGAAGGGCACCCTTATAGTTGATTTATTCCAAGTTAAACACAGATACACACTCGCATTACAACATTAATAGATACGAAGTCTCGCTAGAATGCATACTTTTCTCCCACCGACAGATATTTCTGTTTCGTTACGCTTCATTCATTGAAATATAGTCCACATCAATTCTAAATTTATCACCAACCCACTTTGCATATCAAGTTCAACATTACTACAATGGCATGCACAAAGCACTTTCAAGACGTTGTTTTACGTGTTAGTGCACCACACTGCATCATTATGTTAATGTTTTAAACGTGGATTTTACATAATGTGCCAGTTAAAACAGTTTGTCACGCGTTTAATGGATGTTTTATGAAATACAAGCCACAAGTTACTGCGGCTTGAGCTTCAGTATCGTCTAGAGCCGAGGTAAGCTTGTTTAGTTTGAAGTAGGAGGTTAGTGGCCAACCCTGGTGTCAGAGTTTTTGGACCGCCTAAATGCGACCAACGTGGTTAATCGATTAAAACAAACGAGACCAACAATTTAACGTGCCCTCCGAAGCACGGTATCGCTCATATAGAAATGCCACTATACCCATCCGAGCTGCACGTTGCTTAACAATCGTAATTAGCTAACAAAGCTTAGTCAAAATACGCCACGAGTTCTAGTTCTGAATTTATTTCACGACAATATGATCGAAAGTAATGGTAATGGAATCGGTTATATTCAGCATCATTTTGTGTTGGTTAGTGGCTAATACTGGTGTCGAGAGTTATTAGACGGCCTTAAGACTTCCAACATGGTCTTACGACACAATCAGAGACGAGGAACTGGAAGGAGACATTCCTACTACCTAAAGCTTAGTTATGGATCAAAAAATTGCGACGTTTTCACCACGTAAAATATTTCAGTCGTCAAACACGAAACATTTATGCAATAGTTTTCATTATGCAAGCCAATGTTTATGCCAATCACTCCGGTTATGATCACATACAAATCATTCACCTCACTATGTCTTCCAATCAAAACAAATTGAACGTCTGTTATTGTCATTAGTAACATCGACGTAACAGATGACTGATAACTGAACCCGACAGCTGTACGGAATACACTTTCGAGAGCTGAACTTGGCACCAAATCTCCATTTGAAATATTATCATGCCAATCTAAAACAAACCTTATTTTGTATTCAATACTCCCCACGGTGTAAGAAAATGCCTTGCTATCTAAATATTGGCAAGCGTGCGATGCAAATATTGTCGTGCCAAAATTCTTATCTCTCCGTGCTTAGTTATAAACCATCTGGAGCAAATCCAAAGTATTCGGTTTTAAGCGGATTCATTTGATCTCGTGTCAACAAACGTGGATTGATGTAAACATTGTTATGACTATGGTCGAATTGAATTTAATGAATTATGTATTTGAGTTGGGGACCACGTTTAGGTGATGTGATCGAAATATGTATTATTCTCTGAATACTTACATGAATATTTTTTTCATCTATTGTTATCCTAAATCGACATCTTTCTTTTTTTATATCTTGTTATTCTAGTACTACATAGTCGTACAAAGGGTTCTAATCGTAGATAATTGTACTATAGACATCATTAATAGTAGTTAGTGAACCTGCAGTGTTAAAAAGAGCACAAATTAGGCCAAGTTCGTCGACCCTAAACGTACCGTGTATCGTGCGTATGCGCATCTCGTGAAATCCAACGTTCACGCGCGTACGCAGAAGGTCAGAAGGTCAGCAGAGGCGTAATGTAAGGTGCATCAAGTTTATGACTCAGATCTGTATTGGTTTTACGATTCGCCTTAACATTGGTTCTGGTTCTGACTTGATGTTACGTTTTACTATTAGCATCTGTTCCGTTTGTATAACTCACTATATTTACTAGGATTTGTTCAAGGGAATGTCCCTGACATGAAAATGGGGAATCTTGGATTAACATTTGGTTATCTATGTGAATAGTTTTATTCGTAGTTTATTTGTCGAATTTTATTCTACAATTTGAAATAACTTCATCGTTCATTTTCATCGTTCTGTTCTTACTGCAACTTATTTAAGTCTTTTTTCAAATATCAAACCTTAAGTTCCTACGCTGTAGTCGGAGGTTTTACCAACTAGTAATCTAAAAAAGGGTTTCCGAAAATGTAGCGAAAATATTTTCCGTTTAAGTGCACAACCGCTATTTTCGTCCCCAACAAATTCGCACCCCATATCCCATTTATTTTGACCTAGACATTGTCCCCTTGCCCTGCTAGGTACGTCTATAATTAGACTAGTGCGTCCACCGGGCGTTGGCTACGATCTATCGAAAGTATCTGATCGCACGCGGTCTGCGGTGAAATAAAGTGGCCATTTGCTGCGAAAGGAGTCTTTTCAACCGGACAATTGTCTGCGTTATCAGTTTTATTTATGTGATCGGTTTACTTTATGTTCAGTTTATTTGGTCCTAATTATTTGGTAATTTGTTATTGGACAATTGGAGAAGTGTTATTGGACAAAGGTCTATCAAATATTGAGGTCACCTGGATTATTGACCGTACCGAGCCTTTTTCAATTTTAAAAATATGAATTTATCCGTCACCCTCTTATTATTAAACTTACATAACCCACTTTAATAAATTAAAATTAAAAACGTTAATGGATTCTTTCATAACAAAAATAGTTGGTTGATTAACACAATCATCATTTTATAGCCTACAGTGTTATTAATTCTCGGTGAAATATTAATATCTCTATTATAATTAAAACACTTGACAAATACTCGACGGTCCTCGCATTATTACAGCTGTAACGTTATGAATAATTGAAAATCCATTTCGTAAAGTACCGCCGAATAGAACGAACGTTAGAACGAACGAATTTCATTTATCAGTATTTATTAAATTATTGTGTAATCGATCTTCTGGTAGCTAGCTGGAGTCTAGACTATTTATTTAGATAAATTACGTTGGCACGTACTGTCTAGTTTAGATCTTGTTTTAATTAACAAATAGTTGGTGAAGGTGAAGGTGAATCTGCTACAAAAGTGTTTGTTAATTACGAAAACAATTTAAGGCTTCGCATCATATTAGGTATTGTTGAGGTTTAGAAATTAACCTCAACCTCAACAAGACTGAAGAAGTCTCAATCTCTCAATGTTAAACGCTTAAACCTAAGAAACCAATGTTGAAGTTCTTTGGAAAAGAGTGAAAGATAGCATATACGGGGAACTCTACCAATACATTTGATGGGAGTTTTAGCTTAAATAATTGATAGGGAGTTATTTATACAGCGACTTTAAAGCAATTACTTGAAGGGCAAATGAAGTTGAGTATAAAATAAACAAATTTATAATGACCGTACGTGAACAAACCACATTCAAACATTAATTTAATTGTGGATTACCTTTGAATATCACTACATTGATTGTAAAATAAATTAATGCTATTAAAACCAAGAGGTGAAACTTTCTCACACACACATAAAATAAGTGATATTTCCTCCGTAATTACAAGATACAAGTTAATTTTACACAATCCTGAATGACATGATAACGTGCCGATACATTGGAAATAAACTGCCATTTGGACTGACGCCCGGTATTCGTCGAAACGTTTACATTCGAAAAATATTCGGCTAATTATGTGATCTGCGGCTATTCTCGAGCAGGAAGTGTTGAGTGTTTTTTGTTTGTTTCCAGTTTCGATAAGTTCGTCTGTCAGTTGCATCTGTTTGTGACCTTCCCGGTTTCGTGAGGGTCGCGATATGATAGATAGATGTTATGGTTTTTCGAGGAAATGGCCGAGACCTTGTTCTGGAATGGACCTATTTTTAAGCCGCTTGATTTATTTCCGTGTTATAAAGAAGGAAATTTGGAAATTAATATGGTATTTGGGTAATTCTGGTTAAAAGGATTGACAAAAATACACAAGATAAGCCGTATATGTAAAATAAGCCGCAATGAAAAAGTAACGTTTTATTCTTAAACAAAACAAAATAACAACCACATTTGCATAACCCTTTGTGCTTTATTTTTATGACCTTATTAAATTACATAACGGTTGAAAAACCAGCTTAATGAATGCTAATATAACACCGTGTTGAATATAAAATAATGACTCAGAAGTATTTATTAACTTGTAGTTATTTACGTTATGCGGTATCGTTATTTTCGGATAACACTTGTTATATTTTAACGACTCAATAAATACGAGTTTTCATAAAAAATTTCGATGGTTGAGGAATTTATGGGGGTGTGACATTCGAACGTAAGTTACGGGGCTGTTACTGGAATTATGTTAACGGAATTGCTTGCTTGTTGGGATTGTATTACGTGTAATATTTTATGAATTTAACTATTTTTTTCCCATTTGAATATTATTTGTTAAGTTATCACGGTTATTTTAAATGCACCAACTAATCAATTAGTAACATTTTATTTTTTAAGTTGTAGTTTTGCATTCCTAACTGAGGGGAGAGGTAGTTCTAGTTTCAAAAATGTAATATAACATTTTTGAAACTAGAACTACCTCTCCCCTCAGTTAGGAATGCAAAACTACAACATACATAGTGTTAAAAATAAACCAAATACTAGATATCCTGTAAAAATCCTGAACTGTACTAGATATCCTGAAAATATCATAGATGTTAAGAAGCACGTAACATGGAATAATATTTAGTGAAAGTACCCAAATAGTTGCAAAAATCAATACACTACGTGTCGGTTCACTAGACCGAGCTCAATCGAAGTGTGTCGATTGATTGACGAGTGAACTAGCTTCACTTCACGTGGACTTGTGCACATCCATCATTCACAACCGGCATTTAATTTAATTCGTAAACAAAGTTTCTCCAATCACTTTTCGTTCTCTATTAATTTATAGGCGCTACACGGCCTCACAAAACAAAAAAATTTATATGACACATTATCATGTTTTTGCAAAATGTTCTTCATGATATTTTTTGTTACCTACCTATTTTATCTGACTTGTCATGCATTGATAAATAGTTGTTTTATATCGCGAATGCCCCTTTGCCTTGTGTAGGTACATGTACATAATTATCTTTGTGTATTTCTTGGTTCGCGTTAAAATTGTCGTAGTAATTGACGTAGAATTAGACAGAGAAAAAATATTCGTAGAGAGTTATGGCAAATCCACGTATACAATAATCTTAACAAACGGTATCGACAACTACAAGTATGGCTCAGGGGCGATCATGAGATTTATAAATTACTTATTTATGAGATGAAATAACCGCGCCCCGCGGTGTTACCCGTTCCCGCGGGTATTCGGGATAAAATGTATCCCATGTGCTATTCTGATGTATAACCTATATTACTGTAAAGTTTCATCCAAATCCGTCTCGTAGTTTTTTCGTGAAACAGTAACAAACATACATCCTTACAAACTTTCGCATGTATAATATTTGTAGGATATCATAATATCAAAACTTGTGTTGCATTTAACATAATAATGCAGTTATTACACTGGACAATAAAGCGGCGATTCTCATTAAACGAAGATTTACCCACTGATACACTACAACAGACCAATCCATCACAAACGAACACGCCGTAACAAACATTGAAATTAATTACGACTATTTAATGATACTAATCGTAAAATAACTCTGTAAATTGTAGACCAGAGCTTGTCTATGGATCAATTTAGAAGCAATAATCCTTGCAGTTTTTAACTACAGAAACAAAAATAGTTGTTAAATATGGGAAGTGCGCGGTACTGTGCCATTACCTGTACTATACCACAGATTCTGTAAGTCCCAAAATAATGAGCCGATTTTGATCTAACATTTTTCAATTACAAGCTGATTAAGGACGTGCTTTACTTTGATTAATGACAATTCATTAATAATTGACTTTCTCTGTTAGAGTTATTTTCAAAAAGTGTGTGTGTTTCAAATTAATGTTAATTTTAAATCATTCATCATTCATTCATATCGAATTAGTGAGTTTCGAGTTAGTGACGAACCCTGGTGTCGGAGTTTCTAGGCTGCCGGAAGACCTCCGGCATGGCCTGAACATTGAAACAACCGGGACCGACTGCTTAACATGTCCTCTGAAGCACGGTAGCGCTCAGATAGAAATGCCATTATTGCTAACAATTAAGATTATTCTTTTGAATATATTGAAATAACAGAACAACGAACGACATGTTTGCAGTAAACCTATAGCATCAAAACCCATAGTAGTGGTTACGTGAAACTAAGTCTAATTATCAGTTAGTGTAAGACAACCCGTGAATATCGCCTCGAGCCGTCTGCCGAGACAGACCGACACACAAACACACTGTTGTTTGTATGTGATTGTTGGACACAGGCACAGGTAGTTGGCAGGTCTCGCGGTGGAAAGAAAATTAAAGGAAAATAGGAGGAATAATAATGGGGTTAAAGAATTAATTTGTTGATTTTCTGCATTGATTAGGTTTCAATAGTTGGGGAATGGAACTTAAAGCAAATCTCTTTCACTAAAATGCTTGGTAACATTGGTAGAGCAACTAAAAAGATGAATATTTTTATTTTTTTGAAGAACAACACATAAGGTTACGTTGTAAATACCAAAACTCGGACAATAATCAACAAACTTAGTAATATTTAATTTTGTAGACAATCGTCATTCTCATAATTATTAATTATTTAGGTTACATATTACCTTTTCAAATAAATTTGTGTTTACTTTACAGTTAAAAGCCATGTCCTATTAGATGTGTTTGTTTGTTCTATAGTTAATAGCCATGCCCTATTAGAGGTACATAAGTGATTGGTTCCCCGTAATATAGGGGTTACCGGTGAGCCGGGGTTATTGAGCCGTGGCTCCACGACACACTGTCTAGCGCGGAATAAGGCCACGGACAGATTCGATACTATACTATACATACACTAGCCGCGCCCCGCGGTTTCATCCGCATTGTACCCGTTCCCGCGGGAATATGGGAATAAATTGTATCCCATGTGGTATTCTGATGTATTACTGTAAAGTTTCATCCAAATCCGTTCAGTATTTTTTGCGTGAAAGAGTAAAAAAACATATATCCATCCTCACAAACTTTCGCATCACTACATAGTATAAAATAAAGTCGTCTCTTTTTCGTGTCTGTCACACTGTTTGTCTGTCTGTATGCTTAAATCTTTAAAATTACGCAACGGATTTTGATGCGGTTTTTTGTAATAGGTAGAGTGATTCAAAAGGAAGGTTTTTATGTAAAAAAATTCCCAAAATTCCCACGGGAACGGGCACAACGCGAGTAAAACCGCGGGGCGCTGCTAGTTTATAATATTAGTAGGATTGTTACTTTAAGAAATGTTTATGCTATCTATACTGTAATATAATAACATAATAAACCTGAAGAGTTAGTGGTTTTGGCTGTCTATTTGATTGTTCTAATCACTGGAATTACCAGTAGGAATTGGAATTGGATTATGGAAGGGGAAGCCACATGCTAGAGGAATGTTATAGTTTACAACACAAGCGACGGTACATTGTGGGTAAACCGCGGGCGCACTAATATTATGTAGCTGGACCGTTCTTTGTTTGAAAGCGCTAATCTAGATTGGTAGTTGCTACTCTAGCTTATGCTAATCTAAGGCCCATAGCACACGGCGTATTTTATACGCCCAGGCGACGCGCAGATGACGCGCGTATACGAGCTTCAAACGAGATTTGAACGCAACCTTGTAACCTAGGCACACGGGCGATCATGAAACGTGCGTCTCCTGCGCGTATACGCTCGTAGCGTTTTGACCGGAGACTCCTCCAGTCTCCAGTTGTACAATAGCGTCGGTTGAGATAATACTGATCATTTGTACGCGCTACATAAGCGCGTATACGCGCTTCATGCGCGTGTATCATCAACGCAAACGCACAATCAGCGTCTAAGGCGCCGAAGACGCGCATTTCTAATACGCGCGTCGCCTGCGCGTATAAAATACGCCGTGTGCTATGGGCCTTAGCTACCAAGCATCCAGAAAATCCCGTGAAAACAGGTTAAACGCTCTCTCGCAACCGCAGAGCGAAACGTGAGTCTTATAATAATAAAAACAACCATTTAAACTACAATATTTACTTAAACCAAATAATTTTAGTGACTTCTAAATAATTCAGGTGTAACTTGGATCATGACGCGATATGG
Organism: Cyclophora albipunctata; assembly: GCA_963082685.1. Lineage (NCBI taxonomy): Eukaryota > Metazoa > Arthropoda > Insecta > Lepidoptera > Geometridae > Cyclophora > Cyclophora albipunctata. The sequence continues at coordinate 1,293,873 of OY720129.1, read as the reverse complement.
ACAAAGATTATTCAATAGTTACTTCGTATATGGACTTACATATTTCCTGTTGAAACATTCGCAATTTGTACGCGTTATTAACGTATATTTATGTAATTTTAGTAAGTCAAGCACTTAATTTTAATTAAAAGTAAAGTGTTGTAAGTAACTTGCTAAAATAATCTTTTGTACCAAGAACAAATCCGTTAGTAACGGTCTTTATTCGTTCTGTAGTTCATTTCTTGGAATGGCAATAGGCGAGTTTACTTTCTTAGTTATGATATTGCCGAGTAAGCATATGGATTACTTTTATTCGTGTCACGGTAACTAAAAGACACAATACAAACTACAGGACAAAAGTTCACGGCAAAGTAGTTTAATGGCAAAAAGTTGTTATTTATACATCTTACTGTTTCTAACAAAGGAACCAAACGATGTCACCGGTATATTAACCTTCGGCCATTACTTTAACATTCTTATTCTAAGTCGAAAGTAGGGCGGTGACAGAAAAACTAAGTCGTTTAACTTAGGATTGCTAGTAATTTATTGCTTGGTCTCTTTCTTTTTGTATAGAAAACAATAGAGATAGAACTAGTTTAATTACAATTTCACGCTAAATTATATCTAAGAAATGGTCACGAAAAATTGTCCAACTTTGTCTTGATGTTTTGAAAATTATTCAAACGTAAAAGTAAGCGTGAAAGTCCGTTCGAGAATACCGTTAAAAAAACACTTTTTCACATTATATTTCCCGGTTTTCGTTTCACCTGATTACAGCCATCACAACCCCTCTGTTATCGGTAATTCATAGTAATAACTCACCCTGATTGAGCCCCAGAGAACAATTTCGGGAACACCCCTTCGAGCCTCATAAAATCCAAACTTGGCTCTAATCTATTTGACCCACTGAAGTGCCTGTTTTAGGAAATTGGATTTTTGTTTTAAAATTCGCACCCAACATTAGTTTACCCGGATCCAGAGTTAAATATTTTGGGATTCGGCCCTTTTTCACCCTCTGGACCTTTTGGGATTTGGACATTATGAATCTAATCGGAATTATTACGGGATTAAGTTTCTATTGTGTTAAAATAGTGCTCAATGTGCTGTATAATGTTTACTTTTTTGAAACACAACAACCGACATTGAAGCCCAGATATAGCCGAATACAAATCACTCAAGCTTAGACGCTGTTTGACAGATACGGGATCCAATAATCATTTCGGTGTGATTGATTGATTACTTATCCAATTTCAATTATCCAAAACCACGTAAACCCGTTGATATTAAACTCTCAGAAATATGTGTGATTATATGTTACTATTTTGGCTTACTATTTTGCAAAGGCCTCTCATCTCACTGAAGATATCCGTACAGTGGAGAGGTTTAGCGTAATCACCACGCTTGTCTAGTGCGGTTTACTGATCTCAAACCCGAGCCATGTTTGAAAAGATTAAGAAATATGCTTCGCTCGTTAATACTTTACTTAAATACGAAGAAGCAATCCAAACGTTTACCGGAATCGTTTCCGAGCCGGCTTCCCGATCTTGATTGATGGCAGGAAAATAAGTAATTGATTGTAGACAATCGCTCGTGGGAGCCGACTACAATGGATCTTGACGATGTGAATCCATTAACTTTGATGTAATAACATTGTTCGAAGGTGAAGGCCTCCTCTAGTTGTGCCCATGCTTCCCTATCCCTTGCTGTTGTCATCCACTGGTCGCCGGCTATCTGTGTAATGTCGTCCGCCCACCTGGTGATTGGTCTGCCTCTTTTTCTCGAACCTTGTGGTCCTTTCCAAGAAGTAAGTCTTTGAGTCCATCGGTTATCCGTTATTCTTGCTACATGGCCAGCCCAGCGCCACTTGAGTTTCATACAGTGGTGTAATGCATCTTTAACCTTTGTTTTTTTCCTAATAATTTTATGTGATATTTTTTGAATTTTTCTAACTTTTAATATACTTCTTTCCATACTTCTTTGGCATGATCTGATCTTTGTTTTCATGTTTCCTGTAAACTTCCAGGTTTGACAGGCGTAGCTTAGAGACGGAAGTATACAAATATCCAGGACTCTTTGCTTGATTTTCATTGGCATTTCACTTTTCATAATTTCTTTTAGACTCCAGTACTTTTTCCACGCGTTTGTTATTCTTCTTTCTATTTCGAGTTCGTTTCTGTGGTTATTAAAAGAAATTTGTTTACCCAGATAGATATATGCGTCTGCATACTCTAAAGTCTCATTCTCTAGATGTATAGGTATTTTCGTACTGTTTGTCATAATATTTGTTTTATTGCGGTTTATTTCAAGTCCGACCGCGCGACTTGCTGAGTGAAGCGCTGTTATCATTGATTGCAACTGTTGTGCGCTTTCAGACAGTAAAACAATATCGTCTACGAACCTCAAATGGCTTATATATCGGTTATTTATGTTTAATCCAACTTTATTCCATTTTAATTTTCGTATTAAATATTCTAAAACTGCTATAAAAATGGCTGTAGAGACCGGATCTCCCTGTCTAACACCCCTTCTGATTGGTATAGATTTTCCCGTTGTTTCTAATCTAATTTTACTAGTACATTTTCCATACAGATCTTTCAAAACATTAAGGTATGCTGTTTCTATATCTTGTGATTCTAAAGCTTCCCATATCCAGGGATGGAGCAAGGTATCGAAAGCCTTTTGAAAATCGATGAACGCGAAGTAGAGTGGTTTCTGAAACTCCTGGTATTTTTCTATGAGCATCTCTATAGAGTGGATGTGATCTACTGTAGAAAAACCTCTCCTAAAACCTGCTTGTTCTATAGGCTGTTGTTTCTCTATAGTACTTCTGATTCTCTTCTCCAAAATGGATGAGAATAATTTATATATTGTAGAAAGCAGGCTTATCGGTCGGTAGTTACCAATATTATTTGGATTTCCTTTTTTATACAGTAAAATTATTTCCGATTCAGCCCACTGTCTTGGGGTAGTTCCTGTTGTCAGTACTAAGTTGAATAGTTTGGTAAGAGGGCTCACTATATAAGGACATGCTAATTTCAGGGCCTCGTTTGTTATTTTATCAGGTCCTGGGCTTTTTTCCGACTTCAAATTGGCTAAGCTCTTCGCTACCTCCGCATCTGTAATAACTGGAATGTTTGATTGTTTTTCTTTAGGTACATATGTAATAGTATTTTGACTTTCGGATTTATATAAATTTAAATAAAATTTTGTAGCAATTTGGAGGATTTCTTTTCTGTTGCTAGTAGCTTTGTTTGTACTTTCTATCTCTTTTATCCAGTTTTTATGTGTTCTTAACTCTCTATGAGCTTTTTTCAGACTTCCGGATTTAATAACGTGTTTTTCGATCGTCTTTGAACGATGATTTTTATAGTCAAGGTGGATATTTTTGCTAATGAGTTTGTAAAGAGCTTTTATTTCATTTTTGATGCTTCTTGTTTTCGGTTTTAAATGTTGTAGGTATTGACGCCTTGAAATCAATTTGTTTGTGTAGTCTGATAGAACCCCATGGGAGCTCTTTGTTGTTAAAGCTTCAGTTTTATGGAGGCTGTTGTTTATGACCGTTACGATATCATTGTGAAGTTGCTGCACTGTGTGCATTTCTCGAGAAGTGATGATTTGTTCTATATAGCTGTGAATTGTTTTTTTGTATAGTTGTATTTCTTTTTCGGTCTTTGGTATACTGATTTTATTATTTGTAAAGGATTTTCTACTGCTCTTCTGCGCTTTAAGTTTTATTGAAGCTCTTACTAATCTATGGTCGCTAGGAAATTTAATATTGATGACCTGGACGTCGAAAACATGTCTTTGCAAGTTGCTTAGTATATAGTCCAGCTCATTTTTTACCAGACCATTTGGTGACCTCCAGGTCCACCTTTGATTCGGTTTCTTTTTAAAATAAGTATTTAAAATTGCTAAGTTTTTTTCATATGCAAATTCTATGAGTCTTGAACCTCGTTTGTTTCTATTTCCATAGCCATAGCTTTTCATTATTGCATTTTCTTCTATTTTCGGTTGTCCTATTTTGGCGTTGAAATCTCCCATCACGATTACACATTTTTCTGACATTTCTAACGCTTTGTTCAACGTATTGTAGAACTCTTCAATCTCATTATCACTAGCTGATTCTGTAGGAGCGTAGCATTGTACAATAGTGATTTTGGTGTTATTGATATTAAGCTGAAGTAAAGCTATTCGTTCGGACAGACCTTTGAAAAGTACTATATTTTTCTTGTGGCGCTTATTTACAATGAAACCTACTCCGTACAGGCCTGGTGTTTGTCCTTTATAGTACAGAATAAAGTTTTCATATTCCTCTATAGAGTCACCAAAACGTCTTATTTCTGCGAGACCCACAACGTCGTATTTGATAGGCTTCAAGGCTTCATTTAGCTCTAGGAGGTGAGAATGAGATGATAATGTTCTTACGTTATATGTTGCTACGTATAAAACTAGAGGGTTTTGGTCTACATCTCCCACGGGGACCGGCCGTGTTGGGAGAGAAGAGGGAGGGGTGCTTATTAGTTTTTTGGATCTTGACTTGTAGAGGCTATAAAGTTCGTTTGTGCAGGTCGAAAGAAACTTGGTATATTTTGAGACTTATTCTTCTTAGGTGCTTGTGTTGCTTTTCCTCCGTTATTTTGTGTTTTCCCATTATTTTCACTTTCCGGAGACTCTGACAGTAAACGTTTGTTTGAAGCGTTCCCTTTCGGCGCATTTGTTTGTTTTAAGTTTGGTTTAAGCTGAATTATTTTATCCTGGCGTAAAACCACATTTTCTCCAGATAAGCGCCTGTTCTTTAGCTCTTCCTGCAGTTCCTTTCGTTTTTTCAAAACGGCCGGTGAGTAATCTTCCTTTATGTATATACCTGTATTTTCCAGCCCCTTTTTGTTCCTTAATAACTGTAATTTTCTACTTGTTGTAGTAGTCGTAACTACTACTGGTCTCACTTTTCCGTTATATTTTCCTAGGCGGGCCACTGTTTCGATTTCCCATTTCTGACAAGTTCCATTCATTTTATTGTTTATAATGTTCAGGATAGAATCGAGTAGTCCCTCATAGCTTTTTTCAGTCTCAGGTACGCCAAAGAAAATTACGTTTTTCTTTCTCATTTGTTTATCCATAAAGTCGATCGTTTTCTGTTGGTTTTCGATTTTTTGTTCAAGTAATTTTGTTTTTGTTTCGATATGTTGGAATTTTTCATCGATATTTTTGTTTATATCTTTTTTAATATTCTCCTCCATATCTTTCATGTCTTGTTTTTGTTGTGTTAGATCATTTTGTATACATTGAAGAACTTTCAATATCTCTTCCATGGTTACTAGATTCTGTTGATTTGTATCAGCGCCCTCTAGCGGCTAATAGCGAAATTGGGTTTTTTGTGGTTCGAGTATAAGTTTTGTGGTTCAAGTTTATTACTTCGCGAGGATTTCTACTCTCCCATAGATGGCGCTGATTTAAATCCGAAGGTGCATCAATGACTTTTAATTTTCTACTTTTGAGGTTATATTTTCTTAAAATCATTAATCTACTTCACTTTGCACTTGAAATGGTCTTGAACTAACCTTCTAACTGCAGTATTGGTTTGCCACATTCTTCACAGAGCTTGCAATTTCATATGTTGCAGTTTTTTGCTGGTCTTTGTTATAGTCCTTTTTGTGCGATTTTGCTGGCAAATTTTAGACGCTCGGTTCCAAAAACAATTCTTTTAGTATCTTGAACTTTCTTTCACGTCTTGCACTTGTTTTTGAACCTTCACAATTCTTCTTTATTTTTTTATTTGCGAAATAACACAGAGACCATGTAAACAAAGGCACAGTGGCGCCACCTCCTGTACGAGGGGTTCTTACTTGTTTAGATTTCATAGATTATTTAAGTTATAATAAGTAGTAAAAAGTTTAAATTAGATTAAGTAGATTTTTGTAAACAAATTTTAGTAAGAAATATAAGGCTTTTTTATTTTTTTATTTTTATTTTATTAATAACATTGTAAGAAATATCTGTCTGTCTGAATGTTCGAAATGTTTACGATTGATACAAGAAACTTCTCTATGTGAAAGAGAATATACATGCATATTAAGTTTGTTCTTATTAGCTTCATATGTTGAATCCTTTTCCACAAATTTTGGACTTGTATAGTGGCTTGGTATAAGACCACCGAAAGTCCTTTAACATGCCCTACCAAATACAACAATCGGATTCTTCTTCTTTTTCTCGTTTCAATGAGCCGTTATTTTTATAATCGGATTGCATACCTTGCTTTGAATGTTCCAAAATGTCAAACGGAACAAAACTATATCAATCGTATATCGATAACCGAACTAAGCCGCGACAGACATCTAGCACTCTATGTTGTAATAGTTACTGGTCTATCTATCGGTTATTATGCAATTGAACCGAGTGCATTAACCGTGAGTATGAATCAATATAAATGAGCGGGCCAATTAGCGGCCTCCTTGAAACCGGTGCGAGGCGGTCGTAACTGGGTTCACCAAATGCGGTGTTAGTTAATGAAACTATTAGCGATTATGTTTGTTTACTAATTTACCAGATGGCTTAATGGTGGGTAGTATTTTTAGGCCAGCTTAATATTGTTTACATTAAACAGAGGTATGTTAACATGCTACTAATGTTATAGTTATGTGTGAACTTGTGTGTTTGAGATCTAATCACAATATTTCAAGGCAGGTAGCGTCTCTTAAACCCGTTTTTTTTAAATTAACATTTCCGATTGTTTCTTTTTACCCGCGGCTTCATTACCGGCTATATCGAGGTGAACTACCGCATAAATACTAAAAGCTTTGTCTTAAAGATGGCTGTAATACAAAAGCTTTCGTTTCATCCTTACGGCTGCAACGCCGAGCTTTTCTCTAATACAGTTCCGTTTTATCTTCAACACTTTATTCTAGATCATTGCGTAATTATGCAGACTCTTTCGTTCGGCTATTGGCGAAGATTTAAGACTAACAGAAACATCGAGAAACGTTGCAATTAAATTAAACACAACATGAAAAGTTTGCCAGTACTCGGGCAATAAATAATTCTGTTCAATTACGCGAAGAATGTCATTTAAATATTTTAATTCAAATTGTAGGTTCTTAATTAAATCTCCGTGTTCGCTTCAAGATGGTCGAGAGCGCAGAAAGTTTGCAAAGTAATATCGAATTCGGCTTCGAGATAATTGTTCTATTGTAGGAAAAGGAAAAGCGATGGATGCGGGACGTTTCTTATTTATTTGCTTTTAATTATTCAATTTCCTACTATTAAAAGAAATCAAATTTAAAAGGAAATAGTTAAGTCTGAGATATCTTAGACTGTTGAGCAAATAACACCTCCATAAAATGAATTCCTATTTTTCATCAATCTTTACAGTCCACTACCTGGCAAAGATCTCTACATCTTCCTAGCGAGCGTCTCTGAGCCAAATCCTTATCGCAGTTATCGACAAATTAAATCCTTATTAACCAAAAACGTATTTAATTAAATAAAATCATATTTATCATCATAGGAGTGTGACTACAGAAATCCATCACTCATTCCTTATCATAGAGAGTGAGTGAAACACTAGTGTCTGTACCAGGCCTGTACGCTCTTCATGCGTTTCACCTTCTTCTGGAGCTGGAGCATGCAGTACAGGAGTGCCTCGGCCGTCGGAGGACACCCGGGGATGTAGAAATCCACCTGGAACAGGGACTTACTTAATGGATGCCACGGAAAATTAGCGAACAAACTGTCTTTTTTATTAGCATTAGGAAAATTTGCGAAAAAACACAACGAAAAGACGCCCCTGTCTTGTGTTTGTTTGATGGGACTCAAACTCAACAGATTCCCTTACGGATTTAACTAACATACTTTTCTATATACTATGACCACTTTTCATCCCAAAATTCTAGCGTTAACGGGTATAACGTAATTAAAACCGCGGTGCGGTGCTAGTTGTACATTATGAATAGTAAATAGGTAACTTTTAGAATCGTGATAACGTATGATCGTAACCAGACCGAACTGAACCGTGTTCTAAATTTTATTGTGCAGATCCAAATAAATTTCGGCAAATAAACTCCAAAAGGAAAAATAAAAGAATATTCTATAAGGTAGATTCAGAAGGAAGTGTTAATATAAAATGATCTCTGTTTTTTAACAAAAAAGTTGTTATTTACATAACCGACGTATCTCACCGGTATAATCCTATCAGCTCCTCGCACAGTACAGTACGTGTAGTAATAGTACCCGCCTCCGTTGGCACAGCTTCCCATAGACACCACCCACTTAGGATCCGGCATCATATCGTAAGTCTTGCGCAGGATAGGCGCCATCTTGTTGGTGACTGTTCCCGCGATGATGATGACGTCGGTCTGCCGAGGAGTGCCTCGGAACACCATGCCGTAGCGGTCCATGTCGTATCTAGGGGAATAGGAAAAAATCAAGGGGTCATAAAAAAAGTGAATGCTCAAAAGAGCATGATGGTTAGTTTGATCCTTTTGTAGGGAAGGCAAAAGCATGTAATGGATTCTCTAAAGTGAAATACAAAGTTAGGTGTAATCCTCTGTAACCTCTCTTGGGTAATACGCCTTTAAATGTCAGGAAATAAAATATTCTTAATCCGTCGGAATCCATTTGCATGAGTCATCGCATTTTTAAAAGAAATAGTTACGCATCATATGCCTGAATAGATATATATGCAGTTGTGAAATTGCAGATACATTACTGCCAAACCGTAGAAAGTGTTTCAAAAAGTTTCCAACGACATTTATCCAGAAATACCAAGGGGCGACCTTTGCTCCTTCCACAAAGGTATCGCTATACCGACAGTTAGTCAGAAACAGAACAAAGGCAATGTCGGGTCTGACACCCCGACCGAAGCCCGATAAAGGAACCTCGCGTTACACAAAGAAGACGCATTGAAATATACAAAGTCGTTTCAATGGATCGCTTTGACGTAAATTTCTTATATTTTTGCGATTGTTGTTAATAAAATGTTTATGACCTGTATTGTTGCTTTGGTATATGCATTTTTATTGGTGCTATAAAATCCTGTTTTGGGAAATTGTGTTTGAGTGTTGCAAAGAACACTTTAATACTTTAGTCTTCATTTGGCTGTTCACTGAAATTCCTGTTTACATTGTACTACCAAATTACAGAAAAAACTTTATATATTTCTTTTCATTTTATCAAAGCAACATTCGTAAGATTTAAATGTAAACTTGACCTAACGGATTGGTTTTATTCTAATGTGATTGATACCCCACTCGCCCGGGGCGGTCTATGATCTAATATCGTGTACACTAACCAGACCGACTGATTTCAAAGAAATGGAGTAAAATTTTTCATGAATTACTTGTATATATAAATAAAAGCAAATGTGTTAGTTTAATTCGTCGATGAATGATACTAGTTGAAGATAAAAAGATTGCGCTGTTGCCAGACACATCATAATTGAAATATCTCACCAATCAGCACACACTGTTATACATATTCTTGCTATAGGCGCTAAGTTTGTATCCAAGTAGACTTTACAGGCTGCTATAACTACCCACCCGTACCCAATTGGATATCCAAAAGATCCACAATGTTTGGATACAATTTACGTCTAGAATCATCATCAATCCGATATAGTTCACGCAGAGTATCCATGTCATTCATTACACAACTCAGAGACAATCAATCCGGTGTGCAACGATCGCAACCCGACACCGCCGATACGATCCATAGGTGTCAGATACGTTGATTAATATAATAACCTTCATTATGTGGTGTGTTTTTATTATGAACATGTTTTGTACTACATTTTGAGTCGTATAACTACCATATTCGGTCACAGAATCTTTGTAACTAATTAATAGATATTCTCTATTTCGGAAAGGATCTCAGAGCTCTGTTCTTTGCATGTCTGGTTCTATCTATAAAGATTCTCTTAAGTTGCGGTTTTCGGGGTTTGTTTCTAGCTGACGTTAAACCCTCTACTATATCCTTTATCCTAATCATACAACCTAATATACTGTGGAATCTGCACGGATTAACTTGGCCATCCTAAGTAACTACAGCCCTTCCGAAACTTGATTGAAAATTGTTATTACATTCACTGGATAGGTTTTGCTATCGATCTTCTCCGGATTAATTATGCCCGAAGAAAGGGCTGATTGATGTTAATCTGAAAGGTTTGGTGGCTTCGAGATCAGTATTGATATTGTTAATAGGTTTGCTATGGATGAAACCTTATTTGCACGTAATTTGATTAATTTGGTTTGGTACTTAGCGTTAGGTTTAAGGAGGTTTAAGGGTTACCAGTGCATGGGATGGGAAAGAAATACACAATTGTAATACGAAGCGTCCTCAAATTACCTGCTCACAGCGTAATGCATCATTTCCAAAGCGCAACACGCGAGACCGAAAGTGAGAGGCCACAGTGCGTTCTTTCTGCCCCAATTCAGGACATCGTCCAGGCGGGCCACCACCCACTCAAGTTTACCCTGAAAACAAAACCATAAACAAATTTAAATCTCACCAATTTAGAGTCAAAGTCTTAACTCTAACATATCGTTCTGTTGCATAAACACGAATAGCCCGTCAGTTGATCATATCATAATTCTTACTCCAACCGAATCTGTTTTAGATCTGAAAATTCCTATATTGAATTCGAGGGATTGCCGAGATTTGTGTCCGGATCGTGAAGTGATGCGTATTGCTCTAAATCTGGAAATACAATCGTAGCCAATGTCCGGCGATGCGCAATGGATCGCGGTGGATCGAGGGATTCCCGAGAATACGTCCACTTGCGATCATATGTGCAATGTTACGTCTCAACTCAAAGCTTTTGATTTATTCAAATGCTGTGCGGTCTCTGGGAATGTCTTTATGTGCTTTGAGCAGCGCTCGTTGGGCTCCGGTATGTTACAAAGTAGACCCTCTTTTACTGTACCCATTGAGAATTTGTAGGTGCAAAATAGAAATACTCAAAATAAATATAAATAATAGGGATTTAGAATGTATTTTTAATCGTATCTTTTATCTATACTAATATTATAAAGAGGTAAAATTTGTAAGTTGGTTTGTTTGTATGTTCGAGCTAATCTCAGGAATTATCAGTCCGATTTGAATAATTATTTTTGTAATAGATAGCAATTCAACGGGAAGGTTATAGGCTATTTTTCATCCCAGAATTCCCACGGGAACGGGTGCAACGCGGGTAAAACCGCGGGGCGCTGCTAGTATGTAATATACGAAAAGTCACGTCCACTAGTTAGTGTTGATTTAATGATCGTCTCAAAGTGCAGCAGTTAAAGTTTTGTTCAATTTTATCGTCAGTGATGCAATTTTTAATTAACTAATTACATTGCTCCCAGTGTCTTGGTAGGATTGTCCGACTAGATTGTTCATTAATTTTTGATTGCAGACTCGTGTTCTAAAAGCAATTTGTACTGAAGTCTTGTGTTGCATCTAGATTTAATGAAATCTAGTACACACAGAAGGCAGAAACCCGTGTAATTACCGGCCGTGCCTTGTCTAGATGGTCGGATAAGGTTCTATCCTCCAATAATTGGATTGGAATTCCGAAAGCAGGGTTGGCTTTCGGACAATAAAGATAAGTCCGAAAGATAGGAACAAAAGGCTTTAATGTTAAAATATTGTTTCACCAAGCTTTCAACATTCTTATGTTATGAACATTATCTGAGACCTGAGCTTCCAAATTCATTAGTATAAGCTTCCCCCAAATTCTTGTTCATATTAAAATCTTGCGGCTACTTAATTCCTATTCATGCTTCAAACCCCTCTTCCATCAGTTTGGGATCAACAAAGACTATCCATATTTCATGAAAGACCTTCTTAAGCCTTAATCCGTAAAATGTAAAAGGGGCTAAAAATCAACATTGGAACTAGTAGACATTCCTTAAATCGTGATAGAGCCGGGCCGTTTAATTTCTCCCGCGCTTCGGGCGGATTACCCGCCGTTGCTTGTCCGGAATTGCGCCCCCCGTATCTATTTGGACCGATTCCGGATTTTTCATTGTTTAACGTCCGGTTGGCGCTGATTGAAATCTTCCTACAAGCCTCGGCTTAATGTTTGATTTTGGATCTCTCTGTTATTATGTCGTTGAGAATCGTGTTTTTGTTATTGGTACCTATATTTTTGTTTTTATTAATTTGTTTCTCTGAAACGTAAAGGCTTTCAGCATCTGACATAGTTATTAAGTTACTGAGGTTTCGTGCCTTTATTTATGAACCCGTACTAGCATTTACTAACTCCATTTAACATGTATTATTATTCTAAACACCACGTTGTTTATTACCCGAGAAATCCACGGCTTTATTGAACTAAATTCCCAACTTGCATTTCATAAAGCGAGCTTTGAATTTAATTCCGCGTATTCATAAACTACACGAGTTGCTGTTTACTCCACATTTCAGTTTAGCGTACTCGGTGAAGTTTTTAACAGTTCTCGCTAAATTTATTCCCGTTTCAGGAGGGAAATATATTTTGTATTTCTTTTGAATGTGGAAAGGTTCGAATTGACGTGAAAGGCACGAAACTGGGGCGCGTCGCGGCGTCGTGTATGCGGTTTTATTTATGATGAGAACATCAAAGTACTAACACCTTTCATGGTTCAATGCCTGACTGCGTAATAACTATATTCAAGTGAAAATTAATTTGAATTCTGACTGTAGCGAAGTATCTAACGCTGCAGGTCAAACTTAGTCAAGTGGGGCTACTCTTCTGTGCGGGGGTGTGACTGTGTGCTCCAGACCTGGATATGGCCCACCTGTTGTCCTACCTCTTGTGCCCTACCACCTGCACCAAGGTAGACTTAATTAAAGTCTCAGATGCTGCCCTTCTGTCAGCTAAATACTGGACAGGAAAAGTTTAAAGGTCATTGACACGATAAGAAGAAGAGGAGAGTCATATATAACCTGGTTATAATCATATTACCTGTCCTGGAAAGTGGAAAGGGGAGTATCTTCTAATGTCCTCCACTTTAGGCGCGAGATCTACGTGAGGGACTATGTAGGGCTTGGATTCGTTGCTCTTCATCCGCTTTCCATCACCAGCTTCTAGAAGCAGCGGCTTGTTCCACACTGGTAGGAAAGTCTTACGCGCTTTAAACAGCTCCTCTTGGCAGGGGGTGCTTCTGAAGTGTCTTTGCTGGATTCTGGTGGGGGGTTACTTTAGTTACTTAGGCTAAGTTGTATGTATGGCCTATAAGATCGTTCAGTAAGATGTTTTGCTCATTGAAGTTACAAGAGCAGTATCTGACAATTTTTCCTAATATGCGTAGATTCTGGGCCACCTTTTTCACAGAATATATAATCTTACATACAAATAACCAATCACTAAAGCTCTCTCTATTGCGCTACAATACCTAGTTAGTGCCTGTTATCCAGACAAGTGTACAAACATTATCCTAAACGTTATCTGAACCCAACCCCTCGCTAAATGGGCGTAGTGTTCTCCAATGAATAGGGTCCACTGATTACTGCCTTTCAATCCAACAATAGACGGTATTGTTCGCAGTTTACTAAACATGGTAAACTTATAGCTTTGTTCGCCGATGACGTTTAGCCGTAAAACAATACTCTCCAGAGATTAATGAAGGGCTTTCTGAGGAAAAACAATGTTTGGATTGGACTCCAGTAATGGCGGAGTATTTGTTATTTGGTTTTCTATTTAAGATGTTTGTTTTGGAATAAGGTTCTTGTTGTGAGAGGTTTTGACCGAGTTACTGTTTGAATGGGTAAGCCTTGCTTGGGTTATAATTATAACAAAGTAAGTTTGGTGTACATCTATAATATAAAAATTAAACGCTGAGTGTTGCAAGAGCATAACTTCAGAACGACTGCACCAAATTGGATGATGATTCTTTTTATGTGTTCCTTATTGTCAGGACAAGGTTTTTTAAGTACTCAAATTCCCACGGGAACGGAGGTGTTGCTGGAGAAACCGAGGGACACGGCTAGTGAAAGATAAAAATTGATGTCTGGAAAGAAGGAAATTAGTACGCGTACTCATTGTTACCGAAAATTTACGTTACACTGGCAATCGCTATTCACTCGCGATCATGTTGGAGCGCTCGAGCGCTCGAGGCGGTCGAATGACATGGCTGGGCACTAATCTAAGTTAGGTACTTAAACTTAAACTAACTTAGTAGTGGATATAAATTAGTATAAATTTACTGTTCTATAGCACATTTATGGTATTTTCTCGACCAAAATAAATGAAAGGAAAAATTATTCTCATATTATTCTGCGTTACATTCACATGCTGCGAACTGAAACTTACTTGAACACAAAACCTATTTCTCTCGCTGTGTTTCTAATCATTGCTGACATTCTTACAAATTATTCAGAGAAAATAACAATTTTAAATGTTTTTTTCACGACAGAACCACGGCCGGCTTTCCGCTTGTCAGTTTGACGTGATGCGACGGAGCGCGTATTGTGTTGACGTTAGCAAACCCCGCCTTTATGGAAAAAGGTTTTATACTCTCTGTGATGAGGTTTGAATCTTCATATCATGTGGGACGTATACCTTTTTAAATACATTGTGGATTTATTTTCAGTGAGATGAGACTTGAGCTTTAATCAGTAGTATCACTACATAGTATAAAACAAAGTCGCTACTTTTGTCTGTTTGTTTGTCTGTATGCTTAAATCTTTAAAATTACGCAACGGATTTTGATGCGGTTTTTTGTAATAGGTAGAGTGATTCAAGAGGAAGGTTTTTATGTCAAAAAAATCCCGAAATTCCCACGGGAACGGGCACAACGCGGGTAAAACCGCGGGGCGCTGCTAGTGAATGTATAAAGTACCATTTAATATAAGACCCAAAGTAAAGTAAAGCTTGAATTAGACTATATTTTTTAATCTATTTTAACCCTTCAATTGGCAGCAAGTCCCGGTGGCTTTTCGCTAGATTGGTACCTGTAGTGAAACACGTTATTCGCAACAGACTGACTTTATTAAAACAAATTATCCTAGACACACGTCATACAGTTTCTATCAAACAACAAGAGATGGCACTATTGTTAACTTATAATTAATTTTGATAAGCTACGAGGGCGGGTCAATAAGTCCGTGACTTTTGCAATAAAAGACAGATTTTTTTATTAAAAATATATTTTATTTTTCAACGTAGTCTCCCTTGAGCTCTATACACTTTGTCCAACGCTTCTCCAATTTTTTTATCCCTTCCAAAAAATATGATTTGTCGAGGTCGTCAAAATAGGCCTTTGTTTGCGAGATGACTTCATTATTGGAGTCAAATCTTTTTCCACCGAGCCATTTCTTCAGGTTTGGGAACAAGAAGTAGTCGCTCGGAGCCAAATCTGGAGAATAGGGCGGATGAGGGAGCAATTCATAGCCCAATTCATGGATTTTGGCCATGGCAACTGCACATGTGTGCACCCTTGCATTGTCTTGGTGGAAAAGAACTTTTTTCTTGGCCAAATGAGGTCGGTTTCTTTTTAAATCGTCATTGAATCGGTCCAATAAGTTGGCATAATATTCCCCATTGATTGTTCTTCCCTTTTGAAGGTAGTCAATGTGGATTATCCCGCGTGCATCCCAAAAAACAGTCGCCATAACTTTATTGGCCGACAATCCCACCTTGGCCTTCTTTGGCGCCGATTCACCCTTGGAAACCCACTGTTTTGACTGTTGTTTGGTCTCTGGTGTGTTGTGATGGATCCACGTTTCGTCCACGGTTACAAAACGGCGCAAAAACTCCTCCATATTACGATTAAACAATGCTAAACCTTCCTGTGAAGTTGTTACACGATTGCGTTTGTGGTCGACTGTGAGCAAACGCGGCACCCATCTTGCGGACAGCTTTCTCATGCCTAAGTGATCATTCAAAATTGAAACCACTGAGCCATGCGAGATCCCTACTTCTTCCACAATCTCTCGCACTTTCAGTCTTCGGTCGGCCAACACCATATCGTGAATTTTTTCGAATGTTTTGGGTGTAGAGACCTCAACTGGGCGTCCAGGACGCTCGGCATCTTTAGTGCTTGTACGGCCACAACGAAATTCAGTAAACCACTTTTTTACCATGGAAATCGATGGTGCAGAGTCCCCATAGTATTTATCAAGCTTTGCCTTGGTCTCGGTAATGGTTTTTTTTTCGCAAGAAATAATGCTTAATAAGCACACGAAATTCACTTTTGTCCATTTTCTCGTCAAATTAGTGAGTAGTCTGATAAAGATAGCTGTAAAACACAAACTAACTGACGCAGCAAGTTCAAATTTTCAGAGGAGTCAACTTACAGATGCCTGTTGACGGGACCAGTATTATTGTTTCAGTAAAGAGGTCGGAAATTCAAAAAGTCACGGACTTATTGACCCGCCCTCGTATTTCCAAAATCGCGTTAGTCAAGGGGCTAATACAATAAAGCCGAATGCCCTGATTTCATCATCGTTTATCTTTTATGAACCGATTCCCAAAATCCTTTCCGTATATAAAAGGGTATGCTTACAAATTTTGCCTGTTTATAACCGATTTCAGAAAAAGGGGTAGTTCTCTAATTTTTTATATTTGATGCTCTGGATGAGCATTCAACTCTCCATGTAACTGCTTGCAGGAAGTCATCAAAAACATAACATAACCAGACTAACAGAGGGAAAACAAATCGTCCAGGAAATATATTTTATATTAGCGAGGGTGGTATAATTGGTGCGGTGCAGGCTTCGGGGTTTTCCCATGAGTCGCGCTTTATTGTCCGGGAGTGGGGAATAAAACGCACATGTCCCGGGTACAAATTGTCGGATTGACACGATTCTGACGCGGGGCATTAGGAAATATTCCTTTGTTTTATATGAGGAGTTCTCTACTTCAAATTGGGTTAATAGCCTTTTAAATTATTTATTTGAAGCATTTATTTATTTACGCCTCAATGTGATATGTATAAGTACATTCGTAAATGATTGGATTCTCGGTCAAAGTGTGGAAAGTTATGGGTTTAATGCCCGAGTCGCGCGATGTTCCCTAATTTTCAAATTATGGTAATATTTGTTAAATTATGCGTGGCGTAATCAATCATCTCCGTCCATATATATCTTCAGGGAGTAATCTGCAGTGACACGTGGCTACGACTTGAATTAATTTACCGAATGAATATATGTACAAGCTAAAAGTATCCAAGCCTATAAATCTGTTCCATCTAATAAATTACTATCACCATTTATTTCGTCGACGTCCATTAACTAAATGAGGTGCTAAACGGATATTAAATTAAATCAGAAACTAATTTATATTTTTTTCTTACAAAATATATACAAGAAAGAAAGCTTTTATGAAAATGTCTCCAGGGAGCTTAACTTGGTCATTAATCTTGAAACTCATTTCGCTTCATCGCCTTTGTACACTTATTAATGTTTTTCCTTAATAATATTTTTCAAGCTGTGTTTTCTTATTAAAAAATGTTATCATACCTCAAATTTCATCGTTATTAAATTGAACATTTCGACTGTTTAGCGAGCACGTGTAATGTAGTAGAGTTTTTAATGAGTTTGAAAAATAATTGGGATCCAAAATCATGCTTGGGGACTTTTAATAAATGGTCTGACAATATGAGGCAGATCTTTGAGCTTGTGAAGACTGGGACCTCGCTATACAGCTCTCACTATATTATAGGTCCAAGTATCTTCCTACTCGAACTTATTCCCTTTAGAATCTTCCTCACAGTAAGAGAAAAGAAAACACTAGACAAAGTAACTATTATTAAGTTACTAGCTGTGCCCCGCGGTTTCATCCGCAGCGCCCCCGTTCCCGTGGGAATTTTGAGATTTTTATTCCTTATTTTCCTGACCTGACAATAAGGAACACATTACAAAAAGAATCATCCAATTTGGTGCAGTCGTTCTGAAGTTATGCGCTTGTCAACACATTTTGCGATTCATTTTTATATTATAGATTGTAAACGTTCTAAGGTCTAGGAGAACATCTAACTAACTTAAATTCTGGAAAAACACTTGAACTATCTAAAAAGATACTCCCATTTTATTACTGCTTAGTAACCACTGTTTTTTGTAGTGTACAATAACTATTTGTAACAATTCGTCCGGCGACCGTAGTGAATCCGTAATGCCAACATGAAAGGATACGGATTTGTATGCGTCGCACCCGCGTTAATACAAAACTTTACGATTGAAAAGTTGCTTTTAATATAAAGTTTCGTACCGTGTAAATTGCGGTTATATTTTTCGAGGATTTTGTCGGATATTTTACGACTTCGCAGTCCTTTTAAAACTATATTTTAGTAGATTTGGCTTCATAAAAATATGTAATTGGGCCCACGTTTTAATTGAAATAAATAAAAGTAAACAAATGTTCCTTCTGCAACTGTTTGTTATCTTCAGTGATACGAGAAAATCTTTGCTTTGCATCTGAATCTTATTAGCACTTAATTGTTTTCAGCTATCAATCTCGGACTAATTTCATCTTATCCTATGTAAATGGAGGCATCACCAAGCGTTAATTTCAGGCCAAATCTGATTATGATACCATCTCGGCAATTTCTCAAGGAATTGAGTTAGAGGGCAATTATTCTGGACCCGTTGTTCGCCGCACGATCATCGTCCCTGATTAAACTTGAAAACATAACTAATTGAATACTTAACAACGTTTAGCTTTAAAAGAGGAAATTGATGAAAATATCAACGGTTCGGAGATGGTTGAAAAGATTTGATTGAATAATCAACGCTTCCATCGAATTTAAATTGTAAATTTAAATTCCATTTACATTGAGACGGGAAGATGGAGATATAGTATTAAATTTGAAATGCCATATTATTTTTTCATCATAATATGATATGATATGATATAATATAATATACAGGAAAGATGGTAAGAGCATTGCCATGGGAGAGGAAAAAGGGCTTACCTTCAACTTAATACCCACCCTTCCATCAACTAATGAGTAGAAGACGTCTACAGGACATGGGTCTCCCCTCAGGACCATCAATACCTATATCCAAGTTACCCCTACCACTGGCTCCATCCATCCACTGGAAACTCAATACGTCACATACATAACTAACATCGCCTAGTTATTGGGTTCGACGTTCCAATCCCAACGGGCTTGTGCTCGATCGGAGATTTACGATTAATTGCTTCTGTTTAGACCAGAATGATTCATGGTAGGAGATTATTTGAACGAATATGTTGTATGGGAGCTGATATTTATTCGCTGTGTTATTTTGGACACGTTATGAATTTTATTGATTGTGTGATCTCATCGTCATCTATGTGTAGCAGTTAGTGCAGATGATACATTAATAGTGAGCTTAGTACACAGAACATAGAATCACCGCCGCGCCGGCCGCTACGCGCGTGGTGCTTCTATGCTCTGTGGCTTAGTATTTAGTCATTCATCTCACACATCCACACTATACACCCTTCTCTATAAACCTTTCATCATCATCATCCCTTATAGACAACACGGGTATCAGGAGGTTTTAGACCTCTTAAAGGTCTCCAACAAATTAAGCACATTTACTGGTTTCTCTAACTACAGTATCCTGTGACCTTGACTCATGTGAGGGGCCGAAACTTAAAATAAAAGGAGAAAATAAAAACGAAGTGTATCCTTTAACGAAGTAAGCATAAAATAAGCACTTTTTCTTTATTTCGAATTGCGAACTTCCCAATTATCCAAACCCGTATTCTCACTCCATTGAAATCCATCCATGAATGCGTGAGTATGCGCTCGCGCAGGACCGCGTCACGATCTCACGACGCAGACGGGATGTGGGCGCTAGGTCTAATTAATTAATCGCTAGGGCCGCCTAGGGTATTATCTGAATTGTTTACCATGTGGGTGTCATAGTAATGTTTGTGGTGTTGGGCCGAAAATAGCAAAGTGTATGAACTAAATTGTTGGTTGGAGTAGTCGATTTTGCGTTACCATTTATGAATCATAAGTACTATAATCAATGTCAGTTTAAGACAAAGTCACTTTAAGTTTTATAATACTGCATACTCTATTTCGTATAGGCTAGGTTTTCAAGGAATATTCAGAGATAATTTAACCGACTTAACCAATGTAATGTGGGGACAATAAACATGCCATATAAACTTCAATCACACAACAATTAAATACGACATGCATGCAAGTAATATACTGTAGGTATCCACATTGTATGTAGAAGCTTTGTACGTACTCGTCGCCTCGCTCTAGTTGGAAAGTTAATTTGAAACACTTTGAGCTAAACTCACGGAAACTGTGCTTTATCCCGGATATTTGAAGAGGGTGGGTCGAATTCATAGTCGCGATGCGCGGAACTAGAACACACTTGAAAATTGAAAGAGTAATGTTAAAGTTGATATTTTAACTGGAGCACTAGCTTTTAACTTAACAAATTGGAGATTTTCAATTTAGCAAGTAGAAGATTATTTCTTCGAAGTTCGTGTCTTCAAGTCCTTACGTCTACTATGAGTTAGAAGTCCAAAGTTCTAAACGACAACACATCGCGATTGCTAAGCTCGACCACTACTCAGATTTGTACCAGATCGTGGCATTTCTATCTGATTGCTACCGTACTGCTGAGAATAGGTTATTTCAATCGTTAGACCATTTCGGAGGTCTTTAGGCAGTCTAAAAGCGACCGATACCAGGGATGACCATCAACTTACATCTCTCTCAAAACTGACTATCCAAATCCAAATCAACACATCGAATCCTAACTTAATATTATAAATGCGAAAGTAACTCTGTCTGTCTGTCTGTTACGCTTTCACGCCAAAACTACTAAACCGATTTGAATTAAATTTAGTACACAGTTAGTCCAGAGCCTGGGAAAGGACATAGGCTACTTTTTATCGCGAAATTCCTGCGGGAACGGGTACAACGCGGTTGAAACCGCGGGGCGCTGCTAGTATGTATTAAAACAAAGTCATTCATTACATAATTATATTTAAAACATGTTTGTGTTAAAACGCGGCGACCTCGTTACTGGTAATTGTTTATTTGCCAAATGAGACGAGATGCTTTGTTCTCGGTGTTTGTCTTCAAACGAATAACAGCCATTTACCATACTTTAGTAAACACTCTTTGAAAATAGACCGCTTTTGGTAATAAAATAGCAATGCCGAACTTTGAGACGGACAAATTATTTTGCTCTTTTAGAGAGATTTTCGATTGAACGATAAGTTCCCTTTGATCTTTGTATTATCCTGTGAATCTCTGTGAATCTTTGAATGTGAATCAGTTTGTTATACTTTTTAAAAGGCCTCAAAGTGGTCTTTTTTTATTGAACATAAAACTAATAGCTAAAGAATAGAAACAAAACATTACACCTATTGACAGCAAATAACAGGTTTATTTTTAATATTAGTTATATAATTTATAAAATATTAATTATAAACTAAATTGTCGCTCTAAAACGAGTTACAAATAATTGAGAACGTATGTCTGTATGGAGTGACAAACGGACGAAAAAAAGAAACGGTCTAAAAACTCCTACACCGGTGTTGGTCACTAACTCTCGATAAGTAACGTAAGTTAAAGTACATGATGGTCAATGCATACAGGGCAAAGGTCAGCCGTTCATTGAAGATATCAATGTGTTCTAAATAGTACATATTAAGTAAATGCTGTGTGTGGATTGTGATGTGCTACTATTTTACCAATATATAAATTCGAAAGTTGGAGGGCGTGGATGGATGTTTGTGAGAATTAAATTAAATTTTGCATAAGGCCACATAGTAAAGTAAAGCCTTCAGGCTCAGAACGACAACTTCCTAAAATGACAACTTCCGAAAACGACAACTTCCGAAGGCGACAACTTTTTAGAATGACAACTTCCGAAATCGACAACTTCCGAAAACGACAACTTCCGAAAACGACAACTTCCGAAAACGACAACTTCCGAAAACGACAACTTTTTAGAATGTCTGAACTGGTCTACATGATTTTTTCAGTAGCAGCTCGTCTAATTAGCTATTGGTCTATATAACGTTCCGCGGGCTGAATGACCCCTTTCGATTTTTTGCGTGGGTGAGTCGTTCCACCTGTCTGGCCAACTGAGCCCGCGGGTTCAGTCGACCACTCTCTTCAGTAGGTTAGGGTTATTTTTTTTTTTTTACGTAACTGATACAAAAAAAATAACCCTAACCTACCGAATAGTAAGAAAATTGTTTTTACGTACTATTCGGTAGGTTAGGGTTATTTTTTTTTTGTATAAATTAGAAATTTTTGACATTTCACAACCGAAATTAGTCAGCCCCTTAGGTATTTTAGGAAGTTGTCATTTTAGGAAGTTGTCATTTTAGGAAGTTGTCGTTTTCGGAAGTTGTCGTTTTAGGAAGTTGTCATTTTAGGAAGTTGACGATTTTAGAATAGACGTTCTCGGAAGTTGTCGTTTTCGGAAGTTGTCATTTTAGGAAGTTGTCGTTCTCAGCCTGAGGGAAGTAAAGTATTAAGCCTGTAATGTCCCACGGCTGGGCAAAAGCCTCTCATCTCTCTGAAGATATTAGTACAGTGAGGAGGAATAAAACTGCTGGACGGATTTGGATGAAACTGTACAGTAAAATAGCTTATACATCAGAATAACACATGCGATACATTTTATCCCGAAATTCCCGCGGGAACGAGTACAACGCGGGCAACACCGCGAGGCGCGACTAGTATAGTATAAGTCTTACGTAGTTACATAACCATGTTTTTATATCGAAAATCACAAACAAAATAATCACATTTTGTGGCAGTGACTTCTCTATTACTTTCTGTATAAACAAATATGTTTGCCTTATGTAATATACATTAGGATCAGTACATACGGTGTGAGTGAAATGAAATGGTCACGTTATTTTCCAGTGCGGCGAGCCGTGAAAACAGCCCGCTGATATTAACACATATGTATCGAATCATCACGATATTATGTAAATGTATTTGGACACGATTCGAATCTAGTTGAAGGTTACATGGTCTAGCGGCTGATGTGGGTTTTAAGTTTTGATGTAGAGCATAAGAGCTCTAGGTAGAAACTAATAATCTAGATACTAGTTTTTGGCTGGATATGTACAAATACTTGAAGAAAATGTTTTTTTTTTGTTTAATGATTTTGAAACCAAAACAGACACTGCAAAATGTCTGCGATGCATCTTCGTGCAGGCAATTCACGTCACAACATTTCTTAACGATGTTAACCGATTGCAAATTCCTGAAAACTTAACCAATATCAGATTATTATGTATTGCTATAGACATTTGACATCAAAACCATTAACCATACATTTAATCTCTTCCAGGCTCTGCACTCTCCGCGTGACTCGCCTTCGGGTTTCCGGCGGGTTGGGCGATTCAGGGGCGGGGGCGGCGAGCGGAGCGGGCGCGGGCGCGGTCATCCTCGCCGCCCGCATGCACAGCAGTAAACGCACGCTTCGCTCCAATGATATAGCAGTGCCTCCGCCTGATGTGGAACTTGATCTCTGCTTCTCACTGCAGTACCCTCACTTTGTGAAGCGGGATGGGAACAGGTAAACTAAAACACAGTATTTAGCCGGACTAAAGTTCTTTTAACCAGTATTGTATAACTCAGCTCTATCTAAGGTTTTACCTTCAGAGAAAAGAGAATACTCAACTTAAAAGCGGGATCTTTTTAGGCCTAAATAAGAACTATTTTCTCCTTAAAATTCGTTGCTATGTTTTAAAACTAGAGTCAAGTAGAGACTTAAGAAGGCTAACCATGGTGTTGGCGTTTATAGGCATCATAAAGACGAGTCTAACTAGGTCTAATAACAATATTGATGTTTAAGTGACCACAAAAATATTAATTTCGTAGCCATCGTTTAAAAATTATCCTTCTAAATCCTTGAATCCTCCTTGAAAATTCCAAATGCAAGCCATTACAAACCATTAGTTTTAGTGCCGTAAAAGTATTTTGAAACACATAAAACGAGTATTCCCACCACGAAAGCTTCGTTTATTCTTTTCAGCAATACTCATTGTATTATCGAGGTTTCGTGGTCCGAATAAACATCGTTAAATTGATAGTAAAGTTGCTTCTATAAAAAGTGTTGGAATCTTTTTTCGAATCAAACAATAATCGTAAAACTTGTTCGTGGATAGTTTTAATCCGGCAAATCGTTTCGGGTTTGTGTTATTGAGTTTCCTTTTACTTTGATTTTTATTGAGTTCTAAAGGTGGATATTCTTGTATCGGTTGAAACGATTTCCCTATTACGTCATGTCTATACATGGTTCACATATTCTCTATCCGTAGTAACAACATCGCTGAAACCCAAAGGATCAAATACAGCTATAACTTTAAATAGAAATCAATAGTTCTACCTCACTAAATAAGTACATATTAATCTCACTGCGGCTATTGGGAACCGACCAATAATAGCTAATGAAAGCTTCAACCGTAGTTTAAACTTGGTACCAAGTTTGTAGTTTGACTACCGTTTCACTAAGTATGGAGCTCTGAAATTCTTGATCAACTTGATATCGGGCGCAAGGTTTCCTTCCGACGTGACCTGTATTCATTATCACGTTATTAATTTATCGCTTGTCGTGTTTCAGGTTGCAAATAATGCTGCAAAGACGAAAGAAATATAAGAATCGCACTATATTGGGCTACAAGACTTTGGCTGAAGGTGTTATTAGGATGGACCAGGTAAGGATTTTCGTCTTTTGATATATCAAAGTCAAAGAGGCTCTTTTGAACTCTTTTTGAGATTTATATTCAGAAAAGGCAATTTTCAACGACGAGTACATCTGTAGCAATCGTATTAGTGGAAACAACAACATCCATAGACAAATGCCAACGTTACTATAGTTCGGCGGCTGCAGTTGCATCTTTTCTGGCAATAGGCAACACGTACGAGTACCATACGAACTTGAAAGAAAACGATCTTCCAGTTCGAAGACTTCTTTTGGTTCTTTTCAAAATATATATCTACTGAGAACTATTAGTTATGTCAAAGTGTATTAAAAGCCTTGTCATTGCCAACAAGTCGCCGCCCATTAAGGCCGGCACCCGCTCGCACTTTGGTAAACATCGCTAATTAATGGACCGAATTGAACGGGACTTTCGCGGCTTGATTTTATATAATTTCACCCAATTAGGGTGTGTGCTTGTGACGGTCGGTTTGGGATATTTATGTATGCAGTTTGTGGTCGATGAGGACACTTTGTGGGGTTCATTTTAAATTAATTTACGTATGAAAATTTACCAATTGCTACAATAAAAAAATCAATAAATTTTTATTCAGCTATTATCCACTTATTCTTTACATTGGAAGTCTATAGCAGAATAAATTAAAGATCTTAATATATATCAGGTTAAAATTAAAAGTATGTAAAAGCATTAGCCTGCCCAGCAGTAACCAAAAGCCTTTGATCTCACTGAAGATATCAGTATAGTGAGGAGGATAATAAAAATACCTCTAAAAAATTTCCCTTTCGTATATAGCAGGGCTAGTAAGTTATCTATTATCTTACTCTGATGGCATAAGTCCCCCATTATAACCGCCATACATTCCGTCCCTCTCACACGATTCGATCTTCATCTCCGTTCCAGGTGCTCCAACGCTCAATGGACATGGAGCTGGAGCTGACGGGTGTGGGCGGCAAGGTGGGCGCGGCGGCCGGCCAGCCCGTTGCCAAGCTCACCATTACCGGCCTCGCCTCCACGCCCGTCGACCACGACACCAAGAACAATAACACGTTGTTGATCACTGGTGAGTGATATATTTAGGTTCCTGCCAGATATTTGATACGAATTGAGGGCAGTATAGTGTCACTGTGCTACTCATTCATTTCGAGTAGGTTAGCGGCCAACCCTGGTGACGGAGGTCTAAAGGCCTCCGACATGGCCTAACGATTGAAACACCCGGACCGACTCCGTCGGAAGCATCGTAGTGCTCAGTAGCAAATGCCACTTTCGGCCAACCATCCAAGTAGGGAGCGTTGAGCATTGCTTAACAATGACCAATGAACTTACATTGCTTAGTCCAACTATGCCACAAGCGCTACTTACCCGTTTTTGACGTCGGTTATAGTGAATATAAAACAGACGAAGGTGGAAATAAAGAAAAGAAACCTTTGCATTGAATTGAATATTGCAATCTGTGTAATAATTCCAGATTCCTGGCATGGTCCCAATTCGCAGCAAACTTGAATGCCATCCCATTTATATGTATTTTCTTTGGAATTCCTTGTGTATATTTTCTTTTTTCCATTACTAAGTTCTGGGCCAAACTATTGTAACCGTGAACTTGCTTTGACGCCATTGAAATGAAAAGAAAGATTTGTAGTAAGATTTGTTGAACAGCGTAAAAGAAAAAAAGGATATTTTGTGAGCCGTCTAGAAGGATATTTTGTAAACCGTTCCCTAAGCCAACCTCCTTATTTTTCCAGAGCGAGGCTACTCCGACGAGGAGGAGGAAGGCGAGTTCAGCTCCGTAGAGGAAGCTGACGATATGACGTATGGAGCGCCGGCCAGGAGGCGCGCCAGAGAAATGGCCTTTAACAAGACCAACCTATCTTATACTAAGGTGAATATCGCTTGATGCTAAACAGGCTTGAGGATCAATGCACCAAAGAATTGTATGTCAATTGGATGTCCATAGAATCTATTTATTTATTTATAATAGACATCTATGGCGATGGTCTATGGCACAATTGCTTCACTACAATATTATAAACCAAAGTCCACGGCTGCGTCTGTCTGTCTCTCTGTTCGCGATAAACTCAAATACACTACTGCACGGATTTTGACGCAGTTTTTTAAATAGATAGACTGATTCAAGAGGGAGATTTATATGTATAAAAAATCCCGAAATTCCCACGGGAACGGGCACAATGCCAATTAAACTGCGGGGCGCTGCTAGTATGGTATAAAATGTGTCAATGGCCATTGAATAGTTTTGACAACTTATGTGTTAGTAGAATACCAAATGTGTTTCAATTGTGTCGCCATGGAATAGTCGGACACATTTAATTCCTAACAGAATGCCTAAGTTAGCTGTATCGAAATTCAATTGACACACGATTATTGAGCAGAATTGATCCCCTGGTTTCCTAAATAAGTCATCGTTTTTATGGCAACGTCTGTTTAGGTTTGATGTAAGTTATAAATGAGCAAAAGATGGGTGGACCAATGTGCCCTTTTATTTTTAGTTCTTATTTATTTTACTAGTTTTTTATTAAACTCAAATGTATAAATGTTAGCTTATTTTAATAATATGATGTCTATTAATGCATGCGATTGCTTTAGCTTATGCTTCATTAAGATACCTATGTAACAAATACATGAGGGTCTATGTATCTATGTCATAATAGGGTAAAACTGTAAGATTTCGCTGCAGGGTAAGGTCTCTCATCTAACGTCTTCAGTGGGTGAGAGATTTTTACCATGCAGTGGTAAATTCCTCTTGTATAGGATAAAGAATAGGATATTTCCATATTTTTTCAATTATATATGTTTCTATGTACATCGCTTTACCGCGCATTATTAGATATTCGTATGCTTGCACGCAGTTCTCACGTGTCCGCGACTTAAACTACATGGAACGTGAGCGACAGAGACAGAGCTATATGCGCTCTAAGGCGCACGAGAGGGACAGCGACAGTGAGCTAGAGAACCAGTCTAAACGCAAGAGCTCGCGCGGCAAGCTCGCGGTGAGCACGCGGTATTGTAGCTTGTGCATTTGGGAATAGAGATCGATTTGTTGTGGCAGGTAATGGAAATTAAAATGTTAGGTTAACTATTGGGTTTAAGTCCCTTGATGTATATGCAAGACTTTCAGATTAACCAAAATCTTTGTGAGATTTCTGTCTATACTTAAATGTATAAAACATTCTTAGAGAAAATACCCAAACCAAGATATTTCGGTTAAGTACTAAAACTATTTAACATGATCTCTATTCTCATTAGCTTGCTCTAAAAACTGCATGTAATTTTGTATTTTTTATGTAAAAATGTATTGTTATGTGTAGTGTCCTTATGTGTTATACGTTTATGAAATACCTACATAGCAAATTCCTCTTAGTAATTAAATATGAAACAGACTATTTAAATAGCTGATTTGGTCCAAACAGAAATTCATATACAAAACATCTGTATCCATTGTCCAATACCACGTTCATTTTAGTTCCGAACATTCACACTAGATGTCGCTACTGTGAATAATTCCTGAATCGCGCTAACGTTGTGTTCTCGGCTTGAACGACCCTCGCACCGTACCGTAGTTAACTCATACTTACCTGGCGTAGGGGACACCGTGATCAATAAGGCGGTTCCCCCAGAGCGAGGCCTATTCATTGCACTGCGAATGGGTTGACCTCTGCGATTATCCCTAATGTGGATAACTCGGACGCGTAATTTTTGGTAGTGGGGACTGCGTACGCGCTGTCCCCCTCGTAAAATAGAGTGTATTAAGTAACTTCATTAGATCCAGGATTTTCTTCCTTGCGGGACTGTTCTTTCATTCATCGCTATTCCATTTTTGCCTATGGTAGAAATTAGAGCGCCGAAATTGCATGTCATTTGGAGCCTTTTTTCTTTTTAATATTAATTAAATGGTAGGTTTTCGAAAAAACTGCCCCAGCTTAATCAATTTTTTGTATTACCTTCAAAATAACATTTTATCTAACTGAATGATACATAACATGACCTTTGCATTTCCACCTAAAGCTACGCTGACCTGCTAATCTATAAAAGCAATATTCGCTCTGACTTACATTAAATAAAAACAATTCCCTCGCGGTCCGTTAATCTTTAACGTGACTAATTACCTCATCAATCTTACGATAAGATTATCGATGTAAACAAATTATTATTAATATTCAGTTACGTAATATCAGTGCATTAAACCGCACGAATTCGATGGAGGTAGACCATTTGTTATTTGTATATTTAGTGTAAATTGTAGTGTTGTATGTAGCATTTTGTACAAAATAGTAATGTGATGTTTTTGTGTGTTGTATGTATTGTAGCTGTGTTGTGTAGTTGTGATGTGTTTATTAAATCAGTTTTTTTCTGTGTCTATGACTACGAACATAGTTTAGAGATATTTTAAACTTGTATCCTGTAGAGATGACGCTAGTGTGTTTTGATAGTTTAAGTATTGTCCACATTTGCCTTTAAAAAAACCTATGTATAAAAATACATATTTTTATTTAAGTGTTTTAATGCAAAACCCCACATTTAACAATTCAACACAAGTATTTTCTCCTCGCTCTTTTATTACACAGTCTACCTCACTCGCAACTGAAAGAGCATTCGTATGCGCGTGTAAAGGTAATCGCGCAATTATTAGAACACGCGATAGAATGACTGTATAAAGGGAACTATTGAGCTAAGCACCAAGCGAGCAAGTCTTCGAAACTGTTAGTCAAACCACTGCTCTAACGTACATTGATACCAGTTACTCATTGTATGTCATGTAACGTTACAGCAACGCAACTTGAAGCAGAAGTTCGCGGCGTTGCTGCGTCGCTTCCGGATGCCCGAGGAGATGTCGGAGCGCGGCGCCAACCGGGACACGCACAACACGCACCGGGACATCGACGAGCTGTTCCAGGTAACTAGGTTATTAATTGACTAGCGCCCGACGTTATGTCCGCGGTGTACCCGTTCCCGCGGGAATTTCGGGATGAAAAATAGCCTATAACCTTCCCGTTGAATGTGGCTATCTAGCACAAAAATAATTCCCGAGATTACCTCGAACATGCAAACAAACTAACTTACAAATTTTACCTCTTCATAATATTATAGTATATCTATAGTATAGATGACTATAAAATGTAGACCTTTGCCCAGCACCACGAAGAAAACGTTTATTAAGTTCTTAACAAATTGCATTCTTTTACTCGTGAATTTAGATAATCAATATCTGAAAAAATATTCGCTTTCGTTTTTAAATGTCGCTATGGAATGCAGAGCACTGCAGTCTTACATATAGCGTTCAAAATATGTTCTTAACCACTGATTGGTTAAGAACATATTTTCCATATTTACCTTCTCGCTCCAGGAGCTGGAGTCGCTATCGTGCGGCGAGGGCGAGGACTCGGGGCCCGACCAGATGGACACCATCTCCATCGGGTCGACCCCGAAGCCCTCCATCCGCCCCTTCTTCAGCAGCTCCCGCAGCCTCGCCAACCAGGACCACCACAGACACTCCAACGGTACCTTACACTTTCACAAACATTTGCACAAGTATTTGCAGACGTAGGATGTTTGAGACAGAAAGGGAGTCGAGATAGAGTGCTGTGAACTGTGTGAAGCATATAACAACAGGAAGACCACCTGAATTCTATGGTTTTGTTTCATTAGTGCTTGCTGTGCTGAAACTTTTTGGTTAAGAATTTTCTAAAATTTAGACAACAACTAATAACCAAATTACACCCACGTCTTGGCTTCACTTCAATGTTGACAGCGCTTTATCTCGAGTTTTTATTCGGTCTGTGTGTATAGGGACGTGTATTAAGTAGCAGAGATAGGAGATATCTTTCGAAGATGTATGTAGATTTGCGTCGTTAGGGGCGGCTTGGATAACACTATCTAATTTTATTTACTGCTAATAAAATAGTTTCTTCATCAGGAACTTTGTTCATGGTAAAAACCGCATGTTGGTCGCGTGAGACTAATTTGACTGTCGAAATTTGTTTAATAAAACATTTATCACATAATTAATTTAGAGTTTTGTTTTGAATAAATTATTGTGTGACATTGAATGAAATTAATGTGTTATACACCGCCCTTAACTAATATATTGTGTATCTGAAACGTATCTACTCTTATCAATTAGGAATACATTTGTCTCTTTCGTATTTTAACTAAAAGAGCGAGAGAAAGTCCCCAATAAGTTATACATAAAATGTCCTAACACCAGAATTACATTTTCATTTGAACACCCCACTTGACGTGTTATTAAAATACTGAATTATTATTATTTGATAACAGTTTATATATAATAAAATGCACTCGCATTGTGTGACGTGACGCTTTACATTCATTTGCATTACATTACATACAAACATATACAATACATATATGATATGATCCTAAGTTATATTGTAATTTGTGTTCTTGTTTACGCTGTGTGCATAGTTTAGTGCATGTGTGTATACGGAGATATAGGACGTTTAGAATGTAGCATTAAGTTTAAGATTACAACTAAATGAAATATATTATATTTTCCAAAAAATCGGTGTTTTTTTCTTTTTTTTTTTGGTTTCATTTTCCTTTTTTTTAGTTTGTTCTATTTTTAGAAATTAGATTAATTTATTGGTTTAATTTTTTATGGTATAATAGAATAATATTGTAGTGGCGTTCGTGTGTAGTTGTAAATATAAGTTCATAAACATCGAAACGTCCTATACCGTGCCGTGGTGGTAATGCCGTCGTACCGCGATGGCTTGCCGTGACGGCATGCCGTACCGTATACACACACGCAACACGTGACGGCATGCGCAGTGAGTCGGCACGCGAGCCGCGCCTCCGCTGACGCCGTGGTGCTCAACGAGATGCGGAAACACGCGATGCAAGGTATGACAACACGCTGTGAATGCGGTTTGGCAACGTCGCTTTTCAAGCTGGACTGTTGTGCTATTGATTCTTCTATTATGGCTATGTTAACTTGGGCATATTTGAATATCGGGAAATATGCCGCCCAGTATAGTTTCGTGTGGCATTTACAGTTAGTTAAATAAAATCTTTAGCAAGCCTAGGATAACAGTTACAAATATTAAAATCACCTTTACGAAACCGTTCTAAAAATTGATTTGCAACTATGTTTATAAATCAGGGCTGGAGCATTAAGTAGTATTTTTCGGCCCGTTTAAGAAGTTTGCCTAAGTGCTCAACAACATACAATTGTACCATTCCCAGTTGGAGAAGCCACATTGTTATTCCTTCGCACTCTCTCGCTTACTGTGTACACGTTAGCAGGCTTCCGTCTGTCTTTTTCTTTCTTTTATCATTACTTAGTACATTATCGTGCATGATATTAATATAAATAACTACAATATCCATTCATATAGTCATGTCTCCTTCATATTTCTCGCTGCGAACGTTGGTAGCAATCTTCAATGATATGCGAAAAGATGAATGTGTTAGTTAAATGATATGTAAAATGATTTGTCTGTTTCATTGTATGAGAGAGAATATTAAATAATGTTACCAATCGATGTATTTTTTTTGTCAGATGTATGATGGAAGTATAACTTTTATTATTTATGTGATAATTATTCTGGTGTCGAAAATTTCCTTAAGAGTTTGTTCAGCCTCAAAACGCTAGCAAAGAATCTATCTATCCAATAAAATACATCATCAATGTTCAGTAATAGGATTCTCAAAATTTAGAGCGTTTGTCCACCGCCGCCGGCACCGGACCGTCACCGGTAACGAGATTATTTCGTGCCGATTTTATTATGACGTGACGGATGTGCGGTGGACACGCGGCTAAAGCAAAACGCTCTTAATGTATCTACCGCTACTTCGGCGCCGGCATCTCGTTCCCGGTGCCGGTCCGGTGCCGGCGGCGGTGGACAAACGCTCTTATTCTATTTTCCCAAAAAGAGAGACAGCATGTCAAAACTCCCTAAAGAAAGAGATAACAGTATAAGACAAGGATAGCACCTTAAGTATAAGTAAAGTACAAAAGGACAAGGATAGTAAACACTCTTCTCACTCTCTCCAGTCCCAATTGCCTCCATACTACTTCCATTTATGTGGTCCAGAGTCGGAGGTAGTCCGCAGCACGGGCGACGAGCGCGCTAGTGATGGGAACAGCGACGCGGACCTGTGCGCCGACACCGTCGTCTCCGGGGCTTCGGTGTCCAGCTCGCCGCCCAATGATAATAAGGTAAGAGTCGTAGGTCACCTCCTCTTATTTTTCTGTACATCATGTACAAAAGTCGGCTTACTGTTTTGAATAAATTTAGACGATGGTTATAGAAAAGTAGAGGTATAGGAAGTTCGGAGCCTGCAAATCGTCATCACAAAGCGATTCGAGCATGCTCATGATGTTTGTGAACCGCATGTTTACTTCAACATGGTACCTTTATAGTTACGTATAAAGCTCTTAGGTTTTAGGACAAAACTAAGATGATTCCGTGCTTCGGAGGGCACGTTAAGCCGTCGGTCCCGGTTACTCTCTAAGGATAGTAGTCGTTACATGAGGTCGCCATGTCAGAGGCCTTTGGCAGCTCAATAACTCTGCCACCAGGATTGGTCAGGGTGACCATCCACTCGATGAAGAAGAAGGACAAAACTCGCTTTGTCTCGAATGCACCACAGCTGACTTGAACATATGCGGTTCCAGACAATATTTTGATCTTTACTTTGAATCATACTACATATTAAGCACACGACTTCTGTTTGATAAATTATAGTCAGTTTCTTCTGGTTTCTTTACGACTTTCAGCACGGGTCCATAACCTCCCCTTTCTCATCACTGAGTCTCCATGACCCAACATTCCCCTTGCAGGAGGACAAGCGCAGCCGACTGTTCCGCAGCGCCACGAGCGGCAGCAACCTGACGCCGGCCGCTGCCGCGCGCAAGAAGAACTCGCTGGGCAGCGCCGAGCGCCCGCTCTCCGCGCACGACCTGCCGGCGCAGAGCCCCACCACCATCGACGTGAGCACACTAATACACTCACACCATCATTTACTCAATCTCTTACCTGATGCTGTTCTTGTTTGTGCTTGACGTCGCAAACTGATTTGGACTAATACAGTCTTCTTTTGAGTTCGGCCATGATATTTTTCTTTTCGATCCATTGTTTAATCCGCGAAAGGGAAGCATCCGAGATTTTCATCAAGTCTTCCTCGGTGCAAGTGCCGGGCAGGACAAATGGTGGACCACATCCTGATCTGGAGCACCCCAGTCACATTGATTCAGAAGAGTCGCCCCAATTGACTAGGTTCGACATATTATTATACATATATGTTATAAGTGACGGGTTGTGTGTTTGGTGCAGTCCCGGCGCGCGGTGCTGGAGCAGTTCCCGGGCGAGGAGAGCTCGGCGCTGGGCGTGTGCGGCGGCGGCGCGCTGGGCGCGGCGCTGGCGGCGCTGCGCGTGCCCGCGCTGCCCGACGCGCGCGCCGTGCTGCACGCGCTGCACGCGCGCCACCACCACCAGTCAGTATACCACACTATAACTATCGCTGGCGGCGCTGCGCGTGCCCGCGCTGCCCGACGCGCGCGCCGTGCTGCACGCGCTGCACGCGCGCCACCACCACCAGTCAGTATACCACACTATAACTATCGCTGGCGGCGCTGCGCGTGCCCGCGCTGCCCGACGCGCGCGCCGTGCTGCACGCGCTGCACGCGCGCCTCCACCACCAGTCAGTATACCACACTATAACTATCGCTGGCGGCGCTGCGCGTGCCCGCGCTGCCCGACGCGCGCGCCGTGCTGCACGCGCTGCACGCGCGCCTCCACCACCAGTCAGTATACCACACTATAACTATCGCTGGCGGCGCTGCGCGTGCCCGCGCTGCCCGACGCGCGCGCCGTGCTGCACGCGCTGCACGCGCGCCACCACCACCAGTCAGTATACCACACTATAACTATCGCTGGCGGCGCTGCGCGTGCCCGCGCTGCCCGACGCGCGCGCCGTGCTGCACGCGCTGCACGCGCGCCACCACCACCAGTCAGTATACCACACTATAACTATCGCTGGCGGCGCTGCGCGTGCCCGCGCTGCCCGACGCGCGCGCCGTGCTGCACGCGCTGCACGCGCGCCACCACCACCAGTCAGTATACCACACATTTATTTATTTATTTATTAATTATCTAAGCCCCATCATCATTGTAATCAGGATTCTCTCCATTTGCAACTCAACCTATAATGATCTCTGACCTCACTATCTACCCGCAGAGTATCCCACTGCAGGGTACGCGATCACGTGACTTGCGTCGTTCACGTCCTACCACTGTTGATCTCTCTATTTATGTTGGACATTCGTTTCCCCCTCCGCCGCTGAGTCGTTGTAATAACCCGTGCTACCCCCGTGCCGCAGCCTGTCGCGGCGCTGGGCGCGCGTGTGCGTGTGCGGCGGCGACGGCGCGGTGTCGGCGACGCTGCGCGCGCACGCGGAGCTGGCGCGCCGCCCGCCCGACGCGCCGCCGCTGCGCTACTACCTCGTGCCCAACGGTGCGTACCTACACCGGGGGTGCCCTTTTACAAACCAATAACCCCTTCACACACTGATTTCCAGTGGCAGATCCACCATTTTGGTGATGGGTGGGCTTGACCCGGGTGAGAGTAAAAAATGTGGATATCCCACTGCAGCTTTGTATCGTCAATGCTCGTACACTCGCCAGTGGCCCCGAGTACAAGCCCGTTCCCCCGCAGGCCCGGGCACGATGTCCCGCTTCATGTCGTCCCTGGATGCGGCGCACGCGGCGCTCTTCAACGAGCAGTGGTATGCGCTGCTCGACCGACCCGACCTCGACCTCGACGAGATCTCCGCAAGGATCGCACGGTACGACACACAAACACACACACACACACACACACACACACACACACACACACACACACACACACACACACACACACACACACACACACACACACACAATCACACCGCACCACGAGTACTCGTGAACCATACTTGATAGTTGCAGCGTGCAGTCAATAAAACACTCTTTGATTCCACACTTCTACTGAAAATTAAACCTTAACTTATTCCGGTTACTACAGGTATTTGAACAGCAACGGGCCAGTGAACCACGTGCCGATAGGTGAAGCTATGATCGCGTACCGAGAGAAGTCGGGAGATGAAGATGCTAGTCAAACTTTCGTGCCGTTTATTGCGGTGAGTACAATAGGATAATAGTTTTTCTTTCCAGTTTCGTCCGTTCCCGTGGGAAATTTTGGATTAAATTAGCCCATCTTCGTTGCCAACCCAAGGTATATTTTTAAGGCAAAATTCATCCAAATTCTTTCATGGATCTAGACGTGAAAGCGTAACAGAGAGGCAGAGTGAATAGTGATCATATTTTTAATGGAAAAATTTAACTGACTTTTTGTGTCACTATTTTATCTATCACTTTTCTGACATTTTACTCAATTATAACTTACTTTAGTCATATTTTTGGCAGTTAATGCTTCTCACATTTTCGAGCAGGCATAGGTTCTGCCGCCCGGCAAAGCCCATTAATGGCCAAATTATATGTGTATTTAATTGAAGTATCCTAAAATATCTGGTGGTGTGTGGACAGGAGGTCCGCGTCGGCTGCGGCGAGTGCGGCGCGTGCGAGGAGGAGGGCTCGCCGCCCGCGCGCGCCTCGCCGCCGCCCACGCCCGCGCCCGACGCGCACGCGCACGCGCACGCGCACCCGCCGCACGCGCACGCGCACGCCTCACACTCGCACGGCCCGCATCCCCGGCACGATCCCATGGAGCTGCAGCTGGACTATTGGCTGGTACGATGAACACCATTAACAACAAATATTAAACCAAAAACACTATATTATATGTTGTTTCAATCGTCAGACCATTGAAGGCCTTTAAGCGGTCTAAAAACTTCAAAACCAGGGTTGGCCACTAACCTACTCGAAACGAATGAATTGGAACGTTTGTTGATGGTGTTGCGCGGCGCAGGTGCCGAGCCGGCAGCCCGAGGGCGCGGAGGGCAAGGTGTCGGTGAAGGCGTCGTTCCGCGCGCTCAGCGTCACGCGCCAGAACGCGCACCTCTGCATCACCTACCTCACCAAGGAGAAGAAGCAGAAGAGTCAGTATACCTTCATGATCAACATCAGAATACCGTTTTAACAATTCCAGCTCAAGCGCAGAACATAGTCATTCTAATACAAATCAAATTAATAGAAATTTCCCCTAATACCCTACGCCACTCTAATTTGGGAACAATTTCAAACAATTTTGATTGCTTTTTGTCAAAATTGTATTAAATTGATGGTTAGTTTTAAGGCGACAGAATCTTTGAGGGATACAGTATACGTTAAATCTCTCCACATACATTTTACTTCTCGCGTGTATGCAGGTACTAGGTATATTATTCATAGTAACTGTTGTGTATAATTGTACACTCTTCTTAATCTACATTATCGTACACTACCTATATAAATTTCTCTGTTATTTATTTCAGTAATGCGTCTCGGCAAGAAGAAGGAGAAGGGCGGCGAACAAGAGGTGGGGCGCGCGCAGAGCGTGGACGGCGTCGCGCGGCTCATCTGCTCCGCCAAGGGCTCGCACACGCCGCCGCTCAAAGGTACCACCACAATACTACCAGCGGTCCGCATTTTACCTTTTCCCGTGGGAATTTCGTAATGAAAAGTAGCCTATATTCTTCCTTTGCCTTAGACTAAGACAAATGGTCATTGAACTAATTATGTTGCAGTGTACATCGACGGCACGGAGTGGAACGGCGTGAAGTTCTTCCAGCTGTCAACGCAGTGGCAGACGCACGTGAAGACGTTCCCCGTGGCGCTGTGCGGCGCGCCGCTGGCGCCGCCCGAGACATAACCTGTCAGCTGTCGCCGCCCACTCGCCGGCTGTCAACGTCAACGTGACACTGACAGCCGCGCTATCACCGAGGCTCTAAATTTAAAAAGTTAAGCCTTTAATTTGCTCGTGATTTGTTCTCACGCTATCGAGCTGCCATTTCAAAGCTTGTGTTGTGTAATTTGAATGAATTTAATTCGCAGATTTTATATGAAATGTTCTAATTTAACTCGTCTTCTAGGACCGATACGATGCATGCCGTACGGTGTAAAACGTATTCAAGTTACATAATGAAGGCTCAAATTTATCGTATGTTAATTATTCACTGTAGTCATTCATAATATTATAGTAATAGATGTATTTAAATGTAGTTATTGTGTACTCAATATACGATTATATCGATGAGTAAATGGTTCGTGACAATTCCAATATTAATGTAAATTAGATTTATGGATTTATAACCGAATTTAGTTTGGTGAGTTTATTGAGCACATATCATAGTCGCTGGCGGGTGCAGTGTGTGTGTGATGTGGCGGCCGGCGGCGGCGCGGGCGCGGCGCGGGAGCAGCGCGGCGGCCGCGCGGCCGGCCGCGCGCTGTATCTGTGATTGTGCTCCTCTATGGAGCGGACACCGGCGAGACCCGCCTAGTCATTAATTTTATTTCGTATTTTTATAAGTGCAACTCTAGACGATACGCGTACGGAGGTACGACGTCGTCAAACAAATATCTTCCTAAATATATTACTTTCCATTTTTTATGTATTCAGTTGGAGCCTGTGTAGGGATTGGCTCGTGTTTCGAAAGATTCGAAATTAATTCCGAGCCAAAATGGTTATTTATTTCGGCTAGGTTTGTTACAGATAGAATGTTTCGCGGGAAAACGACTGTACCATGATATCATAGATGATAATATAATATTCTCAAACGTTTACATGTATCTCTGATTCTCTGTGTATTTAGAAAAGATGTATTGTATGTTACAAATGAGTTTCTTGTGGTCGTATTATACGTACAATGTTGATTGACGAATTAAATACTGAATTTAATTATTTCATTCCCATTGAATTATTTTTTGTTCATTGCATCACCGACGCAATCTACATTCGACATATCTTTCATAATGTATGTTTTCATAAATTAGGGTGCCAAACCGCTGTTGATGTTAATACTTCTACAACTATTACTTTGTAAAATTACAAAATCAACAATAATCCTGAATCTTAATAACATTTCTAATATGGCCGACTTCCGCGCCATTGTGACACATTAAACTGTCATCAAAACGTCATATTCAAGTCAGATGTGACGAACAGTTTTTCAGATTAAACTTCTTATTAATATCTAAGTGTCTAGTGTGTTAAATTAATAATTTGACACATTTGGAAGACTGTAAGGAGAGAGGATTGTACTGTATATACCCCACAATTAACTACAATAGATATTCAAGTATTTGTATTTATAACGCTGTTAGAATAAGAATGTTATATCAGGCATACTATGCATGTTTAAAATTACTCCATTTTAATATTATATCTGGCAACACAAAATCCAACGAGTATTGCCAAAAAATATCTTAAAATTGTCTAACTTATATTCCATAGACATTATTGTATAACTATTTATCCATTTATCAATGTATTAACAAACATTATTAAACTTTGCTTAGGTCTTGTTATAAACTAGCTGGTATCTATGTAATCCAAACCATAAACATGAAATAGATCACTTAGGTACTCAATCATTTAATTATACACATAACAGAAATACTAATGTATAACAATGTATTTTTGTTAATCTTCATACATTTTCTGTCACACTTTCGTTTGTAATGAAAAGATGTAGTTCTTGGCCAGCGCTTGGCATGAGAAGTAGCTTCGGAAATCGGTGAGATTTTAAAGCAATAGCCACGTTTAAAAATTAATCTATATATTCCAATGTAGTCACGGTTTCGTCTCAAATTGAATTAAATCTAAATCCTCCCTAGATTTCAAGCAATTCTGACCACTACAGTCTCGCTCTATACATAATAGTTCTCATTAATACCTAACAGTCTAAATAAAAGTGTAATGTTTCTAGAATGTTCCAATGTGTCTAGAACTGTATATGATACCATGAGATTGTAGTTAACTTGGTAGGTATAATATGTTGTCTTATTATTGAAGCTATTTAAAACTTTTTCTAGGACCTCCTTTGAAAATAAACCTCATTTCGGTTTGTATGTATTAAATTCCTAATTTAAAAACAAATATTTTTATTTTGATCTCATTAATGCTGACTGAGTCACGATTAGTTGTACATTTGAAACTTTAGTTTTTTTTGTATAAATTCACATTCTTTTGTTTTAAACATCACAAACTTTAATTTGTCGAATGGTCTTTGGCCATTTTGAGGGATATCTGTTTTAAGTTGATTTAGTACAAAATCATTTTTATTTAAAGTTTGTTCAAAAGGAAAACCGGTTGCTAATACTAACATTTTGTCGAGAAAATAATCGGCCTAAGAATATGTAGCGCCATTCGATTACGCAACGGTTTTCTTTTTAGATGAACTATACAATGCAAATTGTAGTTTGTGCAATAATTGGACATTATTATGTGTTTTATGTTAATTGACTTCATCAATAAAATTAATGATTTCATTGCGATAATTTTAAGTGATGTGATGAGATTTATCTTAACATAATTTGCGAGTAGGATATGATTTGTATTTATTGTACAAATAAAATTTTGCATTAAAAATAAATAATGTTTTATTTTAATTCACTTTTAACAATAACATTTAAAACAAACACAGTAATATAAAATATTAACAATCCTGTATAATTATTTATTCTATATATTTTTTATTTGTCAAACCCTTATATTTATAATTTAGTTAGAACATTCCGAATACTTAAAAGACTAGTTGTGTTTTCATTTTATACTTAAAAACTAATGTATAATTTTCCAAAATAACATATTTGCCAATTAATTCAATTAAGCTAAGCACTTCATTTTATTTTATTTATCTTTGGGGATCAAAGTATAGTAAAATATTCTAAAAACAAATTCTTTAATCACATTAAACCTTAAGAAATATGATAAAATATAAATCTGATGTGGAAGAACTTTGATAAATAAGATTATCCCAATTGAGTGAATCAGTAGTCAATTGTAAAAAAAAATAATGACATTATTTCCATGTGACAACAATAAATTGTCCTTTCAGTCCATCTTCCCCCGCCATGCCTCCTTCAGGCATTATGTAGACCAATCCATCATTCTGCTTCTTTGGAGAAAACTCCTCCAAATTATCATTACTCTTAGCTAACTGTGCTAAGCTCCAGGCAGACACGTACATAGACTTGCCATGTCTGCATAGGACATAGACATTGTCTAAGCTGTCAGTTGGTTTGTCTATGACAACACCGCAGACAAGCCCCCAGTGTGCTGTGTGTCCTTTTCTTGTAGTTGGTGCATGGTTCACGTCGGCATCATAGCTGAAATCATGATGTAAGGAATGTTTTAGTAACTTCGTGTAATATTCACATAATGTCTTGTAACTGTTTCCTAAGAAATGTTATAGGTGTAAAAATTGGTTAGTTTTGGAAATGATGGTGATAATGAATGTTTGTTCTTATTCATGGTGGAAGAGTTGATCAGAATTGAAAGAAAATAGACACACACTTAACCGATTCATTGCGGCACCCATTTTTTAAAACTTTTCGCCGTGGCTGTGAACAAATTTTCTATGACACGACTGGCGTGTCAAGCGCCATAGAAGTTGATGGCACGCCTATTGTGCCATCAGCCATGTATATAAACCACATGTTTTTTCTTGCGTTTTCACGGTTTATCAGGTGTTTCAAACCTTTTGTGTTGTTTTAATTTTTAAACTTATTTCTACAAAAAAATATTCCGACTTAGGGTTTATTTATTTACAAAAAATAATTCGTGGGGAAGGTAACATTTGAGTGGGATATCTTGCTTATAATTTAAATAATTACAATTAATGGACAAGATTAGTTTGTAGCTCGTCATAGCTGTCGGAAGTGCATAAAATTAAATATTCAGATTGTTTGTTAAATTGACTGTCTTTGTATGATTTTTCAACATTTTGTTCAGACGATTGATATTAGGTATTTAATATATCTGTCTGCACGTTTCTAAAGAACCCCAGCTCTCTAGGCTTTGAACCAACAGGATAATAAGACGCTACGCACCTGACTTGCCTTCTGCGGTCTCGTGGAATGTCCAGTTTAGGTCCTTCCTTGGAATGCGCACGACACACCACACACACCACAGTTTAAGTCCTTCAGCGGCGCCGCTTTGATGACGTATATAATGAAGAAGCTCGAATTTGCATAGGGAAAACGAATTTTATAGATTTTAAGATGAACCACCATTCG
Source organism: Cyclophora albipunctata (assembly GCA_963082685.1). NCBI lineage: Eukaryota > Metazoa > Arthropoda > Insecta > Lepidoptera > Geometridae > Cyclophora > Cyclophora albipunctata. The sequence continues at coordinate 1,252,092 of OY720129.1, read as the reverse complement.
CCATGTTATTTAACGTGTGCGGAAGTGGCGAGGTGTTGTTCCCGCCAGGCTGTCTGTGTTAACCAATGCGAGCGCTGCACGTCATAGAAAAAGACGTGCTCCCATTGGTTCAAATTCCAGGTCGGTGGAGCAGTTTAGAAACGTGCATTACGAAATACCGCGAAGACGGTACAGTCTTATTTTAGAATCGACACGAAAACGCAAATACATTCCGGAAACAGAAGACTATGACAATGATGAGACTCAATGTGAAAATGAAGAAGAAACGATGAATTATATTTTTGAACAAAATTCACAATCATACTCAGATGATGGAACTTTCAAGCCTCAAAAGAAGTTTAAGGACAGTGGTACATGCACAGAAATTGCTGATCAAAAAATTGATCAAGTGCCTTCCATATTTTTTCTCGTGTCATAAGCCATAAGTTAACACAATTGATGACACGCCTGTCGTGCCATCAGCAACGTTAAAAAATAATTCAATGTAAATTTAAAAAGGTTGACAACCCCTGCAACCTCGAAATTCACACAATATCCGGAAACTAATACAACAGACTAGATTTTCGTGGAAAAACTTGATAGTTTTGTCCTGGGCAGACCCTTCTATAACTTAATTTGAGGCTGTTACAACCGATGAAAAAATGACACGCCTCTCGTGTCATAAGCCATAAGTTAAAACAATTGATGACACGCCTGTCGTGCCATCAGCAATGAATCGGTTAAGTAGTAACATGAATAACAAAATGGCAAGGCAAGGCAGTTAAAAATGTTGCTTGTCAACTAGAATTTGTAAAAGACATAACATACTCGTAATTAAATTGGTAAAAATGTTGGATATTTCATAAAAGGATACGCAACAAGCAGGATAGCACCATCCAACAAATAATCAACAATCTCCTTCCTATAGAGCTCCTTTTCAATCCTAAAACTAATGTTGTCTTCGTCAGCTAGACTGATCACTTTCCTAGCCAATTGCACCATATTCTTACAGCTAAACATTTCGCCATTATTTGTATAACCTTCCAGTCTCGCAATACTCAATATTTCTTCAGGAGAGACATCCCCATTTATCAACATTGATAGTGCTACGATACCACAAGTAGGACCTACTTGAATGATTGTATCAAACAACTTGTCCTTGTATTTGAAGGGAGGGTCGTCGAGACATATCCGGGCGAGGATGCAAGCCCTTCGAAGCTCAGGGTTTGAGGATGCCCAGACGCAGCTTTCGGGGTTATCGGCCAGCAACCGATTGACACTGCATGATGTGTCTTTTGTTGGTGATTTTACGGTCTCTGAAACCGGAGGTGGCGGTGGGGGCGGCAGTGGAGGAGGTATTGTACACATTATTTAATATTATTTAATGTAGATTTCAATAAAACACTATATTGTATATTAATAAGATTATACACTGATATCCATCATTATTTTTATTTGATTATGATTTCACCTTGCACGTAGACATACTATTCTTACATATCGAAGACTAATATCCTAGGATAACAAAGTTAATTAATATTTACTATTTTTTTATTAGTTTTTAATTGTGTAGATCAGATATTTAGGTATTTATTTTTTCTATCTTGTTAAGACCGTTGTTGACATCACGTTGACATTGCGGGAGATTTTCATTCAGATTCATCATCAGCTGTTTTATTGACGTTGACGTATAACAGCAAATTTTGATGATTAATTCTTTTTGATTTTACATGTAAAATCAAATTAAAATTGAATTGAATTGATTAAGGCGAATATATAAGTATTTATAAAGATCCATATCAGCGTAGATTTGTTTGAGTTTTCCTTCTTCCGTTATCCTAAATAAACAATAACGATTATTTTTCAACGCCACAGATGGGCTTATTAGTTTTAGGGCGTGGCGGTATTCCTTCGTTCTTCTTTTGACTTCCAAAATTCAATGTTTTACTTGCTCATTCAATTTCATTCATCCATTCATTCAATAATAGCTGACCTGACACGAGATTTCATGCAGCCAGTTTCTGAGAACTTTTTAATTGAATAATTATTTGCAATTACATCGAAGGGAAAGGGGCTGCCTACTTTCTTGCCGTCGGGGCTTGCGAAACCGGTTAAACAGGCCCTAATTCATCATGTCGGAGACGCGGAAAAGTCTTCCATCTATAGATGGAGGACGGGCGACTGAAGATGAACAAGTGGCATTGAATCACGAACCAGGTATTTTATTATCCTTTTCATATTAGGGTGTCTCTAATTTATAATCCTTATTTTATTATATCCCTTTGGAAATGAAAATGTGGAGTCATGTCATTACACGAGCAATCAATTTTCGCATCTATGTCTGTATGTTACGATATAGATTTCTTTGTCTTGTCTTATCAGTTGCGTCATCCTTATCAATGGGAGCACGGACAGTTATGTCAAAAATGAATGTTGTTACGCTACCGAATTTAGATGTACCATGTTTTGTGTTAAATTACTTTCATGTAGGTACGAATTTTATTTGAAAACACAAACGCATCATTATGAATAAATTTTAGACGATTCGAATAATATTTATTTACAATATACGTGCTTATTTACTTTTATTAGTCAGAGGAAAATGTTGATTCAATAAAATCTTCACCCTGTGTTTACGCGTTTACTTTAGGTCGGTTTATAAAGCGCTTTGAAAGCGCTGCGCCAATGTACGCCATTTTGTTCATGTATACGATTTCGCTGAATGGCGCTGAATGATGCAACGCTAGAATTTATTTGCGCGAATAATTTTGCTAACTTTAAAACATTACAAAAAAGTTAATTTATATTGAAAAGTATCATAATTGTGCAAGAATAGAAGATTGACCTAGAAATGAGTGGTAAGTACTCAACTATTTTAATTACCTATTTATATTTACCCCAAATACAAGTTGTTTTCATTAAATTGATTTGTTTTTAAATACAAGGGCATGTGATAGAAACTGTGACCTTTCTTATAAGGAAAATAGGTAATCAATTTTGTGATAATAATAATTTACTTTTACATCATCAAGCACTTTTCATGCTGGCTAAAGTAACTTGTAGGAGAGTTTGCCTGCCTGTTAAGGGTTCCTCCATACAAAGAGGCAATTGTGTCCACAAATTGATTCTATTGACGTTTGTATGACCTTATGAATGAGATGAGAATGCTATTGTGATTGTTTATTGTTTGTAGAGACAGAACCCCAGTACCTTGAGACAGAAGAGGTGTACATGCAGCTCAACCAGGCTGAGGTGATGGAGGCAGAGGTCCCCGACGACTCCGAGGACCACTGGGAGCACGCCTCCATCAGCCTCATGCTCGACCTCTACCTCCAAAACATAGACCGCTTCCGAACACCTAAAGTAAAAAAGAAAAACATCTGGAATGACATCGGCACAGCTATCGGCAAAAACCCAAACTGCTGTGACAAAAAATTTCGCAATCTAAAACAAACATACATAAGACTACTTAAGAAAAGGAATAGGAATGAAATAACAGTTGTCAAATGGCCCTATTTTGATGTGTTTGAGCAGATCTATTGTGTGAATGGTGAATACAACCCTGAAATCACCCAGAAAGTGCAAGATGGGGTGGCTGATGTAGCTAATACTCTACTCTCTATGGCTGAAACAAGTAACTATACAACTAAGTGTGAGAACGGTGAGACTTCCAATGGTAGTGAGGAAGCGAGGCGGAAACTGGCTAGAAGGAAATACACTGACTTCAAAAAGGTTACAACTGAAATGAGGAATAGACAGAAAGCTATTGAAGATAAGTTGGACAGACTACTGCACATTGTGGAAGAGTCAAACAGTATACAACGGGAAAGGAACAGACTGTTCCAGCAGTTCCTAGACAGTCTGCATCAAAATTGATGATGTTATTAATTAATGATAGGTATTTTAAATTAATTTAAAATTTTGACCAAAAACCAATGTTAAGTTTGATAAGGATGTTAAGGTATTTTTGTAAAATATTTTATAGAAAACAATTGAAGGTGTGTATTAAAGAAAATGATGACAAGATATGCTTTTCATTTCTCCTATAATTATAGTAAAGCTGACGAGTTTGATTTTTGGTTGGTTGAAATTATTCAAATTGGATTGAGATTGTTGCATAACAATCTCAATCCAATTTGAATAATTTTGTAATAGACGTTCAATGTGAGAATTATAGGCTACTAGCAGCGCCCCGCGGTTTTACCCGAGTTGAGCCCGTTCCTGTGGGAAATTTTAAACCTGTGGGAACCAATTTGGGAATAGTTTTGGTGTTCACTGACTTTCAAAGTAATATTTATTACATACCTATGCTTCAGCATTTAGTTTTTGTAATGGCTGCTTCAATCGACATATTTGCTTCCTATTGTCTGTTTTTCGAAGATGCTAAAACGAATTTCGTGACTTTATTATTAGCAAGTATAGGAATGTTTTTTAATAAATAAGGTACTGCTTACCAGGAAATATTTTGAGTTACTAATTAACTGTGAGTGAACACCACAAAATCATGTATTAACGTAAATAACGAATACGACATAACTCTTATCAAAATACGTATTTTTCAGTAAACAATATCTCCGCATTTCTATTTTATCAAATTAAACATGAATTTGAATAAACCTAGGAGAAAGTAACATTCTTTTGTATTTACAATATTAAATCAATTAGTACACAAAACAACAATTAATTCATTAAACT